>JAHLEZ010000027.1:0-600000 GCA_020726505.1 Leptodontidium sp. MPI-SDFR-AT-0119
TACCGCTGAGATTTTTAAGAAGCAACTAAAGAGTGAGTGATTGCCACAGTAAGAAGCACAGGAAGTATCACACGGAGACGATTACCTGCCGCCAAGAATGGTCGCAAGTCAAAGACGAAGTAAACCGTGTCCAGCGCCAACTGACAGTTTTGTAGTGTAAACAGACCACGAGATTCTAAGTCTCATTACTTACCGAGATATCTTCGAGGGGTATTCTTGCACTATCACTGGGCGCAGATCTCTGGTCTGTCCGAGACAATAAGTCTTATCATTCTCTTTGATTGTTTTGAAAGCTCTTATGGTATTGATAGTAGAGTGAGTCAAGTGGTGCTCTCGTCAATTGAGTGGTGGCATCGTCTATTGAGAAAGCTCTTCGCGAAGAGTCTTGTTATCTAAGGTAATATTATTAGATTATACGAGGACATCTTTGTTAAGTAGTGCCATCGTTTACCAAGAAAGCTCTTCGCGAAGGGTTTTGTATCCTTCGATATTAACATCGGATAGGAGGTGGGGTAACGACAACAGTCGAGCCCGAAATAGTAGCGGTAAAAAGCGGTGGTTAAAAGGGAAGTCTTGATGTTGGTGGAGGATCGAGCGTACATGATATGTATTAGTAAATAATAAGATAGGAAACATCTTATATTAAAAAGGAAGAGGAGTGGCTGGCCGAACGTACATTATCGCGTGTATACCTACCTTACTTCTTTACCTCGAAAAGCTGGTCGAAGCTTAAAAGTACTTTCATATGACCAACCACCGCCCGCTAAGAAGCAGATGCTCGAGAACTATTAGATAATTAGACCACCGCCTGGTTAACAATTGAGCCAGAAATCTGTAGAAGGACCAGTGTTTACTCGATAATCTAATATAATCTAATACTTCTCAGCGGTCCCTGTTCGAACGGAAGATAGTTGCAGTCAGGGAGAGGGAAAAGCCTCGGCAGACAGTTTCAAAGGCGGATGAGACAGTTAAGCCAGAACTCTGTGGAAGGACCATCCTTCACTCGGAAATCTAATACTTCTTAGTAGTTCGCGTTCGAACGGAAGCTGATTGTAATTAGGGAGAGGGAGAAACCTCAGCAAACGGTTACGAAGGCGGACAAGATAATTGAAGAGAACATAAACATAATCAGATAATAGCAGAAGTATTACCGGAAGATATTTCCAAACTTTATCTTTTACTTTAAGAGTATCAAAGGAGTAGAAGGATAAGGATAGTTGATTCAACTAGAAGTGGAAGTAAAGCAAGCACGAAATAAGATAAAGGGAAAAAGTAAAGAAGGGACTTATTTATATACAAATATACTCTACTATAAGTTAGGCATCCCCTGGTTGACTCTAAAAGCCTCAATAAGTTGACATCATTTTCCCATACCGAAATTTGAATTGTTTGATGCTTTTAACGTCCATCCCTGAGTAACGGAAAACCCTATGTGCCGGAAAATTTAGCTGGCACACTTGACTTCAAGCATCATAGAACCTATACACACCGCAAGTTCTCAAGCAACGAAGATCCAATGTCCTTTTTCGTGTCCCCCTGCCTTCCTTCCTCCCATCCTATATCCTACCAGGTATATATATGTGTACCGGAAAGGTCGTCTAATGCATGTTCTCGGTCTAGTGTCTCTTACTACGTGTAGTCTTGAGGGATGATATTGAAAGTTCATAAGGGCTCAGCCGATCTTTAAAGATCTTGGGGCAGCTGGCTGGATTCGGGTCAATATGAGTGTTGGGATAGCTGATACATCGCTCTGTAATGTACTTCGATCTGGATGTGCGGCGGGACCTGAAATGAGTAGATGCAATGTCTTGCAAGACCTACCCAACTTCACATCCTACCACATATTTCTCCTCGCTCATGGCACCAAAAATCGATCTATGAGCCTCACCATCTCTATACCGTTGCCCAAGAACCCAATCTATAGGCACGGCTACCTAATCGTTACTCTAGGACCAGACTCCCACCATTATCAACTTCCTCAAATCTCACATCCCTCAAGCCCCCCAAGACCTCGTCCAGTGTATTCCCAAATTTCTCCTTCTGCCTCCCAACCGTCTCCTTGATAGCAATCATTTTCCTATTCAAGAACCAACTCACAATCTCACCACCCTTTTAACCTCGTCATGCGTCCCAACCCAATAATTCGCGTCCAGAATCCATTGAAGCTTCAAGCCATTATGCGCGCCTTTATTCAGCTGTGCTCGTGGAAGTTTGATATCTTGTAAACCATGCAGGAAGCGCCAAAATGCGAATCTTCGGTGAAGCACGAGAGAGCGGTTCTACATTGGCAGGTGGGACACCATGGGGTGTGTACAGCACTGCTTCAGCTTCCTCATTCTCATTCCCGTCGCAGAAGCAGACAGGAACCGCTGAGTAGTAGTACAATAGATCTTTTCCTGGGTATGCCACCCTGCTTGTCCCAATCCAGCCTGGAAGTTGTGGTATCCAGGACTCGCGCCAGTTTCCCGTGAAGCGCGACAGATCAGCGACAGAGGTAAAATGTGTCTAGGATCGTATGATGGAAGCGGCTTTTGGGGAGGCGATGACTGATATGGAGGCGGGGAGCGAGAGGAGAGTCTCCTGGTGCATATGATTCGTGAATTCGTGGGATATGATTATAGCATCGACGTAGCTCTCCTTCTCGTCTTCAGCAGAATCGTCGGACTCTTCAAACGGTTCCGCCGTGTTCGTAGGCCTCGCGGCTTCTTCGATCTTCTTCGCTACCTCCTCCAGCTCTCCTCGCCCATCTGCACAGCGCTCGGTATCGCATGCCACTCACTGCCTGCTGAAGAACGCCGCTACATCGCTTTGTGGCCCCGGAAACCATGGGTCTATCAATATATGGCAGTATGCTCGATTCTTCGGCGCAGGCGAGGAGGGTGGGTACGGGAGGGAGAGGAGCCAACTCGTGTCAGCATTGAGATGGTGGAGGACCGGTCGGAGACTCGAGGAGTAATTGAGCCTTGGAGGTTGGAAAGCTGTTGTGCTGATGGTTTAGTAGTGGTGGTTATGGTGGAAGAATACTGCCGTGGTCTCGCTGTGGAGTGAAGCCGAATCTGGGGAGGCGACCTACCCAGGCCCTTATCCTAACATTATCTTCACTCCTCTTCCCATCCGTGCAAGATCGTAAGTTATAATGGCACGTAGCTTTGCTTCAGTCTGGCTGACATACTAATGAAGCAGAGATCATCCATCAACGGCATCGACGTTGGTACTTCCGCAGAATGAGTCTGGGCGTCCGAGAGTCCATAAACCTCCTCCGAATCGATCTACGCGCCTGGAATATGAGGCCGGATTTTACATACAGTAAGTATCATGGTGAAACTGTCAGAACTTTGAGATCCACCTCCGGGCGGCAAAAGACAAAGATGAATTTTATTGCAGCATCGAGAGAGTTTCCACACCAAGAGCCGTCCAAAATGGCACCGTCACCCAGTTCCGATCCAGCTCATCTTGATCGATCACTATCTGAAGGTAAGGCTACGTAGTATCACACAATATTACTTCTTTCGATGTGTCTGACAATCCTTGGCAGTTTCTACTCATAACCTCGACCAAGGAGCTGGGTGCCCTTCGCCGATACCCAGATCTGGAACGATCAACAGACCAGATTGAAGTATTGGATGGGAGTCAGCATAATGGACTTGCTTTGTAGCCATGCAGAGCAAAATCTCTCAGCCATGCGATATCTGCCTTGCCAGTTTCAATCATGCAGAATTGCGGCACAGCAATTGTGCCCTCCTATCAGCCTCGAAGGGGCTATCCAACCAACAACAATGAGCCCGTAGTGTGTTGGTGTGGTAGGCGAAGCGCTTGCTGACGCGGCATGTGCTGACCTTCTGTAGCCTTACTTCTCTGAGCCCGAATCTCTTCCTCCTTTCAATCTCATACTGCCTCCAAGAACTTGATATTCAACCAATCTTGGAGCATTCTCTTCGACAACATACCCAAATGGCCGATTTTGGCGTGACCGTCGGTGGTTTGCAGATACTTGGGCAGCTGGTGAGCTGCATTAATGGGCTACGGAACCTCTACAGATCCATGAAAAATGTGCCCGAGGACTTGCAGTCTATACTCAAGGAGATAGAAACGATCGAACTAATACTATCTCAAGTATGCTGCTTTGATCAAAGTTGTGCCTCTCCTGAAGTATGCAGCTCCCTCCAAGCGAGCCTCGAGAACTGTCAAGCAGCCGCATCTGCATTAGAAAAGCTTGCAGCAAGAGCTTTACTACCTCTGAACAAGCGAAGCAAGTTACGACCGAAGCATTTACTCCAGGCTGTCTTCAAAAAAGAAGAGATCAAAGAATTGAAGGAAAAACTGGAGTCAGCGAAAACCAATCTTGTATTGGCAGCTTCTTGTTATCAGATGTATATTTCCGCTCGTTTTTAACTCACCTCTGTGCTAGATCTGGCTCTAACTATTCATAGCACGCTGTCCCACAAAATACTTACCATGACCAAGCAAACACATGGAATGGTTTCGTCTTCTACATCTATAGCACCCCTGGACGAGCCCGAATATCCACTGGTCAAGTCGAGGAGGAAGTTAGCTTTGAACAACGAGACCCAACTCTATCATGCAAGACTGTGTGCTGTCGAGAGGTGTTGCTGTGCCTGCCACGATTCCACAAACGTTCAAGCCCGATCTTGGATGAGACTTGAGTTCTCATCTTGGAACAGATGCAACAAAGCATCTTGCAGGAACTCCAAAAAAGCAAACCTATGGTTCAGTTTGACTCAAATAGGGATTCCATTGGCAGGAAGCCTCAGTTTGAATTTCGTCCTTGGCTCGCAACAGTTGCACACAACTCTTTCCTTTCGCTCTGACCTCGATTTCCCACGCGTTGTTCGCCGTACATCTCCGGGCTTCAAATTGCTTCATGACGCACAGCATATCAATGGAAAAGGTTGGCCTGAAGTAAAAAGGGATCTCATCGAGCTTTTTGATTCAGGGAAGGCTTCGCCAAAAGATGTCGATCCTGATGGGAATACTTGGCTAGACGTATGTTTTTGTGTTAACTTGATTCGAGAAGTTGCTTACCCAGTGATAGAAGCTATTATACGCTCCATGGTGTATCAGCAAAAGAGACATCCAATTCTCAATGCTCGATATGCTAGTTGAATTGGGGACTCAGATCAATACAAAGAGGTCAGTATGTTCGGCCATATTTGAATCAGTGTGAATTGTATTTGACACGAACTCAGTTTACTTTATCGTTCCGTCAATTGGATTGGAGAGGGACCACATATGATATTACTTGAAGAACTTATACGGTCTGGATTTGATGTTTCCGAGATTGAAGCGCCTTCTTTCGCTATGTGGCCCCTTCCGTGCTCACCAGATTGGTTTGCATTAGACATAACGCCGGATCCATTTTTCGTTGATTGGATCTCGAAGAACTTGGAAAACTGTCCAGGTGAGACTCCTGCTCAGTCTTTTCGAGAATTATCTAATATTTCTCTAGGATTCGCTGGAATGAACCCCCTCTTAGAAGCAATTCTCACTGGATCAAGCGAGAAGGTGAAACGACTCGCCACGAAGGAACTCCTCGTTAAGGATCAAGACAATCTTCTTGGGCAGTCTGCACTGCATCTCGCCGTCTTTCGTCCGCAGCACCTGGAGATACTGTTGGAAGCTGGAGCAGATGTCAACAGCAGAGATCGGCATGGTACTACACCATTCATGTACGCAGTTGCAATGGGTAATTCTCCTGTAGCGATACGTTTACTGGATATGGGAGCAGATCTGTACCTAAAGGATCATCATCTAAAAGGTAACTTCCTAGTATATGCTAGAGAAAGACGCCACTGGACTACAGTTGTCGACATTCTACATCACATTCACGAGGAATCTGAGATCCCGAAACATGCCAGCCGGTATTGGTCGACACTAGCCGCCATACTCTTGGTCAACGATGGCCCTACATGTTATAAAGACGTGGGCCATTTTCAAGCACTTCTTGACATCGGTGCAGATGCCAATATTGTATATCAGACTGGGGACTGCGATCTCTCGACAAGGACGCTTGCCCATGATATCTGGGACAAAGCTTTCCTTGAAGCTCTTATTTCCCATGGATTTAGGTCCTTCAACCATCAAGATGGAGACGGCGCACACGCTCTTATCTCATTATCTAGAAAGTCTCAAGACCCCGGCATCATGAAACTACTCCTTCAAGGTGGGAGTCTCGTTAACCACCAGGACAAGGACGGACACACATCTCTGCATGTGGTTACTCAACAGCTTCATTCGGGTCTCTACCTCCATGGAAGCGAGCAAAGTGATATTGACTGGGAATGTAACAAGCGGGCTGATGTTCTCCACTCCATCCGCGTTCTTCTCAACAATGAAGCAGATCCATTCTTGGGAGATAAATGTGACTGTGCTTGCTCGGGAGGAGAATCCGGGTGCACTCCGTCTCATCTCGCGCTTCGAGGAACTTTTCGTGCGTACCACAATGACCGAGAAGATATCTGGATTCTTGAATACGTCGATATCGTGAGAGAAGTCAAAGGACATAAGGCGGCGGAGCAATGCCTGCTGGATGTGCTACGGCTGGTCAAGTTTCATGAATTGGAGTTGACGCACACTTGCCATCGGCACCATGACTATAATTTCTTGGACGAAAGGCACATCGAGGAGGACGAGATTAAAGAAATACATGACGAGGAAAAGGAGTTGATAGACGAACTGGAGAAAGAGATGCAAGCGATTGAGAGGACGCCTCCTATCGATTTTGATCCAGAACTGCTCGGTGCAATCTTCCAACATTCCTTGACAATGAAAAAGAATTACACCCCTCTGGATATCTCAGTAAGTACATCAAAGCTCCATGGAATGGAATTGATGGAAGAAGAATTAATTGTTATAAACTAGGTTAGCATCAGTCATCATTATGAGATTGATTCCTGGCATGACGAATTCGTGTGGCAAAGACCTAAAGCGCCCCCGTTAGATCGTGCTATCAAAGCAAGAGAGAGCGAGACGGTTGATACTGTCACATACGCCGCTTGGGTTGAGCATGAGCATTTGAAGCATCAGAAGGAGGGGATCGCCGATACTAAGTGGTACGACAAACGGATCGGCTGGATTGCTACTCTTCGGGGGATGAATAAGACGGTAAATGAGGAGAGCAAACTAGTTAATGTCAAATAGAGGTGAAGATTCCAATGTCGTCGAGGACAATTCGATTCTTCGGTGTGTCGCAAAGATTCGACGTAGACGGGCAGCGACGGCGTATAGAGAAGCAGACGAAGATGAAAGTGGACGTAAATATCAATTGGCTTCAGAGACCTCCCATGAATACAATAATCTTGGAGCCCCATAGTTTTGAAGTATGAAATCGAAGTGAAAGCTTTCACTCATGCCAATATTCCGTGGTTGCCAAACCTTCGATTGGTAGTGGCTGAGGTTTCTTGGCACAACACGGGAACTTCCTCGACCAATTGTCAACAACGTAGCGCTCAGCTGAGAGGATGCATTAAGTTTTGATCTTTCAGCCTAGAATTGCCAAGAATGCTGCCAAGTTTCGGAGGTTCTGCTTATTGCCCTTTTTATCTGCTGGATTCTCGCTCGCAGAGAATATATTTCTGGAGTCCGACAAGATGCAGCTACAGAAACGGACGGAGCTTCAACCCTCGAGACTGTCGGCGGCGAGGTTGAGGCGAGCGACAGCTTGTACGGAGTTCGAGAAGAGGAGGCAGAAGGTGTGTCTCACTATCTCCTAAAAGTGGAATTCTGAGACCATATTCTGATTGGCAAGGAAGTGTAACCAACAGCAACCATGCCAGCGTTGCTCGCGCAAGATATCCTCCGCCTGAATGCATCTATCACATCTAGCTCAATAAAGCGTAAATAATACCCTGTTTATCACTCTTTGCTTGCATGACGCTAATGATCTAAAGGGACGGCGACAATGCATCGGGAACCAGCAAATCTAGTGTTAATGGAACAACCTCAAATGGAGTTACAAGCTTAACTTCTTCCAAAACGGGGACACCCAGCAGGGTCAATGACCACATGGAGGATCTCACCCAGAATTCAAGTGCTGTGAATTTCCTGTCCGGAACGAATCAAGATGATTCAAATGGCCGTGGATTGAACGTCGATCCTGCGGAGACTGAAAATGGGGTGGATGAAAATTGGCTCAAGACTCCTCTAAGCACGATGATTGAACGAATGTCTGAAGTCGTTTCGGGGAATACCCAAATCGAGCAACCATCTCAAGAACCAGCCAATGACTCTAAAGTCTATTTTATCGCTTCTAGTTTCGTCTCATCAAGCTTCGATACCCTAGCTTCCGCATTACGAAGGATTTCGATAACGAGTGGCAGTCGTGCAGCCACCTGGCGAAATTCTTCAGGCTGGCCTTTGGCGTCTCCAGCTGCATCATATATCTTTTCAGCTGCGTCGATGATTGACATCAAGCTCCCAATAAGACCAATGACAAGGACAGCTTCGGCACCGGACATAGTAGGCAGTTGGTGACGATCTAAAAACCGGTATGAAGCGCTGAACTGCTTCGTCTGATACTAGCAGGACGAGGGAGTGGCCCTTGAAATACTATGGATTTTAAAGGCTATTATCGCCTGTACTTGCAATTTTTGGACTTTTTTTTTTTTTAAATAAGAAGATTTTAAGTAAGTAAATTAAGGGCGGATATTCTTATTAAGGCTCTTTAATAACGCAAATAATAAAATTATTAAGTATTTTAAAGTTAATAAATTAAAGCCTTTAATGTATATTACTTATAATAAATTCTTAGATTATATTTTAAAAACTTACAAGAGTAAGTAAATTATTAATACTCTGTAATAAGATAAGAACTTTACTTACTCTTATACATAAGATATTCAAGAGCTAATTAAGGAATATATTTAATAATCCCTTATTACGAAGGTAATAAAAAGAGATTAGTAATAATTCCCTTTCTTAATAAAGCGTTTCTTAGTATTAAAAAGGAAAAACTCAAGAAACTCGTGATAAAAATAACCCCCTTAGAAATTAATCTTATTTACTTTAAATTAAATAAATTATTAAGTGAAAAAGTACATATTACTAAATTTAAACCAGGATCCTAAGCCTTTTCGTAGTATATTTAATAAGGGCAAATAATGTCTAAGTATTCTTAGTAAGATAGTCGTAATAAAGTAATAAACCTAAGAGGAACCGTAGGAATTAATACAATTAAATATAAAAAAAACTTAATATAACTTTTGTAATAATTAGTATAGGGCTTCCTTGTACGAATATAAAGATTACTACTTACTTTTTAATTATTTTATTAACAGTAGAATTTATTATATTAATATTAAAGGGAAGTATTACATTAGGTCGTATACCTTAAATGCTTCGACTTTTTAAAGAAGGTAAAAATAAACTTAGCTTATGAAAATTTAATCAAAAGTTGCTAAAGTGAAATATAATAATAATTTAAAAGACTAAGAAGGGAATTTATTTACGACATTAAGAAGTGTTCAAAGGAAGAATAATTATCTAATCTAGGACTTTTCTTAAGTAATCCGGTGCTTGCAATTAATAGGCATAAGTAAGTGAGCCTTGAGGATAGCTTAACCGTGTTTATTAGTATTACGTTTAAACCCAAGAAAAAACCAATAAGAGTTATAAAAAATAAAATTAAAAAAATAAAAAAACCCGAGGTTTACACGGGAAAAGGATTACGAACTTATTGCGACCAGAGCTAGTCCATAATTTGAGAGATTCGAAGAAGTTGAGAATAAAAATTTAAGTAATATGACGAGAGGAAGGGCAAAAGCAGTGGTTCAAATGCTTAGAATATTAAAGTACAGAACCCAAAGGATTTTGCGAGAGGTTATATATACATAAGAATAGGGGGGGTAGCGGCCTGAGGTAGCTAATCACGTGACGACCAAACGTTCCGGTCGTCACAAGTAATACTTAACTTGAATTAAAAATCTGAATCACTAAAGAACCTTTAACTTTATTCTTTAAAAAAGCTAATAACGCCTTAAAAAGAAAGAAATTAATTAATTAGTATATCTTAAATTTAGCACAAGAATAGTTTTTGTGTTTTTTCGTAATTATACGATAATAAGTTGCGTTAAACTACTTCATTGGCTTATTATAGCTTCCTTATCTTATAATATTAACTTGTTTCTTATTAAACTACGGCTTTTTTTAGAATTAGTTATATAACCTAAGAAGTTATATTCGAAGCACAACTTCTTTTCGCGCTACTTACTTATAACTTCTTTAATTAATTCCCTTTAGTAAGGCTTTGCCTTACTCTTACGAAAAGTTGTGTTAAGTTTCATAGGATTTAATTATTAATTTTCTTTTAATCTCTTATATTATTATTAGTTATAATCTAAGTAACTACACTTTTAGTTTATTTAAGATCAAATAAGTAGGTTTTCGTAGTTTTTATTATATCGATATCTTCAAATATTCAACGGATTTCTCGCTTAAACCCGTTTTATCCTTAAAACATTAATTAAGCAGTTAATATAACTTTCTAAGTATCCTCGTAATCGAAGTAATCTTAAAGAAAAGGTTTAATCTAAGTTATTACCTCGCCTTAGAAATACAAGGTGATTTAAATATAATAACTTTCCGCGATAAGAAACTTATTAATATTAAAATACTAATAAAATTCGACTTCAAAAAGTTAAAATTCTAACTCTTGGTAATTACTAAAGAAAGTATTACGAAGCTTAATTTAAAGAGACTTTTTAAGCTTTATTAGCTAAACTTTAAGAGGGTTAATTATCTTTACATTATTATAATAAGACTTTGTAAGTACGGAGGATAATAGGGTATTAACGGTACTAGCCTTAGGACTAGTAATAAGTACGGGTCTTCTAAATCCAAATATAATATACGCAAATTAGTACTTCTAATAAAAGGGTCCTTAAACTGTAATAATCTTATATTTGCTTAGTAAACATAAAAAGACAAATTAATCTCTAATAATTAAGAAGTAAGTGTGTTACGTACGTAAGGAAGATAATTATTAAGTATACGTAAAAATACTAATTAAAGTTAAATACGAAGCTCTTATTCAATAGCGAACGTATTAATCTTATATAAAACCCTTCGCACTTATTAAATCCCCTAAATCTTAAGATCTTAATAATCTACGAATCTAAGGATTTTCTAAATCCTTAAATCTATCACGTAACCTATAATTATATAATCCGGGGCTTAGCTTGCCCCCTAATCGTTTACTAATTATAACAATGTTAGAGTATAAGTAGGTTCCGGGAGCTCGGTAGTTCTTAAGAGCCATTAGGCTCTTAGAATACTTTCTCCTGGGACCATGTGGTCGCCTAGGAGCGTTCGTAACACCTAGTCGGATGTACGTTACTAGCGATGTTAAAGAGCGAAATCGAGACGTTTTATTTTACTTCTTTCTAAGAAATAAAAGGACGAGAATAAACTATATAACGTCGATAACCTGTTTTTCGTAGTTCTTATTGAATCGTTCAAACGGAGGTCTTAATTCTTAGAACTCGCTTAGCTTGTTTAAATGTAGCTTTATAAGTATTTTAATTTTAAGTGATATATCCAATAATCTATTGAATAGCTTTAGTATTCAAAGGTCTCCTCTTATAACCCTTCCTTTTTCGCGTTCTCCGGCTCGATTTATCCTTATAAATCTTTTATATAATAATTTTAAGAACTTTTAACTTTACGTAGATTTAAGACCAGGATTTTCCGTTTACCTGCGCTTATCATACTCTTGCTCGTTTCAACATGCGTTATAAATCTCTAAACTCGTGTACCGGAGAAGACGATAAAATAATTATTTTTATATTAAATTTGAGACGATTTAAACGTGTAGTTAAGTTGTAAGAAGGGTTAGAAGAAAAAGAGTCGGAAATTAAAGAGGAGTAGTAATCTCGCTTAAGGGGCCCACGAGCAATGACCTTAACTCTTACTTTAGAATTGTTCAATTTACTATACAGTCTATTAGATAGTATAGCGATAAGATTGAGGCCCAGGTACAGTATCCTATTCTGACTCCCAGGAATGACTCCACAGAAAATCACACAGTGTTCTTTTCCTTAGGCAGGTTCGCTAGACGACGTTGTTGCGAGGGAGGCAGACATGACAATCCCGTTCCCGAGAGCGCCATCACCGAGAACTCGTTTCCCGACCTATTGGGAATCAACGTCGGGCAATAGCCGCGGCCGCGTCACACCGCTGCACCATGGAATCGGCAAGCAGGCATTTGAATCCGTAACATGATTGGTGACTGTCGCTTCTCATGGGACTCAGAGGATTGTGTTTGTCCAATGCTTCACTCCCAGTGGCTGCACAGGTTCCCGAAGATCGCTGCACAGATTCGCCCGTCCAGAAGAAGACCCCTAGTATTGACGCCGATGCATGATAGCAAGAAGCGCTGAAGTTTCAACTCTCAGCACGCCAATCTGAACAATTCTGTACCCTGCTTGAAGGGTTACCTTCTCGAACAAACGGTTCAGATCTGAAACCTGTGTACCAGTAGCTTACTTCCTCTATCTGACTTAGTTAAGGGTTTATAGCGTGAGGCATTTGCAAAGCACCTCCAATATATCAAAGAAGTCGTCTCATTCTCGCCATGTCCACGACGGCTACGACGACTTCTATTCCTGGAGTTGAGCCTATCACGGCGGAGAATATTTTACGGCTCTTCCCTGAGATTGACTCGAGCTCAGAGTCGTTAGATGGTCACGATTAGAACAAGTGAAGCTCATGGACGAGGTGTTCATTGTCCTAGACGAAAATGATAAGCCTATTGGAAACTTGAGCAAAAAGATATGTTAGTTGTCTGCGAAGTTCAAAATCGTAATAATCTGACCCTCACAGGCCATCTGATGACCAACATTGAAAGGGGTCTCTTACATCGTGCCTTTTCAGTATTCCTCTTCAATTCCAAGAATGAGCTACTCCTCCAGCAGCGTGCAACAGAGAAGATTACATTTCCAGACATGTGGACCAATACATGCTGCTCACATCCTCTGGGCATACCCAGCGAGACAGGCATTGACTTACAAGAGTCCCTCATGGGTGTCAAGAGGGCGGCCCAGCGCAAGCTTGATCAGGAACTCGGTGTCAATGCAGCTCTGGTTCCAATCGAGAATTTCAACTTCTTGACAAGGATTCATTACAAAGCCGCGAGCGACGGGAGATGGGGAGAGCACGAGAGTATGTATAAACGCCTCGCTTTGCGGAAATACAGACATCAAAATGCTAACGAATATATTACATCTAGTCGATTACATTTTGTTTATTAAGGCTGACGTGGACCTCCAACCTAATTTGAATGAAGTCCGCGAAACGAAATTCGTCACTGCCGACTATCTGAGATCGATGTTTAACGACTCCAACCTCAAATTTACTCCTTGGTTCAAACTAATCTGCAACTCTTTGCTGTTTGAATGGTGGGAGCGCCTAGATAGGGGTCTGGAGAAGTATATGAATGAAGAGGAAATCCGAAGAATGTGAGGACACCCATGTACAATTGGAAGATATAAAAAGGCATGATGTTTCATGGAAATCCAGATCGGTCCGTCATTGGATTAGCCAGGATTCTGAAATGTAGGCAAGTTTGAGAAACCATCCTGTCATGGTAAGAGGGCACGAGTAGTCTCGATCACACCAGACCGCGATATTTCAAGAAATTTTGTTGTATGCTATAAATCAGCCTCCAATATACATAGACTGGGATATTGACTCTAGAGAGCTATTTTGTCAAAACTCTTACTTTAATTTACCATCTCTCAATTGTGAGTACTTCACATCTATGAATAATCACTCGCAAACCGATTACTTGAAGCTAAAAGAGAGTTTGGAGACGTGGTGATTTCTGACTGTACAATTATTCGTAAGATTAACCAGCGCACTTTGCCCACTACCACCAAAGACGTTTACTGCCATGTGATAAAACATTGGGCGCCTAGTACTTTTGATAACTTTAACTCCATGCTTTATATTCGAAGTGAAACCTTGGGCTGCAGCATGTTGAACTTTTCAGTCATGTCAGCCAAAGGCTCCATTGTGACCTTGGCAGGGGTTCGCTGCAGCACATAGAAACGACAGCAAACCTACACGGATTTCTCGGACATATTGAAAGCGGAAGCATCCGGACATCTCCAGAAGTTAACTGAAATGATGGTAACACTTTACTAGCGAGCGAAACGTTTATTCCGGAAGCACGAACAATCTAGCGACGCATTGTCTCAACCATCTTTGCCTGTTCTCCGAGAGGAAGAAGAAGCTCGTCTTAAAATTTCATGTGAATTCCCCGATAAATGAGTCGCCATGTGCATAGCTCGGGACCCGGGAACAGGAACCCGAAGCGCGTACTTGTATTCAATACTTCGGGATTAGAATAGTTCTCATGGGATGATTAGCTGTGGGAGTTCCCTTTGGGTATTGTTTATTTACCTTAGCGTGGGTGTTATACACTACCTAACTCAGTTAGTAAATGATAATGCTCTTAGAATGTGATATTGGCCGAGCTAGGACGGGAAGAAAAGAACATACTTCGATGCATGACAAGCACTGAAGCTGCCTTGACTACTGGGATGTTTAGTATTAAGCTGTTGCTGTTCCTGCAGCCCACCTTGCCCTTAGCAAGTAATCCAGGCAAATAACGGTTCAATTAAGCCAAGCACTGGGGGAACCTATACATTTTACTACAATACGCCATCTTCTGCATAAATCTCGTTGAAACTCGAAGGCCAAACGAACTGAATCTAGACCAGATCTTTGCGAGAAACAGTGAGCTTCGCCATGTCAGTCTTCGCCATGTCAGCCCCTGGTACTCCAGAACAATCTCTATCTCTATCTCTTGTCACGCATCACCACGACCCTCCGCCACATAGTGAAACCGTGGATGATACGGAATACCCTGACGGCTTTCGGCTATTTACCACTCTCGCTGCTCTCATCTTGGCCATATTTCTGGCAACTCTTGACACGACTATCTTGGCAACAGCAATTCCCCGGATCACTGATCAGTTTCACAGCCTGACTGATGTTGGTTGGTACGCGTCTGCCTTTTTCATGACGGTATCCTTCTCGCAATCAGCATGGGGTAAAATTTACAAATACTTCGATCTCAAGACTATGTTTCTCATCGCGATTACCATCTTTGAAATTAGAAGTCTGATTTGCGGCAAGGCTTCCCGTATATAATTCCAAGTGTTTCAATCTAACAGGCTCTAGGCGCAGCTCCAAATAGTCAGATATTGATTTTTGGTCGAGCAGTTGCGGGCTTAGGCGGCGCAGGTGTTCTTGCGGGATGCTATATTATCATAGCTTTCTCCGTTCCACCCGCAAAGCGACCGGCTTATACCGGCATAATGAGCGGAACTTCTGGAGCAGCTTCAGTTGTTGGCCTTCTGCTTGGAGGCATAATTACCGATAGACTTGGTTGGAGATGGTGGTATTTATTGTCTGACTCCTGAGCTGGGGTGCACGCACTGACTTGCTCTCCGAAGTTTCTATATCAACCTGCCCATCGGGGGGCTTTCGGCTGCTATTATTCTGTTCACCTTCAGGACTCCTTCCCATTCACGGAACGTTGCAAATACCTCATGGTCCGAGAAGATTAAGCAAATGGACATTATCGGAATGATGGGTATCATGGCTGCAGTCACCTGTTATCTTTTAGCATTTCAATGGGGAGGTATCACCAAGAGCTGGAAGTCGGCCGATGTGATCGGCCTCTTAGTTGGCTTCTTCCTCCTAACAATCGATTCTGTAGGCGTTGAATATGTGCAAGGAGATCGCGCTCTCTTCGTTCCACGCATTGTGAAGCAAAGAGCAGTCTATGTGGGGTGTATATATGGTTTCTTGTAAGTCATACACAACTTTGACAGTACTTTCAAACCCTAACTGCATTAGGATTGCAGGTGGTTACTTTGTGCTGGTATACTACCTACCCATCTACTTTCAGTCAATGCTTGGAGTATCTGCCGAGCAGAGCGGTGTAAGAAACTTGGCCTTTGTCGTCGCCGTCAGTAAGTGTTCAGCTATCACCCTTTTTTCGTCAACCCTCTCATCATACAACTACTAGCTATCTGTACCATCGCTTCTGGAGCGAGCATCAGCGCTTGCGGCTACTTCGCCCCTTTCGCCATTGTTGGCGCCGGAATCATGACCATCGGCACTGGCCTCATCTACACTTTCAACATCAACTCCTCTTCTGCCGCCTGGATCGGCTTTCAAGTCCTGACGGGAATTGGCGCTGGAATCTGCTTGCAAACACCGATGGTGGGGGGCAAGGTCTTCTCAGCCCCCGAAGATCTCTCCTCCACCACTGCGATTTTGCTCTTTGCCCAGACAATGGGCGGAACATTCATAGTCTCTGCTGCGGAGTCTGGGCTCACAAATACGTTGATCAGGAACATGGAGAAGAATGTTCCGAGTATTCGTTCTGCCACGATTCTTGCGGTGGGGGCGTCCAAATTGAGGGAAGTATTCACGGCTGAAGAGCTGGTAGGCATATTGGACAGCTACATGGCGGGATTGAAAGTGGCGTTTGCTGTTGCAATTGCTTTGGCTGGTGGTGCTGCTGTTGCTGGTCTATTCATGCCATGGGTATCAATCAAAGGTAAAAGCGCGGCGAATGTTGTTGCATGATGGGTTAAGTGTTATTAGATTGTAGACTGTTATTGTCTGTCTTCTGTCCTCTTGCATACTATCATTCTTTGGTGTGTACTCAGCATGAGGCTTACTTGTGACGTACATAGGGGTATCTAGCCCTGTTACCATCGTATAGATGTCCAAATCTTGAACGATACTTGGGGGATTACTGAACATCAATCAGAAGGCATACACAACATATTCATCAAATCAGGAATCGAGTTTTACCAGAGACTATACATGGTGGATTATATAGGTTTTTGGGTAACTTTGTTGGTAATTCGTTTGGTAAAAACTTGGAGGGAAAAGCTTGTTAGAAGACAGCTCCAATTATCTACATGTGAAATGTGGAAATTCCGTGTCAGTCATTTGACCAGTGCTTTCTACTGTCAGCACCGTATCTATCTACACCTGTATTTCTATCAATGTTGCAGATACATGGCCTCAGCATTTTGCTTCTCTCCTCTTAATCCTAATAGTTGCTTCCATCGGAGGTACTCTATTCGTTGAAAACCATGTGTTGTCAGGTCGCTTGTCCCGGATATCAAAATCATAATTCAGAATCATGTGCGCTAAACCAAGTTTCAGTGCGCTTGAAGCGAAGAACCTTCCAGGACACGCATGTCTTCCATGCCCAAAGGCGGTGTACTCGGGACTAGTTGTGGCCCAAGCCTGGCGTGCTCCTTGAATATAAGACCCGCCTTTTTCTGCTGAGATAGCACGCTTTTCCGCGAACCGGAAAGGCTTGAACATATCTGGATCTGGGTAGAGCAGCGGGTCATGGAAGACTGGAAACGATGGAGTGGAAACCATTGTCCCTTTGGGCATATGGACTCCCGATGGTGTTGTGATGCCTTTAGGGTCGATAACCATTCGATTTGTCGCCGTAATCACAGCTGAGTTTAAACGCGCCGACTCACGCATTGTACTGTCCAACTTTGACATTGCTGCAAGAGTACGCTTGTTCCACTGCCTACCATGCTCCGCCAAAACCGAGGTGATCTCCTCGGGCAGCTCGTGGACATATTCCACCTTGGATGCTGCAATATCAAGGACTGCGTGAGTCATAGCAAAGGCCGCTGCGTGAATAGCCATGAAATCGATGATTAATATCCTGCCTGCCAAGGTATCAACTTTGCTAAAGTACGGATCCTTTAGAGACTTGGCTTGATTTATCGACCACTGCAGGAAGTCATTCTTCTCGATGACGGCTTTCTTTTCTGGGTCTGTGCGCCGAGCGTCATATTCTTTCAGCCGCCGACGAATCTCTGGTCGTAGGAAACGGACGAAGCGGTTGGTATGAATGCGATTCGGTAGAGTGATGAATGGTGCGGCAAGAGGACGAAGAGGTCGCCAAATCATGTGCAGCAACGTCGAGGCGAAGGGAATGTCTGCTGCAAAATCCATTGCGGTATCGATGAAATCTTGATTGCGACAAAATGGAAGGCCAATGAAGATTCGGTTGGTTGTTTGGCCAACAATTCGTCTCACTGAATCGTACACGCAGATCTCCTTGAAGTGGTGCATGTCTTTACCCCAGATATTGTCGATACTATGCTGAGCCTCGTCCAGCATTTCTGGAAACACATTGCCTATCTCCCGCGTCAAGAGGCCAGCAATGATGGAGATATGTGCTGGATCATGAGCCAGCCTGGGGTCCGTGACGGTGTAATCGAGCTGAAGCGAATCGATACAGCAATGTGCTTAACTAGCTTCAATAATTTTTCGGCTTTTTCCTAGCGAGCCTCATCAAAAGTTCAAAAGCTCAAATTCACCACCCTCCGACTACACTCTCTACGTAATATATTAATAAATAAAAAGTTGATATTCGTGTAGTTTAACACTTTTTTAATAAATGCATCTACTTTTTAATATATGCGACGCGTTGATTAATAAGTAATAATTGATTTCCTAGAACTCGCGGTTTTTGCTAGGGATTGTTGCTTTGCCCTCACTCGTAAGAGCCGCAAAGTCGTCTTTTTACCCCCCTCCTATAACTTTAAAATTAAAGCGATGCATAGCAAGCCCTTTTAAAATAAGATATTTAAACATATAAACGTTAATTTAGTGTTTACAGCTTTTAATTTAAAGACGTTGTTGAGGCGTAGTATTTCGGGGCGTTTTCGTCGATTTGGTGAGGGCTCGAAAAATCGCGAGGCTGGGCCCCGCACGATTGAAGCTAGTTAAGCACATTGCTGTAATCTAGTCAAGGATACTGATTTCTGAGTCTGGCCGTTCTACCAGCCACTGCAGCTCCTCCCGCGGAAGATGGACGAAGTTCTGACCCCCTGCAATCGGGAAGATGCAAGCACGATTTCTGTGTTCCTTATAGGCAATCTCTGCGGCGGTTTGCATATCCAGGGTATTCCTCCACTGCGCCCTTAAAAGTGGAAACCACTCGCCCGGTTTTGCGCCGACGATGGGTAAATTTGGCAGTTTAGGTGCGCAGAGGTACTGATGCAGCATGTAGCCCACAACAAGCAAGGCCAGTGCCAACACGGTTGACCCATTCCATGTGTCTCCTTCAAACATAGTCGCTGGATGATGGCGAGCGAGGGTAGCGAGTGGGTGGGGGGAATTGAGACCTGAGACCTTTGAGCCGCCCAGATGGAACTACTGGCTATTCAAATGAACGCCTGTACTTCGAAGTAGCGTAAGAGCTCGTGTATGCATATAAAGTGCACAGTAGATGCAGATAGATCTTTTCCCGGCAATATCATATTTGTGCTTGTCCGTCAGTCCCCTTCTCAGCAACGACACCGAAGTACACATACCCAACCCATGATGCCCGGCCCCAAATGCCGAGTCCCTGACGCCACCGGCAGCTATCGGAGTTAAAAGACTCGGATAACGTAACGCCGGCTGAGTGGGCAGCTAGAGACGGAGCTAATATACAACTAACCACGAACAACAACACTAACACTAAACCAAAATTTATAAGTCTGGCTTCTTGAAAATTGATCTTTTTCTCTGCACACAGCTACTCTGTTTATTCATATATCGTCTAATTTGAACTAAATAGACACAGCGTGTTTCTTCTATCTTCCATAACTGTCACTCCCCCCCACGCACCCAGAACACCAGCAATATGCCCCAGCTCATCGGCAAGGAAATTGGCCCTATTGGCTTGGGCCTCATGGGATTGACTTGGCGAGATCAGCCATATCCTGAAGAGCAGGCCTTTGGGGCTTTGCGCGCCGCCGTCAAGAATGGAAGTACGCGCACGAACTCTCTCTGGCTCCCTCCCCCTCGTCGAGTTGGCTGACTCTTGCTTTACCAGGCAATTTCTGGAATGGGGCCGAGTTCTATGGGCCACCCAGTTACAACAGTCTGGTGCTTCTGGAGAAGTACTTTGAGGAGTTCCCAGAAGACGCTGAAAAGGTCGTCATCAGCATTAAAGGCGGCGTGAATCCGAAAACCGGCCATTCAGACGCCTCGCCTGAGAACACACGCCGGTCGATCGACGACTGCATTGCCCAACTCAAAGGCCGCAAGAAGCTCGATGTGTTCGAATTCGGCCGCCGAGATCCAGCCGTGCCTATGGAGACCACCTTTGGCATTATCGACAAGGAGTATGTTCAGACGGGAAAGATAGGGGGCATCTCGCTGTCAGAGGTGAGGGCGGAGACGATCCATGAGGCTGTCAAACATACCAAGGTCGTTGCCGTAGAGGTTGAACTGTCATTGTAAGTGACCCAATGACCCGTATAGCTCTCGCTGGTAATTTGCAGCTCACGCTTACGGTGCATCAGGTTCGCTACTGACATCTTGAACAATGGCGTTGCAGCCGCATGCGCCCAGTACGGTATCCCGATCATCGCTTACTCGCCTATCGGCAGAGGCATGTTGACCGGCGAGTTCAAGAAGTTGGAAGATATCCCCAAGGACTCGTTATTGCTGCAGTTTGGTTTTCCTCGCTTCCAGCCAGGCAACTTCGAGATCAATCTTCAGCTGGTCGAGAAGGTTGAGGAGCTCGCCAAGATTAAAGGCTACACGCCAGCCCAACTCGCTATCAACTGGACGAGGGCACTCTCGAGGCGTCCTGGAATGCCCACCATCATCCCGATCCCGGGTGCCACTAGAGCGGCACGCGTGGAGGAAAACAGCAAGCCAGTCGACATCACGGATGAGGAGCTGGCGCAGATTGACGATATCTTGGCTAAATTCAAGCCAGCTGGCGAGCGTTACCCCAGCGTCGTTCCAACGAACACTTAAGGTTATGAAACTTGTTTCTACGGTGTGGGTTTTTGTTACGTAGGCACAATCTTTTAGGCTGTAAAGGTCCGTTAGTGTTATGGGAATGACACGAACGGCGGTTTTGTTAGAATGGGATTGTCATCAAGCCACTTTTCGGATTTCAAAAAACTAGAAAGATATCACGAAGCCATATGTACTTGCATAACAAGGAACGGACAGGTCTATGACATTGCTCGATGTACCTTCCACGTGATTTGCTGCTGTAGCCAACAAAAAAGCCTGCAAAATAGGAATTTCTACCATCTACTGGCCTTGAGATAGTAAGAATAGGGAACGGGGTAGAACGGTCTCGGAATTAGCTCCTGCGTTCTGTGTTGACTAGTTATGTATGGGACTCAACCGCCGCTGTCGATCTGATTGAAACTATTGGTTCCAGTGATTTGGATTGAATTGACTGCCTGAACTACGGTGTTATGTACGCTGTATATATAGGCTGTCTACTATCCCCCCCCCTCCCCTCCCCTGGCTTGAATGTTAAACTTCTAGTATGTTCCGCGCCACAGATTTAACATTCAAGCCAGGAGGGGGTAGTTCAGCGGAACCAGTCCCTGTAACCCCCTGTAAAGCCGAACCAGCTTCAGCTCTACAGGGCCTTCGGACCTGTAGGCTAGCGCTAACGCCGGCGCTAAGCCTATATCCAAAATAACAGAAACCTCTATTGCCTGTCATACCGAGACGTCGCTTCCCAGCGAACTCTGTACATCTGACTCCGACTCTGTACGTCCTTATTCTAATGACTTGAATCCGATTGTTGCAACTACAAATCTTATTTATTATAGTGAATATTGAACTTTTCAAAAGAAGGAAACTATAACCCTTATATGTATCTTTATATTATTCATTTGAGATAATTTCAATTACTCTTGTCATTTAGATTATTTACTCCCCTGTGAGACACGATAAGATCACAGGCTGTGGTCATCCTTTCCACATATCAGCAGCTTCGTCTTCAGTCCGAGAATCATAGTTGTAGAACTGCAGACATTTTACCTAAGTTTAAAAATTACGCCTGATAGCGAATTCTTTGTCCATATGAATTATAGATAAATTTGAAACGAAAATTCCTCAAGACGAGTTCAGCCATTATGAAGTTAGTTCTAGACAATGTTGTGGAAGAAGCGGAAGACATTGTTCGGATCCCATTTTGCCTTTAATTCACCCAATCTTGGGACATTTCTCCCCCACATCTGCTCCAAAGTCTCGTCGCCGTTGGCGTAGCTTACATAGACTGCGAGGTCGTCATAGCCAGACGTAGCAGCAAAGGCGGCCCGTATTCCCTTCCCAACTACCTCGCCCGCTTGCTCCGTCTCTGTTGAGTTCCATGCGAACGAAATTGCTCTGTTCGTGAGTCAGACAGCGCTCTATAAAGAGAAAAGAGGTGAAGGGAAATAGACTTACGCGTAACCTTTGGACTCGCGCCACGGATAGGCTGTAGCATCGACAGCCACTGCTTCCACAGCCTGTGGGGAGAATATTTCTATCTCGACACTGCTAGAGCGGCCACCCGGATGATCGATGTAAAAGTCACTGAGCGTTTGAAACACTTCCTGGTACGTGGATGACGACAAGTTGCGAAAGTTGGCTGCGTATCCGTTTGCAACCGTCGGCGAACATATCGCTGTACCGAGTCCGCGTAAGGCCACCTTATTCAGCTCGTTATACGCAACTGTGCTGATGGACGTGTAAGTTGGGTTGAGGTCCAAAATGGGCGCGATGAGCTCGCGCCCCTCGTCCTTGGGGCCGATATAGACCCAGCCTACAAGAATTTGGGGCTGTTCGAGAAATCAGCTCACGTCTTCACGTTTTCAGACAAACTTACCGCTCCCATGGTGTCATTGTATACCATGATGGAAATAGTGGAGAGCTCAGCGGGCATGGTGTTGCTGAGGGACTCAAGTAGGTCAAAGTATGGGACGCTTGATGATGCCGGGAGGACAAAGTCTGCACTCAGCACCTGGCCCTTATTGAGCTGCGGGGCAAGCTGATATGTGGCCGAAGTGATAATTCCAAAGTTGGGAGCGGCACCTCGAATGGCCCAAATAACTCCGGGTGTGAGTTCTCCGATACATCAATCAGGGTACCTCTGGCCGTCACTAGGCGGACCGACATGAGTCTGTCGATAATCAGGCCGTCGACACCCTGCCAGCGTCCGACTCCACCACCCACGGTTGCGCCTATCATGCCAGGGCAAACACAGGATCCAATCGCTGGGAAGGTATCAGTTTTACGAGATTCTCTCAGTATCACAGCTCAGACGGGCACGAACGCATTTGATAACCCGCCTCGTATACTGGGTCAGTGATATCTCCGAAGCGTACGCCTCCCCTAATCGTCAGAGTGCCGTTCTCAGCATCCACCTGGACGCTGTTCAGCTTTGACAGATCAATAGCCAGCCCTTCCTGCAGATCGCCTAGAGTAACGGTGGAAGAATGGCGGCCACCAATGCCCAGGAAGGGCAGGTTGATGGAATTCGCAATTTTCACCTAGTCCCCGTCATGTCAGAACATCACTCCCAGATCGAGGAACCGGTATCAATACGTACCGCTTTTGCCACATCGCCCTCTGTTGCCGGGCTGATAACCGCAGAATACGTGGGCTCATGGTTACTATTCCAGCGCTCTGTTACATCTTCAAACGCGGCGGAGTTGGGGAAGGCGACGGTAGTTTGTGCATCCCAATCATTGCTCGGACGAGTAAGCGCCGAGCAAAGGCCTCCAGGGTAACCTGTAGTTAATTTGCCAGATAGCAAGGCTCCTAGTGCCGCCGTTGTGAAACGCTTGTCAAGAAACATGGTAAAGAAAAACTAGATTGTCCTTGGATTCTTGAAAACTCGGAGGCCCGTCAGTATGTAGCTGAACTGCTGTGGTGGTTCCAAAAAAGCTGGAAAGCCCTTCACTATATACACATCACGCCTCAATGCTAGTGCCATCTTTTCTACTCGTAATTTCGACTTCATTTCGGCATTTTTCATCTTCCGCCGTCAATCTCGTTTACCAATCTCTCATTTCCGTACCTCGCTGATGATTAGAACTCTATCAGCTCACAAACGTTGGCCTGAAGTCGTGTTTTGGTCAATAGCTCTGTACGCCTGGTGGAATAAAGCGGGTAACTAGCTCTCGGATACTGGGAAGACCTACATGCAGTATTACTGAGTGCCTGATACCCGACAGCTCGTCTCTAATCCCCGATTATATGTGCTCCACTGTCAGGGGTATTAGAGTTCTCACAAGTAGCTCTCCATCCATAATGCATACCGAGGGAGAGGGTCTAAGGAAGCTTTGCTAAGTATAATATTGTTAGAAATTTAGAGACAGATCTTATCTTCCCTAAACCTTCGTCGAGACTCTCTATTATAAGAATCGAAACGGAGCTCACTAGATGTCTTAAAGTAGAGCTATTATTTAAAATAATACACGAGATGTTTTTTAGATAGATGATTTGTAGAGCAAAGTTTGTGTACGAAGCCGATCGTCGCGTGTACATTGATGCTTTGAAGGTGTTTTTGGTGTAGGCGCAAAGTACGATGTCACTTCCATGTTGAATTGCTTGAAAATAGGGCCAAAAGCAGCCTCCTGAGCATTATAAGTTCATTGGCTGCAATGACGTAAGGTGGAACCTTCAGTAATACGCACACCCCTGCCATAGCAGGTTACTTCGGCCATGTCCGAAGTAGGAGGTGTGAACCTGGCAAACCAGTTTAGGGAGTCGTACGAGACTCATAGGCCTACCTTTAGGTCTTGGTGACCTCTTTTCTACTGGCTTATTAATGTTGCTTGTGTAAATGCATGCAGGTTGCGCTGCTTACGCACAGATAAGCGTTATACGCACTTGCAGTTTTGTATATTACTTTATTGTAAGCTTTTCGGGTATTCTGAGAGAGCAAAGATATGGCAATTACAAGTAGGCTTAGGGGGGAAAGGGGTATTTAACCCTGATTTGCAACACTTACACTACTAGTAAAAGCGTGCTAAACGGGGCACTTGTGCGTGGTGTTTATATCAATTGAAGTATAAGAGTGTCCCGGGAAAGAGATAAAGGGTATATCAAAGCGGTCAGTTGAACGGTGTGTGTTTTGTCACGTATCGCTTTGCGAGGCGGGGGACTGCTAGACGCGACTTCACTTTAGCAATATAAATTACTAATAAATTTATATACAATAGTACATAATTTTATGCTGTGCTGTCTGTGCAAGACCTCCCCTCCTAGCGCCGGCAATATCTCATTGGACGACGGCTACATGTCAGAATGATTAATTTAAGTTTACCACGGACGAGCTGCATCTCAGAGATTACGGTGGGGGCTCCGGTGATGCATTGTGCCCCTTTTCATTGTGGAGCAACGACTCTATGCCGCGACCTTCAAATGCCCGAAATGTAGACAAGTTTGCCGAGACATTTTACGTCCAGTCCAACATATAATCCACACCGTCTTCTCACAGGACGTTATCGACAGCCTGAACCGAAAATAGAACCTCGAAATTGAAGCTCCTCTTCTACGTTGTATTCTGGATTTTTGCCATCCTTGAACATGAAAGAACCCAGACGCTGGACTGAGGAGGAAGACTCCTTACTGCTAAATGCTATAGCTCTTTACGGTATATGCCTTTATTACCTACCGATGGGTCGGGAGGATGGCTAACTTTATGAGGATGGCAGAAGGTCAGATAACTGATTGGGTCTACGTGGATTCTCATGTCGAGGGTCGTACCAATAAAGATTGTCGAAAGCGCTGGGTATATTTGCTTGAGCCCAATATCAACAACGGCCCTTGGCAAGAATCTGAGTCTGCATTATTGGTGGAGGCTGTACAAATACATGGCACAGAGTGAGACTGAAGCTTCTTGACACTCTCTTACCTCTAAACTCTGATAGCTTTTGGGAATGAGGATCAAGTTTCTCTGCAACCTGTCATTCTACTCTAGTAGCTAACAAATGCACAAGTTAATGGCCGGAAATCTCACGACATGTCGGTTCTAGGCAGCCGGATCGTAAGTCAAACATTCCTCGCAACTAGTCTCACTTCACATACTAAAATAATCCTGAAAGAATGTTGCAGAAGATGGAACGAAGTCTTGAAACCAAACATTAATCGTGGTCGATGGTCATTATACGAGGTTGGCGAACCTGATTCGTGCTTTCTCACTTTGTTGCTTCCTGTCTGTAACACATCAGAACAATAGGACCAGATTCTTCAAAATGCGGTACGTGCACATGGGAGAAGTTGGTATGAGATTGTGGATAGATATTTTCCAGAGCGGACACCGATTGGGGTGAAGAGCAGGTAATCACCACTTTTGATTAATAACAGTATCAGCTCATTGAGATTTGAGACACAGATATGATCATATTTCAAGAATAAAATGATTATTGCGTATCAATTATTTGGATCGATCAGATTTATATTGATTGGACAAATCTCTAAGAGAAATCATTAAAGTCGACAGGCTTCTGCATCGTCGCCGTACCATATTTCTAGAACAAGACGGGCCTTCATGACCAATGGTCAATTGAGACGACCGTCTGATACTGGCACCCGGGTCAGATACAGTGAGATGAACTGCTCATAATAACAGCAATCAACCTTGTCTCAACTTAGAATCTTCTCGGGCGGCAGTGGAACATAATGCGTCTTGCCACCTCCAAAGCGGATACACAGCCGCATCACGCATAAGCCCCCCTTGGCCAACTTCTCCCAGTAATGATTGATTAGATTACGAGGTGAGCCCTATTTTACAGAGACATGTAGGCCGACTAAGTGGTCCCCTAAGCGAATGACCAAGTGCGGAGGTATAGAATTCATAATAAGTGATTTTACTACTGACCGTTATTGTCATTTCGAAGTAAAGAAGAGACATACTCTAGGTAAATGTACCTCTTAGTCCTTTCTTATTAAAAAGTCTAAAAGAATAAGGACTCCTCTTACCGTTCACTTGTATTAATAAATAATAAGTAGTATACTTCGCATTTAAAGTGCTAATAAGAAATAGTAAGTTATAAATAATTTTTAAATATAATATAATAATTCTATAACTATAATAAACTTATAAGTAAGAGTACCGCTATTTCAAGCTCGCATTAATATTGCTAAAGTAATAAAGACTTTATATCCTTAATCTTTAGCTAGGTTCAGTAATAAGTACCAGTAACCAATTAAGGCTAAGGGAGCAACCTTAGGTAATCTCATAAATATTTCGTTACCACCTATTATATTATTTCGAGAGGTATTATTAAGTAAAAACGGACAGGGATAAAGCAAACAACTTATAAAGTAATCGGCTAAGAGTTAAGTTAGGCTTTAATCTTAAGATTAATAATAAGTTCTTTAACTCTTATTAAAAAACTAAAGTAATTAAGAGACCTTAATTATAATTAAACTATTATTCCGAAAAGAACTTTAGCTAATAATACCTTATAATATACTATCCTATGCTTAGTTATTGCTAACCTAATAATACTTAAGTTAACTAAACTCTTTTACTTTTAAAAAGCTTAATTATTTCGAAGACCCTTTATTAGCTTTAATAATAAGAAGTAATTTACTTATTAAAGGAGAAGAGTCATTTTTATTACACTAAGAACTAAGAATCTATTATGCCCTCTTAACCTTGCTCGATGTATTACGACCGTTAATTTACTTCTTCCTCCCGGCTTTTTATTATAAACCTTCGAAGTTAACGGATCTAACCTTTACCCTATTTAATTAACTAGTTAATTAGAAATTAGCGGAATAATATTACTTATTTTTAATAATATAACTTACGTAAGTGTATAAGAGCGTATTTATAAAGAAACCCGAAAGCTACTTAGTGACTTATTACTAAGGAAAGATTAATACGATACGATATGTATATTCTTAGCCTAAGGAGTAAAGTTTAATATAAGTAATTGCATAAGATAGCCTTAATTCTTATTAGGTTTACGAGCCTAAAGAAGGCAAATGGTATCGTTTCCAGCGTCAGAAATAAAAATCAACTTATTTAATTTAATCATGATTAAATCTGATTTGATTTGATTTAATTAGAAATCAAAATTAATCAGATTTAATTAAAAAATTATGTGCCTTTTGATTGTAAAGCTTATTATAACAGATAATTTAAATTAATTATTAATTGAGTAATACGTTAGTAAATTGTTAAGCTAATGAAACCAAGAAACTAATAATATAAATATAATTTAAATTATTTACGTTATTTATATAATTTAAACTTAATTTATTAGAAGATTCGAAACTGATTATTAATATAAAAGCTAAAATAATCTAGAAAATAACATAAATAAGCTTAAATTATTAGTTTATAAGTTAAAAAAATGTATGTATATTAATAATATAGCTTATTAAGTATTATATCACTAAAAGTCTAAAATCCAATAAAACATAACTCGTACTATTATTACGGTTTTCGTCGGGATTTATCGGTTATTTACGGTATTACTATTAAGTCCGATAAGTCCGAATTAATCAATTTAATCATAATTAAATTAATTAAGGCTTGGTTTGATTTGATTAAGTGACTCTAATCAAATCAAATCAAATCAAATCATTTCTCACGCTGATCGTTTCCTTAACTTATAAAGAAAATATAAGCACCGGCGTTACGAAGAGATTAAATAAGTTAATACTTAGCTTAAATAACGTTAAGGTAAAGTTTTAAAGTTTACTTTAGTTACCTTTTAAAACGCGAGTTAAGAATTAAAGATTATGGCCGTACTTTAAATCGCCGTAGGAAAGGTATTAGCGAAGCTTATATATAAGTATAAGAGAAGAAATAAAAGTATAACTTACGAAGTTAAGACGCGTTAAGATCTTTATAATATTAACCTTTAGTATTAAAGCTAAGAGTACTTAGGCTAAAATAAAGTGAACCGATCTTAATAGCACCTTTAAAGTAGTTAATAACGAAGGACTTTTCTTAAAGGTTTACGACGAGTTAATAAAGCTTAAATAATATTATAAAAGGTTAACTTATCGTATTAAGGTAACTTAGCTTTATACTAAAGTTGTTGTTTAGAAATCGAGGTATAAAAGAGCTTGTAACGTTTCTGGTTCTGACTGGTACGCGGCGAACAGGCCCGTCGGTTGGTATCAGCTAAGAAGTAAAGTCACAAGAGGTTTGGTTCTTAATTAGAATTGAGACGTTACAAGCAATAGTTAAACTGCTATATGAATTTGAGCACGAAGCTCCACTACCTAGGAAACTACTTCTGATTATATAGATTTCGATTCCTGCTAGATCCCCCAGGAGCCTTCAGCTTCAAGGTTCCTGGAGCCCTGGATCCTAAAGCTTCAAAAGCTCCGTCACGTGACCCCATTCCCGTGATCCCGCCCTTGTCCTTTGATGCTAAGATTGCAGTGCACTGGTCAGAGTCTAGCGGAGAGGAAATCCCTTGTCTTGGCTTCTCTGTGCAGCCAGGCTGCCGAGCCTCAGGGCCAAGACACGTGATCCTTCGGATCGTGACAGAGCTAGGGAAAGACTACGTACAAGTTAACGCAAGTGTTATAAAAGAAGTTGTTGTTTAGCAAGTAGAAAATAAGTAAGGAAAGCTTTTTACTACGTTACTTCTACAATTAAGTAATAGCAAAGTCAAAGGTATTAAGCTTTAATAGCGTATTAAAGTTAATAATAAAGGCTAAGGTAATTATCCTAAAGGTACCGAATAGCGTAAAGTTAACGGCAAAGAAACCTCTAAGGTTACTAGAGTTATAATAACTAAAGTTGTCGTTAAATAAAAGGAGATCTTGCCTTAGTAGTACAAGAAAAAGTAATAGTAAAGTCGATCTTAACATAAGCTTAACGGGGAAGTTTGTTTTCTTTAGAGAATTAAAGTAAGAGAAGGTATAGGAGGTATTACTTAATTAGTAATAGAAGGAGTAAAGAAGTTAAAGGATATTAAGGTGCTTTATAAAAGAAATAGTATTAAGGAGAGGTTATTGTATTTGAAGAGTTGAAGTTAGAAAGTTAGTGTTACGGCTGGCCAAAGGTTGATACGGCGAGTTGACTCAAGCTTTGTATTTGGACCTAAGGCTACGCTCAGAATCGAGAAGAAAAGACTAGGAGGAAAGGAGAGCTCTCCGTAAGGGAGAGCTCGAGTATAAATACACGAAGGACCCTCCTAATAGGGCCTAGCGTAGTCAGGGGCCCTTCACATTTATATGTCGTATGCTCGCCACCGAGTTTTCCTTATTAGGCTTAGCGCCATCGTATAGCCAGCGATACTACGAGCCTGTGTCAGTTAAAATACGAGGCGTATCGTAAGTCGTAATATTACCCCCCCCCTCCTAAAAAACTACGTTCGCGCAATTATAGCTATAACCGTATCGTCTTCTAAGTCGTTATAGTCGTCGATACTAACGTTATAAGCCTCTAGCTACTTTAGGAAAGCTCTTGGCGGGCCTTTGGCATTAGGATACTCGAGGTAGAACCTCTTAATTATATACGAAGCTATTATAGCGTCTAAGTATAAGTATTACTTTAGGTCTTCGTCAGCGCCTAGCCACTTAATATAGTAGAATAACTTATTCCGTATAACCTTAGAGCTAAGGATGCCTTTAATTTCCCACTTATCTTGCTTAAGTAATAGCTAGATAAGTACCGGCGTGGCTTTAGCTTGTTTTAGTAGGGGGTTATTAACGTACTTGCGGAGTGAGTATAAGTGAAAGACAGGGTAAATTAACTAGTCGTTTAGGAGCTGTCGTGCAAGAGCACGCCTAGAGGCTCCACAGAGGCGAAATTGACGTATTATTGAGGTATGCGCAGTACTGTAATTGAATGTTGTATATCTACGTATGGTCTATTCAAGCTCCCTGAATATGGAGGTCGCGGGCGCTTTGGCCATGATGCCTTTGATTGGGCTCGCTTAGCCGGCCTACCATAACCTGCACGACAGGAGCTCTACTCTCTAATTCTCTCCTTCTTTAGCGATTACCTTGACAAGGCCGTATTACTTATTAGATAGCTTCTTTAACGGTCGGTCGACGTTTTAGTTCCGAGTGTCGACTAGTATTAAGTCGCTAATGTCTTAGTCGACGGCGCGTCGCCCACGATTCGCTAGTCGTTCTATTTTCTCTTATTAATCCTTTAGGGACGATTATACGACTTTTGTAACCTCCTTTATTCGTAATGTTACTTATAAAGCCTCCTCGCGATTAAGTTTCTTTATTACCGTAGCCGGAGGTTTTAAGTTAATTAAATCCTAGGAAGTCCTTAACTTAACACTATTAAGTAACTAAAAAGGAAACAAGCGGCCTAAGGACTCGTATAATAACGTTAATTAAGCGATATTTATAATTAGTAAGAGGTTACTTTAATTATCTTAATAATAGTAGTAAAAAGGACAGAGCCGTTACTTAATATATTAGTTCGTTACTTTTATTTAATCGTTAACGTTTGGGTTATACGCCGTCGTTAGCTTTACCTTAGTCCCGAGGATATAATAATACTTCTTTTAAAAGAAGAAGACGAACTAAGGCCCTTAGTCTAAGACAATAGAATCTGGTATACCGAAGTATTAGGTCTAATAGATAAGGAAAAGAATAACTATACCTTTCGTAGTAATTATATTATTACAAAGTATCGAGACCGACTTTTTAAACAGGCAGTCGACAATAACTATAGCGAAGTTATAGCCGTGCTTATTTAGTAATAGCTTTATAAAGTCCATTATAAAGTATTAGTACGGCCGAGCAGGGATTAATAGGGGGTATAAGAAACTAAGAGTCTTATCCCTACGGGCCTTTTATCGAGAATAACTATAATTCGCTACGTATCGAGTTATATTCGTAGTAAGGCTATTTTAATAGTATTTGCGACTTAGTAATGCCTTCATTTTTCTGATCCCCGCGTGTATTACTAAAGGCTAGGAATATATATAGCGAATAAGCGTCGTGCGAAGCTCCGGCGGTTTTAAGGGCACTTCTAGGCGGCCTTAAAAGAGTAACTTATTATTAGCTAGTTTGTAATTTAGTGACTATTCCCTGGCTTTTTATTAGAGAGGCTCTAGCGAGGGCGAAGTCTTATTAGCTAAGAGTATTTAGTTAATAACGTCGTATTTCGCGATATTATAGGCTATTATAAAGTTAAGGTTTAGCTCCTTTATAATAGGGGTCTTCGGGTCGACTAGCACTCTTATACTAAGCTCGGGTTTTAGCTCTAGCTTGTCACGTGGCTCGGCATCGTAATCCGGGATTATAGCCTTTATAAGTACTAGGGGTATCGTCTCTACGACTTCGATATAGGCGTTTATCGGATCGACGGCGGAGAGCTAGAGGTCGCCAGCGACTCGTGGGTTAATTTTGTTTATCAGAATTAATTATTAACTGCGGATGGCCTGCTTACGTGCCTTTATAACCGTAAAGTCTTAATCCCGACGAGACAAGGTATTAGCTAACGTATTAGTCGTCCCGGTATAATACATAATCGTAAAGTAGAAATCCGCAAAAAACTCAGCCTATCGAGCCTACCTAATCGTAAAATCCTTAGTAATTATAAAGTACTTTAGGGCTTAGTAGTTTATATAAACAAGGACATTTTTTTAAGCATTTAAAAGTTCTGGGCGATATTACTTAAATAACTAAAAAATCGCTAGTATTTCTTTATCGTGAATCGGGTAATTAAGCTCGGGGTTCGTCATAGTCTTCGAGAAGTATCCTATAGGGTAAAAAATGTCGTCTTTTTAAAGTTAGGATAAAACCCTAATAACGACTCTATCTAAGGAATTAGTTTCTAGCCGCGTTTACTTAGTAAGGTCGTAGTGGCGAAGAACTGGCGTAAATTAAAGGGCTTCTTAGAGAGTCTCTTAGGCGTTCTTATAGGCGTTGTTAAAGACAAAGGGAACGTTCTTTTTAATAAGCATTATAAGGGGACGTATAATGCGACTATAGTTTTTAATAAACTGGCGATAAAAGTTATAGAAGCTAAGATAACTTTATATACCCCGCATATTATTAGCGTATTATTAGTCCTTAATTATACTAATCTTCTCTGGGTTTACTTCCACGTTATTAACTTTAATAATAAATCTTAAGAACCTTATTTTTTATACGTTAAACTCAGACTTCTTAATATTAGCCTAGAGTCCGTGTGCTTATAGTATTACTATTACTTTCTTAACATAGACCTTATACTCCTCGGGAGTTAACGAGTATATAAGGATATTATTTATATAAGCCGCGCAAAAATCGTTAAGGTACTTTATAAGAATATTATTAATAAAACGTTAAAAAGTCGCCGGACTATTTATAAGACTAAAGGAAAGGACTTTATACTTATACGTATTATATTAGGTATAAAAAGTCGTATAATCTTCGCTCTCAGGGAATATACGAATGCGGTAAAAAGCCTATTAAATATCAAGCTTTATAAAGACCTTTGCCTTGTAAATACATGCTATTATCTCGTCGATTAGAAGGATCGGGTATAAGTCCTTCTTTGATAAAGTATTTAACTTCTAGTAATCGACGCATAACCGGAGACCGCCATCGGCTTTCTTAGCGAAGAGAATAAAGACCGCGTAAGGTAAACTAGAGGACTTAATAAAGCCTTTATATAAGTTATTGATAATATACCGCTTAGTCTCCGATAGTTATTCTTTAGTTATACGCTAGAGAGGTTTAAAAGATAAGTCGTTCTCCTTAGTAAGCTCGATTTAGTAGTTTATACCTTAGCGATACGCTAGTAACTCGTCGGAGACTCGCCGGGAAAAGAGAGGAGTATACTCTTAGTACTTTGCCAGGAGCTTCTTACTTACTAGCTCGTCGTCTTGCGTATACTTAGCCTTTAAGGCCTCCTCTAAGATTAAGTCTTCGTTTATTAATGCGAGCTTGACACTTAATTAGTCTAAGGACTTTCGCTAGTGACGAGTTAGCTCTTAGTTAATCTTATGCACTAAGGCTACGAAGGTTTCTATCTTATTCTTCTTAACTATTTTAAGTTAAAAGTACGTTATAAATATCGCTACTATTAATATAAGGAAGATCTCTATAGTAAGCGCCTTTAACTAGTGATTTACTAGGGAAGCTTCACGGGCTTTCTTATCCTTAAGTAGTAATCTCAGATTATAAGATATTAAAGGGTTTAATTAATCCTTTATAGTACGCAGGCGCTTTTTAACCTCTCTAATAAAGCTCGAGGGTCGAGTCGGCGAGACACTAGCGGTAAGTCGTGTAAAGACCTTTGACTTAGAGGAATCGTCGAGTGCCGCAAGCCTAGCCTGCCTCCGGCGGTAGTTATTTATATTAATAAGAATATCCCTTCGTTTTGTATTAAGCTAATGAAACTTAACGATTAGCTAGTTAAAACAGTTAATGTCAACGAAGACTCGCTAATTAAAGTACGACTAAACGGGTATATTTAATAGCTATTCTAGTCGATTTCGGTTTTTTGTATATAACTGCTTTAAGTTGTAATGCTTAAGGAACTTCCGACTAATCAGGACGTCGGTGTTTCTTAGGTTAGTTACTAGAAAGGGGAAGTTAATTCGCCGGTAGTTAATTGTTAAGGTAAGTAAGACGGCCGTGTTAATTAACTTGCCTTTCTTGCCGTTATAACTAGTTAAGATAATTAGCTAAGAGAAGGATATAAAGGAAATATTAAATTACTTAACGAGTCAGTATACGAAAGAAGTTTTAATAGCACTAAAAATATTAGCTCCGCTATTAATATATATAAGTATTTTAGTAAAGAATTTATTTTTTCTTAGTTTAATACTAATTAAAAATTGTCGTTCTTTAATAAGAGCACGGAAATTAAATGTTAAGTCCTTTTATAAGTTGTAGCCTATACTAAGGTATAAGTCTTTACTACGGCCTAGGAATTTTTTAAGAGCTCGTTAGTCTCTAGATCCTCGCTAACGATTAGCTAGGAAATCGACTTATCGAGGACTTAGTCTCTACGGCGCTTAAGACAATTGTTAGCCCAATGGCTAGTCTTATTATAATAGAGACATATGTCGAAAGAGACGTCCCTAAGTATAAGAGGAGGTACAAGGGACTTAGGTCGGCGCAAGACGGGCGAAGAAAAGGGCGTACACTAGCGGACATCTGACGACTATCTTAGAGTCGGTGGTCTCTATGCGTAAGTAGTAGGGGTAAGTGAAGTCGAACGCTAGCTGTCCTTCTTTAGGATGCCGCGCGAGTCGCTAATACTAGTATTATTAAAGGAGACTCGAGGGGCTTCGCGAATAGCGGTGGTAGCACGTTTATTAGCTCGTCCGGTAGCGATATTCCGTAGGTCGCGATTTAAAACGGCTAAGAACTCGTTAAGAACTATATAATCTCCGGCGAATTTATACTTTTTAGTTCGAATATTATATTTAAGCTCATCTAAGACTTTCTCGTATACGTCGTCGAACTAGTAGTTAAGTGAGATTTTTCTAGTAACCGCGTACGTTATAAACTTCGTACGAAATTCGTTATAAATTATATTACTTATTTATAATTAGTTATACTTAAGTTTAGCGGCTTATACTTGGTTGTAGTTAAAGAAACGCTAGTCTAAGGCCTTTAAAACGTCGGCGGCTTCGTTAAAGTCTCTAGCGAAGTCGGGGTCTATTTATTAAAAAATAATAATCTTAGCCTCTTCTTTTATATACTTAAAGTAAGTATAAACTTATAATTTATTAGTAAAGAAGTTACCTAAGTACTTTTAAATAAAAAGCTTTATATTTATCTTTTAAGCGTCGTATTTAATTTCGCCCTTATAATTACTAAAAGAAGTACGGGGGTACTTAACCTTATTAGGCTTAACGGTAAGGATAGCAGGGTTTAACTTAGGGAGGTAATAGTCGGCGGTAGGCTGGAGATCCGCCGTAAGAGTACGTACAAATCAGTTAAAAGGGGAAGGAGTGCCAGTCCCTTAGCGAGGGTTATCGATAGTATATTAAGTAAGGGCTTATGTAACAGCAGCGGCGACAGTAAAGCTAATAAAGTCCTTGATTAGCTGATTCACCCTAGCTTATTAAGCGGGGGTAAGGCCTTCTATATTAGTAGGCTCTGGCGATGCGTCAAAGAAGCGCTAGGGTTTGTCCTTTAAGTCTAAGTCAAATCCGTTAAAGCTCTCTTACTTCTCTAAGAGAGTCTCGACCGAAGGGATAGGGGTATTAATAAAGCCTAGCCGTACAGGGGCGCTCCTTTCTCTAGAGCTTCGCCGACGAGGGGGAGAAGTCGGTAGTAGTAGTAGGGTAGGGTAAAGAGGTGTTTAAGGTTGTTAATCGACATATTAATTAGACATGCGTTCGAAACAGGGCGCGCGTCAAGTTACGGCAAGGCAAGTTAATCGCGAGAAAATATCTAGCTTTCTTTGGGATAATCTACTATTAGGGCAGAGAGGTACTTATCTATTAAATAAGCTAAGGTGTTAAGGCTCGTTATTAACTTACTACAAGGGTAAGTCGGTAAGGCGCAAGATCAGGTGAAATATAACGCTTTATAACGAAGGGGTATTAGTCTTTTCTTATATTACGACTGGCCAAAGGTTAATACGGCGAGTTGACTTAAGCTTTATATTTAGACTTAAGGCTACGCTCAGAATCGAGAAAAAAAGACTAAGAGGAAAGGAGAGCTCTCCGTAAGGGAGAGCTCGAGTATAAATACACGAAGGACCCTTCTAATAGGGCCTAGCGTAGTCGGGGGCCCTTCACATCCATATGTCGCATACTCGCCACCGAGTCTTCCCTATTAGGCTTAGCGCCATCGCATAGCCAGCGATGCTACGAGCCTGTGTCTGTTAGAATACGAGGCGCATCGTAGGTCGTAACAGTTAGTAGGGGAGAGTTAACCTTATAAAGGTAGGCTAACGGCGCTAAGCGAGGCAATTATTTGCTTCTAAAGGTAACAAGTTAATTATTACGAGACTTCTCATTCTTACTAAGCTTCCTACTAATAACATTAATTTATGAAGCTTTTGATTAGTAAAGTGTTTCTTCTGTATTAAGTCGCTCGAGGGCGAGTATGATATTTAAAGAGGGAGATAAATATAATAGGGAAGGCTCTTAGTAGCTTCTTTGTTACCTAACTAGATAAGCCCTTTCCGTATAAAAGAGCTTAATACTTAAAAACAACTTAATAACTAAGAACTTTTTATAGATATTATTTTAATACACTTTTTTCTCCTCCCCTTACTTGACTTTTTATACTCTTTAAATATATATTATCTTTAGATTTGATTAATCCGCGATTTCCTACACCTAAAATCTCTCCCGTACCTCACTATATGCTACCTTTCTTGTTGTGTGGTTTATTAGGCTTTATCCCTCCCACAGTATAATATTTTACTAGAGTAGAGTAGAGTAGTATACACTACTCTACTCTACTCATATTTTACACTGGTCGGAAATCGGATTTTGTGATGTGCTTTGGGGATGTTAGCAGAGGAGGTATATTATTGGATCTGATATACAGGCTATCTGTAGAAGTCGGGCTCGATAAGTCACTAGCTATCTCATATGATGTTATGTTAATAATAAGCAACGAAGAGGGTAGGAGAGATGATCTGTGTGGAGAGTCTATCTTGGGTTCCTCTTTGGAGACTAAGCTATAATAAGACGGTTCATCAGTCTCGTAATGACTGAGCTAGTTGTCCTATAATATCCCGAAGCATATCTGCCCAAAGACATTTAGTACTATATGTTACTGAGTAGTTGTCTATTCGTGATTAGTTTAGTAGAACACTTGTAATACTACTCCTTTTTACAAAAGAAACAGGCGATCGGATCACCCTTCTTATAGAGTATTATATAAAACCTATACACTACTAGCTGCTTAAGAGGCTAACATTAGTAAGGCTAGCGTCCGAAGGAGTTTAACCTAGACGAAATCGTGGAAAAGCCGGCTGTAATTTAAACGGTCTTTGATATATTGATTATTGATATATGAACGTAGAAGTGAGATGACCTGGTGTTAGATAACTTCAGTGGAGGAGTCGATGCCGTGACGAGACTCAGTAAGGGCGATGGTGACTTTTATAGCGAATAAGTGCCATTTTTAGTATATAGAGCCCATTTTAGCCTCTCTGGTGAATGAAAGGTTCGTACAATTAAGCAAAAAAGTTCTGTATTGATGGGGCTGATCTCACGAAGTCTATTCTTAGAAAGGAGGGGTCAAAATGCGGCCCCCCACCATCCTGGCTTGGATATCGACACGGGCTCCTCATTGTGCAATCACACCACGGGCTCAAGATTTAGAGGATCGCGGGGACAAATGCGGCTCCCATGTTGGCCATCAAGACGAGAGACCCGAAAGACAGCCATCAAGAATGGAGGGTCTATTGATAAACCACGACCTGAACGATAGACAGACAGCTCTAAAATACATTTAGCCTCAAGCTCGAAAGCATTAAGTGACCTGAGAAACTTTCTCGACCTCTGGGGTAACACTATATAAATAGATACAAGAAAGATTAAACGAAACGGCAAGGGGATAAGAAGAAAACAAGAGAACGAAGGAATAAATAAGAGAAGGAATATCTTAATTAAAAAAGCATATAAACTAAGGAAATTCGGTGGACAGGTCTTAACGCGGTAATAAAACTAATAATATAAAGGCGCTAAAAAGTTAACATAGCGATAGGCCATGATGAGATAGTAGGACCTTTATCACTATATTTTCTTAATTAAAGGATATTCCATTATAAACCAATAATAGCTTATGCCACTAATCTTCCCCTTCGAATAGAACATCCTTCCTTATTAGACTATTACTCCTTCTCTTTAAGCTTAAAGCAATAAGCTAACTAGTCTTACTATTCCTTATATACTTCTTATACCAGTGCTTTTTCAGCAAAAACACTAATAATAAACAACCTACTACTCTTATTTACTACTAAGTATATTTCCCTATTCCTTTCTTTAAAGGAAATAAATTCCTTGGCCCAAAACTTTAACCTATGCCTCACTAACTCTAATCTCACTTATCCCACCTTGCTAACTCTTCCTTTTCGCTCTAGCTATATACCTAAGACTGCTCTAAATATTTATAATCTCGCTGTTCTTAATTCCTTACCTCTTAATATATCCTTTTATATATTTATTCGCTCTCTTAAGCTTGCTATATACTCCGACGATAGCCTCTGAACTTTTTAAACCCCTTGAAGCTTAAATGGCGTATTTAAAAGTTTATTAATCAATTCTTAGAGCGGCGATATTGCCCGGCGTTGGGGCAATATTGGACTTCATAGCGGCTGGCTCGGCAAGGGAGCCTGAATTGCAATAGGAGTCGAGTTCGATCTCGTGGTATGATTTTACGGGCTTCTCCTAATCTTCTTAGGCGACGCACGAATAACACTAGCCTTAACTCTCGCTTAAAACTAATACCTCCTTTCCTTATCTACTCAATTAATAATCGTAAGGGGAGGTCCTAGAGGAGTATATCCTATATAAATTATTAAACGCTCCGCTTAAGGTTTCGGCGGTTAGGACTATAATAATTATGATCTTAACGGCCCTTTCGGGACATTAATCGGATTTGTTTTGGCAGGTTACGGTTTAGGTTTAGATTAAGAATAAGTAGTCTTAGTTTTGGCCTTGATCGACCCAGTCTTCTGGTTAAAAGGATCTAAAGAGGGGCTAAAATCTAAACTCCTCATCGAGGGCACAATATCTATTAAAGATGCAATAGCAATCATGAGAGAATTAGATAAATCTTTCGTTACTACAAAAGGCTAAAAAAGAAAAATCATTTAAGACAACGAGCACCTCAAATAAACGCTAAACTCAAGCAAATAAGTAGATTAAGAAATGGTGTGGCCAGCACATCGACATGCGAAGCATTGAAGCAATATACAGTGATATGTTACACAGTATTATCAAATATCAAGAAACGATCCACTTAAAAACGTTGAATAAAGATCTATATTCAGTCCTTGTTGAATATGTAGACTCTCCTGTATTCAACCCCATTCAGTTCAAGGGCGTTTTGGCCGATTCACGCTCAAAGCAATTCCTTTATCTCCCCGAACCGTCCGGCTGGGAGTTCCGCAGGTAGCTCTGTGGCCGACATCTCGACAAACTCCCCATTTCCACCCAGCTCTGCCTTCAGTCGGGCCTCGCTATTGAGTTGTTGCAAACTTGATCTATTAGGGTTTCTGCGTCTGCGAAATTGTAGCCAACTGATATTACCAGCTCTAGAGCGGTAGATAAACAGGCAAACTCCCACGATGGCTGCAATTCCTAAGGCACTACCGGCAATCGCAACCCCAATGAGCGTACCCGCGCCGATGGATCCTGTCGCGCCACTGGACGAAGTGCCCGTTGACACTGCCCTGATTGCGACAAGGTTCGTAGCCGATAGCCTATCGGCATTAAACTGTGCTTGATAAACTGAAAAGTTGTTCCTTTCGTAGTCGACGATCAGATAAGCCTCTTGGAGAAATGCGCGCCCAATAGTATAAACGTAGGCATCCGCTGCTTTGCGAAGAGGGAAGTATTTTGTTGCTGGTGATGAAGCAGTCGCATTTAATCCCGGGAAGGGATACGAGAGCTCAAGATCAAATGCGTCGTAAGGAACAGTGATATTCAGTTCGTTCGCGGATCCTGGGAGATCTGATAGTGTAAAGGTAAAGGTCATATTCCACGCAACCAAGGCGGAGTACTGCTCTTGGTCGCTGCCAAAGGTGTATAGATTTAGCGTTGTGTCATACACCAAGCCGAGAGCATTCTCGAATTGCAGGCAAACACTCTCGGGAAACCAAAGAAATGGCGTTGAAGAGTCTATGGTAAACAATGCTGCTTCGGAAACGTCCATTAATTCCTGTAGATTAGACGGCCAGCTAGGGGCAGCATCAGATGGCGAAGATGGCGAAGCGGAAACGGAGATTTTATTGAGAGCCACCACAGGCGATCGAGTGGGGTTCAGAGAAAAGCTGATGTTGTGGGAGTCGAATCTATTCGCATCGTAGCCTCCTAGCGTGACCGAGGACGGAACGCCCTTAAGTCCTGTGATCTGTTAGTCGCGAGGTTTGTGCCCCAGTGGCGTTAGAAGAAGCATACGATAGTGAGCCCCCGCAGTATAGCCATAGCTATGGCTAGGTATCGTTTGACTATCCACTAGGTTGTTTATAATGCCAGGTGGATCGAGGGTTGTGAGGTTCGTAGCCGCCACACCAAGCCCTAATATTCCGAGCCAATACCCTGTCTGGTTGAACACACCGATAGCCTGCGACGATGCAACAACACCATTCGTGAGCTCAACATTATCGAAACCGATATCTGCATTTCCATCAAAGCCGAGCTCAATCAAGGTGAAGGAGCCTACGTCCTGCCAAGAAGTTGACGCGGAAGTGTTGAAGAGTTCACCCCGTGAATCACCGCATGTAGTCGCTGCAACACGCACACAGTGAAACGATACAAGATTGGATCCTTCAGGGTAGCAATTGATAAAAAAAACGGAAGTCCTCGCTTTGGAGAGATCTGGCGGGCACCCACGGCACCCACAGCAGAGACTCTTCGACGACCATTTCTCCTCGCAGGTAAAGTTTTTAAGTTGGATGACTTACAATTACCACATGCATCTTGCCCAACAACCAAAATATCCTTGCTTGTCGTGCTAACGAGGACATTTATGTCTTGTTGCGGTGAACCAACCGTGATAGATACTCTGCAGGCGGACTATATATCAACGACTTAAACCTCTAGTTTGGAGTGAGCGGTATAGCTTACGCGCTCCACAGTCCGTCGATCCCATACCTAAACACCAGTTAATAGTTGATTGTGATGGACCACCCCCAAGTTTGACAAAACGTCAATGATTACTTACCACGTATCCGAGATAGGAACAGATAAAATTGCGGGTTTTTTAGCGCACGCAAGGGGTATGGCCATCCATACTAGATGGAAAGACGCATTCACAGCGGGAACTAATCGCATTCTGATCTTGAGAGGGCAAAATCCGGACTTCAAAGTGAGGAGAAGATAGAGTAAAAAGGCAACTCTTCTCCAATTGACAAGAAATATTGGATCTCAACTACTCTGAGGAGAACCTCTCCTTGTTTAGAAGCGTCTTGCCTTCGATTCAATGGCATGAGTTGCCCATGTAGAAAGAACGAGATCATTGGCTAAAATTTTCAAAGACCCCGTTCGGCACGGCACAGTCCTAGGAAAATAGAGAGCCTGAATCCTAAGCGTCCAGGACTTCGTCAAAACAAGCTTTCAGAGCTCGGTAGCTCTAACTCAGGATGTCAGATCATTGCCTTAGTGCCCGGGCTGACACTGCATGTTTTATGACTCACGCCGGCAACATCGTTCTCAAGTGAGGACTCCCACATAATGGGATGTGCATGGGGATATGGGCAAGGATCGACATATGCCTAGAAGAGGACAGTGTTTGAGAAAGGCAATGATTGCAGCAGGCTTGCATTCTAGAACACTGACGTTGACCTGTAATAATCACCAGCGGCGATCAGCTAGCTGTCTCTGGGGATCTCCGCGTTTCAACCTTTGCTTGTTTTACCTTTCAGCTGTCAGCAGCTGTCAGCAACACGCCGAGGAATCATGATGTTCCGTACGGCATCTGAAACGTCGTCTAAGCAACGCTGTTTGCCTTGCGAGGCGGGCCGAATTCGTCTCTGGTGAAGCGATGACTACCTGCTCAGGTAATTACCCTTCGCTCTCTTTACTATGTCTAGGTATGAATGGGAGCCTGCCTGCTTAAAGTATCCAAATCGTTTCAGAACATTCGTTAACTTTAAGAGCAAGAGCGCAAGTGTAAGTAAGCCTCAATTGTCATCTTTAGAGTGAATTGCATATAGAGTATAGTAACTCGGGCTTCACCGGACACGGATTTTGGCTGCCTCGTTGGATCGGGGTGCAAAAATTAAGGTTTCCTGCGATCAAGAAAAATTTGGCCAATTGCGTTTACGTAAGAACCCGTGAAAAAAAAAAGTCACGTTTTAGAAGATTCTTAGCATATTCTTGGCAAGATCTTGGCACTTTGTTGAGTTTCTGCCTTAGGGCCTCAAGGCTGGAAGGGTAGTAAGCAGCAGCGTTGTGCCGCGGAACCTGATGACACCACCTTCCTTCGGCAAACCGAAATTGATTGGATCTGGACCAAAAAACCCAACGGGCACCAGTGCCCAGTCCAAAAAGCCCAGTCCAAAAAGCCCATGCATAAGCCCATGCATAAGCCCGTGCATCCAACCAACCCTCTACCGGCAACCCGGCGGCAGCCGTCCAGGCGCAAAGAACTTTTGGACCCCTGTCCTCCGCCCAACACCACGAGGGGAAAATGTGCTGGCATCCAAACAACCTTATATATTTCCATCACAATTCAGCCTCCCCGGCAACGTTGCTTACAATTCTCGAGACAACTGGGAACATTCTATCGCTTTCCCCATCCTATACAAACTCAACCTCTGGACAGCCTCGCTAGCTACTTCGGCTTATTTTGACCCCAGAGCTTCTGATAAGCACCATTTCCACTGCTCACATTTTCAACTGCGCCTGTCCTTTAATTCCTCTCCCAGCATCCATACCTACGGCCGGCCATTCAAGACTTACCTGTTCAAACGACAATGGATGACTCTCATAGCCGAGCGTCGGGACTCACGCTACCTCCTATAGCTGGGTCCGACATCTCTGTATACCAAAACAATCCCAGTCGCAGTCGGCAATACAGTACCGAAGAATGGGATGCTATGAAACCCCTCATTAAGAAGTTCTATATCGATGACAATAATTCCCTGCCCCAGCTTATGGAGATGCTCTCAGAAGAGCACGATTTCCATCCTACGTCAGCACATTTCTACTACCTTGATCCTGCAGACATATAGTTAACTTTTGGAAAGGCATAAAATGTTCAAACGCAAATTCGAACTATGGAATTTTGCTAAAAATATCACCGACAAGACTGCACGCCGCCTCCTTGATCAGAAAACAGTATCGGATGCGACGGGGCGCCTAACAATTTTGGGTCATGATGGAAGGCCAGTAGACGAGCGACGACTCAGAAAATATCTCAGGAGGAAAGGGTTGACTCCTCTCAATCCCATGTTATCAATGCAGAATCTGTCCACCTCTGGCGATAGCACGTCTACCACACCTACGCCACGAAGAGAGCTTTTGGATGTTTCAGACATATATCCAGACCTCCACGACATGTTGCCTGGAGGTGGCTCCTATGAGCAGGACTGCCCTTATCGACCATGGGCGAAGAAGTTTCGCTTTTCTGAGACATATCCTGAGTAACCTACCCTTACAGAAGTACTACGTATACTTGGCTAAACCCTTACAGTGGTACGATCTATCAACGGGACTCCTTCGGATACGACTTGTACATCAACGCTGACGAAGAAAGACCATGCACTTCTCATTGCCTCTGCCGGAGACACCATTTGCAAGAAGCCTTCACATTCGAGGTTCACAAGTCCGTGAATCAAATGCACATCACCATCTACAGTCATTCTTTGGATAACGAGCTGGCCACTCATATACCCTTAGATAATGTTGAGAGGGGTTTGGGTGGTCCGACGAGAACAGTCAACGGACTGGCCCTCCTCAGACACTACCATACCTTGATGAGACGGCTCAAGGATCTCCGCTCGGCCCTTTGCGACAACCGTGCCAACCAATCTTTGGCTCTAGAGATGGATCTTCTTGTGAATGGATTTCTTGGCCACGGTCAGGTTTTCCAAAGCTTCGGCTATGAGAACCTTTACGAACTCGGATTCATGGACTACCAGCTTTGGAAATACTTCCAGAAGCGGAAACTTGACGATGATATCACGAAGCTTGATGATGGCTTCTGTGCAATTGATGATGAGGAAGCGTTATCGACCTCTGGTTCTCAGTTTAAGTCAACAACCACTTTTGCCGAAGAAGAAATGGCAGATGGAGCTATCGAAGACCTGACGGAGCCTCTACTAGATATCGATAATGTGACACAATGGCCGTTTTCGCGACCAGTGGGCACTGACAATCCTGAAGCCTATATCTCAACCGCCATGCATTTGACGGATGAACCGGATGCGCATGAATGCTCACCTGCAAGCGCTATTAGCGGTTTTGGTCAGCTATCAGGAGCCTCGAACCAAAGCGATGAAAATGTTCTGGCGTCGCCCTGTCCACCGATATCTGGCAAATTGCGAACAGGTTTGGAAAAAGAGTTGTTCCTAGCAGTACAAATGGGCGATGAAGGGATGGTGCGGCTGCTTCTCGACCGTGGCGCTGATATAAACGGGGCAGGTCGGATAGATTCACCACTATGCCAAGCAGCAAGGATAGGCCATGAGGGGATCGTGCGATTGCTTCTTGGCCGTGGGGCTGATGTGAATAGGGCAAATCTATGGGGAGATTCACCGTTATACGAAGCAGCAATGATGGGTCGTGAGGGGATCGTGCGGCTACTTCTCGACCGTGGGGCTGATGTAAACGGGGCAGGTGGGATGGATTCACCACTACGCCAAGCAGCAAGGATGGGTCATGAGGGGATCGTGCGGTTGCTTCTCGACCGTGGCGCTGATGTAAACGGGGCAGGTGGGATAGATTCATCACTATGCCAAGCAGCAAGGATAGGCTATGAGGGGATCGTGCGATTGCTTCTCGATCGTGGCGCTGATGTGAACGAGGGAGATCGATGGACAGATTTACCACTATGCCAAGCAGCAAGGATAGGCCATGAGGGGATCGTGCGATTGCTTCTTGGCCGTGGCGCTAATATAAACGCGGCAGGTGGGATAGATTCACCACTATGCCAAGCAGCAAGGATGGGTCATGAGGGGATCGTGCGGCTACTTCTCGACCGTGGCGCTAATGTAAACGGGGCAGGTCGGATAGAAGTAGATTCACCACTATGCCAAGCAGCAATGATGGGTCATGAGGGGATCGTGCGGCTGCTCTGTGACGCTGATATCAATTCCTTATGCTCAGCTTTGAGTATGGCAGCGAAGCATCGGAGTGTGGATGGTGTCAGGCGGTTGATCCGAGAAGGAGCAGATGTACAAATTGCTGCACTTTACCTCCAGGGGGAAGGTGGGAATCATGTGCAATGGCTATTAAAAGTGGCGGGGGCCTCATCCGGTGCTACAAATGTTGGCAGAAAGAAAAGTTGGCTGAGCGCTGATTCAGATGCGTCCGAAAACATTCGACATGTCCGCCTCAAGTTCGTGGGCCAATATATGTTGATGAGAAAATCCGCGCAAAACTCGCAAACGAGACTGCGAGACCTTCCTCAACAATTTCGCAATTATCGAGAGGCTTGGACAGCTGGAATCGAAACAATGCGAGAACTGAGTAGAGGCGAAAAACCTCCAGGTGTCTATGAAACAGTCGCATTTCTTTCACTTGGGAGGGCTATCGTGGAGACGCTGCGGGACAGGAAGAATTGCGACTACCTTGAAGATTTCGAGCAGGATCTAGGTCGATGGGGACAGCTTTTCGAAAATGCGGCAGATCTTGAGGCTTATGAAGATGCATTGAATTTGATGTGGGGTGTAGTGTATAACGAATACACCTCAAGAGAACGAGGACGAATGGATGAGGATACCCTGATCCGCTTTCAGGAACTCGCGTCAACTCTGGTCGGCCACGCAAATGATCTGCTCGGTTCCGAAGCATTTCATGACAGGAGGTCAGACCACTATCAGCAGGGTCGGCCTAAAATTGGCCAGATTCCTGTTGAAGACGTACCACAGAGGTTTTCAGATCACCGAAATCCGAGGGCTAAGAGCCCATTTCAACTAGAGGCTCCCCTCCTCCAAAACCTCCATTCAAGCAATATTTTCGATAGCATGAAGACTGATACGTCCTCTTTTGAGCCGGTGGTACTACTCTTGGTAGCCGGAGCCATATTTGCCGTTGTCATCATGTTTCTAGAAGGTACGTCTAAGAGATAGCTGGCCATGGCGATTTATTGCTAACAAATTGTGCTTTGTGGTAGCCCTGCGGCAGGCGTCTAATCGCTTTGCCTTGCATCAGATTGGGACCCTGCAGGAGCGGTATTGGATTTTAGCAGCGTATCTTGGTTTGGGAAGCACAGGAACTCAAGCTTCATTTCAATTTAGGCAAGAAGAGGACCTGTACGCAAGGTACAGTTTCTCTATTTATTAGAACATTATTTGTGCCATACGCTCGAAGGAGTTAAGGTTTTCTTAGGCTAGTTCTATTACAATATCATTCTGATGACTTCAAGAGCTGAATTTCTCAAGGGTAGACGGACGCTACCGGCCTGACAGTTCAATATCCTGAGCACAGATATGACGTGAACGTCTAGCTTCCGTTTGCTAGAGACTGGGGACTAGATTTCTGGGTATAGCAAAGAATCGCCGTCGCTTCAGATGGGAGCTTAGTTCATTCGTAAAGTAGAGGAACTAGTTGATGCGTTAGCCAAGCCTCGTAATGCTCCATCTCCTTGGAATCCCCTGGCCGCTCCGCCCAGCCGTTTCCGTCTCCCACTTACTTACAACGCCTACTTGAATATAACACTAGTTTCTAACATACCTCTTCATCTTTAAACTACTATTAAATAGGCAATAAAGCAGATATACAAAAAGCGCGAGACGAAATCGAAAGTAAACGGTTTATTAGAACCTAAATAAGTTACTCACGCTAGCAGAAAAAAAGTGTCGGGTCAATCGTCGTAGCAATTTGTAGACGGTCATAATATTACAATAAGTAATGCAATAATTAACCCATTCGAACCGAGCATTTAAATATGGTATAATCACGTGCCGTTTATTTTAGTACTAATTATAAGCTCGATTTCCGGCGTCTCGTTGCACGTGGGGTTTATTATAGCATGGCCCTAGCTATAAAAGAGGCACTTTGGAGGTTTAAACTTTAATAGCGTGCGAACCTCTAAAGTTTATAAACAATTAATACAATAGATAAATCACGTAGTTAATAGTAATAAAACGAGCAATAAGAGATATGAGAGGTTAGAGAAGTATTGCCTGCGCGGTCAACTCCTCGGATTTTAAGTGTATAAAACGCAGTTGCTGAATATTATACAACAACCTTTAACGGAGGTTGCCCAAGTACTTCGGAGGACAAGGGAGGACAAGAAGCTCCGGCACCAGCGCCAAAAATAGATGAGGTAGCCTGTACTTACTTTTTTTTTTTGAAGAGAAAAAGAGCGGAGCCGGCTTTATAAGCGACTATACAGTACCCTAATCTATTCTTATTTAAATCTAAGTAGTAAGAGCCAGATTTAGACCTTCAAAATATTTTAAGCGGTAACTATTAGTCATTTTTAATTACTAATATAATTAATAGCTTTAATAGTTTCGGCGTAAAGGCTATAAAGAGGAATTTCCACGAATAAGTCAACTATAAGATACATTATTACTTATTTATAAGCGAGTTATTATGAGACCTAATTATAATTTATTTAATATACTTTCACTTTATACTTAAATGATTATAAGAAGTATTTCTTATTTAATACTTCTAAATATACCCCGAAAGGTATTCGCCTTAGCGTATGGCTTAAACTAATCCTTAATTGTGTTTTATATAAAATACCTTTAACTTTAAATAACTTTTGCGTCATTTGTTTACACCTTAATCTCTTAATATTAGTTTACTTTATATATTCCTTACAATGATTTAAAGTAAGTTAAGACCTAAACTACTATTACAAATAAGAGCCAAGTTAAAAATTCTAATTATAGTAATACTAATTATTATAAAAGCGAGTGCCCTAAAACCTTTAAAGTATAAATTATAAATAAAGGCAACAAAAAGAAAAACTATAGGAATTAAAATCGTATATTAAAAAGGTGCTACAAAAAGGGAACTTAAAGGCCTAAGTAAAAGTCCTTTTGAGGCTTTCGTAATTATAATCTATTAAAATTAGAATTAGGCTCTTTATTAAGAGAAAAGCAATTTCTAGTCTCTTATATTATTAGTATAAATAAATATAAAGTTGCCTTCTTGGCTTTAGTAAAGGAAGCATGAGAGACGACGACAGTCCCAGGCGTAGTTCGGGGCACAAGGGAAATACCCATTTGTTTCATTATAACTCTTCAGAAGCCATCGTCACTTGTCTGCGACTAACATGTCTCCTCTATTCGGGACCTTGCAGATTCAGGAAGAGTATCTCTTCTACTCTTCGGTATGTTCCACGCTGCTGCCTCGTCAGTTTTGAGCTGGGTTGTCACGAGTTTTCGGATCGGTCCACTTTCGACTAATCAAAGTGACTACAGTTCTCAGCCTGGCGTTATGCATGGCGTCGGAAATCAGCCCCATGAACTTTACAATGCAACCTACTTGGTACAGGTGGTAAATAATGTGCACTCGCAGTCTGAGCGCGATTCTAGAGATTTCTACCGGACAGATCATTATCCATGGGTATTACCCAATCATAAAGTAATACTGATTCGCCGCATTTGCCAAAGTTCTTGAATTATCGGGCCTACGCACAGACTAGAATTGTACATTTTTTAACCAAAATACGAAGCCGTTGGCTGAGCAACCCCGATAGACGAAAACCACTACTCGGCTTGAAATGACTTACTTCTTCGCCGGCTAATGGTCAGCTAAGGTTGAGGATCACCGACGAGACACGGGAACCTACTGTGTCACATAAGCAGAGGCAAGCGCTATTGTCATCTAATTCGCTATCTTCAAGAGCTTCTGCCCAATATTGTGTCCCACAGCCTCCACAAAAGCACCCGTGATTCCTGAAACTTGGGTCAGTTGACCCTTCTACTGCCCGCAAGTCATGACGCGGAAGGGATATTCCGAAAAACATGGCTTTATTTCCAGTGAAGACAAGTATCATGGGGTGGCACACCAGGACGAGATATCCCCACGAGGCTGATACCAGCTGTCGTTGTATGTCGGGAATATGGTGAGGCTGAAGTTGGAGCCTTGTAGGAGAACCAATCAGCTCTTGCTTGTGACATTCCATTGTCTTTTTCTTACTTCACACCATTGGTATTCGGGTTTTGATCATGGAGTGAGGGGGTTTCGTAGGGCTGAATTATTTTCTGTCAGCTGCGAGGAGGGTGAGACATCAGGATTCTGATGAGTCGGGTGGAGGTGGCAGAGTCTCTCTTTACTTTACGAGGAGGCAGTCATCGTCCAAGCATAAGTGCTGCTGCCAACCCAATACCAGGTTGTTTCATTCATCATTCACCGAATATTTATCTTAATTATGCGTTAAATACCAGTGTTATCTTATTTCATTCAAACAACTTCAACCAACAAAGTACCTCAAAGTTGCCAAACCCTCTTGCATTCATACTTTTCCATTAACCAAGTAGGTTCAGACCTTTTCCTTTTCATCATTATGTTGTTCCAAATTACAATAAGTCGTAAATTCACACTCTGAACTTCAATAGCCCTCCAAGCATTAGCTATGTCTGCGTCCGTATGGAAAAATGTCTCTGGCCGAAACCAGCCAAACATCACTTTTCACATGAGCATTCTGCTCACTGACGGCTCAGTCATGGTTCAGAATGCCAATGCCACTGATTGGTGGCGCCTCACGCCTGATCTTCAAGGACAATATGAATCCGGAAGCTGGACTGGACCATTCAACATGACCACTGCCCGCAAGTATTATTCTTCTGGAGTTCTCTCAGACGGACGCGTCTTCGTCATTGGTGGAGAGTATGCAGGTGGCAACAATCCAGCCAAGTTGACAACAGGAGAAATCTTCGATCCCGACACTGAAAAGTGGTCGCCCATGAACAAGCCCACCGGTCCACTTGGAACAGGTTTCGATTACATCAGCACTGATGCCGCGGGATGCATTTTGGCTGATGGAAGAGTAATCCTTGGAAGCCCAAACGGCGCGGCCACCGCTATCTGGGATCCTGTCACGGATAACTGGAGCCGATCGGGGCTTGCTTTTGGAACGACAACCCTGGATAGCAAGCAAGGCAACACAAATGAGGAGACTTGGACGCTTCTCCAAGATGGCACCGTGCTTGCTGTCAATATCTTTAGTACCACGAATACCGCCGAGAAGTATATTCCGGCCCTCGACATCTGGATGTCTGCTGGTACTACGAATACGCCACTCCCTCTTCATAGTATTCCGAATCCCACCAAAGGAGGAAACTCAAACTCTCAAGAGATTGGCCCGATGCTAGTTCTTCCAAATGGGAAAGCCTTTGCTGTTGGGGGTACTGGAAACACAGGAGTCTACGATGTCCCGGTTGCCCCGACTCTCCCAGGATCATGGGAGACTGGGCCAACTTTGCCTTCTGATCCGGCTGGATCCAACTCTTTCAACTGGAATGGAACTAGCAGCCTTCAAACTGCTATCGATGCGCCTGGCTGCCTTCTTCCGTGTGGCAAAGTTCTCTTCGCCGCTGGTAATACAACATTCCTTCCTGGTAGCCCTGGAAGCTATTGGTCCCAAACAAACTGGTACATATATGATTCCAGCAAAACTCTGGCTAATCAAATTGCCTTTCTGGACACCAAAACTGGCTCTTCCAGTGGAAAAGTTACCTATCAAGATATTCTTCTCCTTCTGCCCACAGGACAGGTGCTTCATACCTCGGAATCAAAGTCCTTGGAACTTCTGACGCCAGGTACCGTCTATGGATCTCCTGACAACTCGTGGAGGCCAAACTTAGTAGATTATCCCCAGGACTTGGTTCTCGGGAAGACCTACAACATCAGTGGAAATCGCCTCAACGGGTTGTCTCAAGCGAACAGCTATGGTGACGACGTCCAGAATGCCACTAACTATCCGATACTGCAATTAACGAGCACTTCATCGCCCACCATAGTCAAATACTTGAAAACATTTAACTTCTCATACATGGGAATATCTGCTATTGGCGATACCACACCACAGACCGCAGCCTTCAATGTTCCAACGGATATTCCTGTCGGCCAGTACGATATGCGGGTTATCGCCAATGGGATTGCTTCAGGGTCTAAGTCTGTGTCGGTTCTGCCGTCTGGAATGGAGATCATCTTGAACGTCAATAGTTTCAGTCAAAGTGCAGTGCATGGTCTTATCGACAACCAGAACGGGACAATTACACCAATGCTTTATGTTGCGGTGGATGGATTGAAGCCCAGCGAACTTGGCATCTTTAATCCTGGAGATTTGTCCAATCCAGGGAAACAACCCAAGTTCCAATCACCAGGTTCGGGAATTACTGTCACATTCGCGGGTCCGGCCGTCAGCAATATCCCCTCACTACCTGATATTCCCCAACGATTTACTTTCCCATATTCGATTACCTTCGCTGACGAGTCATCATTCAACTGGACTGGAACTGATGATACCCATCTGCTTGCAATTGTCGCAACGCTCATTCTGGGTTCCGGCAACTTGGTGGCCGCAAGTGTTATAACCCTTACCAAGAATCCAAACCCATTCATTCTTCACGGTGCAGATATCAACATCCCAAGCGCTCCAAGTTTCCCTTTCTACCTGAGTGTCGACATTCGTGTATTTACTGTCCTGGCTGGGCAAACCAAATTTGGACTGAAGTTGGACACAGCTGTTGCAGAAGACTCGGACAATGCAACATCTTGGATTCAATCAATGATCAAGAGTCTAAACCAACATTCTGGACAAGCTCAGACATTCTTCAACGGCTTGCCACAGACTGAAGAGACTTCGGCTCTGAACTTGGCACCGACTGTCACCCCTGGTGGGCCACCCGTGTATAACTTCGCGTTGGCTCGCGTCAGATATCGAGACACTGTACCTACGCCGGATGGCAAAAATGTTCGCGTGTTGTTCAGAATGTGGCCTGGTGCCCAATTGAATGCGACATTTAACACAAATACCCTCAATCGGTTCGGCATCAATGCTGATGGAGAGAAAATTGCAAAGCTGGGAGTAGTCGGAGACGAGATCATTACCATTCCATTTTTTGCACAAAAGCGTATCGACACCTCCACATTGAAAATGGATACTCAAACGGATCCCGCAAACGTTCAGAAAATCGATGCCGCCATCTCAGGTGGTGAAGTTGATGCATATTTTGGTGCCTGGATTGACATCAACACTCCGAGTCACAAGTACTTCCCCGACAGGATTTTGGACAATAGCAAGATTGACGGCCCATTTGTCGGGGTCGGCAATCTTCTCGCAGTTCAGGATATGGTGCGGAGTCAGCACCAGTGCATTCTGGCCGAGATCTCGTTCGATCCAGATCCAATCACTGCCACAAATGCCGATCCAAGCAACAACGATAAACTTGCACAACGCAACCTCTCATTCATTCCAGTTCCAAATCCTGGACTCGTCGAGTCACGGCGCGCTCCGCAAGTGTTCGAAATCCGACCTACCCCAGCCCCTCTCGCCAAGAACCTTCAACACGATGAGCTTTTGATCGAATGGGGCCATCTGCCAACCGGCACAACAGCTCAGATCTACGCCCCAGCCGTAGCTGCTAAACAGATCATCAGTCTCGCTGACTCAATATACGGCCATCACCTCCTAAGTTTAGCAGATGAGTCGACCATCGAAACCCCAGCTGAAGGAAACACATTCATCCCCGTCCCTCCCGGCGTCGACGCGAAACAGTTCGCCGCTCTCATCACGCTAGAATTCCCACTCGGAATAAAAAGAGGCCAATCATTCACCGTGATTGTGAAACAGTTAACCACAGACTCCTATACCATTCGGCGCGACGCTGAGGAAGAAAGCACGCGTCTGCAGTCCGTCACCCGATTCGCAGACTCCAAGACCGTTGTGGCCACAGACTCAGAATCTTCTGTTGCGCGGCAGTCAAGCTCTTCAATTATTGTTGTATGTCCCTCCTCCCCATCTATATGTCCCAGATATCAGAACTAACTCATCGTAGCGCGAAGGATCCATCTCCTTCACCTGGCGCCGCGTCCTCGGCACTTTCGCCATAACAGTGCCAGTGCACACTAAAACAACGCTTCTAGCTCCAGAAACCCAACTCCTTTCTATCCTGCGCTCTATTCAGCTCTCTATCGCTCGTACGTCGCGCTGGTATCCAGTCTTCAACCGCTATGTTGAGCAGATTGCGGGGAGAGTGAGTGATATGGGCGGAGATCCTGGTACCGTATTCCCGGATCCGTATGGTGGGGGCAAGAAAAATGGGGGTGAGGAGGTGGAGTTTTGTGGGAAGGTAGTGGAGTTGTGTTATGATTGTAAGGGGTGTTTTGACGGGTTTGGGATTGAGGTTGAGTGTGAGGGTGAAGATAGGAGGTCTAGGAGAAGAAAGAGGTTTGAGTGTTTTGAGGGGTTGGAGGGGTCGGTTAAGTGCTGGTGGGAGAGGGGCGATAAAGTGAAGGTTGTGGTTGGGAGGAAGCGCGGGGATATTAAAGGGCTTTGTGTGGTGAGACGTGAGGAGGTGAGAAAGGTTAGGCAGAGTCGTGCCACGGGTGATGAGACCTGTGCGGATTGCAGGAAGAGGATGGATGATGTTTGTGAGCATGACGAGTGTCAGCGCAAGAGGAGGCCTGAGTGCGAGCACTGTAAGAGTCATGACAAGAGTGAAGCGGATGAAGAATAAAAGCTGGCCGCTAATGGGGTGATTTGAGTGTTCTGTATTTCGCGTGGCAGGTCCCACGGCAATTCTAGCGCTTTCGTTGGCTCAGGAGTTCACCTACGCATGAGTATGTAAACATCCTTAATATTTATTGTTTTCCTCTTATGTCAAATACTACTTAAGTATTAGGGAAGTGTTGCCACAAACAAAAGCTGTTGTAATTGATTAGAAGCCAATACATTGTGAACGCGAGAATTTCGTAAGCAACAAAGAAGAGCATCTGAAATGTTTTCGAACTAAATCTTATAATAATACCGGAGCTCCAAACATGATTTCCTCCTCGTTGTCGTTCTTGCATGCTTGGGTGCTGTTGGTGGTGTTATGAGTTATCGTTTCATCCATCACAACATTAGTCGTTGGCAAGTGTGTATCGAGATAGATTTCAAGGCTTGGTGAGAGGGTGGGAAGAGCAAGTCTATCTACCCGGGAATCATCTCGTAAGGCTTGCCATTCTGGATCGTGTTTAATTTCCGCCTGCATTAATCATTTCCGTCCCTGTAATCATGACACTAGTAGACTTGGACGCGGCTGAGATAATTTCGAAAGAGGGCACACGCATGAGGTTTGCTAAGCGAGATGTGGTTGTCTCTCTCTTGACAATTCTTCCTTATTTCATGCCTTCAGATATCAACTGCAAGCAAAGCAAACCTCTCAATCACGCCAGGAGAACATGTCTTCAAGGAATATGAGGCTTTCCAAAGGACCCAAGCCGATGAAAGGGCGTTTCAAGGCACAATTCCGGTCTCTCGAAGGACTCGGGGTGGATCCAAATTCACCACGCAAGGTAATGTATTCAATGTGGCATATGTACTATTCTGACCTCATAAATCACACAAGATCAGACCTATTAGCAACATCTCTTACTCAACAGAGCAGCCTCAGGGGCTCCTAAGAAAACCAGAAGACACTTCTCCACCAGATGTTGACAAACCAAATCCCGAACCGGCAAAAGCATCACGCCTCGAACGATCCCCATCTTCTGTCACGAAAGAGGATTTGAATCTATGGAGTTTCAATGACACCGCAAGAAGTACTTCCATCGCCAAGAAGGACCATCCAGTGTACAGAGATGCGAAGGGTGGTCCAACTGAAATCGCTGTTTCCACGAGCAGCTTCAGGCATCAAACATGAAAATCTTTCGGTCGAACCATATTCCACTATTGATCCCCTTTCTACTCGGAATACTATCGTCATCAAAGATAGCCTAAGCCCGGTGTCGATTCCTAGTACACCTATCGCATCCGAGTATGTTCCAGGAAAGCATTTAACCAAGGAAAGTAAAGCATACTGCGAAACCCAAGACCTTCCCGTTTACTTTTAAGGGTTTCAAGGCTATATATCAAGTTGAAATCGCATATTTACTTCATTTTATTAGTCATATGAAGATATAACTCTACTTCTGTGACTTAATTATACGAGACAAGGTTTGTCGGTGGAATCTAAAATTTAAAGCCAGCCAAAACAACAATGGAAAGTATACAGATTAATAGAAATTTCCTCAATGATGTCGACAATACACTACTATTTTCGATACTCACTTGCAATTACCTGAACCATTGCATCGACAACCATACCGAATGCAGTCCCTGCCGGCGTGCGATTAAACCGAACAGTTCAACTAAAGCGCAATATCTGGCGGCAAATAAAGGACAAGTTTTGATGTTGTCTATATAGAGGATTCCCAGGGAGCATGTCGCTCTTAATGGCCAGTACTCTCCAAACAGGGTTCGTAGAGAACTGGTCGCTCTTAATCGTGAGTATTCTCCAGAGAGATTGCCACACCGAGCGGAAACTGAAAGAACCTAGTAAGTTACATTCTCTAAATATCATCTAAGTGTTTCCCATGTACCTGTCACAATCTGACAAAGCCACAGTCGATTATCTCTACAGTCACCAGCAGCGCCTGGGCTTCGCGATAACATCGCGTGAGCAGATACAAATGATGATAGGTTAAATAACAGTCCAACTGGGTACGCTATCTTCCCAAATATATTTCATTCAATGATTAATGCTCATCAGATGACAGCAAAAGAAAAATTTCCCGTTTCCCGTACAAAGAGCACTCTCACATATCGTCAACAATAGCTTGGCCACTATATTCACCGGACCTAAACCCGATAGAAAACCCGTGGAAGCTGCTGAAAGCAGAGATCGACAGAGCATATCTTGAGATTAAGGGTATGGGCAATAGTATTGTAGTAATGGACTTTATGATTGAGGGTGCGCAAGAGGCGTGGGAGACGCTCGCGCTAGAGCTCTTAAATAAGTTAGCTGAGGGGATGCAAAAGCGGGTGGAAGCGGTGAAGGCTGCAAATGGGCGGTATACGAAACACTAAGTTGGTGTATTATCAATTGAGTATTTGACTATCGTATGCTTCAGTCGGATTACGAATAGCTTCAATTTCGCCCATTTAATAAATGAAATACGACAGCGAGGTGTGATAGGGGAATTATCATTTGAGCGAGTCGGACAAATATGTGGCCACCCGCCGTAGCCTCAGCCGTTAAGCGTGAACTTCTCCATCCCAACTAATTTAATTGTAAATAGAATATTTTCGTGTGTTTTAATTCAAATAAATGGCAAAGAAAGCTGTCTTGGGCTATAGAATTCAAATTTATCTATCTGAGCACCTTTCCAATATCACAAAACGTCCAATATTCACTTTTAACCCCTTACATCAACAGAATAACACTACTAAAACGAGGGGTAGCAGCGTAGGGAAGAAAATCCAATGACAGTAATCAGAGCCTTCTGCTCATGCTCCAAACCACCAACTTTGAAAACTTATGAAAATTCATATTACTATCAGCCGAAACTACAAGCCGAGCCGTCGTCTACCAGGAGCCAGAGTTTAGGTGTCTATTTTTATTAGCCATTTCTCAATAGATCTTCACTAAGCTCAAACATACGTAAGTCTTGCAATATCTACCTCAGCCGCTAGTGCCACGACCACAGAAGTGACTTCCAGCCCCACAAATGTCTTCCCATCCGTACTGACCATCACGGCTGGGGATATTGAAATTAACCCAGCCGGCCCAGAACCCTCCGCAAACTGGATTGATGTATTGAGTAGCCGCCTGCTGTCTCTCGGAGGCAAAACAGTCAGTGCCACTTCCGCCGAGGTTGCAGAAGTACGACACGACGCATCCAGAGATGGAATAGAAATCTAATCCCTTTCCGACATTGGCGCCAGCTCCGCATTGGGCATCTAGAGCATTGTTGGCATTGTTGGTATCTGTGGGGTTCATCTGATAGCCTCCGCATCCAACAGAAACTGGGGGTAGTTGTCTGCGAACATGAGGGTTGCCGAGAGTATCGCTACGTTTTTCGTTGGAGTTAGGGAGTGGGTGCAAGAAAGTGTGTGTTTCGGTGCCGTTTGCTTCGGTGAAGACTTGGTACACACCATTAGGTTGGCCTTTGGGGACTGTGAAGGCTACCGCAGAGGCAGCAATCAAAAGGATGGGCGAGAAGCGCATGATGGAGACTGCCCTATCGAGGTTTTGCGGTGTAGAAGATAAGATAGAAGATGATGTGATGAATTAAAGGGATAAGTCTGGGAGTGAGTCTAGGGCCTCTTTATAGGTAGCTGGCCAACGAAGCCTTCTGTGCTATTCGCTCTCTTAAGCCATACCACTCCGCGGACGTGCAGGCAAGGACACCACCCCCTCATTCCAAATACTAAGGCACCAGGCTTAGCACATCATGACCAATATATTGAAATGTCGCCTCAAGTGTGAACAATGCAATCATGTCTGCAGGATGCAATCCCCACCTCCCCCCTTCCCACCCTCTTTGAGCTATTAATGTACCCACCCCCCCTGCCCCCGAGGCAAGAAGATGGCTCAGCACTCGGAATAGTCCTCAGAGATTATGAGCATAAACACTTGTTCACAACGGATAATCAAGCTCCGCAGACAAGGTCCCTAATAGTAGTGTTCAACATATTGAGGCTGCGGTATCCGATGCACTTCCCCTCAATTCTACCTACCTAATTTGGAAGTCGTCCGGCTTACGAGCTTGGAGGCATGGGCGCTACAGTGCATTTCACAGCCACATAATTTTTTGAACTTTTTGCGCAAGTCTTTAAACAAACAATTTAATGAACAAATGGACAAAATAGCTTCTTCTCTATTATATGGATGAATATCAAAACTAGATAATTTGTTGCTACTTAATCGATTTCGAGTGAAGCTGTCGACTTTGCCTCTCTTTCTAGAGCCTGGAAGGCCTCGCTTAAACGCCTGTAGCGCACAAACCCATGTCTCCCCGGACCTTGGCCGTCACAAGCTTCAGCGGGACGGCTTGGTACCGAAAGCTTATCTTCAGAAGCGATTGCTTATAAGGTGACATTAACTGCGGCCCGGCCCATTTTGTGGCTTGATGTCGTATTGGAACCGGATTAAGCCAACTAGCTTCGAGGCAATCTTGAGGCACAGAATTCTCGTGGAACTCAACCTCCGTGGCCATTTTACCGTGCAAGGAACTTGCCTAAACTGGACACCACGTAGGTCTGTGCCGCTGTCTCACCTGGTGCACTACTTGCTCTCCTCTGAACCCATTTTGAGAATCTTCGGATGTTTCTGTACGGCAAAAACCCGGTTAGGGTACGGTTGTTACCACTACTTCTGCAGAGAATCCAACACGGCTAGATGTACTACGTGGAGTTTCGTTCAAACTCTCCAAAGTACCAAGATGAGACACATCTAAATGCGACTTAAGCTAAAGAATTGTCTTCGAAGCTTCTGCGAGGCCCCTGTATGTGCCGCTGCGGCGTAGTATTCATTTCCTCCACCCTGCACCCCGAATCCGATTAAGAATACTCCGTACGACGAACGGGGGCTGTGGCCACTCGCGCTGTTTCTCCGCCGGATAATTGAAAGTCCAACTTTCCGTTCCCAAACGAGGAATTTTCAGACAGTAGTGGGTTCGGCCTTTCTATTAGTCCATGCGACCTAATTTTTAATTCGTTCCTAATTGTCTCAGCAGGGGTTTGTTTGTCACGTGTAATACTTACTTTTTTACGCTGTGTTTCTGTTTGTTCCAGAGGCTAGTATTATAGCTGATCGTGGTCGATAGCGAGGTAATAGTCGGTGCCCCTGTGTGAAGCTGCGGGCTCGCTTACAGTCAGTGAAAGCGAGTATCACAGGAAAGCAAGTTGTCATAGCTTTGATAGCCGAAGCTAAGCTCCCCCACCAAAATCTCCACCTAAATACGTACCTTAAGATCGCGACCATCACGACTCACCTTTTAATTTGCATCGCGATTCCGTATCTGGAAGTTTTATTGCCTAGTGCAACGTAATCATGGAAAGAGTTCCTGCACGTGATTGAATCTATATGGATAAACGCGTGAAAATCAGAAAAAATCGATTACTAAGGAATTTTTCTAGCTTCCTATTAGTAGTATTTAAAAATAAAATTATTTATTTAAAAAATAAAGTGATCCTTGGCTTTCTTGGCTTTAGGAATATCAAAATCCGGTGATTTCTTTAAAATCGTATATTAAGACGAGTATTAAGGCTAAAATAATAGGAAAAAAGGAGTTTAATTGCCTAATTAAGTCCTTTAAAATGAACTTTTCGGATTTGTAATAGCTAGCGTAGTTATAAAGATATCAAGGATTAAAGAAAAGGGTGGATTATAATACAAACCTTAAATTAGACTTTGTCTTTAAAATTATACATTTAGCCGAATATTAGGGCTAAAGTAATAAAGAAAGGAAATAAATAATCGTTTTAATTAGGCCTTTAAAATAGCTTAGTTAGATTTGTATTAGTTTGCGTAATTATAAAGTTATTATAGTATAGGAGATAAATCGATTTATCTTGAAGAAATTCTATGATTTCTGAGACATTCTCATATTTTATTAATATTTTACTAATAAATTAATAAACTAATAAGGGGGGGGATAGGGGGCTTGCCCCCTAGATTAAACGAGAAGTAATAAAGTAATAATTAATATTTATTATTAAACCCTTAGAGAGCCCTATAAAGTAAAATGCGTTAAGAATCGAAGGAAAAGGTATATAGTACCCGAACCGACGCCGTTTACGGCTCGAGGCGACGTACTCAGCCCCTTCTGCGAGATTCGAGTAAGTATTCTTAATTTATAACTTCTTCCTCTTTCGCAAACTCAAGCGTTTCATTATTAATAATAAATAAAAAGGATTTCGCAAAAAAGTTAATAATATAACTAGTATAGCGTAATTTATAAGTAATAGGGTTATATCAAAGACCAAATAAAATACAAAGATCTTTACTAAATTTATTAGTAAAAATAAAAATAAAGTAATTAAATATACCTAAAGAAATATATCGTAATATAACGTAATATAGCGTTATTATTAAACGCGTTATTTTATTATAAAATACCCTAAGTTATACTAAATCTCCTATTCCTTAATCACTTTCATTACAATTATAACCAAATTCTCTTTTATTTTATTACTATAAATTATTTTATACCAATTATCGTTCTCTTTATTCTCTCGTTAGTGTCGATATAACAAAAGATAATCACGTGTATAAAAAATCTATTAATTAATATTTATATATCATAAGAAAAATATATCTTTAACCTCGTATTTTTAATATTATTCTTAATTCTAATCTTATAAGCTTTAAATTATTATTTTACTTATATACTAATTATCGCTCAATTCAAAGTTACTGATCACTCTTTAATCAGCCAGATCGAGCTATCATCTTCGGCAAAGGTGGCTTGAATATTGCGAGGTCATCTGATTTGCTCTCAAGGCTAGTCCTGTACTATTGTAGACCGAACCATTCCTTACTTCGAATTTTCTTGAACAAGCATATGTGACTTATCGAGACAGTGGGCTTTAATCCCAAAGCATTGCTCACATATGAAAAAGTCTCCAGTCACACAAATCTTGCACCAATAAAAGGGGTCTTTCTTGGAGATTCCTAAGCACAAACATCTGAATCGTCATCAGAAGCTGAAATTGTCGTTATAGGCAAGTAACCTCCCGGAACAGCAATCCCAACCTCTTCGTATTTTCCAAGAAGGAAGTCGACGATGGAAGATTGCCCGGTCTTTCTCGCCCACCATAGTGATGATCGACCAAAGCTATCTGCTAGATTCAAACCTCGAATTTGAGCCAAGAGAAGCGCTAGTACATCTCCATGGCCATCCTAGCTGCAATAGATTGTGGTGTTGAGTCGAAAAGGTCTTTCAAGTCAGCAACAACTCGGTTTGTGGCAAGGAGAAACTTACTAAGAGCTGGATTCAAGTTCCTGGCAGCATGCCACAGTGCCGTTCGATGGACACTATCCTTTGCCTCGACGTCGGCGCCTCTGTCAAGCAACAGCTGGACTATCTCTTTGCTCTCTCCACGCGCAGCAGCTCCAAGTTCATTGCCGTAGTTTCCACAATACGCTAAATATCAGCTTCCTTATTATTCACCAATCCTTCTATAACTATCACCTCTGTCCATGCTGCTCAAGCAAGATCTTCATCACCTCCGTCCCATTTCCAAACTTTCCCGCCGCTGCCTTCACCCCTTCTTCTGTAAATACCACCTCTGTCCCTCGCTGCTTAAACAAGGGCTTCGTGAGTATCGCCTCCAGCCTTCACGATTCTTCCTCTGGACAGATTGGAATCAGTACTCATTATGTCATTTCATGTCGGAATTTACCAGGCGTACGGATGACCTAGAGACGACTCCTGTATTTCTGCACAACCTCCCACAACTATACTGCGAAGCAGGTGGCCCAGATTCTTCACTAGACATGCTGTCATGGCAGTTTCTCTCGTGCACCACGATAAACAGTCCGGATTTCATCTATATTTGGCGAGGATATGGGGGATTGACCGGACGGGTCTTCTTCTCCACTTTGCCTACCGGTTCTGAAGTGTAAGTAATAAATATGCTACACTACAAGTTATCCACGGCTTGCCTGGCTGCAAACCTACCTCAAGCTTCCTAGCTTCGGACCTCAATCTCTTAAGAGAGGGCGAGGCATTTTAGGAAGTCCCTGACTTGCGTACCTGCATATAAGCACTACTTCTAGCTTTCTCAATCCACAGACTCAAAACACACACGCGCGCGCGCGCACGCACTTCGATCGACTCCTTACATAGAGGCTATATACTTGGATCTTTTGCTAGTTCGGATTGCTGTCTCCTTGCGGAATGTAGATCCCATAGCTTCTGAACTTGAGCAGGCTGCTGAAAAGAGGAATCATAGGTTGTGCGGCGTGATACTACAACCAAGCCACCCGAGGTGTTGGCGAGGAAGAGGAATAAAAGACAGACTAAGAGGTCAATTTTTGATATAATCTTACCCAAAAGCATTCCTGATTAGGCGCCCCTTTGCAAAACCGATTCTCTGCTTCCACAGGCTCGGCTGTCACATGCGGCCGCGTTGTCCTCGACTCTTCGCAGATGGTCGAGGCCTAGATTGCAACTGAGCTCGTTCTGAATTGCTACTGGTCTATACAGATCCAATTCCACTTTACAAGTACGAATTTAGGCCTTTCCAAAGAGAATAGCATATTTTTACAACCCAACCTCCATCTTTGCCCAGTTCGTAGCCTCGTCCCACTCTTTACCGTACCCATCGAAGCTCCCGCACAACTCCTTTACAAGTCTCTTCCCTGCATACTTCGCCCACCACATCTCATCTAATCTATCGAGAAGAACACCCCAGTACATGAAAATCATTAAAGCCATCCGCTCCCCTCTTTGCAACTCGATCACAAAATCCTTTCCTGCCGAAACCAACCAACCCACTGCTATAGTCTTACCTTCTTGGAAGCACCTTTCGAGTTGTTGTATGGCATGGCTGTAGGTTTCGTGGAGAGGATTGGCGGCTCCAATGACTGCATTATTAAGATTTTGGAGCCGCTCGATTTGACCCTTCGTCTCGTCCGTTCTTGGAGCATCAAAACGACGCTGGGCCCTGAAGATGTCTCTACAAGGGCCGCTTTCGAGCCAGTCGCGGTTTATATTGATAACAGATATAATGCCATTGAGAAAGTCGTATAAAATTAGAATGCTTTCTAACGTCGATTTTGCTGCGTCGTGGGCTCCAGTGGATAGGAGAGGCGAGACCATCGCGCATGCCATAATCGATATTGAGGAGAGAAAGAGGGCATCACAGTTCGACTGCGTCACGTTTTGTAAAGCAGCCCGGAACGTAGAAACCGCACTGTTCTGGTACTGCAGTGCCACACTAACATATGAGGCTGCAGCAACTGGGTCGATAGTGTCGCTCGCTATATGGAGAGACGTGAGTGCAAAGATAGAATCCGCGAGATATTCGTGCTTAAGGGCCTCTTGCACGACATGGCCTCGAAAGAGATCAGTGTAAGTTGTTGTGAAACTGCTGGATGTTTTCGTGAACCAATAGTGCATCAGTTCAAGCTCTCTTTGCCGTGTTGATGAGCGAAATGGCATGTCCAAGCTCGTCCCCAAGCCGATCCCTTGATAGATATCTAGCCCAACTCCTAGTGGATTTGTTGCGAGACCAGCCGAGGGTGAGGCAGATCCATAAAATGCAGGACTTTGTACATTCGAGCTGGTGTCCATTCGAGGCCCGGTTCCTGGTGGTCGAGCTGGTCGCGAGTAATGACATTCTGTCCCCCGAGTACCACAATTTGTACAGTTTGGTTTTCTTTCATCGCACTTAACGCGCCGCTGCTTACACTGATCGCATCCATGGCGTGATTTGGTATGTACGCGTCTCGGTGCCATGATCTGCTGGAATTCGTGACGTGCTCAGGACCACGCCGACAGCTTGCAGGAGGTGAGATATCAGTAAAACCGCCAAGTGAAGCCAAGCGAGGCCACGTGGACATACACACCATTTTCCGGCCACTGCCTCACTTATCCCGCCGCCCAGCCTGTCAGAACATCAAAAAGCTGAGGTTATTTCAAGGACTTCAGAATTGTTCACAATCGCATAAATCATGAATCGTAGTCAGCACAGCCTGAGTATTCGCCGGCTTCTCCTAATTGTGGTGTTGGCCCATTTCCTTGGCCTTTGACGCCGCCGATCTGTGTTTGTGATCACGGGGTCCGTGGCATCGCAGCCGCCACCACCGCCAATGCGGCGCATCTCCAGGCCTCCCGTCGTACAGCCCACAGCCCCCCAAGCACACGGCATTGTTACCTATGCAATGCAATGCAACAGGTCTCAATGACGATGACGCAAGGACTGTACTGCCGACGAACTCTCTTTCAATTTGAAGCAATTCCCAGATCCTCTAACAACCTCACCTCGTCGCTTTTTGCTACCATGTCTTTCTCCATGTCGACTGATCCTACCACTTATAAAGTACCTAGACCTAGGTCGCCAGTCCGGCGCACTTATGGAGTCACCGACAGTAAATCTTCGCCATTTTATAAAGTATTATGCTTTTCTTTCTCATACTTCAGCCACAATAAGACCGAGCCTCGAGGACAGTAGAATTAATCCGAGGACTGATCTTCCGCAGCAGCTTCATTCATCGGCCCTCTCATTGGTCCTCGTTCTCGTTCTCGCTCTCGTTCTCGCTTACGTCTGCGTGCACGTTATTTTAAAGTTCCTCCACCCGAGAGGACGGCATGATCTACAGTAGCTGCGCACTTTAAACCGCTTTTGGCGACGTGCCAAGACAGAATTTCTGTCGTCTTATCTCTTTCTTCCTTCAATTGGGGTATGATAGCCTAATATGATTCCTTCGTACCTAACAGGTCTAACGCCACGATGAACTGGCAGTCAATGCATATATGGGAGGCATACTGCCCCATTACTTTGATTTTGCCAATCCTTTTTCTCAGTCCGTTCTTAATCCGTTCTCCTTTACCTTCGCAACACAACACAACACAACACAATACAACCGCCAACCATGGCTCAACGAAATTACTGGAGCGCCTACAAGCCATCCCTGGAACTCGCCATTGTTGCAACTATAATCTTTGGCCTTCTCACGATCTACCATGGCTGGCGTCTCGCCAGAGCTCGGACGTGGTTCTGTTTACCAGTTTTCGTTGGCGGTCTTTGTGAGTCTCCAGTTTGACGATACCCAAGCCAACATCCTAATTGTTTTTGTAGTCGAGATCATTGGGTTCGCCAGTCGCGCGGTCGGAAATAGGAACCCATATACCCTGGTGCCTTATATCATACAAGCACTCCTTATCCTCCTTGCGCCGATTCTTTTTGCCGCCTCGGTATATATGATCCTCGGCCGTTTGATTCGAGCAACAGGAGGGGAGGCATATTCTGTTATTCGTGTGAATTGGGTAACCAAGATTTTTGTTGGAGGCGATATCTTCTGCTTTATGATGCAAATGGTCGGCGCTGCCTTCCTTGCTTCGTCCAAATCCAAGAAGTCAAGAGACACAGGGGAGATGATTATCTTGATCGGTCTCATCATCCAAATCGTTATATTTTCTTTCTTTCTGGTTGTCAGCATGATTTTCCACAGACGCATACTCAGAAAACCGACTCCTCTCTCGCTCTCGATTACGTTCAGGTGGAAGAGGTTCCTCATCGAGCTGTACCTCGTTAGCGGCCTTATCACCTTGCGAAATCTGTTCCGAGTTATTGAATATGCTCAAGGAGGTATATATTCCCCAACTTACTACAAGTTGCGACTAGCTTCTAACTATCTTATAGAGAACGGATATTTCCTGTCGAGGGAGTGGCCGATCTATGTCTTGGATGCGCTTCCAATGGCCATCGTGGTGGCTATCTGCGTGTTTTGGCACGTGGGGCGTCTGAGAGAGACAGAAAAGACAAATGTTGAGATGGATACGCGCGCCTGATGGTATTTTCTGCTGCAGGGGTAGCGGGACCTCGAGATTGCCTGCTACGGGGTTGTATTTTTCCTTGAGAGCGACACAGAGTTTCTTGATACAAGAGGAGAGCATTTTGTCTTAATATCTATAGAATGTTGGATTGGATTTGTTGGGCACTAGATGCAGGCGCCTTGATTTTACTGTCACTAACAATTTTTTTAATGTATGTTTTAAACCTGAGCTTCTCCGTCTACAAAGAGAATGTTAACTATTGCCACGTCCTTCTTGTGAGCCCGAATAAACTTTTGCATCCATTTAGTAAGTAGAATCCGATGAGGACAGTGTTGAGTGACGACATCTGTCTCGGCCACGTGGGCACGCTTGAACACCGAGAACACCTCTACCAAGGAGCGATTGAAGAAAATGCGGGCGATGTGGGTGTATAACAACCCATTCAATATCATTCCCTGTACGATAGGCGATAAAACCGGCTCGTATGTGACTCCGATGGCCGTCCATAACCAAAAATCTTTCTAGCCATGGTCACCGTCCCTGTAATAGATTTCAATTGGTTTGGTACGTACATAATTAATATAGCATTAGAGACTGGCTCTAGAGGTTGCCTAGCTTGACCCTGCTTATTGTTGAAAAAAGTTGGCCAGCAGGTAATTCCGACTTACCTGGGCAGCGAGTTCCAGAAGATTTATGTACACAAGCGGCTCCGGTCATTATTTGCAGAAGGAACATGCTTGGGAGCGATCACACGCATTGATCATACAGGAGGGAAATGGTTAGAATGAAGTGTTCTTGCAAGCCGATGGCAACTCCTTAGATTTTTCTTAGGGTTCCCTTTTTCGAATTGAGAATCGGACGAATTGAACTGCAGATGCTGTCATATCACGACCGAGACATAGAATACACAGTCTGTAGAGGAGGAGAGGGGTACTCGCCCCACACATTGCAGTCAATCGTACGTTTTGGAAAGTGTTATCTCTCAATTAACCCCCACCTTGCTACCAAGTCACTATCTACCTGTCTATCCTTAAAAGGCCATGAACGCTAGTATACAAATAAAAATTTAATACGACCAACCAACTATATCTATCAAAATCCAACCGTTCCGATGCTTGATGAGAACCTCGAGCGTGCTTGTTCGACTACTTATAGCTTCGCTGAGAAATCAGAGCGCTGTTGCCATATCCTTCGAGATCAATATTGACAGGACCCGATTGCATTATCCCAGTATACCAGTGCGAGCAGACGACAAGCACTACTATCATTGGAAATCCATCGAAAGCGTAGATTGGCCACTCGTTCTGGAGCAAATATGCATCTTCTACTTCAGGGTTAGCGTCTAACAATCTGTATTCTGGACCTTGGATTCTGACTTACTTCCCATCGCGTATTCAATAACACGGAACAGGTTCCGGAAAGTAATCAGAAGACTGACACTGTATAACATGACCATGAAGCGTTCCAAGTTCAAGTCAGAATTAAGAGACTGTCCAGTTGGCCGTGCGCGGATACGTTTGTGGAAAACCACAGCAATAACGAGAAAGAATCCAAAAACGACCATTTGGATAAGCAATCCAGCAAGAATGAGGTTCTGCCCCATACTCACGGCGGACGCTGTATCTGCACCGGAAAGTACCGCGCCACCTCCAGCTTGTACCAAGAAACATAAGATGTCTCCTCCGACAAATATTTTTGTGACCCAATGAACGCGGACCACCGAGTAACTTTCGCCACCAACGGCTCGGATTAAGCGACTGAGGATCATGTAGGCTGAAGCTGCGAAAAGAATAGGTGCAAGGAGGATGAGTAGAGACTGGATGATGAATGGCAAAAGAATATCAGGTTTCTTGTTTCCCACTGCTCTTGCGCCAAATCCAATCACTTCAACTGTTGAGATAATCAGTGATGGTGCCCTACCGTCGAGTTGCGGGGAGCCTTACAGAACCCTCCTATGACCAAGGGGGTGCAAAACCAGGTTCGTGTTTTGAACAGTCGGAAGGTGTGGTAAATGCTCAAGACAGCGAAAATCAATGTAAAAATGGCAGCGGCAGGCAGAGCAGGCTCATATGTCCAGTACTTGGAGAATTTAGCCATGATTGGTGGTTGGCACAAGTAATTGACGAAAGAAATCTATTAATTCGGCTTTCTTTGGATACCGACTTCAATGAATGATGATGAACGAGAGCGATGTGACAAGTATAGGATGAGATGGAGGCAAATAAATGGAAACGTATAATGAGGATTGTTCCTGCCCCGCGCTTATATATCAACAGAAGGAGTAGACATATGTACGATACGAAGTACGTGGAACGAGACCGAACCCTGAAGCTAAGAGCTCACTGGATGAACCATTGGATGGCATGCAGAGGAGCTCGTCCCAAAATAATTCGATCTGCCTGGGTGCCAAGGTGCCAAGGTATCAGATGTGCAGACGAGAACGAGAACGAGAACATGAACATGGATAAGAATAATCCAAGGACATGCCAAGCCCCAGAACCTGCCAAGAGCCAGGAACCGCGATGCATTACAGTATGTTATCTTGCTTGTGGTTTCGCACAATCGGGCTTTCTGTGCCCTTTGACAGGTTGATCGGAGGCCTTTCTTTGTTGACAGCTTCATTTTCTGATTATGATTGACCATACTGTGCACCAGTGAAGTTGCAAGAAGCATATTTAATTCGAACATCTCAAATAGACGCGTGTCCAGTGCTTTATTTGTTGGGAGTTTTAAGAGATTACCGTTCCGTAATGAGAGGCTGCAACATCTATCTGCTCTTGACTTAAACCTCAGCCCCCCTCGCTTCATGCCGTCTGTCCCACAACGTCCAACAACAACGGAATCTGCGTGACCGTCTCAACCACGTACCCCTTAGATGATCTCACTCGGGCAACCAGGTACAGTGTCACAGTTAGCGGTTCCACCGCGATAGAGTTATGAGGATAAGGTTGATCTCGGATGATGGTCATGATGTACATCCGGAGATGTACAGTACGGTACAAGGTGTCAACACACCCCCAAGCAAGTTTTAGCTGAATCAAGCAGCCGCTTAAATTCTTACAGCTAATCTTCAGCCACGCCCAACTTTTATTGGCGGTTACCTGGCTTATTATAATTAGACTCAAGTTAATCACAAGATTCTAATTACCTAGGACACTATGTAGCTTAAATGGACCTACATGCAGGTAGAAGTAGGTTGGAGCCTCATCAGGCTCCCGGAGCCGCAGATGACCGCTTTTGCGGTGATCAAGACCCATCTCAGGATCTGCAGACGATTCATGACAGAGCCATTACCATAGCAGACAGAAATCAAGGATGCATCCAGTTACATGAGAAGTGCAGAGGATACCCAATTTTTAAAGTACCAGCACTCTCAAATCCAAGGATAAAATATAGTCTGAAAGAAAACAGCAGTTTCTTGTACATTTTACACAGTATCTCTAAGGGTGAACCTTTCCCAAGGAGCTAGCAAGGGCTCTGACCACCACCCCATTGTGAAGTAGAGACCTCCATCTTTCATAAAAATGCAACCAACATAAGTAAATACAACGATCCAACCTCTTTCTTTGCACACCACAATAACCATCAATGTTATCCACACCGGGTCAGCTGCAGTTGTGAACTGCGCGCGGTCGTCAAGACTGGACTCAACGCTGACGAGATGTTTTTTCATGATTAAGCGGCCGGGGCGGCCGGGGCGGCGACAGGGGTATCCGCAGCAGGGAAAGCGATAGGGATATCGGTAGGGCTTGCTGCCTTCATGGCGACAACAATCTTTCGAACGTTCTGGTCCAACTCAACATCACGGGGGGACCAGCCGAGATGGACAGGGAAGCGCTCATTTCCTATATTCTTATTAGCTAGTGCCAAAAAGCAGTCCGAGATGGAGTAGCAGAGGCGGAGGTATTTACTGAAGAAGAATTCAAACCAGTCTCGTCTAATGTGGGGGAAATCTGGGTGACCCCAGATGCCCAACATCAATACAATCTCGCCCTGGAAAACACCAGCTTGCCTCTCTGAAAGTCCAAATTCAGGGTTCAATTTGCTCATGTCAAATGTGTGTCTAGCTCTGGCATTCTCGGTGGCAGCGAGAGTGATGTTTTGGTCGGTTCCCCAGTAAGTGAGAAAGTTGTCGAAAGTGGCCGCGCTGAAAGGATTGGTCGGGTCGAAGAAGCTATCGCGGCGGGAGATGCTTCCATCGTGCTCGATAATATTGTGAGTACGGATCATAGCAAAGTCGATTTCCTGGAATCATTAAGATCAGAAGTTTGGATCTAAGACGAGGTAGCTTACAGTCGCACCGGGCTCAGGGTTCAAAGCGATTGAAAGATTGAAAGCCGTATCTGGAACCAGTGGCCCAACGTTGAAACCATCCTTGCAAGCCGACACCAACATCTGGTGTGTGATATTGCGGCCATTCCGGGGGAGAAAGCCATGGTTGGCAAGGGTATTCATTGCGGGACAAGGAGACCGCACTGATGAGCGAAGAACTGTTAGTGAAAATAGACTTGACTGAATAAGGAAGGGTGACTTACGATCATCCGGGCCTGGAGCCTGGAAAGTAAAATGGTTCGGCTTCAACAAACTGGTGTTGCCATTGTTAAGTCCAGACAACGATGTATTCATCTCGTCGATGCGGCCAGAAAGATCTTTGGCGTGGAGATTTCCGATATGTGAAAACGAGAAGGCCAATGGCAGCGCAGCCAAGTTGAGTAGAGTAGATAGATGCATTGTGTTGGACACCTTCGGAGCTTTGGGACAGGTAGATTGCTATTGAGACTTGAAATAGTGCGCAAGTGAAAGTGAAAGTGAAAGTGACTTTAAAAGATTGGTAGAGGCAAAAAGTGATTGAAGTACAGAGTAGTTGAACAATAGAGAGATATAAAAAAAAGCTGACCACAAGCTGCCTTATATGTACGACGATAGTTGCAGCAGACGGCCCCATAGGTCGATGACCGGATCCTCGTGCAATCGGTCTATTGGCTGCAATCACTGCGCAAATATTTACTATTCGCCAGTTTATCGCTCCCGTACTCGTTCCCCCACCCATAAGTTTCGTGCTGAACATGATATTTTAAGCTTCAATTGACACCGTCTCATATACTTCCGGGATGGTGCTGGGCTGCACGTCTCAACGGAAACCTTGAATTAGGCATGATTGTCACAGGGATTGCTTGGCAGGGGATTGGCTTGGTTAGTTGCAGTATAAACGGAGGAATATTTCAATTAGGGGTAAGAAGTTTATTTCTACCACCCAGCTGGTATAACAGTCCTTCAAACTGCTGAGTTCGTGTATCGCATAGTCTGTTAACAAATAAGGCCTTGTGATACCAGCTTTTCAGCGCTAGCCTGCCAGTGTTCGTTGATAGAGATATCATCACTCGTAAAGCGCAAGTAGTTGCGCGACTCGTTTGAATACTTACACACGGAGGTACAGCGGTGCAGAGTTACCCCTAGTTAATAACAGGGCATCGAAAGCTTTCCTTGCAAAGGAAACTTCTTCAGTTCGCCTTGACTACCGGATGCCGAGCTTCTCGCCCTTTTACTGGTGTAACAAGTAAAGCTGAATGACTATTGCAGTCCATGGCATTGGCTACGGGAAACACTTCAACGCTGTCTTCCGTAGGATAGAAACTTGGCCCGGTACTTTTCCTGCACTGCCAACGGTGCCAAGACACTGTGTGGTGGATCAATGGCACTTTTTGTGGTTGTCGTTGTGGCGTGAGTGTCTGACTCGTAATACGATTAACGAGCCCACCAGCATAGGTCTGTCCGCTACAGGGCATCTCACAGCCAAATGAGAAAAAGTGATTCTTTAGTAAAATAATAATTCCAAAATCTAGTTATGCGAAAGCCAGATTTGCTTCTTATTAATCGTTTGCTATGAGAACAAAGGAAAAGTATCAAGCTCTCGCTAATATATCTATTCTTAAAATCATCGACTTCATGTTTTCAAAGCCTGAAAAGACCTCGTTGAACAGCCTGTAGCGCACAGACCCGTGCCAGTGGGCTCGTAAGCGAAACCGACGATCCTGTCGCCCTTTTTTTTTCCCCAAGACGGAAGCCATTCCTGAAACAGCGTCCTCACTCCCTACCAGTCACCCTTTACAGTCTCCCGGTTCTCTTCGTCCACAAATTCCACATTATTCATCCTCCACAGTCACTGATCCATGCATCCATTCCTTCGTCAACCATGATGTTCGTTGGATTGACGTCCCCTCATAAGGTCGTGCGTATACAACTCTCGTACCATGGCATAGACTTGCTCTTCCCATTTCTTGTGGAACTCGAGCTGGCTCCAGAAGCCCTGACTTTCCAGGATTGTTCCTATCTTGGACAAGGCGATCAAGGACATCACAATCCCTACAACTGTTCCTCCGTCTTGGCCCGAAATGACAATATCCTATAGTTCAGGAATTCTCACCTAAGCTCTTGGCCAATCTCCTCGATACGAGACATGACCCTGAGCTCACGTTCGAATTCCCTTCGCGCCCTCCAAGCCGTGGTTTGAAGTACATCGAGGTACCTCCGGGCATAACGACTCGGCCCTGGAGGGTATCAAGAGAGCTTGCCGGATTGCTATTCGGTGCTAGTCTCTCAACAGTTGACAGGCAATGCAAACAAATTCCCGGTTGTTAAGATCTTCGCTCCTAAAGGAGAACTGACATTACATCGCCCCTGTTCCTCCGCCCCTCCCACACGCGGCTGCTACAAGAAGGAGAAGACGGCGAAGCTTGTGGCTATACGCTATGGACAACAGGACGACCTCCACTGTAACGCTTGTTATGGCGAGCTTCTTCAAAAGTCCAAAGACTGATGACCAGTCGCCTGAACTGGGTCAGTAAGTTAAGGTTCATACAGGCTACGAATATATTCAAAAGAGTGAATGAGCTCCTCCATCAAAGGTCTGGCAGCCGGCTAAAACGACTTCGAGTGTGCAGCTCTCCTGGGGCTTTCGTCATCGCCGCCCTCTCACCCAGTTTCTGGTATTCGTCGAGCCCAATGTTCTGACACCCTTGGTCGACATGAAACCGGAAATATCGCTTGTTATCAAAGTGTGCTCGCCAGCTATCCGCGAACCTTCTCTATGTATTTTCTGTCTCCGTTGCAATATCTACCACGGTCTGAACAAGGAATTTGACCATACGGTCATTGAAACCCTTCTTTCCTGGGTTGCCATGTCTGCGCCAACGATGGTGGTGGGATTGTCTTAGAAGGACCCGGCCCGGATTGCTGCAGAATCAGAAAGGCAGGGAGAACGGCGACCAGCTCCTATTACGTTGGCAGAAGGGGTTAAAGAGAGCTTGCTGGATTTGCGAAAGTAAAGATTCGATCATCTAGATATGTGGTGTGGTATGAAACAAAGCGGTAGGTTGTTTCAATAATCGCTTGCAAAATCGGCTTCACTTTCATGTGTACATCGCAGTATGACTGGCACCTCTGCCATTGGTTAGAGCTCTGCACTCAACTTCAAATCAGATTCTTTATAGTGCCCGAGACTGTGTGACTGTCGGGACCTCGCACGTGAGGCATCTATCCCTTGATCACCCACGATGAACTCCAACCGTCGCGATGCTACACTGACTGGAAACCTGCCCCAACATATCACTCCTGACCGGCATCAAGCAATTCTTAGGCGAGCTAGTGTAGCTATCTAATCCCCATCCAAAGTGACTGGCCGTTCTCCCACATTTCGCCGAATCATATAAAATTCGCATGCGCCTAACAGACACACATAGTGCAGTCCTCCCGGTATGGAAGTATCAAGACTTGCAACCTGCTGCCTGCTTGGTACGTGGCACAAACAGGGGGGGTTAATCGGATCATTACTGCGGTCGTCATCAAAGCACTAGAACTTGTCGCAGGGAATGTATTTGTAGTAGGGACGATTGGCGTTCCCTTTACGGTTCGACACTCGAGTCGCACGACGGACTGTTTGTCTGTGGCAAGATCGGCAATTCGGAGCGGTTGCAGGAGCTACGTCGAGATGGATTCCGCTGATGGTGACCATTTTTGTTCGTAGCTACCTTCACATTTAGCTATCTCTCAAACGCTTCAAAAGCTATTCACCTCACCTTGACGGTCGATGAATCTTGTGCCTTGATCCCAGTGCCAGGGGTAAGCGATAATGGTCGAGAAATGTTTGTTCGGGTGGTGACCACCTTTTATAACTGTCCAGTATTTCAGAGTACAGCTGGCAGCTTCTTGTGAGCTGTAATCGACTAGATCTAGCGATACCGCTTCTAAGAAGCTATAATGGTCACCAGTTCGGACGAATGAATGCTCTATAGAAAGAGCGGCGAGAATGTCGTCTCAGTTTCGATACGCCAGATGTTTTCTTCTTCCCCATGAGCGGTGTGGGTCGTGTCGGGTTGTGAGATTGATACAGATGGTAACACAGCACAGACAGAGCAATTGTCAACATGGGGCTACCAATCCATCTGCTGTTCAAACTGGTTCTTTATGCAAACACCATTCTGTGCCCTGCGTATCAAGCGACTCGAGATAGGTGACCTACAGAACTTCCACAAAGATTAGCGGTGAGAGAAGATAATGATAGCTCGTTCAGTCATTTATCCCGTCTTTGCCGTGGGCTTCTGTTAACGAATAACATACCTCTTAGATCTCCTATCAAAACTTTCAGCGTTGTTATCGTCCTGTTATCGAACCATGCTGCTAATCTTGGCATGTTTGGATTACAGCCAGCGCAATAATAAACTTGATGTTATTGATACATGCGTGCATGGCTCGTACTCCCACACTCCCTCGGAGACCCAATGTAAGGGCTCGATTCACGACAAGTTTTGCGATTGATCATCTTATCCCAGCAACACAGAGATAGCTTGTCTGCGGTTCAGAGGTTCAGCGCCCAGCTGGTTGGTACAGGGTAATGCCGCCAATCGGAAAACCTGTTCGTCCTTCATGGCAGTCGCGCCTCCTTGTATCGCAAAGTCTTGGCTGTGTATTACTCGATATGCAGTAGGCCTCAATTTTGGAACAGATCAACACTTCAAGTAACCTTCATCAAGCTGCTGCCGTTGGGAAAATATTAGGTCATAAGTCATATGCACAACAAGGTCCAACGAAACACCTTAAAGAGGCTACCAGTCAATATCCGATCGACTACTAATTTCTTGCCTCTTGCAGGGGCTTTTATATCCCATAGCTCTCACTCACCTATTCAGGCTAACCAACGATACACGGCAGTATAAATCTAGGGCACAGTATTGATTGGCGTGGCAGGTATATCAACCGCAATTCCGAACAACATCCCTTTTCGCCGGCATATTAGAGCTTGCCATCAATAGCCCACAATAGTAGTCATCAATAGTAGTCATCAATAGCTAGAAACTCAAATGGTCGAGGGAGAAGGTCAAAAATGAGCGACCAACAAGGCAGCCCCTCGAGGCTGATGCAGGTCCAGATATTGAAAGATTGCGAGAACAGACCAAGTATGTGCTGAGGCGGGGGAAATGCAGTCATTATGGTAGCTTTTCGCAAGATGGCGGATTAAGGGTTCGACACGGAAGCAGCCAGAGTCCAGATTTCGCCTAAGGTTAGGGAAGAAGAGCTTCGTATGTGGCTGCTCAGGAGCGAAGCTACCTTCAGCCATAGAAATTACCAGCATTGAAGTTGGAGGAATCTATTTAGACCTTTCCATCTACTGCATGTCATCTTATTACAACTTGGATTATCTCCAAACAAACTGCATACCACAAACAGGCCTGACCCCACCCCTGGAAAGTCCGAGTCTCTTGCAAAAGCCAGATTTTGTCGTGTCGTGTCTCGAGGGGCTAGAACCTTTATGGCCTTTTTGACTTGAGCGGTTATATGTTATTTCATAATAGTAGTGCTTGAGAAACTTCTAGAATGTCGACTTGATCTAATTATAACCTTAAAGTAGAAGTCGGGACTGTTTGGAAACGAAAGCAAAGAAAAAGAAATAAGGGCGGAAGAAGCAACTGTTACTCGTAGATCGATTTGAGGGTTTTTCACAGCCTCGTTAAACCATCAAATTAAAAAGCGCCGAGGAGAAAACTCTAATTTCGAATACCTCTTCATAAAAGAATCTTCCTATCAACCAAATGACCTCGCGAAAAGCAGATTCATTTTGCAGCGATAGCGCTGCATCGAGTTGTTACATTACAACCACAACCAATATCTAAGCTAGAAGGGTTTAGTTAACTCATTAAGCCAGTACTCTGTCTTGAAAATGGCTTTCCCTTATTAAAAAAACCTGCCGTTCCCCTTACGTTGACTGCGATAACCAGTATAAGCCTCGGACTCAATTAGACAGTCTTCTATGGTGCAATTGATAGGAGCCGATCAATCTCTCATGTTGCCAGTGCGACGGTGAACTAACAGATCAACAGGGAGAAATACCACGCTTTGACAATGTTAACTGGCATGAAATATGACCGGAGAAGGAGATAGTGAAGGGGAGATGTCAGAGAGGAGCGATGATAAAGATAGACAGAGGCTAAAGAGGAGGAGACGTTTGAGGGGCAAAGACTTTGGAAAGGGAATGATCTTGGAGAAGGATGAGGAGTTAAAGACAAGGAAGAAGAAGCAACGGGGAAAGAAATAAGATGAAGAAGGAAAGCGACGAAGAAAGGGGAAATGAAGAAGTACAAGAGGTAAAAAGAGAAGAGTTGTGGAAAATGTTTTATTCTTCACAAGCCCAGTGTAGGAGTTAAGCAGGTTGAGGAGAAAGTCAGCCAGTCTCTTTGATCTCGTCGACTCTTATATTGCGAAAGATGATATATAAAATCTAGCTGATTTTTATTGATTCTTTTACCTTAAGTTTGGATTTTTATTCGTTGAATTGCTATCGATGTCGATGTTGATGTGGCGTGGATAATAGTGTGGCGTCTCAAAGCGCAAAGATAACTAGTAGCCCGTTCAGCCACAGCAGCTCAGGACTAGTTGGTCCCAATTGGTTTAGTAATTTAACAGGGTTGAACGCTATACCAAAGGTTCATAACCAGTCCAGAGCAAGTTCAGAACAGGCCAAGTTAAGCTAAATGAAAATCTATTGGATTCAAATGAGGATTTGAACTTGAAATGCCACGGCCGAGCGGGCTGTAAAGGAGCCACTAGAGAACGCGCAATGCGGGCAATCATGGCACTTTCCTGTATAAACCAACACCAACACCAACCCATCGTCGCACTTTCCTTTACAAACACTAACCCACCCACCACAACTACAAATTCTGGACATGCGACCGGTTAATCTCAGGATTGCCCCACCAAGAAAAAGAAGCAAGAAAAGGAAATGCGCATTCTAACTCCGTATAACAAAACCAAATGCCCTCCGAAGAGGACCGCGTTTATGGCTTTGAACCGTTGTCTAGTCGGCTACAACTGAGTCTTACAGTAGAAGATAGTTCTGCTCGATTTACGTGCTTTTTCACCTCCGAATTCGATGAGACCAGACGGTGTTCATGGGAGCCTATAGCCCTGTTCCTCAGAGTACGAGTTGAGACGCACCCATCTTGGTTCATATATCACTTCCGAAGAGGTGAATCTCTTAAACGACTTGGTGCAGATTTGTTTATTTGGATAGATGTAGGGCATAAGGAAATGGTGGTGCAGCAGGCGCAGCAGCGGGGCGAATGGCGGTTGCTGGTTGAGGTGTTGTTGTTGAGTTGGAGAGGAAGGAAGGAGGGAGAGATTCAGTTGAGGAGAGGAAAGGAAGTTGCGATATTGACGCGAGCGCAGTACTGCATACACTGCACAGTAGAGTAGCCGCCCGTGCCAAAGACCGGCCTGGCCTGGCCCAGGTCTATGGATAATCGATCCACTCTGTTATCCTACACCTGCATTACTACCACTTGTACCAGACTTTGCCCAGGGGTGGTTCCTGAGATGGTTGGTTGTTCTCTTCCTCCGACAACGCTCTTCCATTTCGTAATCTTGCTACAACCAAACACATTATCGGTTTGTGGAAGTAATCCGGTTGATCGTGAGAAGTGGATTATTTTATAAGCTAACAGAAAAAGGAAGAATTCCCTGTGGCATTTATTGTATAAAGCTCTGCCGCATTTATGCTGTACACCCAGCTTCCAATGAGTAGTGGTGGTTGGGCTGCGCTATGGTGTAGTTTTGAAGTTTGATTTGGGGTCCCGGGATAAGCTGCTGTGGTTGAGACCTAGATTGTTGTAATTGGTTTCTAGCCTCTTGGTATAAGAGTTTAGATTGTTACAGCGAGCTTGCAAAGTTCTGAGTTGGAGGCGCTGCTGGAGATGCAAAGTTCTGAGTTGAAGCTGCCATTAGAGGTGCCGTTGGGGATGCAAAGCTTTAAGTTGGAGGTACCACTAGAAGTGCTGCTGGAGATGTAAGGTTTTAAGTTGGAGATGTTACTAACAGTGCTACTGAAGATGTAAAGTTCTGCTGTGAAGATGCTGGTTAAAGTCGAAACGGTCTAGAAACAATTATATTCTTATAACATACGGAATCGCGGTGAGCTTAGGAAGTAGCTGTAATAGAATTTATCCTAAATCGTAGCAGGCAATGCTCTACCGAAGTTTCGGTTGGGTTTAAGGGTACTAAGATCTGAGAGGCAAAATATGTCGCAGTGGACCTTATATTATATATCTCAGTGCCAGGAAATGAATCAAAACCAGAGACGCACGACCACAAAGTAAGAATTTAAGAGTGAAGCGAACGACATGAACGCCAGTCCCTTACAATGTAAGAGATCGTGCGGGGGGTAGGATGGACATGAGTTTGTAAATGGGGAGTCTTTAGCTGGGATGCGTGTTGCTAGCGCTAGAGTAGAGCTCACAGCCTATGGTAGAGCTTTTTTGAGAAGTCTCTGCTATCTCATCCCATCTATTGTCAATTATATAGCGGTGGACCGATGGAGCTCCTCAGGAATACCGGGATACAACTTTGAGAAATGATACCAGATCGGGTAAGACCATAATCCTTCACAGGATCCTTAACAACACTAGCGCACCAGTTCTAAAGGAGGACACTGCATGATCCGGTTTCACGAAGTGAGATTTACAAAGAAGACATACCCTTGAAAGGTTTTGGGCCTTTTCTTCAAACGAGAAGATGAGAAATGCAAACTAACCTCTGGGGAAATGACTTGGCGACCGAACTAGACGGATCTTACAAATAGGCCTCGTCCCAAGACTAAATCTTCCACGGTATCTGTATAGTATATTGGCTGATTTGCGGCATAGCATTGGGTGAAATTGAGGTGGACTGCCAGTGGGAATCCGCAGACTGTTACTAATAGTAGTCGTTCACTTGGGGTGTTCGGCTTCCTTATGAAGTACAGTATAGTAGGAGAATTCATTTTAATAGAAATCCACTAGGCTACAACTAATACTCGTCCATCCTCACCAATATCCAGAGAGAAGTCAATTTACCCATAAAAAGCAATGAATATTTCCTATGCCTCAATTGCCGCTTTTCATCAAGTGATCAATTCCTAGCGAGCCGCGCACAAGCATTACTTGAAAAGATCTTTGTGGTCAGCTTTGATCAAGTCGGCGCCTTTTTCGCCAATCATGTAGACGGAGTTTTGGATCCGGCAGTCGGGGATGACGGGGATAATGGAAGCATCGACGACGCGGAGGTTCCGGATGCCATGGACCTTGAGCTTAGGGTCAACCACACCCTGGTCAATGTTCTTGGACAAACGGTTGGTACCGCAAGGGTGAAATGCAGTCTGGCAGCGGTCCAGAACTGCCCTCTTCATCTCCTCGTCCGAGTAGAGTGGCATATCCCAAGGGTACTCGTCGACAACGATGTCCTTAAAGCCATCACCCTTGAGGAGAACGTCGTAGCTGAACCTGATACCCTCACGCATGGCAATAATGTCCAGGTCATCGGCGAAGAAGTTCAGGTTGATGTTAGGCTGTACTAGAGGGTCGGCACTGTTGAGAGTCACCTCGCCGCCTTCGGAGACAGGGCGGACGAGGTCAACGACGACGCTGGTGTAGTTGCCTGTCTTGGGGGTAGGGAAGTGCCATTGGAATGCACTGCCGAACATGCAGACAAAATCGAGCTCGAAGTGTGGCTGTCCCTGCGGCGAGAAAGGATCAAGTCCGCCATTGGCAGCTTTGGCCTTAACGTAGGCCGGGTCCTTCTCCAGGTACTTGTCGATGCGAGGGAAACCCACCATCTCTAGGAGACCCGAGCCAACGGGGCCAGAGCAGTCCTTCTTGTAGGTGGCAACAACAGCGTCCTTCTTAGGACCCTGCCGCAAGAGGTGGTCGTCCATGCCGAAGCCATCCTTGACGCGCAAGACGAAGGGGACACCTGGGTGGTCGAGCAGGTGCTTGCCGACGTGGCGAGACTTGACAATCACGCTGATACCGTGTTTGTTCAACTCGTCTGGGGGGCCGACACCGCTAAGCATCAATAGCTTAGGGCTCTCAAAGACACCTTGAGAGAGGATGACTTCGCGGGTGGCGTAGAAGTTAAGCTCTTTGCCAGAGGGGTCGATAACGGTCACTCCCTTGCAAGTGCGGTCGGCGTCATCAATGATTAGGCACTTAGAGTGAACCTCAGATACAATTGTGATATTGGGCTTGTTTATCACGAACAGGAAACTACCAGAGCGCCGTCCCTTGTAGATGGTGTCGACACAGTGGGTGAGGCCATTCATTTCACCGTCGTAGATGTTCTCGGAAATAGGTTCGCCCCTGGACTTCCAGGCCTTCGTAAGAGCATCGCGGAAGGGCTGCATCTCATCGATGAGCTCGGAATGGGAAATAGGGATAGGACCGCCGGTACCGAGCTTCTTGAGGTCGGCAGAGTAAAGCTTGGGGTCATCGTAGTAAGTAGCGCTCTTACGGAGGTATGGAACGAGAAGCTCCCAAGTCCATTCCTTGCCACCGTACTCCGCCCACATATCAAAGGTAGGTTTGCAGCCGGGGATCCAGGTGAAGTAGTTGAGAGAGGAGCTGCCACCGAGGGCCTTGCCGCGGGTGTTGGGCTTCTCGATGCGTTCATAGTCGTCACGTTTGACCATCGTGGTTTTGTAGGCCCAGTCATACTTGCTGTTGCGGAGGTCCATAGCCATCGAAGGGGTTGTGATCTCCTCGATCTCGTGGGAGTTGCCAACACCTGCCTCGATGACCAAGACAGTGACATGAGGGTTCTCGGCGAGACGGCCGGCTACAGTGTTACCTGCAGTTCCGCCACCAACCACAACAAAGTCGAAGTGAGCTCCATCGGCAGCCATTATGATAAATAATTCAATGATGTTGAAGCTTGTGAAATCAGGATCAGCAGATGCGGATATGAGGTCTTGATCGTTGGATGTACAGCGTTTTATACATTTGTGCTCATATCACTCCTGGGTATTTCCGTAGTGTCACAAACTTTCTGATAACGAAGCCTCTCGCGCAAGTTAGACAATCCTACCCCGTTATTGTCAGTCGGGGCCGAAACCCTCAAAGTAGAATTTAACGGTCCGAGATGCTGTAAAGTTTTGACATGCCTGTAGAACCTCTAAGGCCACTTCACTAGCAAATCATTCACTAAGCCCAGTCTTGGTTGCAAAACCTTAAACGTTGCCCTAAGGTCCTGTCACTTTCAGATGGAAGCTTGTCATAACTCGGAATAGTGGGGTTAAACTTGGACTACACCAACCGTCAGCTGCAAGCGTCGTCAATTCCTGAAGCAGGGATCAACTTAATGCCCAGGGGAAGCTACATACCTCAGTCTGAGCTTTGTTCCTTCGGATACCTCGGAAACAAAGCTTGCATGAGTACTCTTTACCCAATACTTAGTAACTGTCTTACCGTATGTGATACGCCTCTCTCTTGATTTTCCGAGATCTCAGCCAGCATGTGTTTACCAAGTAAAAATACGACCGTTACAGGGAGTTTAGAGATAGTACCGGGAGCATCGGATCAAATCACAGCTCGCATGTGCTGGCTTATGCATGCATATGCAGAACGACATACGCGGTTTCACAAAGAGCTTACCGTTATCCAGGCACCAAAGTCCTTTTTCATTCGTCAGGTCGGCCCCGAATGATGTTTATGGAAAAACATCATTCATGAAACAGGTTTTCGTCTTGATATCGTTGACAGGTGTTTGAATTGGTTGTGGAACTAGCCCTTGATCAATACAACCCTTGTGTATATCATCGAATTTTGTTTAAAAGTGTCTTGAATTGGACGCAGTGTACAGTCTTTGTTTTGTTAATAGTCTCTCATAGATCCAAACTTAGTGGTACACCAGGGAACGTTCCGTAGCCTTAGGGCAAAGGGGTTTTAAAGAACCTAAAGCCCCGCACTTGAGAACCCCGCTCTGGTGTAGGCTTGTCGATTTTGTTCTTGTGAGCCTCTAGTTCCACTACAAGATAAAACATAATATGTGCCTTCTTTCTATTAGCCTTCATATTCAGATGATAACGTGATTGATTTAAATTGGGTTACAATTTCTAAATCCGAAAGGAAGAAGTTCAAATATCCTGTGTAGTTGCTGTAAGCTGCTGTGACAGTAGAGGAGCGATCGCGAGGGGTACAATATAACACAAAGCAGTGACCCCTGTAGTACTAGATGCATTTGTGTGCAAACGGAGCCCAATCAAAGGCCTCATTATTATCACACCGATTTGAGGGTCGACATGGAGTTGGGTTTTAGCATCGACTTTGCCGTGCTGTACCGGAACAGATCTCCGTCACAGCTGCATGCTTTGATTAGTAAAGACATGCAGGTAGGGGACGCATAGAAATAATATAATTCATGGATTCGTACGACACTAGGATGATCCAGACATGCGATTCGCCAAGGCATCTTATTCAATATCTCTCTCACTGACCTTGAACCCTGCTAAATCATAGTACCTACTACAAAATTCATACATTGGAAGACATGACTTGTTGAGCTCTTTCTAAGCGAGCTTTACCTTATTCGCTGTCGGGCCCGAGCTGTTGCTCCAAAGTCCATTTGCTGTCATGATTGGACCCGATCTCAGCAAACTTACTTACCCCACCTTTTAGCCTCAAAGTCAAAGCTCATTGTATGTTGAGTTTCAGGGTATGAGCCGCCACCTTGGCGTCGAGAGGAACGAGCTGAAGAGGCGGCAGAACCCAAAATGGATGACAGGAGCTTGTAGGATACCCGATTCGCTTAATTAATCGAGAATGCCAAGAAGCCAAATGCCGTTTTTTTTTTCTCTAAATGTGCTTTGAACTATAGTACCAGACATAAGTTATGTAGCAGACCACGAGTACAGCGAATAGTCGACTGCCTGGTCCTCGCTTAATGATCCGAGGATGTTAGGTGCTCCCGCATTGAGGCGGCCCCGACCATCGAAATCATGCTAGCGCCGGAAGGTGAAATGTGATCAGGTGCGTCTTAACAGGACTAAAATACTGCAATTCTCATAATTCCAAGTTAATCTGTGGCTAATGTTGCGGCTGTAGGCGCACCCCTCATGTAGCAGATGTGCACAGGGTAGCTTTAAATGTGAATATGAATCGTTCAATAGACAGAGGAAGCTACCTCTCACGTTCATTGATACAGGATTTCGAGCCTACTTTTGTCGTATACTAATATGTCTTTAGACGAGACTTCGTCTGTGGTAACTGACTATGCATCTCTTCATGGCCGAGTCAACTGACTCGACGAGATGTTGAGAAATATAGGCATATGTGCTTTTTTATTTTATAACAACGAATCTGAATCGTCTTGGTATAGGCGGCTACAATCACGAGGACTCCGCGAGCAATGCTATAACAAACGGTGAACAGAAACTTAATAATAGGCACTTTTATCTTAGATCACAATCGACGTCTCTCCAAATTTCTTCGCAATAATATGTTAAAAAGCATATCCTCACAACCGTCCTTTCCAATGAGACCTTCTCTGACCATTCACAGGTTACTAAAATCGATTACCTACTAGCAATAACGGCAGTATACCCTGGATCCGACCTTTTCGTATTTCCATTCTGACGTGAGGAAGTATTAGGGGCCGCTTTCAGTGTCGGAACTAATGATTCTAGCTCTCGTAGTAAGACCTTAACAGAACAGCTGTGTGGAGATATTTTTCCACTGCCGCCGGCGTGGGCGTCTGAGGTCGCTATGTCCCGGCCTACGGCCAGGATACATGACCCCGGAGAAGTATTAGAGAACATACCATCTAAGCAGTAATGTGAAACTTTGATCTGGGAATACTTTGAAGGATACCATACCATTTCGCTTCTCTTCCATAGGCCATCATTTTTGTAGTGAGCTCGGAAATATATTAACGGGTAATTATAATACCTTAGCTTTATGTTCAATCAGTTGATATGCTGAAATATAATTAGTGCTGGGGTATCAAACGTTAATGTTGATCTCCCATTTCTCGCTCTACTCACAGCAGTGCTCTTTGCTAGATGTGCAATATCTTCACGAAAGCGTTTGGATGGGATATTTGGCAAGCACACTCGAAAGAACCTATTATCACGATTTTATTAAAGAGCTATCCGAACGATCCAGCTCACAAACTTCCCTTGAACGCTATTAATTCATACATTATCGGCATTTATAATTGTCGACACGATTTATTTGAGAGAAGAGTAGCCTTTGATTTGCTGCTCCTTTGTTAGACTAACTACGAGAGTTGCTCAAACGCTTGGTAAGTCTGATTGGAAGTGTCTCGCTCATAAGTACGCGGTTTAACTTTCATTACTAACAGTGCTTAAGATTACATAAAGACCCTACGAGCTTTCTTAATCTCTCACCAGTTAAAATCCAAGTCCGTCGACAACTATGGTGGTCTTTAGTTGCGATTGATGTTCAAGTCGCACTCGCAACTGGACTTCCTCCAACCATTGGCTATACTTATTGCTAAGTCCACCACTTCAGCGAATGTCCCGAGGACCTGGCCCCTCTCGACATCCATCTACCCGGCCAACCCAAATCGGTACTTGGAGTTCTTATTAGTGAGAAAGTTGACTTTTATAGAAGAGCAAGCAAGATTCTCCACGTCATACATTCGAATCGATTCTTAAGAGAAGACCTAGATTATATATTGAAACTAATACATGACATCAAATCAAAGCTTAATTCTCGGAAAATAGAGATATCGGAGTTCTACACATTATAGATAGTCAAGACGAGATAGGTACCTTACGAGAGTCACAATCGAGTCCCGTTCTTACAGAGTTCGCGAAAGCAGTCTTATCCCTCCTCTCTGATATAATCCAAGGGCCAGTTAGGAGACAGAAACTAGAATCATATCTTCTTAACAAGGATTCCTAGTAAGTAATTGCCTCATATTTGCTGAAGTATCAAAATACCAACACCAGTTTAGGGCAGTGTCAGGTCGTCGCAAATATCTCTATAGTTTCCTTAAAATAACTCAACCTTCCTCCTGCGAACACCAACCTTTACACAGTATAATGACGCTGATCATTTACCTATCGCACACGCCCGATTCCCCCCTCACACGAGAAACCCGCAAACTCGTCGACCTTGCGATCTACATATGTGGGTACTAAGAAAATAACGGCATCCTATCTAGTGAAGACGGGACCTTCGATGCGAGACCTTTGAGTATAGCCAGGAGCACGGCATGGGAGTTCATTAGGCAGACGAGGAATAGAGTGTAGATGAAAGCTAGGCTAGACCCGGTAATTATAAAATTCCCGGAGAAAGCGAAGGATGTTTATCTCGATGGGGAGGAGGAGTTGATAAAGCACACGCCGGTGATGGACGATGTCGGACAGATAATGGAAGTGCCGATGTTGGAAATGGGTGGTTGGAGTGGGGTCGATGATTATCGGCTGAGCGCTGATATTGATGGAAATTTTAGTTTTAATCCATCGTTGTTTTTATAAGCGGGATATAGCATTGGTAATTCGCGGGACGGAATAGTTTTATTAAAGAGATAGAAAGTGTTAGCATATATGTCGTTGCAATGCTCAAATGACTGAAATTCCCTTGGACCCAAATTCCACTTATCGCTAAAACACTTGTTCCTTATTTCTTGGTTAGTGGGAGTCTTTATTCTTGTGCAACAAATTCGTTTCGGTCCCTATCTTTTACGAAAGAGTACGTCCTCGTATATTGTATGTAATCTCCTCACTTGCGTAGATTAATAGTATTAAGACTTATTTAGCATCAGCTCGTTCGGCTTTCGAGCTTGAAACTTAGTGTCTTCATCTTATAAGGTATGAAGGTATGTCTCGCGTGGGCGGATATCTTGTGGCCATGGAACCTACTATGAGGGTTAACATTTAACAGGGGTGGGCGTAATCATATTTAGTCAGTGAAGGAGACGAGTGCTTCAGATGTTTACTTACTATTAAGGTCGTTCCTTTTAGCCAACTTTCCCTATCCAAGAGACAGCGTATTCTTAAAAATAAAATCTCGCTTTTTATTACGCGCAGCAACAATGAACCCCCGCCTTAATGCGTTTAAGTAGAAGTAGTATTAGATTCTAAAAATCTATCTCGTCGACCAGATCGAGGGATTTTACGAGCAGCTCTTAACGATCGGCTGACCAGACATAAACCGAAGAAGTGAACGATTGGACAGTAACTCGCGTTTATACCGTATAAGTTTTATTCGGGCTCAAGGCTATATTAGTCTACTACTAGTTAATATGAAGTGCTTAGGTCGGGTCATACATAACATCAGTTATCATTCACTAATCATACTTTGGCGCCCGCGCCCCAAAGTCCACATTTTGGCTATCAGGTGAGATATGCCGTCTTCTTGAAAATACATAAAATTGTTTAGCCTATATGAAATTATTATGTTAAATTAGGAGTTGTCGTAGATGGAGTTTGTGAGCCCTGCTTGGTCTTGGATTTAGCGAGCGAGTAGGAGCCGAAAAAAAGGGCCGGGGCCGGGTAGAATAGTTACATGTATTTTCGACATTTGTTGATGAAAGGGTCCGCAGATTCTCGCGCCGTCAAGACCTTGTATAGGTGTCAAAGGAAAATTATATTATTAATCTCGGTTTTAGAGACACAATTATTCAGAACTTCTAAACATGAATTTCAAAATAAGAATTCATTACTTCATAAGGAAGCGTCGAAACCATCTCAGGTATGAAGATATATACAATAACATTATCAAACACAATACAAGCTTAACTAGCAGCAGTATCCAAGCTGGACTTCTTAAACAAGGGTGAGGTAGCAACAGGGGTCTTCTTGGCTACCTTACGTCGGCGCACCAACCAGAATGCCAATCCAGTAAAGAGCACCACAGCTAACGTAACCATCGCACCAATCACACCAGCAATCGCGTTCGAGATCCCTCCATTTCCACCAGAAGTAGCTGCAGCAGCCGCACTCGATTGCGAGGGTAATTGCGAGGCAGTGCCTGAGGTACCTGCAGGACAGAAAGATTGGGTGGCATTGCAAGCAGAGCACCATTTGCTCACAGACATAATAGCCCTTGACTGGATCTGGGATGAAAAATTGCTCCGCGAAAGAGACGATTCCGAGCCACCAAACAAGGGATAGGGAGTAAGTGGGGCCCCAGCATCTGAGCCATTCCTAAACAAGAATCTCACAGACAGTGCATCGGTGTTAGTAGGGAAGGTAGTAGTGTTCTCAGCAGTAAACAGCTCGAATGCCATCGTCGATGCATATCTTGGCAGACCAAAGAAATCGGTGCTCGCAGATGTGAGGTTCATGAGCCCAAAGGTAGCCATGAAATTATCGTAACTTCCAGCAAGGAGGGAAAACTTTAGCTTTCCTTTGGAGGACACGGTTTGGTTGAGTTGAGAGAAGATTCCTCCTAGGAGTGTTTGTCCACCTACGGCGCGTGAGATTTGGCTGCTGTTGTAATTGTAGCCAAATTCTGCGGAGTCGGCGAGGGTGCGGAGTTGGAAGTGCTGTTTTGATGTAACATTGGTGGTGAGGGAGGAGTTGTGGATAGTAGCTACATTGATAAGATCGAAGATATCGTACGCACTGCCGTAGTCGAGCATTTCCGGGGTGTAATCGTAGACATTTTTGAGATTGTCCCAGAATTGGGCGTAGAACGATCGGGTAGTTTCGGTGAGTGTTGCAAACTGAGTCGAGTTTTCGAATGATTTTTGGGCTTTCGTGGTTACGGGACAACCTTCGTCTCCTTTGATCCAGATTGTGTCTGGAGCTGTCGATTCCTCGCCGTGGAGCACAACGTATTGATAGCCGTTGAGGGGGCTCGAGTAGGAGGTATCATTGTTTAGAGCCTGAGCTGCGAAAGAGGCTGCGTTGATATCCTCAAGAGGTGGGTAAAGACCTTGGAGGAATGCAGTTGCGGTATTGAGGAGGACCTGCCGATTCATGAATTAATTAGCAGCTATCTTTGATACTTAGGATGTAGGTTAACTATACCTGCTGGTCGGGTGCGCTCGCGAAGATTTGCGAAGGGGTATATCTCGATTCAGAAATGCCTAGGATCTTTTTGGGAGCTCCGGCCGCGACGTAAAGATCACGGTAGTCAGATCCAACCTCGTAGTTTTCAGTGAAGCCGAGAGTTGTCAAGCCATATCCGGAGTAGTGCTTGGATGTTCCTATTCACGAATACGTATCTTAGTCAGAAAAGGTTCAATGAGACGGATGGCTGGAGCTTGGGTCTGCTGCTTACAGTCACCGTGGCGAGTGAAGACAGTCACGCCGTGGATTGTCTCTGCAACTGCAGTAGAGATCAAACCAGACACGGCGATGATGCTGGAAGACTTCATGTTGAAGGTTTGATGGTCAATTGAGGCGAAGCTGTTGCAGGCACTGTGGACGAACGAGGCTGGAGGAGGGCAGCTGGAAGGAAAGCACAGGAGCTGGGGAGGGGAGAGGGGTAGCTCCCACCTACTTTACCTTTCTTATATACACATGAAGTTGCTTACTCTACCATCCCGCCCACAGCAAAAATGCGTGTGGGTGGCTACTTTTTCCTCCCCACGGAAGTTCCATTGGAGACGGAACTGTTCTCGATGTTTGGATTCCCACATCATCCAATCCCAAGGATAAGCTTCTCGAGCAATCAGCAATATGCCAAGAACGCCCAGCCTTCGCTGTATGTATGTTCTTTGGCCCGGCCCACCAAAAGCAGGGAAGCAGCCACTACGGTCAGCGGCAGCAGGCCATTCACTAACTGTCAGATGTCGCCCCGGACCAGCCGCCGGAGTGGCGTTACATCGTATGTTCGACTCGACTCCAGGATCATTGACTGTTCTGGCGGTCATGGTAGAGTGAGTGAGTGAGTGAGTGAGCGAGTGACTGACTGACTGACTGACTGACTGACTGACTGACTGATGAGTTCGAGCGGCCAAGACGGTGAGGCCTTCCGCAAGTGGTTAGTTCGTTAGTTAGCGACGGCGCTGCAATGCTCCTTACAGAAGGTGGTGCGGTGGATTTATCTCAAGACCTCCGCCTCGCCAATGACATCTCCTCGGGGTTGTCTCGGTACGGTTGTGGCATGGCAGGAGAAGGATGAACAAACATGTTTTCTTCCTGCCAAGACCTGATTGTGGACAGACGATAAGCTTCAGCGAGTCTCTTTTCCTGTTCAGTATTCTATTGCTGACATTAAGTCTGCTATCTGATCCAGCAAAACGTTTGCTTCCCCCCGCGTAGTTTACACTTCTATCTATATGCATACATATCTCGTCTATTACACCCTTACTTGTATCTCCTGCTAAACTTCTCTCTAGGCAATCTTCCCAGTTTCTCCCCCGGTGGACTCACTGGCAGTCTTCAACACTCCCCCATCCACAGTCTCAACTTTCCCCTCTTCCCTCGCATCACTCCCAGCTATACTCGCCGTCTCATCGTCCTCATCATCATCCTCCGAAATAATCAGATTCAAAATAATAGCCAAGAAAGCAGTAACAGCAAACCCAGTCTCCATCACTAACACAATCGCATCAAAGAATCCCGCTTTAGCACGATTATCTCCCGTGTAAGTAAACACATACGAAAACCACGTCGGGACAAGCTTAGCACCGAACCCCAATGCCATAGCAGCAGTCAGAATAAACCGAGTCCGACGATTAAACGGCACCGTCGATATAATCCTGATTCCCGAGATGGCGACGGAGGAGAAGAGGAAAGTCGTCATGCCCCCAAGGACTGAAGAAGGAATAGCAACCAGAGCAGCTGCGAATTTCGAGAACACGCCCATAATGATCAAGAAGAAACAAGCAGCGTATCCAGCTTTCCGGTTGGCGCAGCGCGTCAATGCAATCACACCGTTGTTTTGGGCGAAAGTTGACATCGGTGTAATCGTACAAAGGCCAGCTAGCATGCCATTCATCCCATCTGCTAAAACCCCACCTTGAATTCGAGAATCGAATAATTTGCCGTCGACTTGAAGCCTCGATACGTCGCAAGTTGCGGTTATGTCCCCGATAGTCTCCATCATCAAGATAAGATAGACAGCTAACAAAGGCATTACCAATGGACCATAGATACTGAGGGGGAACGTCTTCACCCAGATAAAGGAGACTGCAGGCGCGGCATCGATCGAAGATTTATCAAAGTAGCCGCAAGCAGCCGCGATAATACAACCTGTAAGCAGACCGACGACCACGGACGTGCTCTTCATGATCGGAGAACCGAATCTCTCGCAGAGAATGATAGTGAGGAATACGGAGAAGCCCAAGCCTAGGAATTCGGCGCTGCCCCAGGGTAGCGCATGAGGAGCCGCGTTTGAGGGGCAGAGCCATATAGTTGCCACTTTCTGGTCGGCCCATACTGGATCTCTAGTCAATATATATTTCTCCCGCGCAAATAAAATATGGGATAAATTACCATGATCCCGAGCCTCCAGCCCAACCCTCAAGTGCAGATTCGATCAGAGAAACACCAATAAGCGTGACAGTTGGACCCGTCACAATAGGCGGGAACAATCTCTTGAGCAATGTAGGCGGCATAAACGAAAGACCCATCTCAAGAACAGCACACAGGCAAGCCGTGCCCAGAATAGCGCCATAACCTTCAGGACATGGAAGCAACGACCCATCTTCGGCCGTGGGACACTTGCCATTCTTATACCTATCCTCGTTAGCTTCTCACACCCATTAAAAAAAAAGAGGGAAAACTTTACATCTGCGCTAGCCCAGCAGTAGCAATAGGAATGATCGAAAACGAAGTCCCAACCACAGACAACAACCCCGTACCCAAATAATACCCCGTTTTAGGGATATGTAGGCGTGTGATTTGGATTGCAGAGAGGATGCCACAGACGATGAGAGAGGTGGATACTAGATACTCTGAAGTAGCTGTGTCGAATCCTGCAGCTGAAGCAATGATGATGGGTGGCGTGATGCTACTCTCAAGTCAGAAATGAGAATTATATTCAAGATGCATGCTCAATCGACTCACACCCCAGCGAGCATAGCCAGCGCATGCTGGAAGCCTAGCAGGAAAGCGAGGAGGACGGGCATGCGGTCGTTAAGGCCGAAGAAGGGTGCTGGACGGCGGGACCGCTTCATGAAGGGAAGGTTTGGTTTGAAGAGGAAGACATAGTCGTATGAGCCTGAGCATAAGTTAGAAACAAATGCCGGATGAGATATACAATGCTAGATCCTTGCCTAGGAGTCCATCTTTCGTTGTGAAAGCCTTGACGATGTGGCTTATTTGCTGGCTGACTGAACGCTCGGGCGAATAATCAGGTCCGATTTGGTCTGGTCCCTATATCGATGTCAACTTCGTAATCCCAAATATATGATAACAGGACAAGTGAAGCGTACGTCTGCTGGTCCAATATCTGCAGCCATCTTGGATGAACCCTTTCCCCTATAATTGAGCTCTGAAATAAGAAACAGCCGACAAGCTCTTAGTCATGGAAAAGGCTGAGGGGATCTTGAAACTTCGGTGAGTGCGGTGTTGGCTACGGCCGACACGCTGCAGTTAAGGAGCAGACCGCATTCTATATGTAAAAGCTGGGAGAGTATATGGTTTTTTGCTCTATCACAGCTTTGGTGACATCAAGGGCGGAATAATGTGAAGAGAGATAAAGTTTTTTTCCGCGATAAGGGAGATGAGATTAGTCTCCACATTGACTAGCGGGGTTTTTATGCCCAAGCACATCACTCCATGATATTGCATTGTACAGGTTATAAGGAGATTCAAGAAGATTCGCGCTTATAAGAAAACAAAATCTTTTAGCAACCGATGCGGTTAATTATCAAGAGAGAAAAAAAACTTCAGCCAACACTTCTCCCCCTCTCCCTCCATTCAAACCATCATCTCCTTGGCGAGAGTATATTCTGAACCAGAGCCAACTACCACTTCACTCCATAAATAACAAACAAGCCAATTCAAAATTTCCCAATGGAATGTTGCACGCCGCAAGTAGAACCAAGGCAGCCTCCGTGTCACAGCACATGGAATCGAGCGCCTCTCTTCCGGAATCTAGCGGCCTTAACCGCGTCGGAAGACCCGGAGATGCCAGGAACCGACCGATAACGTGCAGTAAAAATCACTAAAATTGGCACCAAATGCAGCGGGGAAAAGGGGATGATAAGAAACGATGTTTTTGTGGAGTGGAGGATAGAAGGGTGCTGTGGACCAATGGGAGCGAGTTGTGTGAAGGGGTGTTAGGAGTCATGACTCGGAAGGGGCGACGTGGAATTAATACATTTTCGCATATCGCCGCTTTCCGATGGGATGGGATTATAAGTGAAATCGCGGACTAGGGAGATACTGGTGGAAGTGTGCTGGGAATGCTCGGGAGTTGATGTTTACTTTTTTCAGATGTTTCATAAGTTGCCGAATCTGCATTGTAAGTACAATACACCTCAACTCCTGCCTTAGTTGTTGAGCAGCTGAGATGGCGTCATTTCAAGGCTGATTTTACTGCTCCTCATTAGACTAAATTTACTTCTATATTAGATGCATAATATAGTTAATAAGGCATTCTTTTTTATTCTAAATTCTTTTTTAGGAGGGATGTGAAGAACGGCTGCTTTCCAAAATATGGACATCAAAGGAAAACATTTCGGCACTGGTGATGGGGCTAGCCAGCCTTCTTGCAGCTATCGACCGCACATCTAATAAACCTGCAAATCTGGCCCTGTTACTCCCTCGCTCGAGGCCATATTGCGCTGCCTGAAAATTCTCACCTCATCCCTCGCAAACGCACCCACAACCGTATGGAACAACACTAAATCACCCTCAGCCCAATCATGCGGATATACATACTTCGGGGCAATAGCCGGTCTCTGAAGACGATATACTATCTCTCTAACTTCCTTGAGATCCGTCATAACGGTGCCGTCAGCAGGGTGGATAGTCTTTACAGCCGAGGGATGAATCTGCAGTGCTCCCCTGGTTCGAAGACACGCTGCGTGGCGCAGAGGCAGAATGAGCCGCGCTTCCCCCACCATCCTGCCTCATCAATCCTCTTTTCTCCTTACTCTACCACCGCCGCCTCCGTCGTCGCAAGAAGCTCCAGCAACTCTCTTCCCGCGCCATTCTCTTTGGCTCTACAGGTGATCACCCGACTCGTGCCCAGTTAATGCATATACTAATCTTATCATCCTAGAGCCAGATTCCCGCAGAGACTGCATCTGTCCGATAAACGACGAGTTCTCGCATTAGTAATGCAACACAACAACGAAGCTCAGACCGGCGCAAGCAATGAATGACGAGAAAAGATTCTCAGCTTCGACGTCTACTGACCTTGCACCTGTGGGACACTACCGAAGAGGCAGATCAGATTACCTTTGACACCTTCAGCAACCGATGAATGGCAGTCAATATCTAATCCTCAATTACTAGTCTCTACAGTGCTAGACTTAATCACACAACGCTAGCACTACTAACTAGCGGGTTAGTCGCAACACAATTGGAAGTTTATATCGTTGGATTATAGAAAACTTTTGGCGAGGCTAGAAGAACATCCTGGACTGAAAAGTTTCAACTTAGGTATGTCACCACGAGGATTGCCCTCCCCATAGGAGGAACTCAACCTGACCTGACCAGATTGGAATACGACCCTCTGGAGGAGGTTTTATATGCACCACATATGCCGACAGCAATCCACGAAAGCTTCTCAGAACAGGTGTCGCAAGAGACCAAGACTCAGCTGGCCCGCATCGCAAGCGGCAGTGACGAAGCTGCCAGATTTGCAGCACAGATCGAAATGGAGAAATAGATAGCCAGGCTAAAAGAAGTCATTGCCGAGATTTCTCCCGCAGCTGTCCAGATAGTATTGAAGGAGAAACGGCCCACGACCCTCTCCGAGAACTACGACGAGGCCCTTCGGGCTGGTCTGAAGAACTCGAACACATGCACTTTACAGAGAGTTTTAAAAGACGAGGCAATTTTCAGAGATACGCTTCTCGAAGTTGCAGCGATGGAGCCTGGATTTTGGGAGAAGGCCTTACGGAAAGCTTCAGCGAACCAAATTGCGGCTCATGTTTCTGAGAAGACTGTGGATTACTAAAGCCGCGGCCAAAGGCAAAGCAACAATTGCATTGAGCCTCCCACTACTTTAAAGTTACGTTATCGGAAACAAGAAATTTTGCGAATATTTAGGGGATTGTTAGGAGAATTCGGCGCTATTTATTCTGAGAAGTATAGGTCAGGTCCCACGGCGAATTGATCGTTATTTTGGAGGTTATAAAGTAAAGGAATCGGAGGCTTTCTTGGTCCGTGACGGTATGGCATTACTCTACGACTTCCCTAATTTTGAGTCGTATTTGTGGAATGTTATCCTCTTGCGTGATATTTACTTGATAGTACGAAGTTGGAAGATCTTTATTGTAGACCTCGAAGTGTTGAGAACAAATTGTAGAGTCTGGGTGGAGACTTAGGAAGAGCTGTACTATCAGAATCAGAAAGAACGTTTGAAAGTTTGTTTGATTAATAATTATTCCATATTCCACCTTGGTAATCTCGTCTCTTTCACCCATCCTGTTCTACTTTTTATTTAAAATACAGTACTAATATCATTACAGCTGATCATGTGCGCGATCTTGGACCAGCTCAAGGTTGGTGGGCTATGCCGATGGAGTGATATATCGGTCAATGTAAGGGAACTCTTGGTAATATGGCCAGTATCGACATGAACTTGGTAAATCGAGCATTTAAGATCTACCTTTTGAATCATATGCTACAACGAGAAGTGCTGATAATCAGAGAGCTTGGATACCTTAGATTGGGCATGAAAATCGCCATTTAATATATCTCTTTCCTGGATCAGCGGTCTTAAGTTACGTATATCCGACTCCCCCCTTTTTGGCAGATTGTATTGGAATCTCGGTTTGTAGACTGGTTACAGCAAGGTTATCCCATGGTTTATGGTGAGAATCAAGTACAATTGCACATCTTTTTGAAATTAATTTGGAAGGTCTTGATTGGGAGTCAATTTAGCTAGAGAGATCAATCTACAGTGAGAAATCGAGACGACAGTTAAATCACTTTCAGGTACAGCGGTCAGCAAAAGTTGCGATATGGGAGAGTTGTTATTTGTCAAGTTTATACTTGGACGGATTTGGTAGTCTTGGTTCACGAGTTTAAGAAGGTCGTATTTACTGCAAGCAAGAAGATTCCCTTCCTCCAGGATGCTGGTTTTGGGTCAGTTAAATCGATCCTCCATATAGAGATCGTAGGACCATTGGGATTTGTCAAGAAGTTGGAAAAAGCGAGGATAGTGACGTATTTGACTTTATATGGAGGGGAAATTGACGATGATTGAATGCCAGGCTTTTGTATATAGAAATCCGTAATCTTCAATATTCAGAATACAGACACTATCTGCAAAAAAACCCCCGTAGGGTGGTGAGATTGAAGGCGTGAATGTCGTGATTAGATAGTACCAGGATTGGAGATGGATGCGGTGCGGATCAGCAGTTGAGGTGCCCCAACCAGGTTTGGGATTGGTTCGAATTCCGGGCTTGGTGGTTTACTTCACTTTGAAACTCAAATCCATATTCCTCAATTCAAGCTAAGATGACGATCAAGTTCCAAGTCACGATCTCCAAATAAAGGGACGACATTTTGAGAAACGATTAATATCCATACTATAAATTATCAAGGAACAGAGTGGCCATTCAATCAGCTGGCTTTTAAGTCATTCAGCAAGCTGAGTAAATATTGTTAGCCAATCAGTTCAAAGATACTCGTAAGCCAATTAGCTATAATATCGTCAGCTTAAAAGCCGGCTAACAGCTGAGGGCATTTTATTAGGTGATTTTGGAGTTAGTTTGTAAGGATTTAGTATGTTATTTAAGTGCCTCGCTTAAAGCATCTGAATGCCCCGAAGCGAAAAAACCACCTCTAGCATACTAAAATTAAGCGGTGAAACTTGGTAAAATAATTAAGACTGCCTTTCTAAATATCGTATGTATATATTAACTTACTGATTATATCGAATTCATCCCTAAAATCATATCTCGCGCCGACTATAAAGAAGAGGTAATTATGCGAGTTGAGGAAAGAACGCCTAAACTAAAGCCTCGGAAGGCTTACAAAGCGGAGATGTTAGAGAGGCTGGCTCTATTAATTGCTAGTTTATCTTCTTTAAGAGTACGTCGCTCGTCAAGCCGTAAAGATTAATTAGCTTTATATCTTAAAAATCCTTTAACAAATATGCCACTATTAGAGTACTAGAAGATAAAGTAGGCTTTGTGACTATAGCTTGTAAAGATAACTCTAGATTTTCTGAGTATTCCTGCTATAAGCTTCAAGTACGAATGAGTCTTCTTCTCCTGTTTTATATAAACAACTCCTTACAATTCAAGGTTATTAAGAGAGACGTTATAGCACAGGGAACATTTAAAGAATTAGTAGAGAAGAGGTCTTATAAAGATAATAGTAGCTTTTAATACTATCTACTTAAGAAGGGATTTTTAATATGCGTCTATTTTTTGAATTAGCTTTTAAGTAACTTATTAGCTCTTTAGTTTGGTCTATTTAGCTGTAAGTTTACACGTAAGTTAGTAAGTTGAGAAAGTTACTCAGCTGATGGCTGACTGATTGGCGTAATAGCCACTCTGTCAAGGAAGCATCGGTAGCAATCTAAATATCATCGCTCCACCTGCATTCATTTTGATTTCTGGTGCCCATATCTTGCACAGTACAGTACAGCCATGGCACTAGTCTATTGGCTTTTTTGCTTGTAGACAGGTATGGACGACGCCAACTCAAACTTCGAAGCTTAGGACTGGTCTGCCAAGGGATTCGCCATTTCAAGCCTTTCATTGATGAGCTTCCTCTAAATCGACCAAACAGGGTCGTACACAATAGAAATGAGGTTTTTAAGTTTCTAGTCTTGATCCAGCGGCGGTAATACTTTGCTGCGTTCTGATTATTTCATTAGAAGCTGAAGGCGGATCAGTTAACATTGCAGCATCTTCCAAACCTGTCCTGTCGCATCTCGCTTATCAGACAAACGACATCGATAATCTACTCTAAATGACAAGATTCTAGACTGACTGCTCACAAATTTATATTTATGCTACGGAATATTATGATACAGAAAAAGCAGCAGCCACAGCGCTATCAGCAGTGATATCTATGGCAGGTTCAGCCCAGTCATAAGTAGGCCCATCACAGTAAGTCAAACCTGCAACAAGAGTTGAAGTGCAATCGGTTGTTGACAGTGAAGGGTTGATCTGCAGGAACAACGCCAAGGTGATGCCCTCTTCCACACAAATACTCGCGCATGTCTCTCCGGCGATATCTCCGTGCCACTTTCCACAGTTCAAAGTGGTACTTGTAGCGACTGTTGCATTGGCGGGTGGTGCGACCATAGCGTCAGCGTAGCCTGTTACGGGGACCGGGAGACTCGATACACCCACAGGAGGAGCCGTTGCAGTGAAGGTCCCGCCAATTGGCGCCAGGCAAAGGATTTTGCCATATACTTGAGATGCCGTCTGCAAGTTCAAACAGCCATAGATGATCCATGGTTGTAAACTCTCAGATTACCAAATCCAATCCCCGTGGCGATTTTGATTATTGTGCATGTGTCCTCAGGTTGTAATGTGTACGTGGCATTGCAATTCTGCGGTAAGCATAAATTCAGGCCAGCTTCAATGGACGAGCAGTCGGTGATATTTGCTGAGTAGCCTTGGAAAATTCCCGCGGATGAGACAGTGGATTCTTTGGCAATCGAGTCACATGTGTCGCCTGATTTGGTGGTATAGATATTTTCCGACACACAAATAGGTACTGGCTCGGGTTCTCTGATGATCAACGAATCCGGAAAAATCGTTGGTCCTGACACACCACATTTTTGCTGGACCAATTCCAACGCGCCTTTATAGTAGCTGTCATAGAAAGAATACTGTGAGCTTTGCATCATCTCCAGCTTACTAACAAAGCAGTTGGAACACAGTTCCGATGTTGGCATTTCTGAGACGGCATCGACCTCAGCAAAATCAAGAATCTGTTCTGAATTCCTGTCAGTGATTATAGAGGTCGCCATTTCCAGATCAGACTTACTGTTACAATATTATCCAGTCGCAGTGTCTTGGAGACAAGTCTCGTTATAACCTGCCCAGATTGTACCGCCAATCTTAGATGGCCGAGCTTCGTTTAGGACATAGCCAGCGCAGGAAGACTCTACTGTGCCAAAATAGGACTTCAGGGAAGCGCCGCAACCAGGATCGCAGATTGACTCAGTGAGTGTATCGTTATTTAAATCACCTCTGTATGCCGGCTCTTCAAACCTCTCCATCCAGTCGTCGCATTTGATGACTGCCGTGAGAGCGGTCAGACAGACGTCAGTCATGCCACTCAACCCATCGAGCCAGTCCGGTTGATAAATTTGAAAGCCCTCAAACTCTCGCTGGCCAATGGCTTCTCCATTTTGGCCGCGTACCCAAGCAAGAATAGAAGATAAGAAGCCATTGACATTGTCCCGCGCATAGGTTGGGACGGCTTGGACGGGGCTGACCATCTCGACAATGGCTTTGGTGGCTAAATTGTAAATCCAAACATCGTAGCTCTCTTCGATTTGAAGGTCACGGTCCTGGCAATTCTCTGTGATGAGACAATCCTGTTTGTATTCCGCGAACCAGCTGTAGAGACCAGCGCCAAGCATATAAATAGTGCTCGTCCACCTGTTTGTGTTTTTTGGATCAAGAAATTTTTCAAATCTAACAAAATGATAGTCTGTTGTTCCAAATGGGGATTCTGTGGTCTCACTGAGGAGTTCTGTGGCACTAAGAAGGTTAAAAGACCATCTTGTGACTCGAGCGGAAGTGTAAACCGAGTCGTGGGTTACTACGAGGGTTGGGCATCTAAGAGAACCTGCAATGCTTTCTACCCGGAAGACGTACCCAGTGGAGTGTATTCGCACATCAACTTCGCCTTTGCTACAATTGACCCGGTTACATTCGAGGTCCGCCCAGCATCGACAGCGGATGTTAAACTCTATACTCGACTCACATCACTCAAGGATCTTGACCCGGATTTGAAAGTATATATCGCGATTGGCGGCTGAACTTTTAACGACCCTGGTCTACCGCAAGTACATTCTCTGATATTGCAGGTTCAGAGGCAAACCAAAAGGCGTTTATCAAGTCCCTTATTGCTTTTATGCCTACCTACAATTTTGACGGTGTAGATATTGATTGGGAGTATCCTGGGGCGGACGACCGTAGTGGACGACCGACAGACTTTGCTAACTTCCCAAAATTTATGGCCAATCTCAAGAGCAGTCTTAAAGCTACTGGTGGTAGAGACGGGCTTACTATCACTATACCAGCCTCTTATTGGTACCTTCAGCATTTTGATATCAAGAATCTGGTCAAGAGCGTTGACTGGTTCAATATCATGACATACGACTTGTGAGAGATGATTCCACTTCCTGTTCTGGCGTAGCTGACTTTTCCATGCAGACATGGAACATGGGACAAAGGCAATAAGTGGCTCGGAAATTTCTTGAACGCCCATACAAATCTTACTGAAATCACAGCCGCTATGGATCTGCTTTGGCGTAATGATATATCCGCCGACAAGGTTGTGATGGGTATGGCATTTTATGGCCGAGCTTTCACCGTTACAAGTACCAATTGTGTAACTCCTGGATGCACTTTTGAATCTGGAGCAAACAAAGGGCCTTGCAGCGCCGAGATTAGCATTCTCATGAATTCTGAGATCAAAGAAATAGTGGAAACCAAAGGGCTAAACCCTGTTTTGTATAAAGACGCTGCAGTGAAAGTTGCTTCATGGGATGATCAGTGGTAAGATTTCTCATCTGACAATATATTGCTTTACTAATCACGCTCTAGGGTCGCATATGATGATGCAGATACTTTCAAACTAAAACTCGATTTCGCTCGTAGCCAGTGCCTCGGAGGTGTCATGATATGGGCCATCAGCCACGATACTCTGGATAGCGAATACTCAGAAGCATTCGCAACAACGGCATGTTCCAAGTAGCATGCTGTTCTTCGACCACCGATAGCGTCAAATTGTACAACAAGTGCGAGTGGGCATCGTTGGACGGGCACTGCGATGCCTTCACGTGCCCCTACGCCGATGCGAACAAGAACCAGCAGCTTGTCTTAAGCTCGACAGGCAATGGCGGAGCCGAATGCAATGTTAGGTCTTTCTCATGGGGAAATCCAATTGCGGTACAGGAACGTAAGTATTGTTGCGATGAGTCTGACACTGCTGCGACTTGGAGCGGTTGCAAGTGGGTGAAAGATCTCTTACCAGGGCCAGCTGGAAGAACCGCGGACAACTTCTGCTACAGCAATTGCCCAGATGGCCTCGTTCGCGTTGCTATGGACAAGTATGGGGATGGCTGTGGTGTGAAATCAGAGGCCAAAGGGGACCGAGCATACTGCTGCACGCCTGATTACACAACTACGCAGGTGGTAGTAGATCGAGATTTGCTAGAGTACACTGCCGATATCGAAGAATTCTTGGAGGAAGGGAGCTGCCAGTACGATGCAGTTTTCGGGAAGAGAGACATGGTATTTGCCATGAATACCAGTACCGAGACCGCGCTCGAAGCATGCGCCAATTCTCTTCTTGTTGCTCGCGACAAGAGCGCTTCACAGATTGCCACAGCATACATGTGCTATCGGATGATCAGGCAGGTGGGCACAGCGGCAGAGTTAAAACCTGTTTCCGGAGCTTGGGATAACACCTTTGGAACCAAATGGCCCAACCTCCAACTCAGCAGGTTGAAGGAATACTTCCTCGGATACATTGCCCTCGTCTCGGACGGAGTTCAAGCCACTTGCGATAGACTAGTCTGCAATCTTGATTACTTCAGCCAGATGATCGGCGGGACACAGGTCAATTGCAATGTAGATCTCTGTACCATCAACTCCGGGCTCTGTTGTGATCCCGAGGGAACAGAATCCGAAACTTGCTCAATCGCCAAGCGTGATCCAGATCCTCTGTTGGCAAAAGCTTCAGCTAAGTTCCGGGAGCGACAGCTTGAAGAGGCATACTGGGTAGAGCCAATATCCCGAAGGGACAGTAACGGTAAACGGGGTATTGGTTACAATCAACTTTATGACTCAGCCTGTAAGCAAGCAAAGGAGCATACCAAGGATTGAGAAAACTTGCTGACATCTCCTGCAGTATCCATCAAAGGGTGAATTTGGCGATGTCTTAGTTGCCCCTGTTTATCAGTTCGCGTATACATTTCTTGTGAAAGACGATTGCACTGTCGTTGTGCTGAATAGAGAGCAATACGACAAAGCATGGGAATCACACCCCGGTGCGTACTTACAATTTGCAATGTGTAGACAAATAGCAAACACGATATTTTAGCTGAGCATATTCTTGAGCTCAATACGCCAGCAAGCTTCTTTCAGGATGCGGCCGATGGAGTGCTTCCATCAGGAGACAGTCCTGCATGGCCAGCCATTCCTGGCGAATTTTCGCAGCAATGGAGTTACCTATAGTCCTGACGGCCGTACCCTTGCCTGGCGGGGCAAATTGGAACGTTCCTTATGACCGTCTGTTAGAGGCACTAGGAAGCAATAGAAACAGGGCCAATTTCGTGTTACTGTTGCATGCGTTGAATGGGCTCAAGTCTCAAGTCAGTCAACATCCTATCGAACAGATAGTTACAGTTCATCGCTAATTTTGATCCAGATTTGGAGACGCGTCACCTTGTTTGGTGGCCAAATGGAGGCACTCATCGAAGATTTGACAAGGCCAGAACCAGCATTGATCCCTATCCGAGACGTAAGTCCCCCCACCCCATTCCAATCTTGAGTTATACAAGTTTATATTTTGCCGGAGAAGCGTAAATGCTCACTTTTGACTGCAGGTCATCTCCGTCTTCATGTATCTCAATGATCCCGACGTGAATTCCCGAATGATAAGCATCGCCAACGAATTTCGCACACAGCTTACCGTAGCGCAAGATACATGGAACGCAGGCACGACGAATGGCCTCCCCAATATTCAGGTAAACATTGTGCGCTGGTGGGATCTGTGGTTCCCCGACCATCTGAGAGCAATGACGGAGCATGCTCGAGACTTTCTCGAAACGAACCTCGATGCATTGACACAAATGTGGGGGGCCGTATTCTACCTAGGGCAACAATGGTCCTTGAGATAATCGAGTACTTGCGAACTTACCAGCATGCCTTGACAGTCAACACGATAGGACTTACCGGCGGGCCATAATTTTGTAGAAAAAAAGAAAGGGGAGGCGAGTTGCTAGGACGGCCTTGTCTTGCATTGCCTTAATAATTAAGAAAGGGGACAGCTAAATCGACACACGGAAATAGCTAAATCGACATACGCTAAAAATGTATTGACTTGGCGAGTGTTATCTATCAACCTCGTTATGTTATATTAATTTATACTACGTGGCAAGGGAGCCTTAGATATAGTATAAATGTTTATAATTATGTAACTACCCCTGGCTAAGAATGAAAATTGAAGTTATTTAGACTACCTAGGTAAACACTACTACTATTACTATTACTTCTGCTACTATTATGACTTTTATTTTTCGACCTTGTGGCCCCGCGCCTCTTATAGCGATTTATAGCGATGTTACTAGTGCTTTTGCTGTATTTTAGGCGTATACTAAAGCTAATAGCTATGCTCTCCGGTAACGGGATTCAAGGCTATTCCGTATATTGTTTGTTTACGATCGCGTAGGTAAATACGACATAAAAGGAAAGCAAAAGGATATATACTCTTTTAAGAGACGCTAAAATATAAGTTTAAAGAAGTGTAAATGTCTAATAAGGGTTACTCTTGTATAAGACAAGGTTTTAAGGCAGTGGGAAGTAAGGGTCTTAGAGGCAACACATAACTATGCGGCCTCTATAGATTCTATAGCATATTTAGTATATAAAATTGCTTTTGCCCTTACAGAGATTCGTGCTTTTATTAATACCTTAGCTAAGGCTAGTCTCTCGAATACACAAATCTTATCGGCCTTACGAGAAGAGAACTCAAGTGTTACATTAGTCTCTAAAGATATCTCGAATCTTATATAATAGGAGCGAAAGAAGTAACTCGGCGGGAAGACCCCTATTTAATAGCTTATAAAAGTACTGTCCCTAATAATTCCTGTCTACTTATTATTAACAAATCTCATAGGAATTATAAGCTAATAATTTTTACCCTTAATACTACCCTTATACTAGTGCCTTACAACGACTCTTCTTTATTTATTTTACTTTACTCGAACTTTAGAAGTAGTATTTAGATGTTTTACTCCTCGATTATATATATAAAACAAACTAATTTAATATGCCGTTATTAAATATATGTGGAATATTAGGGAATAATATAGTGATTTAGCTTAGATTAGTATTCTTGTTAGGGGAAACACAAAGAGACTATAATTGGGCTATTACTTAGCTTCGTTCCTTAATACTTGAGAACACTATTATAGAGCTAGTTTTTATTATAATAGATAGAGAGCTTACTTTAATAAAGTGTTTAGATACACAATTCCCTACTTCTCGACATATCCTCTACTAGTGGCATATTAATATAAATATATTAATAAAGACTAAGAAGTACTTTCTAGGTCCTATTAAAGGAGAGGATAAAAAGTGGGTACGTTATCCGAAGTTCTAGGTATTTTTAAGTTACTGGAATACACTACTGGCTAGTATAATAGAGTAGGCGTATAATGAATTACTTAAGGAGATGAGGATCCGGTTTTTATTATAAGTAATGAGTTATTGTGAAGGCACTTGGCTCTTATAGAAAGAGAAGCTTGTAACCTTTTAGGTCGACTAATCAAATCACTTCGGGGTCACTATTACGAGTCTTATTAAGGGTTGCCATGTTACTCTAAAGCTATATTTATAGCGTGGGCATATAGACCTTAAGGGTGTGTTCCTTAAAATGTAACTCTTTTAGACCGCTTAGTATACCGGCATTTATATAGTTATTACACAGTAGTAATTACGGCCTAAACACAGTACAAATACCCCTCTTTTTACTGCTGTACTTCAACTTGTTTATAACTATGCCCTTTTAAGGATTACTTAGGAGGAGAGCTCCCCTACCAAGGGCCTCCTCTAAATAGCTGTATATATATTACACAACAGGCCTTTAGTTTACCTTGCCAGTACACAATCTATAAGAGAAAGTAAAAAGGCGGCGTAATCCTCTTAAGTAATATTCATCCCTATTAGCACTATAATAGGCTTATTTCAAGTGCTTTTCCTAGGCCGCTATTTAATCCTTAGCCTCTTTTACTCTTGAATCTAATGAAAGTGAAAGGGAAAGGAAGGCTAAAGGGTGTACTAAGTAGTAGCTCACGTGTAACACCTTCTAGTACTTGGCGAGAGCCTTTATTTTGGGAGCTCCCCTCTAGTTCTGCCCCTATATCTCTTAGGCAGACTTCTATAGTATAAACTACACTGTCTACAACTGCTCTCGCGATGTAAAGGCTTAAGCTTAGGCATCGTGATTTGTACGAGCCTAGTACTCGTTACGAGAGGGCTTATATATAAGGCATTTCATTAGTTTATTAGACAGATAGTATTAAAGATGTTACTATAATTGCTATAGTTACGATATAACGACAGGTAATTAGTGGCATTAAGGTATATACTTAGGATACAGACTTTGAAGCAGATGATGATTTTAATGAGCTAGTATAATTCCAGTTATGTACTATATATAAGTATTTATATAAATTCTAGTGGTGATAAATGTACACTTCATTTTCGGCTCGCTTGCTTAGCGTATGTCGATTTAGCTATTTCCGTGTGTCGATTTAGCTGTCCCCTTAAGAAATATCAAAATGAATTATAGATGTACACATCATTAGGGATATGAATGCATATGACATAGAGACTGAAATTTGACTCGATTCAGAGGATAACTCTCCATGATGGATTTTCTCAGGAAATTTTAAATCGTAAATTTTGATAAAGGACAAACAAAACTACTAGTTGCTTCGAACAAAACTAACCCCAAATCTTTTTTCTGCAACACGCCACTTTAATTTTCAATTTCGAGATTTTTGCCCCCATGTTCATATTTACTGGACACACAACTTATATTATACCTACGGTGGTAAAATGGTTGTTGCCATTTCTTCCTAAACCCTAAGCCTTTGAGCCAGCTGGTTGCGTTGAGTAAGTACTTGACTTCATCGGGCTGGAAACAAACAGGAGACTTAGTGTAATCGCCGGTTCCCCTCTGTAACTTTGCGGGCACTCAAGTACAGTCGGTCAAAGCAAGTGTCACGCAAATTTTCTAGATGCAAATCCTCACCTAAAAAATTCCGATTTTTTTTGTCGAAAAATCAAAAAATAAATATCAAGTTATATAAAGAATAAATCATATAATAAGAATATCAATAGCTTTTAAGAATTATATTAATCGTGGCGAATTCAGAGCCAAAAAGCATTTCAATTTTTTACGCAAAATCAAAGATTTTCGCGGGTGATTTTTGCGTGACACTTGCTTTCACCGACTGTAAGCGAGTGCCCGCAGCTATATAGAGGTGAACCGACGATTAAGCCACAGTGATAAATTTATTGCCCTCCACAATTCAAGTTGCAGCTAGCCCCTTCCAAATGAAAAATAATAATAAAGGGCTTGGGGTACGAAAGGGGGTTTCAGGTGGGTCTCGTCCACCTCCCTGTTTTCTGCTATATTCTACGCTGTATTTGGAAATCTATTTATATTACTACCTAGAAGGTCCTCCCTTCCTTAGTCTAACCTTTTCTAGCCTTTGTGGTACAGTATCCACGAATCTATTAATTAAATTAACAGTAATCTCCTTTTCTTAAATGTCGAGTATAATTACTTTTAAATCTTTAAGTTTTTACCCTTTGTGAGGATTCCGGTTTCGTAGCTTTTGCTTAAGAACTCTCTAAATATTCTTAATTATATTAAGATCTAGTAAGTAAGGAGACTAATCGATTAAATAGATATGGCATTTTAATTATACGGTATTACAAAATCTATAATTCCTTTTCGTATTAGTCTTTCCATAAATCTTATTATTATTCTTTACGTAAAAGAAATCTCCTGGTTATTTAAATATCTTCTTTAACGATCCTTTAAGGATTTAGTTTGCGTACTTTTATTATATAAACCCCTTTCCCTCTTTTTCATATAAAACAAGGTATAATACTAACTTGTAATTATACTTAATTATAGCTTAAGCCATTACTAATTTATGCCCTAAGTAAAAGGTAAATTAAATATAATTAAGCCTTTTTCTTTCCCCTCGTTAACGAAGAACCTTCCGTCTCTGTAATAGGTCTATACGAGTAATTGTCTCATTTGTAAACCTCTCTCGTCGCTAATACTCTTTCTTTTAGTCCTAATTCGTAATAAAAAAGCTCTACCGCTTAAGCTTATTCTCTTTTAATAAAAATGACTTATAATTAGGACGATAGTAATAGTAACTGCAACGCTAAAAAGCTACGAGTAAAGTATTATCGCAATAGTTTAATTTGAATTTCTCACGGATTTGTTAAAGGGAAAAAACTCGCCGCTTATAATACCTTATAAACTAACTAATTATCTCTTGAATCTTTTCGTCTAATATTTTTAAAGAAGCGCCGGGAGGTTTTGCTTATCGATTAGGTTTATTTAGGAAATATTGTGTTAAAGAGCGTAGAATACTAAGTTTGCGTGTTATAGCGCGTTAAGAATAGCCTTCACTAAGAAGAGTTTTAAAGCGCACACGAGTTAGGGTTTCATATGTCCAAGGCATTTTAACGATGTTTACTCCAAGGGTGGACGAGCCCCACCTGAAACCCCCTTTCGTATAAGATAACCGCTGTACCCTGTCCTCCGTGTGGACAGGGGGCGGAGGGCGGTCCTCACAAATCAGACCCTGGTGTCAGAATTATGGCGATTGTAGGCGTAGGCCCAGTACTGCAGGCAGTATAGTTGAGCACGCTACCCCTTTATAGGAGATTCTCTTCTCTGTAGTAGCTCTCTATGCATCCATTATTTTAACACCTGGGTCGCGAAATTCACCCCTCCACCAACGTGAGGCTTCTTATATCATCCGTACTCGCCTCTCCAGTCCCACCAAGCGCGGCAAATACACACAATACACGCATACCTTCTTTGTACTTATTCTTCTCCTAAAACAAACCCAAAAAAATACACACAATTTCAACTCTGGTCACGATGGCTCCCCGGCGTCGTGATTACGACCGAGACGTGCGAGCTTTTCTCAAGACAAATATCAATTCAAGACATCCGACTTGGGGCTACACGATCTACCGCACAGTATACACGGCGGAATCAGAAGAAGCGTGGCCCTCCATCGTCACCAAGATCAATGAATACATCCGGCACGACATCTTCCGCGAGATAGAATCCCACAAGAAGTACTATGAGATCACGCATGGGCCGCTAGATCCCAGCCCAAACGAACAGGTCTGGGAGCTTCACAAGCCCACCATCGTGAGTGACCCGGCGCTGTACGACGGGGCTACCTTTGAGGATATAAGACGGCATTGGAGGGCTGACGTGGAGGGGCGAGGGTTCGCCGTCAATGACTCGTTCACGGGGAACAATGTCTGTCTGGTTGTTGACGAGGAGGTATTTGAGATGGTACGGGATGCGCCATCACCTGCCGAGTTGGGTCGGACGGGCAAGCCCTGGATAAGGGCTGTTGACGGGGCTTGGGAGGCTGACGATGCGGATGAAGGTTATCTTGGAGTATGGAGGGTCAATTTGGATTCGTTGTGGTTCTTTTGGTGGGATTGTTACGGTCCAGAGGGGATGGCGGAGAAGTGCCCAAGGGGTTCAGATGATCCGCCACCATACCCAGCCTACCAGTAATTTGGGGTCGAAAATCACTCACTCAGTTCCAAAGCCATATCACTTCCTTTCTTTCGGCCTGCGTGTTTGTTACACCTTCTTTTGCTTCCTCTCTCTGTGTCTTATCCCTCAAGCGCGATAACTTCACTTGTTCAGGCTGACACCCTTGAAGCGATACACTAAGTAAGTGGCTACATATTTCAGGACATAGTAACGAAGAAACTTACCAGTCTGCCCACTTCCTGTTGGATGAAACAAAGACGTAAGTAAAACATTTATTTCTATATGCCTCGTGTGTGATATCGCCTCGTATGCCATTACGGAAGCCGTTCTAGGGGAAGAGGCTTCGTTGTTGAGATAGATTAGTAACATGTCATTCAAGAGTCTTTTTTTTTGTTTAAAAAAACAATACAAGTTTACCTAGTACTTGTTAGCAAAAATTGATTTTTTGGGTGCCGACTCTATTACGCTAAGTATTAACATAAGTCTCCCCCCCCCCCTTTCCGGCCACTCCCTCATTCCGGCTACTTAGCTAAACTCATTGTTAATTTTACTCATATACTTTTAATAATTAATAACTATCGCACACACACACTTTTTCGGGACTCTTGACCCCCCTGCCTTTCAACCACACCTGTTTCCATCTTATAAACTACCTCCTAACCAACCGATCTCCTTGCCCCTAGGCCTTGCAGTGGTATATTACCGCTGTAATAGCCGGGAGCTATGGAGCCCCTATTCGACCCCTTCGACTCCTCAGAGCCCCCCACACCTACGCTAACGCCTAGAGACCTAAGAGAGCTTCCTACTAGGCTATCAAGAGTAGTAGAATCGACCGAGACTACTTCTAGAGCCCCTAGAGACCTAGGGGGCTCTATTTCCAACTCCCGGGGGCAAAATACCCCTATTCGGCTCTTATCGACTAGTGCGGCTCAACTGCCCCCTGTAAAGCGCGGACTATTAAACAACCCCACTAATAACTAACATATTAACAAGACGCCAAGAATTAATACAGACTTTAATAGAAAATATCACCAAAACCAAACTTACTTCTAAAGTAGTCAAACCGGTAATACTAGCCAAAAGCTAGTTCTTAAAGCCAGAGACCTACTAGTAAGAGCATACTCAGCTACTAAGTCACGGGACGAGCAAGGGAAACTACTTGATTTACTTAAAATATTCAGGGAATACACAAAACACAATAAAATCAAGAATACGACTTCTATTTTAGCCTCTTAAGTAGCTAACTTAGAGAGAGCAACAAAAAAAATCGAAACACAAACTACTAAGTCAACTACTTAGGCCAAAATAGCCGAAAAAGCTCACTTACAACAACTAATAACAACAACTCAAGTCAATAGCATAACAACTAGTAGTACTAGTAATAGCGGTGCTAAGGGGAATAGGGCTAGGGCTCCGGGTAGCCCTAAGAACCCTACTAATAAGGGCAAAGGTAAGTTTACTCTTACTAAGAGATGCACCCTCTTATAGGCACGGAATGTCCAAGCAAACACCTTCTCTTCTATTACTACGCGCAATTTGCTTAATTCTACTTTTAATAAGAAGGGAATACAAGGACTAGTTGTTTCTTCTGTTTCCCTTTCTTTAAGGAGTAATTTAGTAGTTACTACTACCCCTGATTTTAATATTGAGTTCTTGATTTTAAACGAGTTAATTATTAAGGGGGTACTTCCCGATTTGATTTTAATTCAGAGAGGAGAGCTATAGTACAAGGTTATTATTTATAGTATCCCTATTAGGGAGTTTAATACAAAAGAGGGATTAAACTCTAAGCTAGTCGCTGAAGAGATTTAAACCTTTAATAAAGGTTTTACTCCCGTAAGAAAATCCTTTTGGACTACTCCTAAAGAAAAACGCGACTCAGGCCTAGTACAAACAGGTACTATTATAGTAACTTTCCTAAGCCAAGAGCAAGCAAAAAGAGCTATATCAAATAGGCTTTATATTGCGGGTATTTTAACTAAAGTAGTAAAATATATAACTACTCCTAGTACTTCTTAATGTACTAGATGCGCTGGTTTTAGGCACTCTGAAAGCCTTTGTAAAAGGAATAAGAAGTGTATTTTATGCGCAGAAAACCATATAAGTAAATAATATAATTGTAATACTTGTAAATTAAATACTAGGTGCTTACACTTAAGTATAAGATGCGCAAATTATAATAGTATTACTCATACGGCTGATTCTAAGCTATATAAGGTATACTTAGCAATAAAAAATAAAGCAAATAATATTAGTAGTACTAATAGGCCTATTATAGTAGACGAACCAATCACAGTTAATGATAATTGGTCTTAAAATACTACAAATCAATGTGAATAAGAGTCTCTCTATGTAATAGCACGGATTTCCGTAAGCGAGCAGTACCGGGATCAGGTGATAATACTCTCTATTAACGCGAATATCGAAGTGAAGAGCCCTTTCCCCGAGGGAAGGTAGCTCTCCTTATATCTTCGACATCGTCTAGGCTATTCCTAATTAGACTTAATTACATGACGTATACGTTGCGTACGTATTACGTAGTAGCGTTGTAACGTTACATACGTATTACGTATTAGCGCTACACAGCCTCACTTAGTCAAATACTAAGTGGGTATATGGCGTAAAGCGCTCAGCTCGAGCCCTGCCGAGCTCCCGAGCGTTACCGAGCTCTACCGAGCTCTACCGAGGCTATTACGTCTCTCGTACGTCTTAGACTAATCCTATTTAGGCATAGTAAATGGAGTGGGAACCACTACCTTTACACTCTACTACAGAGCACGTTCTTCAGTCGGCTATAAAGCTAAATATATCAATATTAGCAATTCAGGAGCCTTGGACTATTAGTAATAATATTGACGGCTTTCGTAGCGTCTTACACCCTAGTTTTAAACAAGTGCTCCCGAATTACGGTTCTCTTAGGCCTAGAGCTTTATTTTATGTACTAGACTCAATTAGTACTACTCTAGCGCCTAGCTCACCACAAGACCCTGATTATATTATTTTAAACTTAGTTGAGTATAAAACTCAATTAATTAATGTTTATAATGCGACTCACCCTGAGTCAGAATCCCTTAGTAGTATTAAAACCCTACAAAGAATAAGTTTATTACTAGACTTATTCTTAAATAAAACGATATTACTAGGGGATTTTAATATACATCACCCGTAGTAAGACCCTATTACACTGTAAAGCGGTAATGTAGGGGTATTATTAGACTTAATTGAAAAACACTCTTTGAGCTTATTAAATACTCCCGGGGAAGGAACGTTTTATAGACCACATATGGAGGCCCCTTCTGTATTAGACCTTACATTTGCTACTCAAGGAATAATAAACTAAGTCGAAGATTGGCAAATATTGCCTGATCTAGGTTTAGATCACTTTGGGGTACTATTTACTATTACATTTACTTGTAGTAGTATTAGTATTAGCCCCCTAAAGGTCCCCCGATTTAATACAAAGAAAACAGATTAGGTAAAGTTTAATAAAAGTCTTAATAATTATTTTCAGGACTTTAATTATAACCCTAATTCTAAGTATATAAATCAAGAGCTTAATGACCTAAGGGAGCTATTTACTAGGAATATAATTCAAGCGGCTAAAGATTCTATTCCTAGATCTTATAAGTCAATTGCTAGTAAACCTTGGTGAAATGAAGATCTTAAAATACTACGGAAATTAATGCAAAGATATTACCGTCTAAATAAGGCCTCAGGGTATACCTTCTACTTTTAAGAACTAAAAAATACTAAAAACCTTTATTTTAATACTATTAAGGTTGAAAAAAGAAAGCATTAAAATAAGTTCTTAGAAAAAGAGGATTCCCAGTCGATTTTTAAAGCTATGTCATATACCAAAAATAATACTAGCTCTCTTATACTAAGTCTTTATAATTTAGAGACTAAGGAATTAGAGTCGACTTTCCAACAAAAGTGTAATATTTTTAGAAGTACTTTATTTCTAGAACTTCCTATTTCAGCGCCTATTGATTTAACGTCATATATAAGTAGTAATACTTAGAAATAGCCTCTTTTATCTAAAGCAGAGCTAAAGGATTCATATACTTCAAAAATTAAGGGCAAAACCCCTAGACTTGACTTAATTACTCAAGAGATTATAATTAAAGCTTATTTAGCTATCCCAGAAGTCTTTTTTATAACTTATTCAATACTTATAAATCAAGGGTACTACCCTAAGTGTTGGAAAGAGGCTACGGGGTTTATTCTTAAGAAACTAAAAAAACCTGATTATTTTAAACCTAAGGTATATAGAGTTATATTACTACTTAATTGTCTAAGTAAGGTTTTTAAAAGAATTTTAATTAAGCGCCTAAGTTACTTAGCTGAAACAATTACTTTATTACACGATAGTCAAATCGGTAGTAGACTTAAAAAATTAACTATTGACGTAGCTTTACTTTTACAAATAGAAGTAGAGATTAATAAGGCAAATAAACTTAAAACTACTACTTTATTCCTTGACGTCAAGGGAGCTTTTAATCACGTTTCCAAGAATCGTCTTATTTAGGTTTTAACTTAATTGAAATTACCGATAAGTCTAATTTTGTAGATTTCGTCATTTTTAGAAAACCGTACTTTACAACTTACCTTTGATAATAAATTAAAGGAATTCTAAATTGTAAATACAGGTATCCCTCAAGGGAGCCCTATTTCACTTATTTTATTCCTTATATATATTCGAGACTTATTTAAGTCTAAGAATATTAAGCTAATATTATATATAAATGATTTAACATTAATAGCCTCTTCTAAAAGCTTTTAAAAAAATATAAGTATTTTAGAAAGAGAAGCTAGCTTATTAGTCAAATTAAGGGAAGAATATTCTATTAGCTTTGATATTAAAAAAACAGAGCTTATTCACTTCTTTAGAAGTAAGAATACCCTTAATATTATATTTCCAAATAATATTATACTAACTCCTAGTAAGCTAGTTAAATAGCTAGGAATATATTTTGATTTAAACCTTAAATTTAAGAATTATAGGTCAATTAGAGTTTCCCTTACAAAGCAAATGTTTTATCGTATAAATCGACTCTCAAATATTACTATTAGGCTCTCCCCGTTTACAATTCGTCAATTATATATGGCTTGTGTTACTAGCGTAGCCGACTATAGTTCTATATTATGGTGGAAAATCAATTGCCCTAATAAGGCTATGATTAGACTATTTCAAGCTTTATAAAACCTAGCTACTAAGAAAATATTAGGGGTCTTTAAAACAGCACCTATAATTCCATTAGAACTTGAAGCAGCTTTACCTCCACCTAATATTAGACTAAATCATATAAGTCGGCGCTATATTCTCCGCGCCTTAAAACTTAGTAAAAAACACCCTATTAGGCTCGAAGTTGAAAAGGTTATTACAAGAGCTAATAAGGAGTATAACTTACTAAGTATTTTACTTGAGTCAATTACTACTATTTCAAGCCTAGTTTATTTAATATATTATATAATTGACTTTAATACTTTAGAAGTAATAAGGCACTTTTATTTCCCTCTATAGGAAAGAGAAGTACCTTATATTTTTAGAATATCTAAGTTATTTAAAGAAGACGAAACTAAGGCTCACTTACAATACTTACAAAGTATTTGTAATAGTCGGAATACCTCTATTTATACAGACGGCTCTTAGACTCCTAAAGGGTGCGGAGTAGGCTATAGCGTAGCTGTTTATACACATACACAAGGATATCCCCTTATACCTACATTTATAAAAATAAGTAATTTAGGGGAGGCCGAATTAGTATATAACGGCGAGTTAAAAGCTATTATATAAGCCATAGAATACACTAGTAGTACAGCGAAAGAAGGGGATAATTTTATAGTCTTTTCAGATAATCAAGCCGCTCTCTTAAGACTAAAAACTCCCTTAAATAACCCAGGGCAAAGCCAACAAATTAGAGCTATATTAGCGTCTAAGGCTATTAATAGTCTAAATGCTAGTATAACTTTAGTTTAGGTCTTAGGTCACTCTGATATAATTAGAAATGAAAAAGCAGACAAATTAACTAAAATAATTACTATGTCGTCTATTAATTCTAATAATACTTCTTTTGTGTATTTAGGAGTTAAACTAAGTAGTCAAAAGAAGAATAAAATTGGAGCTAATATAACTCAAAATATTAATTCTCAAACCCTAAAAACGTACTCTAAAAAGTATACATGCAAAATAACTAAAAAGCTACTTTTACCTACTAGTATTCTAAGAGAAACAAGCAGCTCTTTTTACCAATTAAAACTAGGGCATAGATACTTAAAAGCCTACTTATATAAGCTAAGGCTAGCGTCTAATAACAAGTGTAAATATAGTAATATTAAAACTGCAGAACACTTATTACTTAGTTGTAAATACTATAAATTAGAGCGTAAAAAACTCTATTCTAGTATTAAAAGCAACTTAGAAATTAGGACTATTACTATTCCCGTTTTATTACATACGCAAATTGGAATTAAAGAAATACTAGTATTCTTAAAAGAGACTAATATATATACAAGGAAATAGCACTAAGAGAGGCTAGGGATTAAAGAAGAAGAAGAAGATTAGGCTATTAGGCCTTAATTTGTACTTTCATTTAGTTATTTCCTTTGTTTTTTGATTTTAATTTTCTTATAAGTTATAAGGAGAATGTTCCCAAATGTACAGTCACAGTCTAATTCGAACTGAATTTTGTATATAATAATTAGTCACGCTAGTAGACTAGCCGTGCTACATAGTTTCTAACTAATACAGCACGTTAAAAGGAAAAAAAAAAAAAAAAAAAAAATAACTATCGCAACTTTTAATAGATTATTTTGATTTTTGGTATATGAATTGAGATTAATATATGTAACGTTCCTGGGTTCTGACTAGTACGCGGCGTACAGGTCCGTCAGTTAGTATTAGCTAAAAGTAAAGTCACAAGAGGGTTAGTTCTTAATTAGAATTGAGACGTTACAAGTAATAGTTAGGCTGCTATATGAATTTAAGCACGAAGCTCTACTAACTAAGAAACTACTCTATTTATATAGAGCTTCGATCGAGTACGGGATCCCTCACGTGACTTCCCGGCCTGCCTAGATGGCCTCTAAGCTAGCCCTTAAAGTGGCCCTTGTGACCTGTCCTAGCTTCTTTATATAGTAAGGCCGCTAAGCCTTAGGGCTAAGACACACGTGACTCCTTAAATTATAACACTATCCCCCTTCTATCCCTAGCGTATCCTTACGCTTAAGTATACTAAAGGAAATATTAACGACTACTAACTGTTATTTTCTTTATTTATTATATCTTCTTTAACGTCGTAATAGCCCTTTACTAAGGTCGCGTAGAAAAAGAAGAAACAACGCCTTGCCTTAGCTGTACGTATTAAGGGACTGGCTAAACTGACTAAGACTTATTCGTTCTACTATAGTCTCTCCCGTACTTATTTCTCAGATTTGTCGTAGTCGAAAAGATACTCGGAGTATATTCGGGCAAAGCACGATTGTGATACTTCGGGGTACCGTGAGCTCTTCGTAAATAAACTTATTTGTCGTTTTATCCGTGGTAGGATAGTCCCTTGTCACTGTGCCCTTACTCTTGCCCCCGAGCCGATAAAGGGATTCCCCGTCGATTAGTTCCTTGCCTTTAAGCTCGATACCTTTTTCTCCTCTCTAGTTCTCGAAGCGGATCCTGAGAGCGCTAAGCTAGCAGGGGCGGAGCGTCCTAATGACCTCGCCGTCCCCTTGTCTAACCCGTTAGTCAACATTTCTTTCGACCCGGCGGACCCCTTTTAAGTAAATCTAAGTTTTATTAATAAAAGCTAGTAAGTAACTTTAGGTAGTAAAGGCTTAACTTAGTTTCTTATATATTTTCGTTAATGAGTAGTTCTTTTATTTTACTAAATATTTAATAATACCTCGTTTATATTAATAATTTAATAGTTTTTTTAAACCTTATATTCCTTAAGTAAATCTATTAGTTTAGCTATTGTCTTTAAAGCTAATAAGGCTCTTAATAGTACTTTTTCTAATAAAGATATATAAAATACTAGGAATATCTTCTTTATCGTGATTAGTAATTAGAGTTTGTAATTTAATAGTCCCTTAACTCGTTTAATTTTAAACAGTCTTAGTTTCTTATAATTTAACTTGTCGCTTAGCCGCTTAGTGTTAATGTTTTTTCGTAAAAAATAAACCCTATTTCCCTTTTATAGTATTAGCTCTTAATTACGTATTTTATTATAATAATACGTATTCTTTTTTACTACGAACTAGAGTTCTTTAGTTAGTTCCTTATAAAAGTCTTAAATATTCTAGACTTAAATGTGAGTTACATTATTATCTTTATGTCGTACAGGCACGGGCTGATGCTCGGTTAGCTGTGCGCTACGCTGGATATAGTTTCTGCCACGTTATACTGCTTTTAGGAGAATAACGTGTTCCCTTGATTTTCTTATATATTTTAGACAATAATTAATTACTTTATTTTAACCTACGTTAGTCACAAGACTCTACTTCACTTTTATACTATAGTTATAAGCCCCGTAACGAAGCTATTAAGTTAGTATTTTTCCTTTTATACTTTGTAGACTTAAGTAGAGTTATTAACGTAAGATTAGTGGGTGATAAATAAAGTTAGCGTTTTCTATTTATTAATAAGTGTAATTTACACCGCTATTTTCCCTTTAACTTTTCTAGAAAAGGGTAAATCGAGTACTTGTACTCGATATTCTCTTCTCCTCTTTAATAAATCTATTAAACCCTTAAGAGAGTAACCCTCTTTTCGCTATAGTAGACTTAACTTTAGTCTCCTCTTTTAATAATCGAACGCTACTTAACTATAATAAGCAAACCTAGACTTTATAATACTAAGCCTTTAAATCCTTTTATATCTTTTATAAGGTATAGACTTTAGTTAATTTAGAGTTACCGGTTACTCTAAATATCCTCGAAAACGAGCCATAAGCATAAATAATTAACGAAGTAAAGGCATAATAAGATAAGGAGGCTCTCGATTTCAACTTTAAGGAGTAAGTAAAATAAGATAAAGACTAACGAACACCTGAGCTTAAGAGACTTAAACTAAGTGTAATACTTCTTACACTATTTAGTGTTACTATAGTTACTTTAATATATATTACTTTAATGAGGGAGTATATTATTAAACACATATAATAATTAAAAAAGGCTCGAGCTTATAAAGTAGTATATAAGTGGATTTAAGAGACGGTTGATCCTTCGATCTATTAAAGTACTATTTAAGAATATGAGATTAAGGAGGAATAGAGAGCGAAAGAGTAACTTAATAAGATAACAGACGAACTAAACGACTCACGATCTTAGACTTTATAAATACTCTTTAAGGTATTAAAGAGAGACTACGCCCCTTTAAAAACAAGTAACCTTACTAAAGCTTAAGCTAAATATAAAGAGAAGCTCGAAATCGTCAAAACAAGACAGGTTAATCCTAAGGTATAAATTTAAGAGTAACGATTAACTTACTAAGATGTTTTATTATATGACATCTTAGACGTTAAAGGCCCCTTAGTGATTATTAACTTCATTAAGGTAGTATAAGAGAAGCTCGCACTTAAATAGGCCCACGAACGACTATCTAAAGTCCTTAGAGACAATACTCTTAAGGTTATTCACAAGTACACGTTACTTTAATACGTTAATTAATTATTGGCGCTTAACGAAGAGTCTCTTATAATTATTAAAAGAAATAAGACAGTTAAATTATACACTATACTTAGAGGGAGATTAAATACTTTAGGAGTACTACTAACACTAAGGACTCCTTCACTAAATACCTCGATTAATACTTGCCCTTATAAGGTAAGCTCTTACTAACATAAAGTGATCGATTACTATAGATTTTAATATTACTACGACGGCTTAACTAAAAAGAAACTACGTAACTTACTATTTATAAAGGAAATTAAGGAAACTCGAATTAAGCTTAAAAAGGAGTTTCTTGACCTTAAGCGAGTAATCGGCAAGAAAGGGTAGAAATAAGTAATAATAAAGGAAATTACTAAGGGAATAACCTCTAAAAACTCCTCGTTTTCTTTAATAACTTTAGTAAAAGCCTTAGAGTTACTAAGGTATCCCGGCAATATTAATACATATATAATTAGTCTAGAGTTACTCGATGAGGCTCTCGCTACCTTAGGAATCTACGCCACTATTAATATAAATCGATACCCGCTTTTAGAGAGTACCCTACTTAATAACGGTACTACTACTTATTTAGTTAATTCAGTTACTTTATTAGAGCCTAGAACCTTTATTAAATCAACTAACGACGACAGTATTAAAGTTAGAACGTCGAGCCTTATAATTAAAGGTCGAGGTACTCGTGTTTTTAAGGGTGCTCTTTATAGCCCTAATAGACTAAATACTAAGGACTTAAGGCTCTTTAACGTTATTATTATTAAAGGATTTAATATTAATATTATTTCGGAGGCTCGTTTATTATAAGCAGGAGTTTAATATAATAGGTTAGATTATATATTACGCGTGGGATTAACTAAGAAGAGTATTATATTAAAGTAATTAAAGCGACAGTTTAATTTAGCTTTCTTTAAATATAAGCCTTTTAACTACTCTTTAGCCTTCTTAATTACTTATAACTCTCTAATTCGCTTAACTCACACTGTTTTAATATTCCTCACACTTAAAAGGAGTATCCGGCAAGGCTTTTAATTAAGTCGACGATATTTAAGACCGCGGTTAGACGACGTTAGGCTATAGTACTTACAAGCAAGGCACTTAAGGAAAGAAGCGTTAGAGAATTTAGTCAAAAATATGCGTAACGTTAAGATCTTAGGCACTACTTAAATTAAGTATAAAGAGTACTCTCTAATTATTACGTAATAAGTCGTTAGTTAAAGACCTTTAGAGAGAATAATTACCCGGCCTTTTTATCGCATTTCTTAGGACTTATTCGACTTCTTTATTAAATTTAATAAAAATAACTAGCTCTTATTAGTTAAAGACTAATATAACGGGAAATTCTATAGATAGCTCTTAAAAAATAAAGGGTTAATTACTATCTTAGGAGTTCTTAAATTATTTAAGGCGTAAACGAGACGTTAATTCGGACTCTCGATTTATAAAATACGCTAAGATAATAATACTTTAGTTATAGGAATTAATAAATTAATCGAGTACGAAAAGTAGTATATAAAGAATAGTATTAATATTAAGGGTACCCCTTTATATATACACTAACTTAATAAGGGAGCTAAGCGCGTAGGCAAGGAAATCATCGAGAAGTCTATTAAGATGCGCCTTTTAATAAACTTACTAGAGGAACTTTAAATAGAAGTAATTATGGCGGCAATTACTCTTTATAATATAAGTCTAATTACTCGAAAAGGCTTTAAGAGTCTAATTAAGATCTTTTATACTTAGTTTAGGCAATATTTTCAGTACTACGACCTTAAGCTTATTTAGAAGCTCACTACTAATATACGACTTAACTAGAGTAATATATAGGCGTACGGCTATAGAGCCTACCCTATAATTAAGGACTAAGAGACTCTTTAATAAAAGAGAGTATTTAAAGTCAACTTAAGAGCGTACTTTAGATACTTAGTAAAATATGTCTCGTTTAATATATATAAGGTCTAAGTACCTTAATTATAGCAAGTGACTTAAAACGTTATTTTTAACAAATCCCTCTTTTATTTAGGCTCTCTAAACGTGGAGAGAGCGGTCGGCTAGCCGCGCTTAATATTAAAAGATCTTACTAAAATACTAAAAGAAGAGGAGGGACCCTAGGACGCTAAAACTAATATAATTAATTGACTAAGTGTACTTGATATACTAGAATTAATAACAAGTATTACTTTAAAAAAGGAATAACTAAGTTAAATAATAAGTTTTATAGAAACTATTATGTTTATAACCTCGGGGGTGCCACAGCCTTCAATTAAGCTTTTAATTACGGGGGTAAAGTAATTAATATTACCCTTAGAAAAGTCAGGATTAATAGAACTCGTTAATAAAAACTTAAGGGTAAAATAACTAAGGAAGAGTACTAGACTTCTTACTTACGAGCACTTTAATTAAGTCTCAAAACGAGTCGATAAATTAAGACAGTTAGTGTCTTAAAGTATAACTAAGAGAGATATCTTATATAATATACTAAACTTTAAGAGAGATATAAGAGCTAAGTATTAATTAATACTATAAGTTATTATATACTCTTAAGGGCTATACGACTAAGAGCGCGATCTCAAGCGTTAAGGAGTACTTACTTGAAGTGCCGGCCTTAAGTAATCAGAAGCTCCGCCTTAAGTAATAGAGTACAAAGAGTATTTTAACTCGTTAAACTCGGGGGAAGAATTAAGTATAAAGTAACACTTACTACTTTTGGCTTTAACTAACAATAACTTACTTAAACCTTTATAAAGGAAGAGGGTAAAAGATTAAGTAATTAGCGACGGTCGAAAGACTCAAGTTAGTAATAAAATAACAAAACTAAATTAAAGCGTTTATATAGTAATTATTAGAGGGTTAATTATAAAATCGTTAAACCCGTCGAGTAATCGTGAGTATTTAGAAGACTTTCTAAGGACTTTTTAGCTTAGTCAAGAACTAGTATAAAGAGATAGAAAAGACTTAAGTATAGTCTACGTTATTATCTTAGCGTTTATTCTTAAAAATGTCGAAATTCGATAACTAGTTAATCTCCCACGAATATATTAATCCTAATTACTAAAGGACTTATTAAATTAGAGAGACCTCAAGGACTACCCTCTAGGGGAGCACTTTTGAGCTGACGTAATTAAGGAAATTACTAATTTAGAGTCGCGTAACTACTAGAGAGTCGTTAAATAAAGCTTCGCTATCGAATAACTAATATTACTAAAATGGGTTTTCTATACTAAAGTTAATTTCTTAGGGTATTTAATTAAGTGTCACTCGCGAGTTATTATTAGAGGGTAAAAAGAAGTGATACTTGGTGTGAATGATGATTCTATTGTAAAGGGGATTTCTAGGTCTATATAACTACTCTAGCTTATCACGTGTGTATTCGCTTAGGTAGCCGAATTAGGTAAATGTAAGCTCAAACGAGCTCAAACGAGTCTTTACTAAATACAGTTGCTTTCCGGTAGTTTGAGACGCAGAGCCCGGAGCTTCGTACAACCACTGTTTTAGCCTAGGAAAGCCGTGTATCAGAAGCCTTGGATTTCATAGCTGTAGCCTGTGGACGTCAGAGCTTTGTATCAGACGTATGTGGCTTGTTTTAAGCTATTTCCGGCTGATTAGGCCTAGAATAGGTTTTGTTGAGTATATAAGCGAGGTAGTTATATTATAATCTTTATATAGGGGACTTATAACCCGAAACGTTAATTCTTTTAATATATGTGACTACCTTAACTACTTGTTCTTTTAGGACTATTATAGTAATAGCGGCTTAATTTGATTTAGAGATAATCTAATTTAATATTGTTAACGCCTTTATTAACGCTAAATAGAGCGAATCGAGTGCTCGCGTACGCTGTTACTTACTAGACGGATTTAAATAAGATAGTATAATAGTAGAGGTTAATCGTCGCTTTACGGACTTAGAGACTTATTAGTATTATAGTACGGAGATTTTACTAAGACTTTATTAAAGTTAAGGTTAATTCCTTGTAAAGAGGAGCCTTATATCTTTATAAACAAGTAACGTTTAGTCTTTGTTATCTTTTATGTCGATGATATTTAAGTATTATATTACACTTTAGCCTTTAGAGACACTTAACTTATTATCGACGGCTTAAATACGGTATACGAGCTTACTAGAAGAGAACTAATAAAGTGGTTTTTAGGTGTTCGCGTTATTAGAGACCGTTAAGTAAAGACTATTTCTTTAATACACGACACTTATATTTAAAAGGTTACTTTGTAATTTAATTTAGTAAATAGAAATTACTTAAGTACTCTACTACTTTAAATTAAGTTATTAAAGAATTAAAGGCAAGTAACCTTAGTTTAAATTAAGGAGTATTAAGTGAAAGTTAACTTAGTACTTTACACGGCAATTATATTATACGTAGACGTTACGTTTGTAACTTTAAGACTTTCTTACTTCTTAACTAACTCTTCTTTAGAGCACCTTACAGTAGTTAATTAGACTATTCGTTACCTCTTTAGAACCCGATTTTTGACGATTACTTACAATTATAAGTTGTGCGACTCTTAGCTTATTATAACTGTAGATACTTTATTTATAAACGATCTCGATACTAAGCGTTCTTTTAATAGTTATATTATAATACTTTTTAGAGGTTTAATCCTATAGAAAGCGGCCTTATAAGATATAGTCACTACTTCGATTATATAGGCTAAGCTTTTAGGCGTTAAGTACACAGTTAAGGAGATTATAGCCTTATAACGTTTCTTTTAAAAGTTACGTCTTAAGTTAGGGGAAATTTAGAGGATCTTTTGTGATAATTAGTAAATAATATAATTAATTATTAAGGAAAATTAGCGTATTTTTACTAAGCTACGCTACGTCGATATTTAGAATATATAGTTACGCCAAGAGTTTCAAAAGGGCACTTTTTCAGTCGAATATTTGCTTATAAGTTATATGCTTGCTAATAGACTTATAAAGAACTTCTCTTAGTAGAAATTTGAGAATTTTATTACTTTTATTAACTTAGTGGATATTCGTGCTTAACTAAAGCAACTCACTATAGAGCCCTCGCTTTAAAGTAAGTCTTTATATACGTTCTTTACTTTTCTTTTATTATAAGGGTATTTTCTTATGTATTTGTTATTACTTTATAAATTTCTTTTATTATTTTATTTACTTAAAGAGCAACTAAGCTCGGGGGTGAAATTCACGGCATTTAAAAGATTTAATTACTCTTATCGGTTGTTCGATTCTACAGTAAAAAGTAGCGTAAGAAAGTAATTATAAAGGGATACTTAGTTATTTAGAAGTTCTTAAGCCTCGCTTTACACAAAAGAGAGTAACTTATTTAATTAAAAGGCCCAAAACCTCTTAAACTAAGTCACTTAACGTATTAATAATTACTTTAATAAGCTCCTTAATACGAGTAGCCTAAGCCTTTTACTTTAGTGTAAGAGTAACTGTACGGGGCTTATTAACTATTATAGCCTAAAAAGTAATAAGACTAGCACTAACACTAGTAGCCGTAATAGTAGCTCCACTAGCTCTACTTATAGTTTGTCGTGCAGAAGAAGAGCAGAGGTATAGGGGGCTTGTAAGATTCTACGATTAGATGAGGTTCTAGAAAGTGTGTTCAAAGATTAATTAAATTAAGCGTTGTCCTCTTAAAGAGAAGAGCTAAAGACTAGGTTTATATACCTAGAATGCTTACGTAAGTATATACTAGACTAAAGAACTGCGCTAGTACGCGACACACCCCTATAGTAAGCTGTAGTTATAAGGACGTTAAGCTTAGTATTAAAAAGGCGTACTAAGGAGATTAGGAGATGCCTTATACGTACTTTAGGTAAATAAACAAGGCTTTAAGAAAGACTAATTAAGACTATTATATAGTCGTTAAGTGAGTTATAATAAAAGAAAGTATAATATATAGTTAAGCGCGTAATCGGGAGCTTGTTTACTAATAAACGCGTACTCCCTAAAAAGTAAACAATAATATAAGTCGCCGCGTTAAGATCTCAAACATTAAATAAGAGTACGTAAATAAGGCGTATTATAAAAACAAGAGTATTTATATGTCTATCTTAAATTATAAATATAAAAATATAAGATAAAGTTTCTAAAAAGAGAGTATAATCTGTAGATTATAAGGCTGAGATCTTATTATAAGACAAATGGCCCGGTCTAAAGTAAGACAGGTGTAATTAAGGTGTTAATTAGTTAATTAGACGTCGTTAGTAATTACGTTAGGTTAGGAAGTAGCGCTTAATACTCTGATTAGCTAAGCTACGTTAGGTTAATGTAAAGGTTTCTACTTACTTAGTGGGTAGTGTTAATTAGTGGACCGTGCGCGCGATTAGTGATCGCGAGCCTTCCGCCTATAACTATAAATACTGCCCTCCTTTCTTAATAATAATAACCCTTTTCTAGGATTATTAACGCTAATATATACCTTTATATTTGCCCCTTTATTCTTTTCCTCTTCTTTTATATTATTAAATTTATTATTAATTATTTTAAGATACTTAATAAATCTATACCTTCTAAGACTACTAAGAGTTTATAAGAACGTTTTAGGGCTCTTACTAATCGAATTAATCGCTAGATTGCCCGTGAGGAGGGTAGCTCTAATATAAAGCGCGAAGTTATATAAGAATAATATTACTAAAGACTTTAAGTTATAAGTATTTATTTTTTTATTTTTAATTATTTATTTTTATACTTTTATCTCTTACCCCCTTACTTTCGAGTATTAAATTAACTCTTTAGGTAATAAATAATTACTATAGAAGTATTCGCCTTATTATCTCTTGTCTAAGAAGACGATAATAATAAGCTTAAAGATGTCTTTAGTGAGATCGATAATAATAAAGATAAGCTTATTAGTAGTACCTCTTTTACTTCTTTTATATCCTCTTGTTCTATTGTCTCCTTAGGCGATCCCCTTTATTTTACGGACGTATTTAACTTCGACGATGACATCTTACTTGTCCTTCGCCGCTCTTATTATACTTTTATTCGCCTCTCTTTACTAAAGTCTTTACTTTTTATTTACGTTACTTATATATTATTTAAGATAATTATTTAAGTTTTTATTAGTACTTTAAAGACTCTTAAGAGAGTATTAAATAAAGTTCTTAATTTCTAATTTCGTAAATACGCTAGTGTTTTTACTTCTCCTTACTAGTCTCGTAAGAGTTTTAAGGGACTTTCGTTAGTAAGACGAACTCGTAGTATATATTTCTTTTTATTTATTTAAATCTTATTCTTATAATTAAGTATTAGAGTATATATTAATAATATTATAGGCCGCTAATTTACTAATCCTTATTTATTATATATTTAAGCTACCGCTTATAGTAAAGGAAATCAGGGATACTATTATATAAATACTACTTTAACTAGCAATCGCTACTTTAATTACACTAGTAGCTACTTATGTTCTCCCGCTATTAATAATCTTTTAAAGTACAGTAAGAGATTAGTTTACGTTATTAATACTAACGATTAAAAGGTATATGAATTCCTTTTCTAATAATTTATTAGCGATTATTAAGTTAACTGTTCTAAGTTTATTAAGAAGTATCGCGTTATTATTAAGACTCTCCTTAATTATTTAGGTAAGTCTTCGAGCTCTGAAGAGGAGACTAATAAGATCGTTCCCTCTTTTTTACGCCGTCTTCCTCTTAAGTATAGTAAAAAGGATAACTTAAATAATAAGGCTAGAACTAGAGCTAATAAAGTTACGGGAAAGCGCGGAAAGTCTGTGAGTATAGTAAATATATTTAAAAACATAGTTAATATATTTCGGTCTAAAGAGCTTTAAGTTTAAGTAAGATTTAATTAAGTTTACGGGGATCTATTTATTTTTATATAGAGTTTTAGTTAGGGGTTTTTTTTTTATAAATTTATAAGATCTTTAGTTAAGTTTAACTAGATTAGTTGTGAGATTTAAGCGGAATTAGGTAGATTTCTAATGTTTTAATTATAAAGATACTTAATTATTAAGTAAAAAAGTTTTTATAAATAAAAATAATATAGAATTTCTTTATATACTTTTAATAAATATATTTAAAGCTCCTTAACTTAAGATTTATAATTACTAAAGTTTAAGAGAGCTCTAAAGAGCTCGAATTTTTAGCGAGACAAATTCTTCGTGAGACTATTAATAAATATATTAATAGTTAGAAGATATATTACTTTAAAGGATCTGTGAGTATACTCTTACTTCAACTATATATTATAAATATTAATATAATGCAGCTTTATCGCGATCCTTTTAGTATTATTTATAACGAGCCTAATAGTTTGTTAATTATTACATAAAATCTCCCACGTCTCACTTAAATTAAGAGCTATAGTTTCTTTACTTATATACTCTAGTATAAGTAATTTTATTTTAGTTATTAAAGTAATAATTATTACTTGTCTTAATACTTTCTAGATTATTAGCCTATTAAATAAAAAGATCACGTAACCTTAAGATAATCGTCGTGTCTTTATATTATTAGCGAAAGAGGCGTTAGAGGTAATAATAATTACTTTATTATAGTGCCTACTATAAATAATACCTAGGAAGTATATACTAAATAAGTAGCGAATAAGCTAATATATTATAGTGAAGTGTTTAGGCCTAAGGTTTATTACGAATTATAAAAGTAAGGCAATTATATATATAATATCCGGTCTTATAATAATTACTACATATAAGACAGAGCTTACTCTCTTTTAATATACTTTAATGTGTTTCTTAGAAGCTTGTCTTGTGTACTTAATAAGATCGATTTGTGGCAGCGGTGTCGTTAAACAATTACTATTTACTTACTTAAATTTGTAAGTAATCTTCTTAAGGTATTAGTTATAGACTAAGGAAATTGTTTTGCGCTTTTAATTACGTAATACTTTAATCCCTAAGAATTATTTAATATCTTTAAGATTATATATATTATATACTTAGTTTAGATACTTAATAAGATCTTATTCGAGCTTTTAATTATCTCAGTGATAGAGTACTTAGATGTCGTCTACGTAAAAGAGGACTAAGATTTTGTGTTTAAGATTTATAAATATATAAGGCTCCTTTAAGCAAGGAGAGAGCCCTAAATTAGTCAGAGTATTACTTATATACTTGTACTAGAAGTAAAGGGAATCACGTATTTTATAAAGTGCGCGATTAACTCGCAATACTTAGCTAGGCTATTAGAAACCGGGTAGAAATTAGCAGTACACTATTTCACTGTTTATATCTCTTAAGGTATTAATAAAGGCATTAATTACGTCGAAGTACTTGACTTTTAAATTAAAATAGACTACGAGCGCTATAGCGATTTTAAAAGACTTTATAGAGAGCGTACTAACGTATATTAATATAATTGTTGCCTTACTTTAGAGATTACCTTAAACTACTATTCGAGAGCGGCATCTTGAGATATATCCGTCTTTATTAGGCTTATACTTAAAGACTTACATAAGTAGGACGAGTGTGTCTATAGTACTCGAATCGTACTTCTGTGAGTATTAGTATTTATGTTTGTTTATATTCCTTATTTTTAACTTATAGTCTTCTAAAAACTACTTTCTTATTAAGTAATTCTCAAGATTACTTTACCTCTTTAACTTTAATAAAAGATCTTAAACCTTGACTTTAAGAAGTGAGAGCTTTTTTTCTAGTAGTAGGCGATTTACTTATATTATTACTATAATTATTAAATATATTATCTTAGTTAATTCCCTAAAATCGTCTTATTCTTCTTAAGATATATATTAATTAAGTATAAGCTTATAAAGAAGTTAGTTAATTTTAGATTAAAGATTACTATACTTAATTAAGGTATACTTATTAAAGTTTATACCCCCGAGGTTTAAGTCACCCCCGAGATTAAAGTTGCCTTTTTAAGAACGTGTTTCTTTAAAGATAATAGTGAACGTTATAAATACTTTATTACTTTTACTTCCTTTACGTAGTTTCCTTCTTTTTCTTGTGCTTCTTACTAGCTTTTCTCAAGCACTTAAAGTTTTAAATTAAGCCGTGGCGGCTTTAACCTTTATTTAAGAGTGTGTTATTACTTTCGTCTGTTCTCGTACGTTTAATTAAGCTCTTAACGCTTTAGTCCGAGAGCGCGTTATTACTTTCGATAACGAATCCGAGGTTCTAAGAGCTTATACTTAAGGTGTTAATTACTTTAGACTTTTATTTATAACTTCTTGAGTTACTTAACTAAAGTTTTTAGTTAGTTCCTTTAGTATTTCTTCTAGTAATAGTGACTTTACTCGCGAGTAATTTACTTTTAAAGTATATAATAGTATTTAAATCTCGAGTCTAGAAGCTCGAGACAGACCTTTAGCTTAGTCTTGTAATACGTTCGACGCCCGATTTATAAGTTATATATTCTCACTTAAACGTGATCTCTTTAAGTCTTATTTTATGTTTAGCGTAAGCCTTAAGTCGTACGTACTCGACCTCTACTCTCTGCCCTCTACTGGTACTTTAACTGGCGTATCGTCTAGTATAAGAGTAACTTTAGGAGTTAGAAGTCCTGTTATAATACTTAGTTCTCTAGTATCCTTTACCCCTGAGTTTTAATTCTTTAAAGTAATAGTTAATCCCTTAACGAGTTTAGAAAGTAATATTAAAGCGCTTTTAATTATAACTATTACTTCCTCGATAGTCTTATTACTTATAATGTTCTTTAGGATTCCGGCCTAGTTTACGACTAATTTATTTTCTTTAATAAGATTGTAAATCGATTAAACTTCCTTAATTATAATTATTACTTTTTCTTAACTTAACGTATAAAATACGTCTTTATTAAAGTATACGTTACGCGTAATAATAATTTAGTCGAGATATAATACTTAGATTTAGTAAATATTAAAAGTATAAAAACTTATTAAGTATTTAATATACGCACGTATATTTACTTTAAACGCTCTTTTCTCTTACCCTTTTACTTATTTTATTATTAATAAATATATTTTATACTTAAAGACGTAAATCCTGTTTTAATTTAATCTAAAATCTATAATAAACTTCGTAATAAGCGCTAGATTATATTATTAAAAGTAGTTACGAAATCACTAATTTAGTGTTTTTAGTAGTAACTATTAATTATTTATACGCCTAAGGCTCCTATTATATAAGTAAATGCCTCTTAGTGTGTATTCGATAGCTAATTCCGCGGGGAGATTTGTTAAGAGCCTTATTTTAATTCCTTTATTAATTACTTCTTAGTTAGCCCTTTCGGCGCCGCTATTTAACTTATAAGTTAAAGTAAGTAAAAGCTCGAGTTTAATTTTAAGCTTCTTAGCTTAGTTTTTATATTTCGTGAACTCGCGGATAGTAATAACTACTTTTTCTTAGTCGTATTTTAGTTTATATATCGAGAGTCTAAACTGCCTACGAACTTAGCGTTTAAAGCTCTCGATATATTCGAAGACTATTTTATACTCTTTATTTTAAAGAGTATATCCCACGAGTAGTTTATTGTACTTATCTTTAAGTAAAAGGAACTAAGAGTTATTCCTAAATTTAATTAAATAATCGAAGAGATCTTAAGTGACTCTTTAAAATAGTCTAAGTAATTATCTCTTGATTAGGCGTTTAGAGATTACTTAAGATACATGAGTAAAAGCGCAATACTTACACTTAATTCTCCTTATTACTTTAGTGATCTTGACATTCTTAGTTAAGCTTATTAACTTTCTTAAGACATTTAGCCTTAAGTGTTTAAAATATAAATATTAATATATTTTTGTATTTATTTTTAATCTCTTATACTCTCACGATAGTCTATAGAGTTTATTAATACTTTATTTAAGCGTTAGAAATATTATAGTACTTATAATATTAAAAGGGATTTCACGGGAGTTTAATAAATAGTTAAAAAGCTTATTAAATTTAAAGAATATAAGGTTGTATTTATGAATTAACTGTCGTATAATTAAGTAGTCCCTTATAAGATTGTTTTCCTCCTTTTAGCGTAGAGTATAGTTTATTTTATAGTATTAAAGCCCGCTATTATAAAGACGAGCTTTAGAGATAATATTAATATAAAATCCTTTTATAATAATAACGTTATAGAGGGTTAAATTAAATAACTCACTATTTAAGTTTTTAAGAGACCCCTTTATGACGCGAATTCCGCGTCTTATAATTAAAAGTTAAGAACTTTTACACTCTATAATATTCTCTAGTTTAGACTTAATAAATAATCTTAGCTTTAAGAGTGAATAATCGTTAATAAGATTAGTTATATTACAGTTATTAAGAAGAGTACTAGACGACAAGGGGTAAGCTAAGTCTTATATAAAATAGACACTAAGTTAATAATCTTTTATAAGGCTTAAAAAGATTACTACTTGTACTTACGTGCCGCTCTTTGCCCCTTTGTCTAAGATATTTCTAGGGAATATAGACTTACTTTTACCCTTATTACCGGCGCTTTTAATAGCGTCTTTAGTGGCTTGAAGTATTAGTTTGTCTAATCTAATCTAGTCTCGTAGTCCCTTTTATTTACTATTAATAAAGCGCTATTAAATTTACTTTATTATAGCGTTATTTATTAGAGGATTTAGTTTAATATTTCCATTGAGGTCTTTTATATAGACCTTCTTATAAATAACAAGTTAAAGTTAAGTTTAATTTAAAGGGCTCCATTTATAGGTCCGATTATTTTAGTAAGGGTATAACTTCTTAGGGGATTTCCCTTTTAAAGGTTTACGAACGTCTTTATTACCTTCTAACGTCTCTTTATTATTAAACGATTGTTCGCTAAGAGTAACGAAGTATCTATGACCTCGGGTTTTATAGCCTAATAAAAGAATTTAATACTGAGGACTTAATTTATTAGCGTAAAAGAAACGAGCTAATTAATTAATAGTATAAAGAGGAAGAAGACTAAGGGTCTTATACTCTTGAATTTTCTTATTTTAGCGCTTTGCTTATAAGTGATTAAAGTTCCCTACTATAACTAAGAAGTTAATTATACTAATTATTCTTTTTACGTCTGTTACTTTATATAGTTGAGCTTTTTAAATAAGCTCTTAGTAAGACATAATTTATGTGCGAGGGTTACTTTTTCCCTTAGTCTTAAGGGATTCCTAGTAGTCGTTTCGTGTTTAAGTTTAAATCGACATTTCTGTTTAGTAGAGTACCTCTTTAAGGGAACGAAGGATTACTTAAATATTTATGCGCTTTTCTTATACTACTTAAGCTACTATAATACTAAAGAATTACTTAGTTATAGTCCTTTCGACCTAGTTGTAAAGTTTGAGGTAGTTAGACGCTCGAGACTACTAAATTACACTTTAGAGGACGTACTCTTTGGCCTTAGCTTCTACTTACTCTTAGAGTAACTTAGGGGTTATAGGGTTAGGCCTTATTAGTAACGCTAGGAGTGGTTTAAATATTCTAGAGTTTCCCTTTACGCTAAAGGTTAGAGGCGTAAACGTTTAATTGCCTTTACCCTTAAAACCTGGGCTAACAGTAGTTATATTACTTACTATAGTGCTCGAAGATCTAGGAGCTCTCTTAGCGTTTCCTAGAATTACTGCTTAATTATTTATTACTTAAGTCTTAAGCTGTTCTCTATAAGTATATATAGAGAGTTAATAATTTATATTGTTTTTGGTATTAACTTCCTCCGCGAGCTCTTTAGTAATTAAAGGGGTAGTATTAAAGATTTCAGATAAAGACGTAATATCTTTTCTATTAAGGTCAACGTATAACTAAAGTCTAAGTATATTTATTATAAGTGTAAAGTATATAAACTATACTGGCTAATCTTCTAGTTTATTATATAAGATCTTAGACAATAAGAGCCTAATAAGTTCGTTAATACTTATAGAAAATATATCGAATAATTAATGTGTAATTATAGAATTAAAGGTAAAGGATAAATAATCGTAGAACTTATTAACTAAAAATTATTTTATAAATGCGCTGTGTAACTTAAATAAAACAAGTGTAGCTCTTAACTGTCGTGTAAAAGAAGAGTAGAAGTATAAGGGGCTTATAAGATTCTACGATTAGATAAGGTTCTAGAAAGTATATTTAAAGATTAATTGAATTAAGCGTTGTCCTCTTAAAGAGAGGAGCTAGAGACTGGGTTTATATACCTGGAATACTTACGCAAGCATACACCAGACCAAAGAACTGCGCTAGTGCGCGACATAGTTATAATAAGAGCAACAGCCGCAGGAGTAGTAAGAGAAGTAGCCGCAAGAGTAGTAAGAGAAACTAGAGATGCTCCTAGAGGAGTCTCTTTACTACCCTCTAATTCAAAGGAGGAATTGACGTAGAGAGTAGCCGAGGCCGTACTTAAAGCACGACTAATAGAACGGGTTACTCTATTAATAACTTTACTAGTAATAACGTAACCCTTAAGAGCCGCAAAAACTAGAGCTCTTAATTATTTAAGTTCCTAAAGAAATCAGTAATTATACGCTAAAAAGGAGAGTAACTAAGAAACTTACCTTCTCTTTAGTATTATTTAATAACGCCGCCTTATAGACGACGAAGGGGGCCTAGGCAGTAGCGGGAGTAACCTTATAAGAGTAGCCCGAGGCGCACGTAAAGTAACGAGCACCCCGACTAATAATATTAAAGCACTCGCTAGTGCTTTTAGTTTAAAGGGCGTTATTAATATAACCTAAGTAAACAACCGCACACTCAGCTCCCTTAACACGAGGAGCACGAGCACAAGTAATAAGAGTAGCCGCAGTAGCTCTCTTTAAAGCAGGAGTAGCCTTTAGAGCCTTCTTAGCCTCCTTTTTCTTCTTCGCCTATTATAATTAGTAATACTTAAATTAATATATAGCTTTAAGATCGACGATTAATTTAATTTAATTTAAATAACTTATAACAGTAAACAAACGATTAGCCTTAACGGCAATAACAAATCGCTTTAAAACACTTATAGTGCAGGTTGATCGATTAATTAATCGAAAAGAGTCGATCTATATAATGTAAAGTAGTTACAAGATTAAGAATTAAGTGGGGGCTACGCTATTTTAAATAAGAGGGTTATTTGCCTAACTTAGTAGTATAAGAATAATTGTGGCCTAAGTATTTAGTTTAGTGTTTACTCTCACTTAGTATAACTAACTACAATACTAGTAGCTTACTATTGTCACTTGACTAGGGGGTATATCGTATAGGCACAGGCTGATGCTCGGTTAGTTGTGCGCTACGCTAAATATAGTTTTTGCCACGTTATACTACTTTTAAGAGAATAACGTGTTCCCTTAATTTCCTTATATATTTTAGACAACAATTAATCACTTCATTTCAACCTACGTTGATCGCAAGGCTCTACTCCACTTCTGTACTACACTTTAATAATAACATTAAGTTCTTTATAAGCGACAAGTTCGTAACTATAATTCGCGAGAAAGGTGTGACTTTTATTATGTTTATAATCGAGCTATTATAAGCGAACTCTACTAATAGTAGTAACTTTACTTAATTATCTTACTAGTAGTTAACGTAGTAGTGTAAATACGCCTCGACTACTTAGTTTATTCGTTTGTTTCCTTTATTAGTCTAAGGATAAAATGCTATTAAGAGCTTTTAGTTAGTCCCTAAGAAGGCTATTAAGGCTTTTTAGAACTTAAATGTGAATAACTTGTCTCGATCCGACACAATTTCTTCGGGTACTTTATACTTAAAGACTACTTCTTTAAGGTATATTTATATTAGGTTTTTAGCTGTGAGAGTAGACTTAACTAGTATTAAAATTATATATTTAGTAAGTCTTTTTATAATAATAAGTATTATATTATAACTAACTCCCGTGACTTAGTCCTTCGATAGCGGCAACGGCCTTATAAAGTCTCACGATATAAATCTATAAGACTTTAGTAGTATTAGTACTATAGTTATTTACCTATAAGGTATATACTAAGTAGGCTTATTCCTAATATAAGCATTATAGTTAGAGACTACTTTCTTAACTACGGCACAAAGTCTGATGTACTAATAATTCCTTAAGGTTTAGAAATACGTTTATTATATTCCTTAGTAACTATACGCAAGAAGTCTGTGTTATTCCTTTATATATACTTTTATTAGACTTAGCTGGAGCTAGACTTTCTTATTAACTTATATAATTCTGTCTTTAATAATATTTCTTTAGATCGGTTCCTTAGTTTAATCTAAAGATAACCTGTCTTTCCTTTAAGCTGCTTTTAACGCGTCGGCCTAAGGGCTACTTATGTTATATTCGATGGCGGCCGCTTCTTAGACGTTAAGTATTATGTCCTTATTATTTAGTTTCTTAAGTAATACTGTCTCGTTATAAACCTTATCTTCTCTATAGCCTAGTAATTTACTTAACGTGTTTACTCTTACGTTATTCTTCCCTTAGATATACTTAATAACTGAGTTAAAAGAGGCGAGTTCCTCTAATTATTTAATTAACCTTTAGTTAGTAAGGACCTTAGTAATAGTAAAGGTTTAGAGATTTATATAGTCGGTGTAAATAATAACAAGGAACTTAGCTCCTTATAAGTAGATTTTCTAGTGTTTAAGCGCCTTAATAATTATTATAAGTTCCTTTTTATAAATATTATAATTTTGTTTAGCCGAGGACATCTTCTTCGAGTAGTAAGCTATAGAGTATAACCGTCCTTAGTCGTCCCTTTATAAGTGTGCTGCGCCGGTATAAGTGTCTAAGGCGTCGGTTTCGATAATACTTTTTTTCCTTTTATTAAAGTTATAAAGTATTAGTTTCTTTATAAATTCCGTCTTAAGTCGCTAAAACGCCCTCTTATAACGCTTGTCTTAAGTAAAGGGGATGCCCTTTTTAGTTAAATTAATAATTGGTTTTATAATTTTAAAATAACCTTAAATAAATTATTAATAAAAGTTAATAAATCTTAACTAAACTTATACGTCTTTAATATTCTTTAGTGACTCTTATTCTTTTATAGCTCTAGTCTTTTCCGGGTTAATGTTTATTTGTCCCGGGCGTATAATATAGCCTAAAAAAGTAACTTATTTAACCGAGAATTCGCATTTCGACAGCTTTAGTTTAGAATCTACCTTAAGTAAGGCTTCTATAACTGTGATAACGTGTCTCTAGTGTTCCTTAATAGTCTCCGAGTAGACTAGTATATTATTTAAGTAGTATATAGCGAATTTATTAGTGAAGTCCCGTAAGATTTTATTATTCTACTTTTAATATATAGCTAGTGTATTTGTAAGTCCGAACGGCATTACTATATATTCTTATAAGCTTAAAGGAAATATAAAGGCGGTCTTTTATTTATGTCCTTTCTTAATTCAGATTAAATTAAACGTGTTACGCTAGTCTAATTTAACATAAACCTTTACTTTAATTAACTTATCTTATAAGTATTGTGTATTAAGTAAAGAATAAATATCTTATATAGTTCCGTTATTAATTATATAGTAGTCGCTATACGGTCTCCTTTTCGGGTCTCTTAGTTTCTTAGTTATTAATATATTAACCGCGTATAGCGATTTAAACTTCCGAATTTATCCCTTTTTTACTCTTAGCTCTCGGTATTCCTTAAGCGTTCTTATAGTTATATAGTTATAATAGCGAAGTTTTTCTATACTAAGTATAAACCCTTTTTTAAAGTTAATTTCGTGGTTTTAAGGCTAATACTTAGGTAGAGCCCTTATGTCCTGCGGATCTTCGAACATTCTCGCGAACTTCTTATATAATACAGGCAACTATTCTTATATATTATTTGTTTATTTAAGATAACCTACAAATTCTTCCTAGCTAAGAATCTAACTTATTTGTCTGAAGTCTATTAACGTTGTTATTAAGGAGGCGGCGCTAGCCTCTCTCGTGCCGGTTAATTAATTATATCGTTATTAATAGTCGTCGAACCTGACCTCTTTAGTCACTTAATTTATACTAGGGTTATAACTGCTTAACTACTAAGCTTTTAATCTTATATTGTGTTTTCTAATATTAATAAAGTCGAAGTAAATAGTTTCCTTATAGCCTTATATTATTATTGTCATTCCTTAAGTCTTTTTCTAGACCTAGCCATCCTCGCCTGTATCCTTTCTATCTAATAGGTTTAGGCGGTAAAGGCGATAGTAGCGTAAAGTTAAAATATTATTGTCGTGCAGAAGAAGAGCATAGGTTCAAGGGTTTGAAAGATTCTACGATCAGTTGAAGGTTAAAAAGTATGTTTAAAGATTAATTGAATTAAGCGTTGTCCTCTTGAAGAGAGGAGCTAGAGACTAGGTTTATATACCTAGTATACTTACGTAAGCATGTACTAGACTAAAGAACTACGCTAGTGCGCGACATACTCCCATAGCAAGCTATAGTCATAAGGATATTAAGCTTAATATTAAAAAGACGCACTAAAGAGATTAAGAGATGTCTTATATATATTCCAGGTAAATAAATAAAGTTCTAGGAAGAACTAACTGAGACTATTATATAGTCGTTAAGTAAGTTATAATAAAAGAAAGTATAATATATAGTTAAGCGCGTAATTAGAAGTTCGTTTACTAATAAACGCGTACTCTCTAAAAAGTAAATAATAATACGAGCCGCCACGTTAAGATCTTAAACATTAAGTAAAGGCACGTAAATAAGGCGTATTATAAACACGAGAACATTTAAATGTTTATCTTAAATTATAGATATAAAAATATAAGATAAAGTTTCTAGAAAGAGAGTACAATTTATAAATTATAAGGCTGAGATTTTATTATAAAATAAATAGCCTAGTCTATAATAAGACAAGTACAATTAAGGTATTAATTAATTAATTAGACGTTACTAATAATTACGTCTAAGTTAAGAAGTAGCGCTTAATACTCTAATTAACTAAGCCACGTTAAGTTAGTATAAAGGTTTCTATTTACTTAGTAAATAGTATTAATTAATAGACCGTACGTGTAATTAGTAATCGCGAGCTTTTTACTTATAACTATAAATACTACCCTTCTTTTCTATTAATAATAACCCTTTCTTAGTATTATTAACACTAATATACACCTTTATAATTGCCCCTTTATTCCTTTCCTCTTCTTTTATATTATTAAATTTATTATTAAGTATTCTAAGATACTTAATAAATCTACTCTTTTTAAGACTATTAAGAGTTTATAAAAGCGTTTTAGAGCTTTTACTAATCGAATTAATTATTAACTTACTCGTGAGGAAGGTAGTTTTAATATAAAGTACGAAGTTATATAATAATAACGTCGCTAAAGACTTTAAGTTATAAGTATTTATTTCCTTATTTTTAATTATTTATTTTTATACTTTTATCTCTTACCCTTTTACTTTCAAGTATTAAATTAACTCTTTAAGTAATAGATAATTATTATAAAAGAATCCGCCTTATTATATCTTATTTAAGGTAATAATAGACTTAAAGACGTCTTTAATAAAATCGACAATAATAAGGATAAGTTTATTAATAGTACTTCCTTTACTCCTTTTATACCTATAAGAATACTAGCCATATGCGAGCCTAATAACCGATGCGAGCCTTTGATACAAAGCTAGTAACTTGATACAAAGCTAATAACCGATGCGAGCCTCTGATACAAAGCTAGTAACTTGATACAAAGCTAGTAACTTGATACAAAGCTAATAACCGATGCGAGCCTTTAATACAAAGCTAGTAACTTAATATAAAGCTAATAACTGATGCGAGAGCTTAGTACTCAAAGTAGTTATATAGACCTAGAAATGCCCCCTCAATAGAATCATCATTCACACTATCATTTTCTATTTTACAATACCTTCTCATTCTATTATCTCCCTAAGTAATCCCCTCTAATTTATAAACGTATTTAGCTCTAATAATAACATTTTACTTGTCTTTCGCCGCTCTTGTTATGCCTTTATTCGCCTCTCCTTACTAAAGTCTTCTATTTTTATTTACGTTACTTATATACTATCTAAGATAATTATTAAAGTCTTTATTATTATTTTAAAGACTCTTAAGAAAGTATTAAATAAAACTCTTAATCTCTGACTTCACAAACACACTAGTGTTTTTAGTTCTCCTCGCTAACTTCGTAAGAGTTTTAAGAGATCTTCGTTAATAAGAAAAACTTATAATATATATTTTCTTTTATTTATTTAAATCTCACTTTTATTAATCGAGTATTAAAGTATATATTAATAATATTATAAGCCGCGAATTTACTAATCCTTGTTTATTATATATTTAATCTGCCGCCTATAATAAAAGAAATTAGGGCTATTGTTATATAAACACTACTACGGCTGGCAAATACTACTTTAATTACACTAATAGCTACTTATACGCTCCCGCCACCGACGATCTTTTAAAGTACAGTAAGAGATTAGTCCGCGCTATTAATACTGATAATTAAAAAGTATATAAATTCTTTTTTAATAAATTATTAATAATTATTAAGTTAATTAATCTAAGTCTATTAAGAAGTATTACGTTATTATTACAACTCTTCTCGAGTATTTAAGTAAGTCTTCGAGCTCTAAGGAGGAGAGTAATACGATTGTACCTTTTTTTTTAATGCCGTCCTCTTCTTAAGTATAATAAAAAGGATAACTTATATAATAAGGCTAAAATTAAAGCTAAAGGAATTACAAGAAAGCGTAATAAAAAGTCTACAAATATAACTAATATACTTAAAAACATAATTAATTTACTTCGCGCCAGACAGTTTTAGGTTTAAGTAAGATTTAGTTAGGCTTTTAGGGATCTTTTTATTTTTATATAAAGTTTTAGTTAAGTTTTTTTTTATAAATTTACATAATTTTTAACTAGGTTTAGCTAGATTTACTATAAGATTTAAGCGAAATTAAGTAAATTTCTAGTGTTTTAGTTATAGAAATACTTAATTTATTAAGTAGAAAAGTCTTTATAAATGAAAATAATATAGAATTTCTTTATATACTTTTAATAAAAGTATTTAAAGCTCCTTAACTTAAGATCTATAATCACTAAAGTTTAAGAGAGCTTTAAAAAGCTCGAATTTCTAATAAGACAAATTCTTCGTGAGACTATTAGTAGGCATGTTTATAATTAAAAAATATATTACTTAAAAGGATTCGCGAGTATACTTTTACTTTAATTATATATTTTAAATATTAATATAATAGAGCTTAGTCGCGATCCTTTTAATATTATTTATAACGAGCCTAATAATTTATTAATTATTACACAGAATCTCCTACGTCTTACTTAAATTAAAAGCTAAATTTCTAAAGAAGTGTTAAAGAGCTATAGTTTCTTTACTTATATACTCTAATATAAGTAATTCTACTTTAGTTATTAAAGTAATAATTATTACTTGTCTTAATACTTTTTAAATTACTAGCGTACTAAATAAAAAGATCACGTAACCTTAAGATAATTATTGTATCTCTATATCGTTAATAAAAGAGACATTAGAGGTAATAATAATTACTTTGCCTTAGTACTTACTATAAATAATACCCAAGAAGTACGTATTAAATAAGTAATAGATAAGCTAATGTATAATAGTAAAATATTTAAGCCTAAGGTTTATTACGAATTATAAGAGTAAGGTAATTATATATATAATATCTAGTTTTATAATAATTACTATTTATAAGACAAAGCTTACTCTCTCTTAATATACTTTAATATATTTCTTAGAAGCTTGTCTTATATACTTAATAAGATTAATTTACGGCAGCGGTATTATTAGATAATTACTATCTACTTACTTAAACTTATAAGCGATCTTCTTAAGGTACTAGTTATAAACTAAGGAGACTGTTTTACGCTTTTAATCACGTAATACTTTAATCCCTAGGAATTACTTAATATCTCTAAAATTATATATATTATATACTTAATTTAAACACTTAATAAGATCTTGTTTGAGCTTTTGATTATCTTAGTAGTAAAGTACTTAAATGTCGTCTATATAAAAGAAGACTAAGATTTTATATTTAAGATTTATAAATATATAAGGCTCTTTTAAATAAGGAGAGAGCCCTAAATTAGTTAAAGTCTTACTTATATACTTATATTAAAAGTAAGGGGAATTACACATTCCGTAAAGTACACGATTAACTCGCAATACTTAGTTAAGCTATTAGAAACCAAGTAGAAATTAGTAATATACTATTTCGCTGTTTATATCTCTTAAGACATTAATAAAAGTATTAATTATATTAAAGTACTTAACTTCTAGATTAAAATAGGCTATAAGCGCTATAGTAATTCTAAAAGACTTTACAGAGAGCCTAGTAGCGTATATTAATATAATTGTTACCTCACTTTAGAAATTACCCCGAACTACTATTTGAGAGTAATATCTTAAAATATATCCGTCTTTATTTAACTTATACTTAAAGACTTACATAAGTAAGACAAGTATATCTATAGTACTCGAATCGTACTTTTATAAGTGCTAGTATTTATATTTATTTATATTCCTTATTTTTAACTTACAGTCTTTTAGAAACCACCTTCTTATGAAGTAGTTCTCAAGATTACTTTACCTCTTTAATTTTAGTTATAAGAATACTAGCCACATACAAGAGCTTCATGTAAACAACCAATACAAAGCTAATAACCGATGCGAGCCTTCGATACAAAGCTAATAAACTTAATATAAAGCTAATAACCGATGCAAAGCTAATAACCGATACAAAGCTAATAACCGATGCAAAGCTAATAACCGATGCAAAGCTAATAACCGATACAAAGCTAATAACCGATGCGAGCTCTTAATACAAAGCTAATAAAGCTAGTAACCGATGCGAAAGCTTGGTAATCAAAGTAGTTATATAGACCTAGAAATGCCCCCTCAATAGAATCATCATTCACACTATCATTCTCTATCTTACATTAGTAAAAGATCTTAAACCTTAATTTTAAGAAGTAAGAGTTTCCCTTTTAATAGTAAGCGATTTACTTACATCGCTACCACGATTATTAAATATATTGTCTTAATTAATTCCTTAAAATCGTCTTACTCTTCTTAAAACATATACTAATTAAGTATAAACTTATAAAAAAGTTACTTAATTTTAAATTAAAGATTATTATATTTAATTAAAGTGTACTTATTAAAGTCTATATTCTTAAGGTTTAAATTACCCCTGAGATTAAGATTACCCTTTTAGGAGCGCGTTTTTTTTGGAAGATAATAGTAAGTGTTATAAATACTCTACTACTTTTACTTCCTTTACGTAGTCTCCCTCTTTTTCTTATACTCTTTATTAACTTTTCTCGAGAACTTAAGGCTTTAAATTAAGCTATAGCGGCCTTAACCTTTATTTAAGAGCGTATTATTACTCTCGTTTATCCTTATATATTTAATTAAACTCTTAACGCTTTAGTCCGAGAGTACGTCACTACTTTTAATAACGAATTTAAGGTTCTAGAAGTTTACCCTTAAGAAGTTAATTACTTTAGACTTTTATTTATAACTTCTTGAGTTACTTAATTAGAGTTTTTAATTAGTTCCTTAAGTACTTCTTTTAGTAGTAATAACTTTATTTGTAAATAATCCGTTTTTAGAGTAAATGACAGTATTTAAATCTCGAGTTTAAAAGCTTGAGACAGACTTCTAACTTGGCCTTATAATATATTTAACGCTTAATTTATAAGTTATATATTCTTACTTAAACGCGATCCCTCTAAGTCTTATTTTATGTCTAGCGTAAGCCTTAAGTCGTACGTACTCGACCTCTACTCCCTGCCCTTTATTAGTATTTTAATCGGCGTATTATTTAATATAGGAGTAACTTTAGGAGTTAAAAGTCTTATTATAATACTTAGTTTTTTAATATCCTTTACCCTTGAGTTCTAACTCTCTAAAGTAGTAGTTAGTCCTTTAATAAGCTTAGAAAGTAATATTAAAGCGCTTTTAACTATAACAATTACTTCCTTAATAATTTTATTACTTATAATATTCTTTAAGATTCTGGCTTAATTTATAACTAATTTATTTTCTTTAACAAAATCGCAAATCGACTAAACTTCCTTAATTATAATTATTACTTTTTTTTAATTTAACGTATAAAATAAGTCTTTATTAAAGCGTATATTACGTGTGATAATAATTTAATTAAGACGTAATACTTAATTTTAGTAAATATTAGAAGTGTAAAAACTTACTAGGTATCTAATATACGTACGTATATTTACTTTAAACACTCTTTTCTTTTGCCCTTTTACTCGTTTTATTATTAATAAATACACTTTATACTTAAAGACGTAAATTTTATTTTATTTTAATTTAAGATTTATAATAAACTTCATAATAAGCGCTAGATTATATTATTAAAAGTAGTTACGAAATCACTAATTTAATGTTTTTAATAGTAACTATTAATTATTTATACGCCTAAGGCTCCTATTATATAAACAAATGCCTCTTAGTACGTATTTAATAATTAATTCCGCGGGGAGATTTATTAAGAACCTTATTTTAATTCCTTATTAATTACTTCTTAGTTAACTCTTTCGGCGCCGCTATTTAGCTTATAAGTTAAAGTAAGTGAAAGCTCGAGTTTAATACTAAGCTTCTTAGCTTAGTTCTTATATCTCGTGAATCCGCGGATAATAATAACTGCCTTTTCTTAATTATGTTTTAATTTATATATCGAGAGTCTGAACTACTTATAAACCTAGGGTTTAAAGCTCTTAATATATTTAAAGATTATATTATACTCTTTATTTAGAGAGTATAACCCACGAATAGTCTATTATATTTATTTTTAAGTAAAAGAAGCTAAGAGTTATTCCTAAATTTAATTAAATAATTAAAAAGATCCCAAGTAACCCTCCAAAATAATTTAAGTAATTGTCTTTTAATTAAGTATTTAAAGATTACTTGAGATATGTGAGTAAAAGTGTAATACTTACACTTAATTCTCCTTACTACTTTAGTAATCTTGACATTTTTTATTAAGCTTGTTAGCTTTCTTAAGACATTTAGCCCTAAGTGTCTAAAGTGTAAATACTAATATATTTCTGTATTTATTTTTAGTCTCTTATATTCTCGTAATAATTTATAGAATTTACTAATACTCTATTTAAGGGTTAGAAATATTATAGTGCCTATAGTACTAAAAGGGATCTTACAAGAGTTCGACGAATAATTAAAAAGCTCGTTAAATTTAAAAAATATAAGGTTTTACTTACAAACTAATTATTATATAATTAAGTAGTCCCTTATAAAATCGTTTTTCTCCTTTTAATATGTGAGAATAGGTGGGCCAATCAGAAGAGAGGAAGCGCAGTAGGTGAACACGTGATTAGAGACAAAATAGATTGCTTGCTTGAGAAGAGCCATAAGGGCTCTTCGGTAGTTATATACATAATATTAGCTTCTCTAGAAGCTTCGACGACTACGTAGTCGATTACGTGGCTCTTACGGACTACGTAATCGAATACGAGAGTAATTTCTGAGCCGCGTAAGCAGTGGAGATTACTTCGGTTATTCTCCAGCGTAGAATCGGCACGAGTTACCGAAGTCAAAATCTAACATAATATAAAGTATAGTTTATTCTATAGTATTAAAGCCCGCTATTAAGAAGACAAGCTTCGGGGATAATATTAATATAAAATCCTTTTATAATAATATTATTATAAAGGGTTGAATTAAATAATTCACTATTTAAGTTCTTAAGAGCCCCCTTTATAACGCGAATTCCGTGTCCCACAATTAAAAACTAAGAGCTTCTATACTCTATAATGTCCTCCAGTTTAAACTTAATAAATAATCTTAACTCTAAAAGTAAATAATCGTTAACTAAATTAATTATACTATAACTATTAAGAAGAGTACTCGACGACAAGGGGTAAACTAAGTCTTATATAGAATGTTGGATTTCATGTGATCCAAGAGTCACGTGAATGCCGAAGGCTCTAGAAGCCTTAATTTGTTAATACATAGAAAGCTCTTTAAGCTCTCCCTTATGTATATAAACCTACTCTTACTTTGCCTTTAGAAGAGTGAGGCATGTAAATAGTCAAAATGTGACATAGTAGCAATTCGAGTAAGATCTCCTCTTCCTCTATTATATGTCCTTCTAGTAGAGCTCCCTATCGTCAACTAAAGCCGTGATTCCTTACGATAACAGGAGACCTATTTAGTCGCAAGAGGACTTCCCTCTCTAAACTAGTAAGAGTCGGTCTCCTAGAGAAATAAGAACCGGAGGAATAGCTACCTCGTTAAATATAAAGCAAAGACGAATGAATAGAAGAGCTAGAGCCACAGAGCCCGTGTCAGAGTTAGAGCTATTGAGCCAGAGCTAGAACTAAGGGACAGATAGGTCAGAACTAGAGCCTTGAGCTAGAGTCAGAACTATAGGCCAGAGCTAGAGCCCGTGCCAAAGCCAGAGTTAGCCAAAGAGCCAGAACTAGAGCTAGAGCCAAGGGACACATAAGTCAGAGCTAGAGCCATTGAGCCAGAGCCAGAACCAAAGGCTAGAGCTAAAGCCCAAGCCAAGGGATAGAGCCAGAGCCATTTAGACAGCTATAAAGCCGTCGTTTTGTCGTCTTGATATCGAGTTAGAGGATACTTAGATTAAAGGGGCGTGTTAGATTTCATGTGATCTAAGAGTCACGTGAATGCCGAAGGCTCTAGAAGCCTTAATTTGTTAACACATAGAAAGCTCTCTAAGCTCTCCCTTATATATATAAACTTACTCTCACTCTGCCTTTAGAAGAGTGAGGCATGCAAATAGTCAAAATGTGACATAAAATAAACACTAAGTTAGTAATCTTTTATAAAGCTTAAAAGGATCACTACTTATATTTACGTACCGCTTTTTGCCCCTTTATCTAAGATATTTCTAGGGAACGTAAACTTACTTTTACCCTTATTACTGGCGCTTTTAATAGCGACCTTAGTGACTTAAAGTAGTAGCTTATTTAATTTAATCTAGTCTCGTAATATCTTTTATTTATTACTAATAAAGCATTAACGGATTTACTTTACTATAACGTCGTTAATTAATAGATTTAGTTTAATATTACCCTTAGAGTCTTTTATATAGACCTTCTTATAAATAGTAAGTTAAAGTTAAGTGCAATTTAAAGGGCTCTACTTATAAGTCTAATTATTTTAATAAAGGCATAATTTCTTAGAGGATTTCCTTCTTAAAAGTTTACGAGCGTCCTTATTAACTTTTGAAGTTACTTTATTACTAGACAATCGTTCGCTAAGAGTAATAAAGTGTCTATAACCTCGGGTTTTATAACCTAATAAAAGAGCTTAATACTAAGGACTTAATTTATTAGCGTAGAAGAAACAAGTTAATTAATTAATAATATAAGGAAGAGGAAGACTAAAGGTCTTATACTCTTAAATTTTCTTATTTTAATACTTTATTCGCAAGCGATTAAAGTTTCTTACTGTAATTAAGAAATTAATTATATTAATTATTCCTTTTACGTCTAACACTTTATATAACTAAGCTTTCTAAATTAGCTCCTAGTAAGACATAATTTATACGCGAAGGTTATTCTTCCCCTTAGTTTTAAGGGATTCTTAGTAATTATTTTATATCTAAGTTTAAATCGACATTTCCGTTTAATAAAGCACCTCCTTAAGAGAGTGAAAGATCGCTTAGATATTTATACGCTTTTCTTATATTACTTAAGCTACTATAATACTAAAGAATTACTTAGTTATACTCCTCTCGATCTAGTCGTAGAGTTTAAAGTAATTAAACACTCGAGACTACTAAATTACACTTTATAAGGCGTACTCTTTAGTCTTAGCCTCCGCCTCCTTTTAAAGTAACTTAGGGGTTATAAGGTTAGACCTTATTAGTAACGCTAGGAGTAGTTTAAATATTCTAGAGTTACCCCCTACACTAGGAGTTAAAGGCGTAAACGTTTAATTACCTCCGCCCTTAGAGCTTAAGCTGACAATAGTTACACTACTTACTATAGTACTCGAGGATCTAGGAACTCTCCTGGCGTTTCTTAGAATTACTACTTAATTATTAATTACCTAGTTCTTAAGCTACTCTTTGTAAGTATATATAAAAAGTTAATAGTTTATATTGTTTTTAGTATTAACTTCCTTAACGAGCTCTTCGGTAGTTAGAGGAATAGTGTTAAAGATTTTAATTAAAGACGTAGTATTTTTATTATTAAGGTCGACGTATAGCTAAAGTCCGAGTATATTTACTATAAGCGTAAAGTGTACAAGCTATACTAGCTAATCTTCTAGTTTAATATATAAGATCTTAGGCGATAAGAGCCTAGTGAGTTCGTTAATACTTGTAAAAGACATATTAAATAATCAATATATAATTATAGAATTAAAAGTAGAGGTTAAATAATCGTAAAACTTATTAACTAAAAGTTCTTCTGCGAATACGCCGTGTAGCTTAAATAAGACAAGTATAGCTCTTAACTATCGTGCAAAAGAAGAGCATAAGTTCAAGGGTTTAAAAGATACTATAATCAGTTAAAGGTTAGAAAGTGTATTCAAAGATTAATTAAGTTAAGCGTTATCCTCTTAAAGAGAGGAGCTAAAGACTAAGTTTATATACTTAGTATACTTACGCCAACATGCACCAGACCAAAGAACTGCGCTAGTGCGCGACAATTATACTTTTAAATAAAGTTAAGATTTATAAATCATTTTATAACGCTTAAGTCTATTAGCGACATTGTTTTTATACTTACTACCGTGACTAATATAATTAATTAATCGCATTCCTTAGTGGCTGCCGATTCTAAGTAAGTTAGTAATATATCCGGGATATATTACTATTCTCTAATAACCTCCCTTATAGTCTCGTTTAACCACTTCTATAACCCTTAGTTATAACTAATTAAGGTATATAAAGTATCCGTCTCGAACTAAGCTACTCCTATTACCTTGTCTTAGATAGGGTCTTCCCGTATTAGTTGCCTTTTAATTACTTCGAAAGGGCCTAACCTTCTCTATTAATATTATATCCCTTTTATTTCCTTAACTACGGCCTACGTTTCCTTAACTTAAAAATAGTCGTTTGATTAGCCGTATTTCGCGAGTTCCTCTAGGGGCTTTAGGTTCGCTATATAGCGCTTAGGTCGTTTATATACGTCTCTTATGTTCTCTTAGAATATTATCGTAGTAGTATCTTAGTAAACTACGATACATAATAATCCTCTAGCCGTCGAGTCATGAGTATAGTGAATTTCTATAAAATCAGGTTTCGACCTGACATATATTTAAATTTACTGTTCGTTATAGTAACTTCGGATTTTCTAGATTTCGAGGTAAGCGGGTAGCTCGTCGTTAGTATTATTAAGCTCGCTCTAAATGCTTTAGCTTTCTTAGTCCTCGGCTAAGCGTTTTACTAAGCTTTCGCTGAGGTCTAAGTCGGTGTCGTAGGCTTTATTAGTATTAACAAAATGTGGTGCAGAAGTGGAGCATAAAGTAGGGTGCTTTCAAAGTAGTGATCAAGTCGTCTGAATTCTGTAAAAGGAGGCTCGTAAGGAGTAACTGACTACATACACGAATAGGGGCTGGCTGACTCAGCAGCGCCATAGTGCCGTAGGCCCGTGCCTGTACGACATACCCCCCAGTTACGAGCAACGTCCGAATACAAGAAGAAGAGAGAGAGCTAGGAAAGCTAGTATACAAATAGAGAGCTAATAAGGCTTAATAAAGGAGTGGTTACATGTTATACGTACCCCCCAGAGGCTAGCCAAAGCGCCAAGGGGCCAAAAGAGTATATGTAAGCCAAGAAGTAAGCCAAAAGAGTGTGTTTGTGTGACTTGAGAGGAGAGCGACTCTCTCAGCGTCAATGGTTGTTATATAGCCTAAAAGGGAGCGACCCCGTCAGCGCCAGTCCAGTAGTAGTAAGTAGTCCACTACCTCGTTACTTTATAGCCTAAGGGGGAGCTACCCCGTCAGCGCCAGTCTAGCAGTAGTAAGCAGTCTATTGCCTCTAGGGCAGCCTTTCAACGCTATGAGGCTTTAAGTCGTTAAAGACGTAGCTCCCTAGGATTCTATATAACCCTACCCTAGGCGTTGACGTGTCTAGGGTACTTTATATCTAGAGTTACGCTCTCAGCGGCTAGCCAGCCCTTCTTTTGGAGCTTCTCACGGAACTTAGCAAACTCAAGTAATTTGAGCCGTTATTGAAGAGTAACCGTTTAAGCGTCGGAGAGCTCTATTGAGGGGCGAGACAGGCTCTTGCCTATAAGAGCTAGCTCTACCTTTGCGCACACCACAGGGGGCCAACGATGAAGTCGTTCGCCGGCCTCTAAGCAGGGGCACGGTTGTAGAGCAGCCGGAGGAGTCGTAGAGGGAGCATCTAGTCGACCACTGAGGGTAGCGTACACTAAAGAGACAGAGGTTTTAGAGTCGATTACACGGTAAAAGTGTACTTAAAGAATGCGCGTATACTCTTCTAAAGACCGTGTTTACTCGCCCATTGTATTAGCCTCGTTAGCCTTCCTGAGTTACTTAGAGGCCCACTTAGGGGCTAACTTCTTTTCTACTACCTCTAAAAAGTCCTTCTTTAGTTAGAACCCCTTTAGCTCAAGGAGCTGCTTTGCCTTTGCTCTTAAATACGCCAGAAACTAGTTTAAGAGCCACTTTAGCGGAGTAACGGAACTTAGCTTCGCAATAGCGAGCACCTTAAAGTACTAGTTCCGTACGTGCTCCTTTATATCCTCCTCTATTAAGGCGTACCTCAGTTGTAGAGCCCGTATGAGGTTTTGTAACGAGAGCTTACCGCTGAGAATCAGTTACTCTTGAAGTGGCTCTCGCATTATAAGAGGGACTGTTTAGCGTACTCACGTCTACAAGGCCTAGTACCGTGAATTTAAGGTGCTCTAGCGAGAGTATTAAATTTAGTATTCGCGTAATTAGTAGGTATACTCCTCCTTAACATCTACGAATCGCGCAACCGTTTATATTAGCCGGGGCCCCTTCTACTCTGACACGTCCGCTGCCTAATCCTCTAAAGCTTGTCTCCGCACCTTGTTTTCCACCTTAATTAACTCGTCTATTGACATAGGGAGCTTTAGCTCAACTAATGCCGTATACGGAGTATTTAGTCCATCGGGGTCGACTTGACTCCACGCGCCTACGGTCATAGCTTGAGCTTTAAGCTCAACTAGCTATAGAGGAAAGGAGTGTTTGTTAGTAGAGAGCTGAATTGATGTGGCGCTAGCGAAGGCGTCTGAGGCCATGATGAGAACAGCCGAAGGTATATTGAGGTGCGTTAAGGAGAGGTAGGCTCAGTCGTATTAAGGCTTTAAAAGGTATTATTATGAGAGTCTTGTCGTGTTTTCTAGGTAGGGGAGATCAACACACCGCTCTTTTGAAGAGGCACCTCTCCCTTTAGAGGCTCACTTAGTTAAATCAACAGCTTGCGCGAAGCGCGGGGCTCATAACTGTAGTACAGAAGTAGAGTATAAAGTAAGGTGCTTTTAAAGTAGTAATCAAGTCGTCTGAATTCTGTAAAAGGAGGCTCGTAGGGAGTAACTGACTACATACACGAATAGGGGCTGGCTGACTCAGCAGCGCCATGGTGCCGTAGGCCCGTGCCTGTACGACACAAAATCTTACGAATTAAATTTAATAGCCGCTACTTCTTAATAAGCCGTTTTTCTTTTAGCTAGTCTAAATTCCCGTTTTGGCCTATAATTAGGCTTTCCTCTTAGTTTCCTTTAAGAGTAGTCTTTAGTGTTACGGCTGGCAAGAGGTTGATACGGCGAGTTGACTCTAGCTGTGTATTTGGGCCTTTAGCTACGCTCAGAATCGAGAAGAAAAGACAAGGAGGAAAGGAGAGCTCTTTATAAGGGAGGGCTCGAGTATAAATATATAAAGGACCCTCCTAATAGGGCCTAGCGTAGTCGCGTGCCGTTCACGTTAATATGTCGTAGGCTCGCCACCTAGTCTTCCTTATCGGCTTAGCGCCGTCGTATAGCCAGTAATATTACGGGCCCGTGTCGGTTAGAATACGAGGCGTATCGTAGGTCGTAATATTACTCCCCCCTCTTAAAAAACTATGTCCGCGCAGTTATAGCTATAACTGTGTCGTCTTTTAGGTCGTTATAGTCGTCGATACTAGCGTTATAAGCCTCTAGCCACTTTAGGAGAGCTCTTGGCGGGCCTTTAGTATTCAGATGTTTTAGGTGGAACCTCTTAACTATATACAGAGCTATTATAATATCTAAGCATAAGTATTATTCTAGGTCTTCGTCGGCGCCTAGCCACTTAATACGGTAGAATAGCTTATTCCGTATAACCTTAAAGCCAAGGATGCCTTTAATTTCTTACTTATCTTACTTAGGTAATAGCTAGATAAGTGCCGGCGTGGCTCTAGCTTGTCTAGGTAAGGGGTTGTCGACGTACTTGCGGAGCGAGTGAGAGTGGAATACGGGATAAATTTGCTAGTCTTCTAAGAGCTTAACCCTCTAACTCTCTTCTTCCTTAGCGACTACCTTGACTAGGCCGTACTACTTATTAAAGAGCTTCCTTAAGGGTCAGTCGACATTTTAGTTCCGAGTATTAACTAGTATTAAGTTACTAACGTCTTAATTAACGGCGCGTCGCCTACGGTTCGCTAGTCGTTTTATTTTCTCTTGTTAATCTTTTAAGGACGACTGTGCGACTTTAATAACTTCCTTTATTCGTAATGTTATTTATAGAGCCTCCTCGCGATTGAGTTTCTCTGTGGCTATAGCCGGCGGCTCTAAGTTAATTAAGTCCTAGGAAGTCCTTGGCTTAACGCCGTTAAGTAACTAAAAAGGGGACAGGCGGCTTAAGGACTCGTGCGGTAATATTAGTTAAGTAATGTTTATAATTAATAAGAAGTCACTCTAATTGTCTTAGTAGTAGTAACAAAAGGGACAAAGCCGTTACTTAATATATTAGTTCTTCACTTCCGTTTAGCCGTTAACGTTTAGGTTATACGCCGTCGTTAGCTTTACCTTAGTTCCGAGGATGTAATAGTACTCCTTCTAAAAGGAGGGGACAAACTAAAGTCCGTGGTTTAAGATAATAGAGTCCGGTATACCGAAGTGTCGAGTCTAATAGACGAGGAAAAGAATAGCTATACCTTTAGCCGTAATTATATTATTATAAGGTATTAAGACCGGTTTCTTAGACAAGCGGTTAATAATAACTATAACGAAGTTATAGCCTTTCTTGTTTAATAGTAGCTTTATAAAGTTCATTATTAAGTATTAATACGGCCGGGTAGGGATTAGCAGGGGGTATAAGAAGCTAGGGGTTTTATCCTTACAGGCTTTTTGTCGGGAGCAACTATAGTTTGTTACGTATCGAGCTATATCTATAGTAAGGCCGTTTTAATAATATTTGCGACTTAGTAATGCCTTTATCTTTCCGATCCCTGCGTGTGTTATCGAAGGTTAAGAATGTATATGGCGGATAAGTGTTGTGTAAAGCTCCGGTGGCTCTAAGGGCACTTCTAGGCGGCCCTAAAAAAGTAACTTGTCATTTATTAGCTTATAATTTAACGATTATTCCTTAGCTTTTTATTAGAGAGGCTTTAGCGCAGGCGAAGTCTTATTAGCTAGGAGCACTTAGTTAATAACGTCGTATTTTGCGATGTTATATATTATTATGGAGTTCGGGTCTAACTCTTCCGCGGTAGGCGTTTCTAAGTTAATTAATACTCTTGTATTAGGCTCGGGTTCTGGCTCTAGGTCGTCACGTAGCTTAACGTCGTGATCCGGGATTATGGCCTTTATAGGTGCTAGGGGTATCGTCTTTACGACTTTAATATAAGCGTCTATTGGATTAATAGCGGAGAGCTAGAGGTCGCTGGTGACTCGCGGGTCGATTTTATTAGTCGGGATTAGCTATTGACTACGGATAGCCCGCTTGCGTGCCTCTATAGCCGTGAGGTCTTAATCTCGACGAGACAAGGTATTAGCTAACGTATTAGTCGTCCCGGTATAATATATAATTGTAAAATAGAAATCTGTAAACAACTTAGCTTATTAAGCCTACCGAGTTATAAGGTCCTTAGTAGTTATAAAGTACTTTAGGGCTCAGTAGTTTATGTAAATAAGGACATTTTTCTAGGTACTTAAGAGCTTCGGGCGATATTACTTAAATAACTAGAAGATTACTAGTATCTCTTTGTCGTAAATCGAGTAGTTAAGCTCGGGGTCCGTTATAGTTTTCGAGAAATATCTTACGAGGTAAAAGGTGTCGTCCTCTTAAAGTTAAAATAGAACCCTAGCGACGACTTTATCCGAGGAATTAGTCTTTAGCCGCGTTTGCTTAGTAAGGTCGTAGTAGCGAAGAACCGGCGTAAATTAGAGGGCTTCTTAGAGAGTCTCTTAGGCGTTTTTATAAGCGTTGTCGAAGACGAAGGGAACGTCCTTTTTAGTGAGTATTATAAGGGGACGTGTAATGTGATTATAGCTTTAATAAACCGGCGGTAAAAGTTATAAAAGCTAAAATAACTCTATATACCCCGCACATTGTCGGCGTATCGTTAGTCTTTAATTACACTAATTTTCTCTAGGTTTACTTTCACGCTATTAACTCTAATAACAAATCCTAAGAACCTTGTCTTTGTCGGTGTAGTACCGGTTTATATACTACGCCGTATATGTAAATATATTCTAATGCGAGTATAGCGACAGAGTAATAAATAGTTAGTTCAAAAATCTGTGTATTTTCTAAGAGAGTGCGAGGAGAGCTAGACTATATACTACGAAACCCCACCGAATCTTTACCGAAACTAGTCTGGCTAAGCTCTAACCCCTGACTTTAACCCACACTTACTTTTCTAAACTGAAGTATACTTATATAAGGACCTGTAAATTAACATAAGTAAAATTTCCTTTAGAAAAACTATTTCTAATACACGTAAAAGTAAACAATAAGTAATATATAAGAAATAATAAATAAAATGACAAAGTATTTAATAGCGTTTAATTCTGGCCTGACAGTGTCCTGAAAGTGCCCCGAAAGGGGTCCGAATATAGCGAGGCGCAATAGCGAGGTTAAGCGAGAACTAGTAATAATAGGAACTCTTAGTATTATATAACGTAATAAATATATATATGTCACCTCCCCCTAAAGGTTTATGTTAGATTTTGACTTCGGTAACTCGTGCCGATTCTACGCTAGAGAACAGCCGAAGTAATCTCCACTGCTTACGCGGCCCGGAAATTACTCTCGTATTCGATTACGTAGTCCGTAAGAGCCACGTAATCGATTACGTAGTCGTCGAAGCTTCTAGAGAAGCTAATATTATATATAACTACCGAAGAGCCCTTATGGCTCTTCTCTCAAGTAAGCAATCTACTTTGTCTCTAATCACGTGTTCACCTACTGCGCTTCCTCTCTTCTGATTGGCTCACCTATTTTCACAGTTTAAAATCTCCTTAACAAACACATATACAACTACCGTACGTATACTACTTTTTAATCTCCCTAAATTCACTTAATATAACTTAAAAACTAATATTTCTAAAAAGACTATATTAAATTAAATAAACAAACCAAAAGTAAATATACTCTTTAGAGATAGTTCAGTAGAGAAACGGTATACTAACTGAAAACAGTGCCTACACTTATACCTATAAGAGCGCTCGACCTTATATACTATAAATACTATATTTAGTGCGTTCGTCTCCTCACAAAGAATCTATCCCTCGAATACGCCTTTAATAATTTTAAGAGTAAGAAATACGTATATTACGTAGAGAAGAAGTCCCGGTATAACTTAATAAGTATTCCTATTTCTTTTCCCTATTTTAAATTATATCCGAATCCTCGCCGAAAGTACTCTAGATATACAGTTACTAATATATAATAGATTCTATAGTTTATTACTAAAGAATACCTTCGTCTAATTACTGCCCTCGAGGCAAAAGATAAAGAAGCTATTATTATTGCCGCTAAATTAATTAATTCGGCATTATTAGTCGCTACTACTAGTATACTAAAGACTATTAAGGAGTTGTCGTTAGCGTTATTAAAAGAAACTCGCGCTATACGCCGGGAAATCGCTAACTTAGCCAACTTACAAGTAATAAGTTAACCCCCTTATTCTTTTTTAATATTAAGGCTCCTAAGTATTAACGCTTTATATAATAAGAGACGGTATTAGTCTTAAACTAGCTCCTTACCGTCGTCTCCTCTGCCGCCACTAAGCGTAATAGGGAGGACGGCAGTGAGGACAATCCTCTTATTAAGCGCCCCTATTAAAGTCGCCGCTATAGCGCGGAGGAGGAGGACAAAGAACCTTTTTAAATATTTATAAGTAGGGGATTCGGCCCTGTTTTAGATTAACTTTATAGTAAGTTCTTTGTAGCGGCACTTTTTTTATACTACTATATAGGAGTAGCCCCCTACGGTGAAACCGGTAGTTTATCCTTATTAAAGTGTCGTCGTAAGGCCGCCCGTTAGTACTTTAAATTAGAGGGTGTTTTAAAACTAAATCGAGTGTGTTTTTGACTTCGTAAATTAATTAAATATGAAAATAACCACAAGTAATAAATTAATAAATAAGGGTTATAAGGAAATAAAAAATCGACGAGTATAAGAAACCCCTTTATTACTAGTCCGAATTAACTCCGGTTAACTATTGAACTTAACCCTTTATTTTGATAGTAAGGATATTAGTATTAATAAAATCCCGAAGAGCCTTATTCAGAGCGCTCTTCGTCATAGCGTTGGCAGGATTATTAGCGTTATTAATTTATTAAACCTCTGTTAGCTCTCTGCGTTCGTATAATTAACGAATAGCTATAATATCGATTATTAAGCGCTTTTCTTTTGTCGTACCGAGCTTAATAATATACTTATAAAGAGACAGAGAATCCGTGTAGACGACGGTAGGGAGACGTGATATGCCTAGCTTGTTAGTTACTATATTAATAGTAGTACTAAGGGAAATTAATATATTAATGCTAGTTATTATAGTATATAACTCTAATACGAGTGCCGCACGGGTTACTCTCTTATATTTTATTAAGCTAGTATATACGATATTACCGGCCATAGTAAATTGCGTATCCCCTACCGTTTTAGTACCGATTACTAATACGAAACCTATTTACGAACTCAAGTCTTTATTATTAGTAAAAGAGCCGTCTACAAAAACGTAGACTTTCGTAGACCGTAAGTCGACTAGTACGTATTATAGTCCCCTTTCTAAGTTGTTTATCTGCTATTTAAGGCGTAAGTTTAGGGCCTTAACGTTGTCTTCCGTCGGATCTTAGTGTTGCGCTACGACTAATAAGTTAAATGTTACTTCTAGCTAACATATAGTAGTAAAATAAGCCGCACGAGCTCGCTACTCTCTATAAGCCTTTTTGTAGTCCTCTTTTCTAGCGTCTACTAGCTCTAGCCTTATTCCCTGACTTTTCTAAGACATATAGAGGCTGTCCCCGTCTATAGTAATAGTACACTTATTAAACGTAATAGTTTTAGTAAGGAGTAGTACTCGTATTAGCTTCGTTAGAAAACCGGCCTTAGTAATCTTATCTTACTCTCTTACTAAGAAGTCCTTGTTCCTTAGAATTAACGTGTCGTCTGTTTGTATACTTACGACCCTAAATTCATGGCTTTCCTTAGTGTTAATTAGTAGGCATAGGTCGTATATTAAGGTCTTTATTTATAAGTTCTCTACATAGTGCTTGTAATATATATTAAACTAATAATTTCCAGACTTAAGTATATTGTATAACGGTAGTATTACTATAAATACTATATTAAGTGGGAACTCGTTTGCGATCTCTTTTAGTAGCCACGCAAATATATCCCGGAGGAGCCTTGTCTCTGCCTAGACATAGGCTTAAGTAATGTCCTGGATAGCTAGATATAATTCAGACCCTTTTCGGAGGCGATTCGTATACCTTGCGGTAGTAACTAAAAATATTAGTAACCGCTAGCTAGACCGTTAAATTGTCGGAGACTGAGTTAAAATCTCTCTCTTGCCTTTGTCGTTAAAGTATTAAATTACTAGTCTTGACTTCTTATATAGAGTTGACGTCTCCTTGCCTTTGACTTCGTCTACTATTCTTGACTTAAAGATGTGGTGGCCTCTTACTCTAAGGTCGTCCTTATAAATAGGCACAAAAACACCCCTTTTAATAAGTACGTCGTATTCTGTCCTTTAGGACTACTAGAATAGTGGCCTAAGTGTTATAATCTTCCCTTTAGTACGAAGTTTAATAAATAACTCTCGGTCCCTCGTCTCCTTTTTAGTTAGAAACACTTTAATATTGTAATTATTATTAATAGTTAGTAAATCTAAGAGGTGTTTCGTAAATAGAATTTAGACAGCGATTCGGGGTAAATTTAGTACTATTTTAATAGTGTTTCTGATTAGAGATCCTAGATATTATTTATAAATATCTTCTAGTAAGTTTTCTTTTTGTCGTTTAATACTAAAAGTGTCTATTTTAAAGGGACGAACTATAGTTAATTAAAACGTACGTATTCTCTTATTTCTTATATTAATCCTATATAATTCTCCTTTTATACTTAAGAAATTGTAAGGTTTTGTCTATCTTTTACCTGTCACGACACAAGAGCCTTGGACGCAGAAGGTTGACTTAACACTTAGAATACAAAACTATAGAGCTACTCTACAGGAGGGAGCCATATATATAGGGAGTCGGAGGGGAGTCGGACCTGTTCCGGACCCCTGACCTAGCCGAACCCTAGCCGAAGCATACCTGTCGTAACATTACCTTCTTAATACACTAAAACTTAATTATTAAGGTAGAGACTATAAATATAAGTGGTTCCGGGGCCGTTTCGTATAACTAACGTATTATTGACTTTACGCGTAATATAAATTTTCTATACTTCCTTTATAACTTTCTTAATCGTAGCCACACGTTACTCGACTAATAGATTTAGGGGGTCTAACTCCGTTATTCTAAAGTATACGCCGAAGATAAGTAGTGTAGGGATAAGCCTATTAAGTCCAGCTATATTATTTACTGCTTTTACTGTTATTTGTAGTTAGTCTTTGTCGCTTAACTCAGGGTGCTCTTTTATAATGATTTTATAGGCACGGCGTAATAGGCGGTAGTATCGCTCCACTTTATTAATTAAATAGTGTACTTTAATAAGTACTAGCTTAAGAGTATTACCCACAAATCTAAGTACACTCCGAAACTCTTTAAAATTAAAATTAGTGTTATAGTCGTACACGACGAAATCCGGGGGTCTAAGGTAAGTGTTAATTTATACTGACTTAAATACGTTAAAGGTAGCCTAAGCCGTAGCCGAACCGGGGGCCTTTTAAAGTAATTTCGCCGCACTAAAACCTGTTACCTTATTTATTATATAAAGGGTATATTGTTCTTTAAACATTGCGATATCGACGTAGACTATATAATTGAAGTCAACGTCGTCTTATAGTTTAAAGCGGAACTTATATAAAGTATTTATATGTTTTTAGTAATACTTACACATCTCTTTAACCCTTAATATAACTTCCGAGTTATACTTATAGCTAACTTAATCTAGCAAGTACTAAAGACGTTTTACCGAAGGGTGTCCGAAACGCTTATAAAGCTAACGTATTTCTAGTTTAGTTAGGTGGCATATATTTATTGTTCCGGTTAAAGTATCTAGTAATTGACAATATTAGTCTAAAAGTAGCTATAAATGCCTATACTTCCGTATAATTAAGTGCTTCTTGTTGCCCTAAATTAAGACATTGCGCAGGTTATTGTATTACGCGTTAAGTGTATCTAACTATTATAAACAAACTAGAAATAAGATATTTATGTCTACGATTTAAAAGTCTATTTCTTTAGCCGGAGTATTAATTATAGCGACTCCTAGAGACGGTCGCGAACCGGCACTAAATGTGATTTAGCTTTAGCCCGCCTAACTAATATTAAACTTAATATCTTGAATTCGTTATAATACCTATAGTTAATTAATTTCTCTCGTGTTTTTATTAAATGCCCTTATATTAATTAATAGACTTTAAAAGAATTTGTCTATTTATTGCGTTATATAAGCCTTACTAAGAGCGGGTCTCTTGATTTTACTTTTTAAGATATAAGTAGCCTTCCTCTTTTTAAGTTGCCTTATGACTTCTCGTGTATTATATTATGCCTCACTTATTATAAATATAGTCGTGAAGTTTGCGATACTATTATTATTATCGTCGTCGGAACTCTTTAAAGAATCGTTAATATCTATTAAAGTGTCTAAATCCGTATCTTAGTAATTTCCTAAATAGTGTCTAGATATAGTCCGGTTCTAGTCTAAATTAGGGTCGATCCCCTTAATATAAGCTAAGTAACTTTTAAAGGTCTTATCTGTGGCTTTTACTCCTTTGGCCTTATATACCGCGAAGTATCTTGCCTTAGACGCTACTTACTCTTCGTCTAAGTAGCGACTACTATAACAATCTATCTTCTTATAAATAATACAGCCTATATAGCCTAGTATAAGCTAGAATTTGTCTCTGCGTTTGTTTTTACTTGAAAATTTTATCTTGTAGTTAAAGTAATAAGCCGTCTTATTTACGACATAAGATTAGTGGCGATTTATATATAATCTAAAGTACTTACTTACCTTTAATCCCGAGTTATAAGTTACCTTAACGCTAACGGCGGAGTAAAGACTATTTATTAATATAAGGAAAGTAAGGAGTGCCTAAAATAAAGCCATCTTAAAGAGGGGGTTCCCTAATACTCCTTACACGAGTTTATTACAGAGCGTCTTATCGTTTTATATATTATTATCTTTTAGGCTAAGTTAAATATTTTATAGTTCCTTAGCGAAGTTCTTTAATTAAGTTAGTATTAGTTTTCCCGTTTAGTAAGGCTCTTCTTAAAATAACGAGAAAGTCAGACTAAACTACTAACTAAGGAACTTATTAACTCTCTCTTCTGTCTTAAAGTGTTCGCGAGTCGTCTTAATAAGCTTATTAAATGAGTACCCCTTATTTTAGAGGTACTAGTAGTAATACGAACTAGCTTTATCTTATAACATCGACGGAAAGGCTCGGTTCTAAACCTTAGTCTTAACTAATACTCTTTAACACAAGTCGGCGAAGATATAAAGCTTCTTATTTAAGTAGTCCTTGTCTCCGCTATATTAAAGCTCCTTAGTGTATATCTTAGTAAAGTTTACTAACGATTTTGCTTAGTCTAGGGTTAATAGATTTATAATATATTATAATAGTCGAATTAGCTCTGTATATAGTCTAGTAGTCCTAGGAACTTCAAATAGTAATAATAACTTGTCCCGTAGGTATATTACTAGCGTTAGTGTAGGATTCGGCAACGCGTAGTTATTTAATTTCCACGAGTGGAGATTACTTAAGAGATCCTTCTTAAGAGTAAATAAGAACTCTTTCTTTAAGACTATAAGTGGGGGGGTTACGCTATATAAATCCTCGGCTTTATCTCCTTTAGTAAGGGAGATCTTAAGTAATCTTAATAGCTAAATCGTTTTTATAAGCTTTACTCTTAACCCTTTTAAAGGAGTGTTTTCCTTTATAAAATAAATAACTACCTTTAATTAGTACTATAAAGATATTAGGGGTTAATTTTATTAGAGTATTATTAGGATTAGTAATAGTAAGCGAGAGACTAATTCCCGGATGTGATTCGGTACTAATTCGGGGTAGTTCCGAATTTGTATTTCTACTTAGTCTCCTGGCTACACATTCTCTTTAGCTTATACTACTTTTATTAAAGCGTGTACTGTCCTTGTCCCTTTCCCTCGTTATATAAACACACTAAAGGCTTGTAAGTCGTCCTTAAAATATATACGTTTTATGACCTTAATTAATTTGAACTCGTTTATTGTTTAATCCTTAAAATACTCTTAAAAGTCTTAGAAAAGGAATTCTCCCTTAAAATAACTATTATAATAGGCCTTATAAAACCTTCGCGAGTATACTATTACGTCTCCCGTGAAAATTAGACTAGGATTTAGTATTGTCGTATTATTAAATGTTTCCGGAATTAACTTTAGTTCCGCCGAAGTATTCGCTATTGTGTCGGATTTAATTCGTAAGTGATTTAATAAGTTCCTAGATAAGTTTCTTAAAGGTCTAAAGTTTTAGATTTAAGGATATTAAATTAACAGTATTTATAAAGTAACTATCGTATTATAATAGCTCTTCTCCGACGTGTAATTGTCTTAATCGAGTCTTAAGAGAGAAGTTACCTTCCTTTTATAATTTAAAAAAGGTAAACTGCCCTTTAAGGAAAATATAATAAAGTACTCTTTAAGTTAAAGCCTAGAATCTACTCTATAGCCTAAGACCTTTTTTGTTTATAATAAGGTTAATAATATAAGCTTACTACTAATTAGTGTCGGTATAGTACCGGTTTATGTACTACGCCGTATATATAAATATATTCTAATACGAGTATAGCGACAGAGTAATAAATAATTAGTTTAAAAATTTATATATTTTCTAAAAGAGTGCGAGGAGAGCCAGACTATATACTACGAAACCCCACCGAATCTCCACTGAAACTAGTCCGGCTAAGCTCTGACCCCTGACTTTGACCTGCACCTACTTTTCTAGACCGAAGTATACTTATGTAGGGACCTGTGGACCAACAGTCTTTTATACGTTAAACTCGGACTTTTTAATGTCGGCCTAGAGTCCGTGTACTTATAGTATTATTATTACTTTTTTAATATAGACCTTATATTCCTTAGGGGTAAACGAGTATATTAAGATATTGTTTATATAAGCCGCGTAAAAGTCGTCGAAGTGCTTTATAAGGATATTATTAATAAAACGCTAGAAAGTCGCCGGACTATTTATAAGACTAAAAGGAAGGACCTTATATTTATAAGTACCGTATTAGGTGCGGAAGGTTATATAATCCTTACTCTCGGGGGACATACGGATGCGGTAGAAAGCTTACTAAATATCGAGCTTTGTGAAGACCTTTGCTTTATAAATACGTGTTATTATCTTATTAATTAGAGGGATTAGGTATAAATCCTTCTTTAATAAGGCATTTAACTTCCGGTAGTTAATATATAGCCGGAGACTATTATTAGCTTTCTTGGCGAAGAGAATAAGGGCCATATATAGTGCGCCCGAGGGCTTAATAAAACCTTTATATAAGTTATTAATAATGTATTATTTAGTCTCTAATAGCTGTTTTTTAGTTATACGCCGGAGAGGTTTAAAGGACAAGTCGTTCTCCTTAGTAAGCTCGATCTAGTGGTTTATACCCTAGCGATACTCTAGTAACTCGTTAAAGGCTTATTAAGAGAAGAGGGGAGTATACTCTTAATACTTTATAAGGAGCTTTTTGCCTACTAGCTCGTTATCTTGCGCACACTTAGCCTCTAGGGCCTCTTTTAAGGACAAATCTTTATTTATTAATGCGAGTTTAACACTTAACTAGTCTAAGGCCTTTCGCCGGCGACGAGTTAGCTTTTAGTCGATCTTATGCGCCGATGTTACAAAAGTCTTTACCTTATTTTTCTTAGCTTTTTTAGGTCGGAGGTACGTAGTAGATATCGCCGCTATTAATATAAGGAGGATCTTTGTATTAATCGCCTTTAGCTAGTAATTTGTTAGAGAGGCTTTACGGGCGCTTTTGTTTTTCGGTAATAATCCCGGATCACGGGATATTAGTGGCTTTAATTAATTTTCTATAACACGTAAGCGCTTTTTAACTTCTCTAGTAAAGCTCGAGGGTCGAGTCGGCGAGACGCTGGCTAGAGGTCGTATAGAGACCTTTGACTTAGGGGAATCGTCGAGTGCCGTAATCCTGGCTTGCCTTCGGCGGTAGTTATCCGTATTTATAAGGGTATCCCTTTGCTTTGTATTAAGTTAGTGAGATTTGACGATTAGCTTGTCGGAATAGTCGATATCGATAAAGACTCGCTAGTTAAAGTACGGCTAAACTAGTATATCTAATGGCTATTTTAGTCGATTACGGTTCTTAGTATACGACTACTTTAAGTCGTAATGCTTTAAGAACTTCCGACTTATTAAAACGTCGGTGTTTCCTAGGTTAGTTATTAAGAAGGGGAAGTTAATTCGCCTGCGGTTAATAGTTAAAGTAAGTAAGACGGCTATATTAATTGGCTTGCCTTTCTTACTATTGTAGCTAGTTAGGACAATTGACTAAGGAAGTAATATAAAAGAAATATTAAATTACTTAACAAGTCGGTATATAAGAGAGGTTTTAATTGTACTAAAGATATTAGCTTTATTATTAATATATGTAAGTGTTTTAATAAAGAATTTATTTCTTTTTAGTTTAATACTAATTAAGAATTGTCGTCCTTTAATAAGAGCACGGAAATTAAATACTAAGTCCTTTTATAAGTTATGGCTAATGTCAAGGTGTAAGTCTTTGCCACGGCCTAAGAGTTTTTTGAAAGCTCGTTAGTCTTTAGGTCTTTGCTAGTGACTAGCTCGGAAATCGACCTGTCGAGAGCCTAGTCTCTTTGGCGCTTAGGACAGTCGCTAGCCTAATAGCCGGTCTTGTTATAATAAAGACAAGTGTTAAAAGAGACGTCCTTAGGTGTAAGAGGGGGTATAAGGGACTTAGGTCGGCGTAGGGCGGGCGAAGGAGAGGGCGTACGCTAGCGGATATCCGACGACTGTCTTGGAGTCGGGGTCGGGGGTCTCCACGCCGTGGTAGCCGGCGTAAGGGAGGTAACACGCTAGTTCTCCTTTTTTAGGATGCCGCGCGAGTCGTTAATATTAAAAGCTACGTTAGACTAAGCTTTGCGAGTCGAGGCGGCTTTTTCTAAAGTAATATTACGGTTTTCCCGGTCCGTAATAGCTAGGAACTTATTAAGAGCAGTGTAATTACTGTCTATCTTGTACTTCTCGATATAAATTATACGTTTAAGAGCCGGGGATACCTTCTCACATATATCCTTAAACTAACGGGTACAAGCGATTTTGCTTATAATAGCGTATAACGTGAATTTGACTTAGAAGTCGTTATATATTATATTTCTTATAGTAAGTTAGTTATAGAGTCTCTTAATAGCTTAGACCCGGTTATAGTCGAAGAATCGCTGGTTTAACGCCTTTAATACGTTAAACGCTATATTAAAGGTTCCGGTATAGTCGAGATTTATATGTTAAAGGATAATAGTCTTAGCTTCGCTAGTAGTACACCGGAAGTAAGCCTTAACTTAGGACATCTTATTCTTAAAGTTACTAAAGTACTCTTTTAGGAATAGCTTTATTTTTAATTTTTAAGTATTATATTTAATATCTCCCTTATAATCGCTAAAGGGGAGTCAAGGGTACTTAACTTTAAAAGGCTTTACTATTAAGATTGACATATTTAATTTCGGTAGATAATAGTCGGCGGTTAGCTAGAGGTTAGCTATAAGAGTACGGGTTAATTAGTCGGAAGAGAGGGAGGGAGTGCGAGTCTCTTGACAGGGGTTATCGATAGTATATTAAGTGAAGGCTTACGTGACAGCGGCGGCGACAGTAAAGCTGACGGAGTCCTTAATTAGTTAATTTACCTTAGCTTATTAAGCGGGGGTAAGGCCTTTTATATTAGTAGGCTCTAGCGATGTGTCGAAGAAACGCTGGGGTTTGTTCTCTGGTTCTGAGTCGAATCTGTTAAAGCTGTCTAGTTCCTTCGAAAGGGTCTTGACCGAAGGGATAGGGGTACTAGTGAAGCCTAGCCGTATAGGGGGCTCCTTTCTTTAGAGCTTTACTAACGAGGGGGAGAAGTCGGCAGTAGTAATAATATAAGGTTAAGGAGTATTTGTGTTTAAGGTTATTAATTAATTTATTAATTAGACATTCGTTCGAAACAGGGGCGCGTGTTAAGCTATAGTAAGGTAAGTTGACTATAAGAGAATATTTAGCTTTCTCTAGGACAGTCTGCTACTAGGACAGTCTGCTACTAGGGCAGAGAGGTACTTATTTGTTAAATAAGCTAAGGTGTTAAGGCTCATTATTAACTTATTACAAGGACAAGTCGACGAGGCGCAAGACCGGGTGAAATATAACACTTTATAATAAAGGGGTATAAGTCTTTTCTTATATTACGGCTAGTAAGAGGTTAATACGGCGAGTTAACTCTAGCTGTGTATTTAGGCCTTTAGTTACGCTTAGAATCGAGAAGAAAAGACAAGGAGGAAAGGAGAGCTCTCTATAAGGGAGGGCTTAAGTATAAATATATAAAGGACCCTCCTAATAGGGCCTAGCGTAGTCGCGTGCCGTTCACGTTAATATGTCGTAGGCTCGCCACTTAGTCTTCCCTATTAGCTTAGCGCCGTCGCATAGCCAGCGATGCTACGGGCCCGTGTCGGTTAGAATACGAGGCGCATCGTAGGTCGTAACATTTAGCGAGATATTTACTTTTATTATAAGTGTAATATAGTCCTTTCTCTCGGCTTTTTTACTTTATTTATTTATTTAGTCCCCTTTCTCTTAGTGCCGTCTAGTTTTATCGGGTCCCCGTGAGCTTGTTTATTATTAAGGTTAGGCTAGTAGTTACTATACCTCTTCCCGTGGTTCTAAGGGTACTAGGGTTTCTAGAACTGGGAAGGGGCGAAATAACCTCTTCGCTCCCGCTAGCGTTCTTGGATTTAGTTGTCGATTTTAATTATTGTTTTAATTAACTTATTAAGGGTGGCAGTCTTAGGGGCTCAAGAGAGCTCGTCTTTAATATAGTCCTTAAGGCCTTCGTAATACTAGGCCCTTAAGCCGCTATTTATTTATTTTAAACGTATAGCGTAACGCTAAAACTTAGCCATATACTCGTGAATAGTGCCTTAGTAGTAAATACTAAGCAAGTGTTTTTCCGCTTACTCGGTCTTATCGGGGTCCCCAAATACTCCCTTAATAGCGGTCGTAAATCCGGTAATAGTCTTAAAGATAACATTGCTCTTCTCGACTACAGTAGTAAAGTAATTGCCTTTAATATTATTAAGAAGGTAGTCGTATAATACCGGTTTGATTTAGGAGGCCGCCGTATTTCTTAAGGAGGCGATTTATAAGACCTACTTAAGTTCGACATTAAATTTGTCGCTATTAAAAGTAAGGTAAGAGTTGGGGCCACAGCTAACCGGCACCCTTAAGCGAAATTAATGCCCTACTCCAATTTCCCCCTCTTCTTCTTCCAACTTTAATTACACTACAACTACTAATTTAAACGTCTTAAAATTCAAGATAGAAACAAATATTCAGTCACCTTCTCGTCTCTATAAGCTATATGAAAATTAGGAAACGCTAAAACGAGTTAGAGTTCGATAAGTTAGGCAAGATAGAAAATCCTGGCGCTAGATTTATCTAGAATTAGGGGTTCTTAAATTAACTGCCTAAGATATTTGCAAAGCTCCTACTAGCCGTAGAACGAGGAAAGGGAAGTAGTATTAAAAGAGGCTTCTAAATATGCGTTGTTTACGCCAAATTATCTGATTTATTGCCTAAAGTCATAGTACTCGCCGCATGACTTTTGAGTAAGTCAAAAGAGCTCTTAACCTCCCTACTTTAGTACGTACTATTCGCCGAGAATTACGCAGAATTAGCTACTGCCGCTGTATTGTATGTCCTAAACTCTTTATCTCAAGGGCACAAGTAAAGAAACGACTCGCTTTTGTATTTGAGTACCGTTAGTGGGGAATATTAAAGTGGGAGTTATAAGGCCAGGAGGAGGAGATTAGAGGAAGGTTATATAGTCAGATAAAGCTACTTTTGAGCTAGGAAAGAGAGGCAGGATTTAGGTGACACGTAGAGTGGACGAAAAGAGGTATCGAGACTGTATTAAGTCTATTTATTAGTTAAGAAGAGTGTCTGTGATGATTTAAGGGGCTATTAGTTAGGACTACAAAAGCCTATTAGTCTTTCTTAAGAAAGAAGAAAGTCCTAAAGAGGTCAATTCACGGGCATACCGTGATTAAGTGCTTATACTTATTGTTTTCTTATTATTTAATTAATTAGGGTCAGAGTATATTTTTATAAAGGACGGTTTTAAGGTCTATAAGGGGGATACTAGAATATAGAAACTTTAACACTATATTAGAGGGTTTAATTGGCCGCCTTCTTCACTTGATTTGAACGTTATTGAGAAGGTTTAGAGGTGAATGAAAGAAGAATTAAAGAAGCTTCTATTTGTACTAACTTCTAAGGAAGTATTATGCCGGGAGATTTAGAGGCTTTAGGACTAAGTAGACTCACGTGACTATAGTAGGTATATAGAGAGATTGACTTGTAAATTGGAAGATATAATTAGTATAAAAGGACTAGCTACTATTTATTAATATATAGTTTTAATTTAAAGAAATTTCATAAATAATTCAAAAAGTTATAATTTTTGCAAAAAGTAAAGTTACTTGAGGTTCTCGCTTAAGGGTGTCGGTTAGCTGTGGCCCCAACTCTTATATATTATACTAGAGGATAAATTAACTAAGCTTACTTTGCTAGTTATAGTAAGTGTCAAGTACTTAAACCTTAGGGGCACTAGGCTTAAGTGGCGCCTCCTTAGCTCCGACCTTACCACCTTCTCCCTTAGTAAATCCGCCGGGGGCTATTTTCGTTCGAGTAATAATACTTTAAGTGTAGCGTTCTTAAGTTTTAATTAATACGCGGCGTATAAGTATATTTGTTAATATTAGCTAAAAGTAAAGTCACAAGAGGGTTAGTTTTTAATTAGAATTAAGACGTTATAAGTAATAATTAAATTACTATATAAATTTAAGTATAAAGCTTTATTACTTAAGAAATTACTTTGTTTATATAAAGCTTCGACTAAGTATAAGATCCCTTAAATCCCTCGATTTCCTAAATCCCTAGATCTTTAAATCCCCTCGGTTTATAGAGGCTCCTAGGATCCCGGGATCCCTCACGTGACTTCCCCGCCTGCTTAAATAGCCTTTAAGTTAGCTTTTAAAGTAGCCTTTATAACTTATCCTAGCTTTTTTACACGGTAAGGCCGCCAAGCCTTAGGGCTAAGACACACGTGATTCCTTAGATTATAATAATATAAAGTTTAAATACATCGAGTACGACGTTATGCGAGCTCTTAATGAGATCGCAAATGATAAATTATTATGAAAAGTTGCGATTAAGTAAGGTATTTTTAAGAGTACATTTTAAGAACAACTCTAAAACTTAAAAAATTATCAAAAGGTTATTAATCACTTTTCCTCCTATATATGCCTTCGTCTTCTCGCTTCTTTTTCAATCCTCTTGTTATTTCGTTCAATATGTGGAGTATCCATTATTCTGGGGGGGTCTAGGTCTTGATAGCTCGAGAATGAGAAAGGAAAGCCGGATTGAAGATCTCTATGTGGAGCTCAGCGTCTTAAAATGCGGCATAGGAACGGACGATGTAGACAAGTCCTCCTCGGAAGCAAATAGTGGGATTAAATCCAGTAACATTTCTAGCTACGTTAGACTCTGATATAGTCACTCAGGCCTTCTTACTCTTTATATGATAGTCAAAGTTTGCATGCCATCCCTACCAATGGCTTCATACTCCAACCACGGATCGTTCTTCAATGACTTGAAATCAGTCCACTCTTCCACGTCTAGATCTCCGGCAAACAATTGCATCCACCCGTATCTCCTAAATTGCCCTTTTACATCTCCGGTTTGGTGGATTAACAATAGCGACATGTTCCAATGCGGCATTTGATGAGTGTCAACAAACAGGGGCAAGCAGTGTAGCTGCATTGACGGCAGCTGGCAATCGAGACGTATGAAGGCTCTCCACGCGCGTTCTACCCAGTGCCCATTGATGTAGACGGAATAGCGCTTCATCTCTTCATCAGTACCTAGCTGTATGGTCGATAACCAGCCTGAGAGCCTGAGATGCCCACCAGTGACAGTGCTGATTGTGTCACCCAAATCATTGATGGCTTCGCATTCGAGAACGTCGATGAGATCGATCTTGTCTGGAAAGTCCTCTTGGAACCAGGCCATTGAAATAGGGCCATCTAAACACGCCCAAGACCACGAAGGCGCGCGATACGGACTAGGGCGTGGAGTAGATGGGAATAGCGGTTGCCCACCGCTGAGCGACCAGCTGAGTTGAGTGACCATGTGACTCTTCCACATTCCTGCGCAGTACTGGTCGTTGAACGCTTGCTGCATGCCCTTAGCCAAACCGCCAAGAGCAGCAAGCTTGTCACTTGTGTATGTGAGATTGCAACGAGTATACCTCTCCAAAATTCCTCCCCACAGCCTTTGCAGCTCCCTCAGCGGATCGCTGGTCGGGTTTGAGTATCTATCTTTTAATTCAGACCCAACATGGTGAAGGGCATAACATAGAATATCGCGTGGCACCTCCTCTGACCTTAGGTTGGGAGGGATTCCTCGTGGGTAGCTTTGGCATGCTGTTAGATCATAGCACTGCCAATAGAACTGTTTGCCCGTCATATGAAGGACTCTGGGCGCAAGCAAGAGCTCTTGAGCCACCCATGCCCTCGTCATGAGCGGCATGCCTTCAAAAGCCACAGACCAGAGATTGTCGTAGTAAATGTGGAAGTTGTCGTTTTTCTTACAGTCAGTCCAATCGCTCTGTACGTAGCATGGACTGATTATGGCACAAGCATCGTCCTGGAAACAGCCAGCTTGGTTATTAGCTGCAACGCTTGCGGCGACATTCACTATAGCGTTCTTGTAGACTTCACCCATTCGTGGTGCTTCATGTTCCCAATCCGCTTTTGAGTCCTGAAAGATGCACAGAGAGTCTATCCATACATATTGCAGCCCAAGAGACTTGGTTGCATGTATCACGTCCTGGAAGGTCTGACCCAACTCAGCGATTGAGAGACCATTTTGCAAAAGATGCAGTGTCTCGGCGGTCAACCGCCAGACCTGTGATGTGCCCCAGCAATGGCTCACTGTTGCATATTGAAAAGCAGTCTCCTTTGATGTGTCGAGGATCAGGTGTATGGTGTTCGAGCCATCTTGAGCGATCTTGAGCAGGCGTGTAGGATTCACTCTATCCATCTCCAGGGTATTACGGCATTTGGGGTGGGATTGCAAACACTTATGCAGCCAAATACTGGCGATGTCGAAGCTGGCTTCCCTACTTGCCGTAGCAGTCTCAGACTTGTCCAGATTACTCGCTACAAGTAGTCAACACTGTCATCCACATCTTAAGGATAGGGTTTGCCTTACTCGCCAGGGGCTGCAAGCAAAATGTGTACGCTGAACCTCCGGTTACAATGCCATTCCTATTAACAGTGAAAGCCAATTCCGAGATGTTATACGGATTAGATGACGACCGGCTAGATTTATGAGACAAGCGGTATTTTGACACTGGATTTTCTGTGCTTGTCTCCAGGCTAATAAGCGTCGGAGCCTCCGCCGCCTGTTGAGAAGTTGTGGGTGGCCGGTATTCGGAAACTGCACGCCATAGAACCACGCAGATAAAACATTCTTCAAAAGCTGATTGCTGCAACTGGTAAAGATAGAGATGGTGATTGACGTCCTTGTGAGGACACTTGCCTTGGAAGATATCCCGACACGTCCTGCACAGCTTGGAGAACATATTGTTAATTGCTTTTGGGAGGCGGGAATGCTTGGTCATGAATTGGTGAACCCCATCCTTGGGCAGGACCAGGTTCCCGAGGTCGGGCACACCTTCCTGGCGATGGCGCTTAATCGAACCAAAGTCGAGCGTATCATTGAACACTGTCTCCCACATAAATGATCTTGCAAACCAGGGTATTTTTTCTATTCGAGGATTTTAAGCTAGAGAGAGAAGAAGCCAGTAAGCGTTTGATCAGAACACCGAATTGCGTGCTTTTATTGATGTCTGTCTACCTAAGCTAAATTGAGAGATGTGTCCTTAAGAGACCAAAAGATGACTAAGTAAAAGCACGTGACTCTGATCATATTCACCACCACGAGTACTTTCTTAACCTTTACCTGGGGAAAATGAAGCAGGAGACAGAGCGGCCACACCCTGAAGCATCTGAGCATAATAATATGATCCTCAAACTGGCCAACTATAAGTAGAGGCCGTACTATATAACCTGATTCATCCTCTCTGGTTGAGTTAGTCGTGCAGATATGTCTGCCTTCGAATGTTCATCGTCAGCGCAGGCAAATATCATCTCCAACAATAGCACCAGCACAGTTAATAGATTTCCTCCAAAGCAGCGGCTCTGGTATGCGTGGCGCTATACCTGAAAGTATGCGCTAAAATCAAAGAGGCAGCGCATCCGAACGTAGTTTACAGATACAGTAAGTAGTTCAAGGGTCATAGACAAGATTAATTAACTACGATGGGGTTAATCGTACCACTTTATTCCCTAATGCTGTGGATTTAGAGCCTGTATCTTCTGAACATGGTTGATCTGAGATATATCATTTGTAGCGATGCGGTTTAACCCAAGAACTCTCTTTCTCGCGTCTGTGTGAAGTTTTCGCGCAGATTCTACTATTTCCTCATCGATGCCGAGATTGTTTAGAATAATCATGGCGCAACTTGGAGCAGGTCGACTTGTGCTTATGCAAAAAGCCGAGTTCGTAAAGCCCTGCCCCTTATACGAAGATTAGAGTTCGCAGGTCCCCATAACTTAACCCCATTATCTAACAACCGCGCTCTTAAGTTATAATGGAGATCTTGGTCCACCTACAGGAATGAACTAATAATCTACTTCAAGTGTTCTAATCTAAGTAAAATATAAATGCCGCAAATCGCTTCATTTATAGATATAATAGCATTGTTATAATTAATCCTTAAATTATAATAGACCCGAGTAGCCCTAATATAAATAACTCTTAAATATACAACTTTACGTAAAATAGTGACTTTAGCGTAAAAAACGCAATAATATTATCGAAATAGAACTTGTCGAGAGAAGATTACAGCTCCTCGTACTTTAAAGGTCTAAGCGAGATTATATAATCTATTAACACTTAATTAACATAGGATCTCTTAATATAAACTTTGTATTATACTAAAATTATTATAATTCAAGCAGCTTATAATAAATATCTTCGTTTATAAATATAATTTTCTTTTAAATAAGTATTCTTATTATAGCGCATACCTAAAAGCTTTTAAAAATTGAATAAGTAGGTCTTAATCTGAGTGGTACATAGCTCACATGTTCTAACCGGCGGGTCAACATCGCAAACCCTTAGCATTTTACCTTTAAATAACGATAGCACTAAGTAGTACTTTGCTAAGACAACTACCACCGCTAAGCCTTTTAACCTTACCTCCCCCGTTTTTCGTAGTATTAAAAAGACTTATTTTTGCCCCCGCTTATACCTTAATTATGCGAGATTAAAAAGCGTAACTATAAACGTCAATCCTCAGGAAGAATAATTTTTCCGATGCTTAATAAAAACGCAATAAATAAGCGAGCCGCCAAATAGCAATCGAAGTGACCTGCGTATTTTAGCGGTTGAATCCCTATGGCCATCTTTTTCCAAGCTTATTTTAGTGCGGTGTCGGGCATAATAACCCTTCTCATAGTATCGGTCCCTAAGTGGCGAGATCCGGTGTACTAAAAAGATAATAATAGGTTTATTACGCCACTCTTATTTAAATAATAATATAAGGATTTTAAAGTTAACCAGGTGAAAAGGATAAGTATTTGGCACTTAGTACCGCTTATATAAAACACAATAGTATTCAACATATAATAAGATACTCGAAACACTACTTTTTAGCCTTTTTGTATAGTAATTTAAAAAAGAAATATCAAATATTAAACCTCTTCGAAAATGCTTCTAATAGTTTTACGTCTCTCTTAATTAATAAGTTATTTACTGTATAAAATACGACAAGAGTTTTTAAGCCCTTAAGACTTAATAAAAATATATACTAAAAGCTATTATCAACCTTAATTTTTTAACCGGAAAGTAAAACCTTTACTTTAAATAGTTCTTTTTTAGTTATTTAAGAAATAGCTTTAATATAATTTATTACCTTATATAACTAAGAACGTATACTATAACTTCTAGAGTCTCTTAAGTTTTATTTCTTATTATTAATATAAGCGGCTTAAAAAGATATACTTACGAAAAACCCCTTATTATTTATTAAAATAAGAGTAATATTTAAATTAAAAAAATTAAGGCTAACTTAAATAATTTGCGTTTAAATGTATTATATTAATTTTGACTTTGCTTTTACGAGAGATTTAAATCGTCCTCCTTAATAGAATCGTACTTTCCCTTCAAGACTCGATAAAGCGTACCTTAACTAAAGCTTATAAGATTAGGACTAGTTTATAACTCACCTTAGATTTATTTTAACTTACTTAACTTATTATATAAACTATCTTACTCTTTTTTAAATAAAAGGCATTATCGATTATTTCTTTTACGATTTTTTTAATATTCTTATTAATAGTAAATACTTGATTTTTTTTAAAAAAAAAGTAAGCTTTATAATAATTAATAAACTTCTAAAATTAAATCTAAAAAAATAGTATTTTTAAGAAAACGTAATATAAGTTATAAGTAAATAAATATAATACAGGTAATAGTATTATAATTATAAACTATTAATATCTACCCTTCGCTTAATATAAGAAACGGCTTATAAAGATTTTATAGACTTTAATTATAAATAAGTATTTTATATATATTAAAAGCTTAAAAATAAGTCAGTTAAATAAGAGACGGGCATTAAGAGCGATATATAAATTTTAATTAGCGCTTTTATATTCTCAAAAATAAATTTTTTAGGGTACAGCTAAATCGACACACGGAAATAGCTAAATCGACATCTCTTGGCATTTCTTAGTAAAAAAACTATTATAAATCGAGAAAAAGTAATTAATAGAATATTTAGAACTTAGCTTGAAAAACAATAATTATTAAGTTAGTTTTAGAAACTAGCTTATTTTAAAGAAGTTATATAATATTAAAAATTAATTTTTTTAATGATTTTTTAATATTATATTAAAAAATACCCTTATAATAAAAGTTAATAATTTTTAATAATTTAAATAAAAAATTATTATTAAATAACTTAAAAATTAAAAAGTTAAGCGAAAATATTATATTTATTACTTATTTTCATAAAATAAAAATAAAGTTTCACTTTTTGTTTATTTATTATTAAAAAGTACTTATAACATTTAAATAATATTTTTAATAGATATTATATTAGTAACTATTTTAAATAGATATTATAAAATAAAATTAAAAAGTAAATAAAAACTATTGTTTTATAATTTTCTTAAATAGATATTATAAAATAAAATTAAAAAGTAAATAAAAACTATTGTTTTATAATTTTCTTAAAATCCGTGTATCGATTTAGCTATTTCCGTGTGTCGATTTAGCTGTACCCAAATTTTAGAATGCGTCCGACCTCCGGCTTATTAAAGTTAATATTAATAATAAGCGGCCGCTTATTAATATCTGTTCTTAAAGCAAAAGAAAGATATTATATTTAATAATAGTTTTTATAAGCGCTTCAAAGGAATAAAATAAAAGAACAAGTAAGAAAAAGAAATAAAAAGGAAAGGAAAAAGTTATAAAAGTGTGCGGCTATCTTATATAAATCGATTACGTGTAATATTATAATTTTATTTATTTGAAAGCGAATATTATCTTTATTAAATAAAATAAGCTTTAAAATCTTACGGGCGTAAATAATTTTAGTAATTAACTAAGGTTATTATCTTTTATTAAAAAATTAAAAAATATTTTACTAATTTTCTTTTACGCTAATTACTTAAAGATAATTTAATAGCTATTATTAAAGAACTATTAACTTAAAGTTACTTTAAATAGTCGTATATTAACTACTTTTAAAACTCTAATTATTAGATAATATTTTTAGGTCTTAATAATCTATATACCTTAAAGCTTTCCTTAGAGTATATACTTAAATTTATAAATACTTAAAAGTTATATTATAAATTATGAGTTCTTAACTAATATTTATTATATAATATATACTTGAATTTAATATTATAAAATAAGTATTCCTAAGCGACTTTTATTGCGAGGCATATGTGTAAAGTAATACCGTAAGTAATAAAATCTTAAATAACTTTTATTATAAGGTATATACTTGAGTAATGTCATGCAGAAGAAGAGCAGAAGTTCAGGGGGTTAATAGATTCTACGATTAAATGAGGTTTTAGAAAGTGTGTTTAAAGATTAATTAAATTAAGTGTTATCTTTTTAAAGAGAGGAGCTAAAGACTAAGTTTATATACCTAGAATACTTACGTAAGTATATACTAGACTAAGGAACTGTGTTAGTGCGCGACACACCCTTATAACGAGTTATAGTTATAAGGACATTAAACTTAATATTAAAAAGGCGTACTAAGGAGATTAAGAGATGCCTTATACGTATCTTAGGTAGACAAATAAGGCTTTAAGAAAACTAACTAAGACTATTATATAGTCGTTAAGTAAGTTGTAACAAAAGAAATATAATACGTAACTAAGCGCGTAATCGAGAGCTTATTTACTAATAAGCGCGTACCCCTTAAAAAGTAAATAATAACACGGGCCGCTGTGTTAAGATCTTAAACATTAAATAAGAGTACGTAAATAAAGTATATTATAAACACGAGAACATCTAAATGTTTATCTTAAATTATAAATATAAAAATATAATATAAAGTTTCTAGAAAGAGAGTATAATTTATAAATTATAAGGCTAAGATTTTACTATAAGATAAATAGCCTAGTCTGTAATAAGATAAGTATAATTAAAGTATTAATTAATTAATTAGACGTTATTAATAATTACGTCTAAGTTAAGAAGTAGCGTTTAATACTCTAATTAACTAAGCCACGTTAAGTTAGTATAAAGGTTTTTATTTACTTAGTAAATAGTGTTAATTAATAGACCGTACGCGTAATTAGTAATCGCGAGCTTTTTACTTATAACTATAAATACTACCCTTCTTTTTTATTAATAATAACCCTTTCTTAGTATTATTAACACTAATATATACATTTATAATTGCCCCTTTATTCTTTTTTTCTTCTTTTATATTATTAAATTTATTATTAAGTATTTTAAGATATTTAATAAATTTACTCTTTTTAAGACTACTAAGAGTTTATAAAAGTGTTCTAAAGCTCTTATTAATCGAATTAATCACTAATTTACTTGCGAGGAAGGTAGTTTTAATATAAAGTATAAAGTTATATAATAATAACGTCGCTAAAGACTTTAAGTTATAAGTATTTATTTCCTTATTTTTAATTATTTATTTTTATACTTTTATCTCTTATTCCCTTACTTTTAAGTATTAAATTAACTCTTTAAATAATAAATAATTACTATAAAAGAATCCGCTTTATTAGCTCTTATTTAAGATAATAATAAACTTAAGGATGTCTTTTTCTTAATTAATAATAATAAAAATAAGCTTATTAGTAGTGCCTCCTTTACTCCTTTTATACCTTCTCGTTTTATTATCTCTTTAAGTAATCCCTTTTGTTTTATAAACGTATCTGACTCTAATAATAACATTTTACTTATCCCTTATTACTCTCGTCGTACTTTTGTTCGCCTTTCTTTATTAAAGTCTTCTTTTTTTATTTATATTACTCGTATATTGTTAGATTTTGACTTCGGTAACTCGTGCCAATTCTACGCTGGAGAACAGCCGAAGTAATCTCCACTGCTTACGCGGCTCGGAAATTACTCTCGTATTCGATTACGTAGTCCGTAAGAGCCACGTAATCGATTACGTAGTCGTCGAAGCTTCTAGAGAAGCTATTATTGTGTATATAACTACCGAAGAGCCCTTATGGCTCTTCTCTAAGTAAGCAAGCAATCTACTTTGTCTCTAATCACGTGTTCACCTACTGCGCTTCCTCTCTTCTGATTGCTCCACTTATTCTCACATATATTATTTAAGATAACTACTAAAGCTTTTACTATTACCCTAAAGACTCCTAAGAGAGTATTAAATAAAGTTCTTAATCTTTAACCTCGTAAACGTATTAATATTTCTAGTTCTCCTCGCTGACTTTATAAGAGTTTTAAGGGATTTTCACTAATAAAAAGAGCTTATAATATATATTTCCTTATATTTATTTAAATCTCACTTTTATTAATTAAATATTAAAGTATATATTAATAATATTATAAGTCGCGAATTTACTAATTCTTGTTTATTATATATTCGAGCTATTACTTATAGTAAAGGAGATTAAGGCTACTATTATATAAACACTACTTTGGCTAGTAATCGCTACTTCACTTATACTAGTAGCTATATATATTCTCCCGCTACTAATAATCTTTTAAAGTATAATAAGAGATTAGTTTACGCTATTAATATTAATAATTCAAAAGTATATAAACTCACTTTTAATAAATTATTAGTAATTATTAAATTAATTATTTTAAGTCTATTAAGAAGTATTACGTTACTATTAAGACTCTCCTTGAGAATTTTAGTAAGTCTTCGAGCTTTAAAGAGGAGACTAATAAGATCGTTTTTTTTTCCGCGCGTCGTCTTCCTCTTAAGTATAATAAGAAAAATGACTCAGATAATAAGGCTAAAACTAGAGCTAATAGAGTTATAAGAAAGTATAAAAAGTCTATAAGTATTATAAATATATTTAAAAATATAATTAGTATACTTTAATTTAAAGAGCTTTAAGTTTAAGTAAGATTTAATTAGGCTTTTAAGGATCTTTTTGTTTTTACGTAGAGTTTTAATTAAGTTTTTTATAAATTTATAAGTTCTTTAATTAAGTTTAGCCGGACTTACTATAAGATTTAAACGGAATTAACTAAATTTTTAGCGTTTTAATTATAAAAATACTTAATTTATTAAGTAAAAAAGTTTTTATAAATAAAAATAATATAAAATTCCTTAATATACTTTTAATAAATATATTTAAAGCTTCTTAACTTAAGATTTATAATTACTAAAGTTTAAGAGAACTTTAAAAAGCTCGAATTTCTAGTGAGACAAATTCTTTATAAGACTATTAATAAGTATATTAATAGTTAAAAGATATATTACTTTAAAGAATCCGCGAGTATATTCTTACTTTAATTATATATTATAAATATTAATATAATAGAGCTTTATTATGATCTTTTTAGTATTATTTATAACAAGCTTAATAGTTTATTAATTATTATATAAAATCTCTTACGTTTTATTTAAATTAAAAGCTAGATTTTTAAAGAAGTACTAAAGAGTTATAATTTCTTTACTTATATACTCTAATATAAGTAATTTTACTTTAGTTATTAAAGTAATAATTATTACTTATTTTAATGTTTTCTAGATTACTAACTTACTAAATAAAAAGATCACGTAACTTTAAGATAATTGTCGTGTCTTTATATTATTAGTAAAAGAGGTATTAAAGGTAATAATAATTGCTTTGCCTTAGTACTTATTATAAATAATACCTAAGAAGTGTGTACTAAATAAGTAATAAATAAGTTAATATATAGTAATAAAATGTTTAGGCCTAAGGTTTATTACGAATTATAAGAGCAAAGTAATTATATATATAATATTTAGTCTTATAATAATTACTATATATAAGATAGAGCTTACTCTCCCTTAATATACTTTGATATATTTCTTAGAAGCTTATCCTGTGTACTTAATAAAATCGATTTGCGGCAGCGGTATCGTTAGATAATTACTATTTACTTACTTAAATTTACGAGCGATCTTCTTAAGGTATTAGTTATAAACTAAGGAGATTATTTTGCGCTTTCGATTACGTAATACTTTAATCCCTAGGAATTACTTAATGTCTTTAAGATTATATATATTATATGCTTAGTTTAGACACTTAATAAGATCTTATTTAAGCTTTTAATTATCTTAGTAGTGAAGTACTTAAATGTCGTCTACATAAAAGAAGATTAAGATTTTGTGTTTAAGATTTATAAATATATAAGGCTCCTTTAAGTAAAAGAGAGTCTTAAATTAGTTAAGGTCTTATTTATATACTTATATTAAAAGTAAGGGAAATCACGTATTTTATAAAGTACACGATTAACTTATAATATTTAGTTAAGCTATTAGAAACTAAGTAGAAATTAGTAATATATTGTTTCGCCGTTTATATTTCTTAAGATATTAATAAAGGCATTAATTACGTCGAAGTACTTGACTTCTAGATTAAAATAAGCTACGAGCGCTATAATAATTTTAAAAGACTTTATAAAGAGTGTATTAGCGTATATTAATATAATTATTGTTTTACTTTAGAGATTACCTTAAACTACTATTCGAGAGCGACATCTTAAGATATATTTGTCTTTATTTAGCTTATACTTAAAGACTTAGATAAGCGGGACGAGTGTGTTTATAGTGCTCGAATTGTACTTTTGTAAGTACTAATAATTATATTTGTTTATATTTTTTATTTTTAACTTATAGTCTTTTAAGATCTACTTTCTTATTCAGTAGTTCTTAAGATTACTCTACCTCTTTAACTTTAATAGAAGATCTTAGACCTTAATTTTAAGAAGTGAGAGCTTCTCTTTTAATAATAGACGATTTATTTATATTACTGTCGCTATTATTAAATATATTGTCTTAGTTAATTCCTTAAAATCGTCTTATTCTTCTTAAGATATATATTAATTAGGCACAAGCTTATAAAGAAGCTAATTAATTTTAGATTAAAGATTATTATATTTAATTAAAGTATATTTGTTAAAATTTACACTCTTAAGGTTTAAGTTACCTCCGAGATTAAAGTGACTCTTTTAGAAGCACGTTTCCTTAAGAATAATAGTAAGTGTTATAAACACTTTATTACTTTTGTCTCCTTTATATAGTCTCCCTTTTTTTTTCTTGTGTTCTTTATTAGCTTTTCTCGAGTACTCGAGGCTTTAAATTAAGCCATGGCGGCCTTAACCTTTATTTAAAAGCGTGTTATTACTTTCGTTTGTCCTCGTACGTTTAATTAAGCTCTTAACACTTTAGTTTAAGAGTATGTTATTACTTTTAATTCTAAATCCGAGGTTTTAGAAACTTAATTTTAAAGAGTTAATTACTTTAGATTTATAACTTCTTAAGTTATTTAACTAGAGTTTTTAATTAGTTCCTTAAGTACTTCTTTTAATAATAGTAACTTTACTCGCGAGTAATCCGCTTTTAGAGTAAATAATAGTATTTAAATCTCGAGTCTAAAGCTTAAGACAGACCTCTAGCTTAGTCCTATAATACGTTCGACGCCTAATTTATAAGTTATATATTCTCACTTAGACGTGATCCCTCTAAGTCTTGTTTATACTTAATATAAGCCTTAAGTCGTACGCACTCGACCTTTACTCTTTGCCTTTTACTAGTATTTTAACTAGTATATTATTTAATATAAGAGTAACTTTAGGAGTTAGAAGTCTTATTATAATACTTAATTCTTTAATATCTTTTACTCTTAAGTTTTAACTCTCTAAAGTAATAGTTAGTCCCTTAGTAAGCTTAAAAAGTAATATTAGAGCGCTTTTAATTATAGTAGTCGCTTCTTTAATAGTCTTATTACTTATACTATTTTCTAAGATTCCGGCCTAATTTATGACTAATTTATCTTCTTTAATAAGATCGTAAATCGATTAAGCTTCCTTAATTATAATTATTATTTCTTCTTAATTTAACGTGTAAAATAAGTCTTTATTTAAACGTATATTACGCGTGATAATAATGTAGTCGAGACGTAGTACTTAAATCTAGTAAATATTAAAAGTATAGAAACTTATTAAGTATTTAATATGCGCGTATATATTTACTCTAAACGCTCTTTTCTTTTACCCTTTTACTTATTTTATTATTAATAAATATACTTTATATTTAAAGACGTAAATCTTATTTTAATTTAATTTAAGATTTATAATAAACTTTGTAATAAGCGTTAGATTATATTATTAAAAGTAGTTACGAAATCACTAATTTAATGTTTTTAGTAGTAACTATTAATTATTTATACGCCTAAGGCTCTTATTATATAAGTAAATGCCTTTTAGTACTTATTTAATAGTTAGTTCCGCGGGGAGATTTATTAAGAGCCTTATTTTAATTCCCTTATTAATTACTTTTTAATTAGCCCTTTTAACGCCGCTATTTAACTTATAAGTTAAGGTAAGTAAAAGCTCGAGTTTAATTTTAAGCTTATTAGCTTAGTTCTTATATCTCGTGAATCTATAGATAATAATAACTGCCTTTTCTTAGTCGTGTTTTAGTTTATATATTAAGAGTTTAAACTGCCTATAAACTTAGCTTTTAAAACTCTTAATATATTCGAAGACTATATTATACTCCTTGTTTTAAAGAATATAATTTATAAGTAATTTATTATACTTATCTTTAAGTAAAAGGAGCTAAGAGTTATTTTTAAATTTAATTAAATAATCGAAGAGATCCTAAGTGACTCTTTAAAACAATTTAAGTGATTATCTCTTAATTAGGCATTTAGAGATTACTTAAAATACGTGGGTAAGAACATAATATTTATACTTAATTCTCCTTATTATTTTAATAATCTTAATATTTTTAGCTAAACTTGTTAGCTTTTTTTAAGGCATTTAGCCTTAAATATTTAGAGTATAAATACTAATATATTTCTATATTTATTCTTAGTCTCTTATATTCTTACAATAATTAATGGGATTTATTAATACTTTGTTTAAGTGTTAAAAATATTATAGTACTTATAATATTAAAAGGGATCTCACGGGAGTTCGATAAATAATTAAAAAGCTCGTTGAATTTAAAGAATATAAGGTTTTATTTACGAATTAATTGTCGTATAATTAAGTAGTCCCTTATAAGACTGTTTTCTTCTTTCTAATATAAAGTGTAGTCTATTTTATAGTACTAAAGCCTGCTATTATAAAGACGAGCCTTAGAAATAATATTAATATAAAATCCTTTTATAATAATAACGTCGTAGAGAGTTAAATTAAATAACTTATTATTTGAGTTCTTAAGAGACCTCTTTATAACACGAATTCCACGTTTTATAATTAGAAGCTAGGAGCTTTTATACTCTATAATGTCCTCTAGTTTAGACTTAATAAATAATTTTGGCTCTAAGAGCGAACGATCGTTAACTAAACTAATTACATTATAGTTATTAAGAAGAGTACTCAACGATAAGGGGTAAGCTAAGTCTTATATAAAATAGACACTAAGTTAATAATGTTCTATAAAGCTTAAAAAGATTACTACTTATGTTTATATATTACTTTTCGCCCCTTTATTTAAAATGTTTTTAGAGAATATAGACTTACTTTTGCCCTTATTACTGGCACTTTTAATAGCGTCCTTAGTAACTTAAAGTATTAGTTTGTCTAATTTAATTTAGTCTCGTAGCCCCTTTTATTTATTACTAGTAAAGCGCTATTAATAGTATATTACTTCTTAGTATTAAGAATAAGATTCTACTTAAAAACCCGCTATACTTATTGTTTTCCGAGTAATAAGGGGTCCCCTTAAAGTACACAAAGTCGGTTCTTAAAAAGCTGTACTTGCGTATAAGTAACACTGAACCCTAATGTCTCTTGAACTAAAATCTAGTTAGTAAGACGATCTTTTAATACTATAAGTAACCTTTATAAATAACTAACAGCTTATTAATAAGTGTTTGTATTACGAGATTAGTCGTATAAAGTAGAAGATAATACACTTTACTCTTTTAAAGCTTACTATATAGACTTACTATTTTTAATCACGTGAAGGGCCAAAACCACGTCGTCTTTAGTATATTTTGGCATAATAATTGTCCTAATTAATATACTAAAAATCAAGAAAATCAATAAGAAAATAAAATAATTATTAATTATTAAAAGTAAGTAAGTAAAAAAGCGGTGTATTAAGTGAGGTGTCCGGAATAAGGGGGTGTCCGGAATAGTGGGATGGGGACTTAAATTAATAGTCTACTAAATCATTTTAAGACCTTAGCTTTTTAAAAGCATTTTTCTAATAAACTCGAGGTAGCTTTATTTTTAAAATACTTAAACTAAAGTTTAATATAGAAATCTTCTTTGCTTCCTTTAATTTAAGAATAATTACTATAAGAATTATATTATATAACGTAATAAGATTTTTACCCCCTTAATTTTTAAATAAATAAAGAGTTATAAAAAAAAGTATTAAAATACTTAAGGATTGCCTAACTCGAGTCGATTATTGTCGCGCTATATACTATTTTCGCAAGGCTTATAGTCGTAAGAATTAATTAATTAATTCCAGCGATTCGATCACTTTTACGTTAATTATATACTCTTTTTTATAATAATTTACTTACTCGGAAAAAAGCTCTAGTGATTCGCTTACTTTAACGTTAGGGTTGTGCTTCCTTTAGTTTTAATTAGCGTTTTTTCTTAATTAAAGAGGCCTCTCTAATTCCGATTCGCTTAATTAGTGTATTTTTACTTAGTCTTATAAAAAAAGGCATTATTCGTAGTAAGTATTATTGGCTTACTTATATACGCGGGGGCGTTATTTACTACTTAAGTGAGGGCTTTTTTCATTATAATAAGTAAAACATATACTAGAATTATTACTTATAAATAAATATAATTCTTAGGTATAATAACTAAGGGTATACTCGCGCTTTTTTTTAAGTAGAAGTATACTCGTAAGTAATAGTTTATTCGCGATAATAAGCATTTAAGGCTCGATTAAATACGCGGGAGGCGTTTAAGAAATACTAAAGCTTTAAACTAAAAGTAATATATTCTTTAAAGACTAAAGTCTAAGGTTTCTTTAAGTTTATAGTAAATTTGCTTTTATTATTATCTCTGAGTTTAAGAGGCTAAGAGTATTACTCGGCCCTTTAAGAGCTTTAGTTTTTATTAAGTTTATATTAAATAGTCCGATTTTCTTAAGGATTAATTTAACGTCTTAAATCTCGTTTTCTTTAATAACTTTTATTACGTCTTTAACTTCAAAAACGAGCTAGTTAATTTGTTTCTTGTATTTAGTTAAGTTAAAGAAGACTTTTTCGTCGAATGTTATATTCTATAAAATAATAATATAATATAAAATTAACACCTAAATCTTATATATATTATTAATAACGTAATTAATAAAATAACTAATATAAGCTTTAGGAAATACCTTAAATACTTGTTTATTGTTTTTTACTTCTTAATCCTTAATTAAAAGGTAAGTTTGTGAGTCGTAAGCGTATATTCTATTTTAATTCGACTAGAGGTTTACAGTTAATTTCTTAATTAATGGCTATACGCTAGGCAAGCGAGCCGAAAGTGAAGAGTGTATTTATTACCACTAAAACTTGTATAAATAATTATGCATAGTACATAATTAACACTAATACTAACGTATTAAGAGTATTATTTACTTTAAACTCCGCATCTTAAGTATATACCTTAATATTACTAATTACTTCTCGCTATATAATTACAGTAATTATAATAGCATCTTTAATACTATTTGTCTAGTATACTAATAAAATACCTTATATATAAGCTCTTTTTCGGCGAGTACTAGACTTATATAAATCCTTATGTTTAAGCTTAAGTCTTTATATTATAAGAGTAGTCGTAAATAAGCTATTTTATATTATAAAAGTCTAATTAAGTGATATAAGGGTAGAGCTAGAGGGGAGTTTAAAGAATAAAAGATCTTAACAAGTATTAGAAGGTGTTACGCGTGAACCTTTACTTAAAGTACCCTTAAGTCTTCCTTTTCTTTTTACTTTTATTAGATTTAAGAGTAAAAGAGGCTAAGGGTTAATTAGTAGCTAAAGAAGTGCATTTAATTAAGGCTTATTATAATACTAATAACAATAAATATTACTTCAGAGAATTACTCCGCCGTCTTGTTTTCTCTTTTAAATAATATATAGGCAAGGCGGACTAAAGGCTTATTATATAGTATATATATAAGAGGTCCCTATATAAAAGCTTGCTATTCTTTTATATAATCCTTAAAAGAGCCCGGCTATAGACAAACTAAAGGATAACAGCGAAAAGAGGGATATTTATATTATATTTAAGTCGTAATTACTGTTGTGTAATAGTTATATAAATGCCGCTGTCAGATTTTGACTATTTGCATGCCTCACTCTTCTAAAGGCAGAGTGAGAGTAGGTTGGTTTATATACATGAGAGAGAGCTTCGAGAGCTTTCCATGTGTTTACAAATCAAGGCTTCTAGAGCCTTCGACATCCACGTGATTCTTGGATCACATGATTTCCAACAGCCGCTATATTAAACAGTCTAAAAGTATTATATTTTAAAGAACACACCCCTAAGATTTTTATACCCACGCTATAAATATAACTTTAAGATAATATACAGTCGGACCGCATCAAACACAGTAAATTTGAGAAGTTTTAATAACTAATAAACTGTTTAATACATTATCTGCGCTAGCTTATAAGCTCTCTAAAGAATCCACTTTTATCCCGATCAGGTTAGTAAGGGAAAAGTTATTATTATATATACCGAGTCTTAGCGTGCTAAAAGGGGTCTAAAATATTTGAGGATTTTTCTTTTTATATATATATACTTTTTAAATTTATTAATAAATATTTTTAGAAACTTTTTGTTTATAAAATCCTTAATAAATATAATACAGCTTATAAGCCAAAAAATAGTGATAGAATATTAGCTCTTATAAGTTTATTTAAATATTTTTATTTTTTATTATTATTTTAAAACTAATAATTTATTTATTTATTATTTATTATATATATATATAGAGTTATTATATAAGAATTAATAATTATAATAAATATTTAAGTATTTAAAGAATAAGGTTGCTTAGTTATTAGCGTGGTTAGTCTTATATTATAATCATAAAGCAATATCTTCTTGTTAAATATTTCTTCTTTTTTAAATATCGCTTTTTATAAAGTACTTTTATAACTATTAAGCTAGCTACCGCGCTAACAAATAAATACAAAATCTAACTAATTAAGCTAATTCGTCTCTCTCTTGCTCTATTATTCCTTCTGGGACTATATCAAACTCTTTCATTATAGTCTCCGAAATAGTCCTATGGCCGCTTTGTTTCTTAACACACTAAGCGGCTTGTTTAACGCTAAGCCCTTTTTAGTAAGTATCTATAAAGCGAGAAGCTCTATTATAGTACCTTCGTAACGTATTAAGAGGACAAGAATCTAAAGTTTTAAAGTAAGCTTCTCTAGCCTAAGAAATATAAATTAATAAATTAAATTAAAAGCTTTAAGTTATATAACGTACTTTTAAGAACGTTTTCTTCTAAACCTATCGATAAAGGTTTTTATAATAGGCCCAATATATCTTAATCAGGTTTAGCTCACAGTAGAATTTCGGTAGAAATAAACACTTATGGCCTCTAGCTAATAAGATCTCTTCAAGCGCTGACTTTTACTCAAAGAAGTCTTTATAATTAGCTAGAATCCTTGCCAAGCAATAAGTTATAGGCTCTTTAGGAGGCTAAGAGAGAATTAGGTTACAATTCTTCTTAGCTTTACCTGAGTACTTAGCGATAGGGCATTTTTTTACTTATTAATAATTAATAAATTACTTAATAAATAAAATAAAAAACACTTACTAATTAATAAACAACCTCTTTTAGTAAGAATAACTTTAATCCCTTTCGGGACCTCTTTTATTATAGTCTTCTTGACTCGCTTCTTATTAGGGTAGCCCTTAATTACTACCTTAATAGTCTTTTCGACCTTGTAATTAAGCTCTTGAAGAGTCCCAACTAGCCCGCGAGCTCGCTTAGCCTCGCTAATATTAGGAGGAAAGACTATATTCTATAAACTTAAAGTTAGTAAGTATTTCTTAAAAGGGAAAGTATAATTAATAACTAACCTTCTAAGGCAAAGGAGCTCCACCTTCACTAAGATTTATCGTAAAGGCGTTTAAAGCTCCGTCTCCCTTATTAGTATAAGCACTTGATTAGTCGAATACAAAAACAGCTACCTTATTCGGGTGCTTTTCTTCGAATATATCAATAGCTCGCTTAACCTAATCAAGCAATTGCTTTATATCTTAATAAGGCGTTTTTTGCGGTCCTCCGGGATAAATAATTTCCCGAGCGTCTTTTTAACTAATTATAAGCCTCCCTTTAAGACTTATAAAGTCAGAATAGTAAATTAAGCCTCCTTTGCTTTTAAAAGGTATTTTTTATTGATTTTCGTCAAGCCAAATTCGCTTAGAGTACTCTTTAATATAAAAGTAACTCTCGTCGTAGTAATATATAACGTGCTCTTTCTCTCTAAAGGGTAAGTTAGGTGTAATAGGTTATAATACTCTATTAGCGTCTTCTTCGTAGTTAGTAATAAGAGATTAATAATAAGTAATTTGCGGGAGGAATTCCTATTAAATCAGTTAGTAACTTAAAGGTTTAAATTAATTAATAACTTAAAGGTTATATATACTTGCGCTACCCTTATATAAAATATACGTACCCTTTACGACTAAAATACTTCTTAAAAGGGAAAGTATAACTTACTTTTTAACGATATTCGATCACATTAGCTCTCTTATAGCCGTTTATATATACCCCTTTCTTTTCTTTAGTAGCGTGAAATCCGAGTCGATTTAACTACTTATAAGTAGCTATTTTACTAAGGGGTTTCCACTCTTTTGGCTTTTTACTAGGGTTTTTGCCTATACTAGTTATATATCTAATAAGAGGCTTTTTAGCCTTCTTTACACTAATAAGTAAGCGAGGCATAATTTCCGAATTAAGAGCGTGTCGAAAGCCTTTAAGAGTGACGGTAGCGAGCTTTTAAGCTAATAACTAAGCTCGGCAAGCTCGAAATACGTCTTTGTTATTTAAATAAGACCGACTTTTGCGTTTTCCTCCTCGAGTTTCGATAAGTAAGTATTTATAGGCTTAATAATAAAAAAACGACGCTCTAATTTTACGGGCAAGAGTTTTTCCGTCGGCCGTAAGATAGTTACTTTACGCAACAAGTAGAGAGGCTTTAATTCGGCCTTTACAAGGACTCTTTTTTAAGAGGTTTTAGACGTATTATTAAATAAGTGAGTATTCGAAGCGTAACCTAGGCAAAAGAAGAAGGCGTTATCGTTGACTTGTTTTTTGATTGAGTCTAGTACCTCTCTATAAGTCCTTAGCGTAGAAGAGGCTTTTGTAGAGGTATTAATAGCGTCTCTAATAAGCGAGTCTAATAAGAGCTCGCTTCGTCCACTGTTAATAAACTTAATATTATTTAAATTGTCTAACTTAATTAAGTTATCTTTAGCTTTAAACTCAGCCTCTATAAGAGCGTCAAACTCTAAATCTTCGTCGTCACTAGAATTAATATCTTCGAATATATCTTCTTCTTGAATAGGCGAAGGCGTAAGTTGAGGTTAAGGCTTAAAAAAAGTAGAAAGAGGTTATTGAGTTATTGACTTAATAGCCGAAGGAGTTACGTTAACCTTTTAAAGCGAGGTTTACCGAATTAACTCTCTTTTAGTAGCGTTTACTCATTTACGAGTCGTACGGGGCTTTTCTTTGAGAGGCGTAAGTTTACTCTTATAAGAGCCTCTAAGATCTAATTTAAATTATTAGTTAAATAAACTATATATTAAAGAGGTAAATACGTACTAATAGTTGGCGTATTAATTACTTTTTTAGAAGGTATATTTTATTTGCCTTTTAAATTAATAACTGACTAAATAAAGTACTTAAAGTGTTTAAACTCTTTAGGGTAATTCATTCTTAGTATCTAATTCGTTAATATCCTCCCTGTCTAGCCTATCCGGGCCTAGCTCTTCAAGATCTTAATTTAAATACTCGTTATTACAAGTAATATTATTTTCTTCTTTACTCTTTAACTCCCACTCTTCTTCTTCGCTCTCTGATTCGTTAATCGCTTAAGCTCGTATATCGTCCTCGCCTTTTAATTTGTTAATTTGACTATTATTAAAAGTAATAGGCGTAGAAGTAACAAGCTTTATAAGCCGTAAGGGTAAGGGAAGTGTAGCCGAAGTAAAGGTTAATTCCGGTGTTTTTTGACGAGGCCGCTTTGTAATTAGCCTAATAAGCGATCTAAGAGGTGATTTTACTAACGTCTCACTTCGATTCCGCTTCGAAGGAGCCATATTAGCGTAATAAAGGTATAGTGGCTCTAATAGTTATAAAAGTATAATAATAAGAAGTAGACTTAACGTTAAAAATAAAGATATTTCTTCTCATTTAATTATTAAGCTAGAACTTTACTTAAATAATTGATTTTTAAATTTCAACATTTTTAAAAACCTTTTAATATAAAATACGTGCACGATTAAGCGGAGTAAAATACACTTATTAGATTTTTTTTATAAGTCTTAATTAAAAAGTTGTTCTTTATTTTAGTCAAGTCTTAATAAGGGGTCTAAAATATTTTAGAATTTTTTTTCCTAATATATTTAATAATAACTTTTTAATTACATAGTAAATTAAAAAAAAGTTAAGAGGCCAAATAGTATTATTTAATAAGGCGTATATTTTAGATTAGACAGAATTCTACTTTTTTACTATTAAAATTTTTACCGTGTTTAATGCGGTCCGACTGTAGCAACCCTTAATAAGACTTATAATAGTAACCCCGAAGTGATATAATTAATTGACTTAAAAAGCTATAAGCTTCTCCTTTTATAAGAGTTAAGTACTTTCGTATTAACTTATTGCTTATAAAGGGAACTAGACTTTTATCTCTTTAAGTAATTTATTAAACGCCTACTTTATTATACTAACTAGTAGTAATATATTCTAGTAGCTCAAAAATGCTTAAAGGCTCGGGTGGCGTGTTCACTTCTTATCTTCTCTTTTAATAAGACTTAAAAAGTACTTCTTAGTCTTAGCTAGTATATTTATATTTATATGCCATTAACAGAGGATATGTCGAGAATTAGGGAATTGTGTTTTTAAATACGTTATTAAAGTTAGTTCCTTATTTATTATAATAAAAACTGGCTTTGTAATTATGTTTTTAAGTATTAAGGACTAAAGCTAAGTAATAGCCTAATTATAATCTCCTTATGTCTCTCTAAACAAAAATACTATTCTAAGTTAAATTACTATATTATTCCCTGTGATTCTATAAATATTTAGTAATAATATATTAAATTGATTTGTCTTATATATATAGTCGATAAGTAAAATATTAAAATACTACTTTTAAAGCTCGAGAGAAGTTAAGTAAATAAAGAAAAGTCGTTATAAAGGACCCCTTAAAAGGTAATATTAAAGGTAAAAATCATTAGTTTGTAATTCTTATATAATTTATTAATTAAATAATAAATAATAATTATATAAGAACTATACCATTATAAGTTATTAAATAAGGGTTTTCCCGCCTGGTTATTATATATACGCTTTTATTACAACATTCGAGATATCTTTAGAAGTTAATGTGAAATTAAGGTCTTTTTCGCGTAGAGTTAATAGAATTTAAGCGTTTAAGAAACTAGCCTTTACTATAGTATTAATTAAGGCACGAGTCTCTATGGAAATAAAAGTAACTTTATATATAAGATAAGCTAAAGAATTTATAGAGGCCACATAGTTACGTGTACCCTTTAAAACCTTTACTTCTTATTACCTTAAAACTTTGTCTTTTATAAGAGCTATTCGCATTTAATAGTCACACCTCTTTAAACTTATATTATAGCGTTTCTTAAAAAAGTGTATATTATATTACTTTATTATTAAGTTATATTTACTTACGTAATTATAGACAAAGAATACACAAAACGGCTTTGTGTTTTGTCGTTTGAGGGCATATTTATTAGCTTTTATATACGCCTAGTATGTAATAAATCTAATAGTAATATTACTATAAATTGTTATAAGGAGCGTGGGGCTGCAAGGTTAAGGAATAAAAGTTATACTAGTGGTAGTAGTAGTAATAGTACGTTAAAGTGTTTCCTTAAGTAGTTCATTTTTGATTGTTAGGGGTAATTACGTAATTATGAATATTTATAATTTGTATTAATAGTCCTTACTACGCAGTACAAATTAGTATGGCATAGCGAGGTTAATAAATGATACCCGCCAGGTTAATAAAATCTTAGCGTATGGCCATTTAGCTGTGGCCTAAATCTTATGTACACGTAAGTCTCGGATCTTAATTAGTTTATTATAACTTATTATTAAGGGGTAGTTTAATAGCTAAATAAGTCGTCGTTTAGCGGTATCCAAGAGCACTTCGTAATACTTTAGTTATAATCTCCTAATTTTAGTCCACAGGTCCCTGCAGGAGTATACTTTAGTCTAAAAAGGGGGTGTGAGTCAGGATCAGAGGCCAGAGCCTAGCCGGGCTGATTTCGAAGGACATTCGGTAGGGTTTTGTAATATATAGCCTAGCTCCCCTCGCACTTTCTTAGAGAATATACAGATTTTTTAACTATATATTATTTATTTTGTCACTATACTAATATATTAATATATTACGTAGTACATGAACCGGTACTGCACCGACACTTAATAATTATTTTATACTTATCTAAGTAAGTAATTAAGAAAAAAGTAAATAATTATAAGCGTTTATTAATTATTAAATTTAATATAATATAGTAACTAATAATTTTGTTACACTTATCATTAAATCTTTTAATAAGAACGGCTAAAGGTAATAGGTAAATTAAGAGTTTTAAAAAGAAAAAAATAGACTTTAAAAGAAAGTAATTAATAAAATAATAACTATTAGCTTCGGAATTAAGAAGTGCGGGCAACTTAAATATAAGTTTACTCTTTTAAAAAGTAATATAGGTAGTAAATACTAGCTTACTAAGAAGCTTTATAAGGTTAAGATATTGTATATCTTATATTATACTTAAGAAAAGGCCTTTCCTTAAGCTTAGTTTTTTACTTGGCAGGTAAGTTCTTTCACGGGTAAGTTAGCGTCTTTATACCTTTTATTATTATTTGCGACATTACTATTAAATTTGGAATTACTATTATAGTTTATTTTTATTTTATTAATATAAGAGGTACGACTACGATTAAAGGATTAAGTAAAGTAATACCGGGGAGCATTTATTAATATTAAGACACGAGGTATATTAGCTTATATAAAATATTAAAGACCTAAGGATTAAGTTCTTATTATTTAATAGTTTTGTAATAACTTTTCCGAGGTTTAATAAATATAGTACGCAGGCGTAGAGGCACTTATAAGGGCATTTCTCTCTCGGGGTAAATCTTTAATATAACTCCGAGGGGAAGTAGCCCTAGAAAAGAAAGGTTTAAAAGCGTAGCTATAAAACCGGCGTTTTATATTTTAGCCTTAGTCTTTAATTTAAATAGCTTTAATATATTATTCTAAAGTACTCACGAGTTAGTACTTATTAAATAATCCCGTGCGTAAGTGTAAAGTAATCTTATCTTTAAAGTTTATGTTAAGATTACTTTTATTATTTATATTTACTTAACGTATTAACGTATAAAACTTTTAATAAAAGTCTTAAAACGACTCTTTAAGTCCTATTATTAACTCAGGGTACTTATTTTATACGATTTATTAATTATAGGGGTTAATTAAAAACCTAACTACTTAATTAACTAAATCGAGAGTATTAATAAGGGTTTTATTTTTATTAAACTTTAGCTTTAAGAATATTAACTCTAAGAAAGTACGAGTTATTTTATTAGTCTATATAAGGATCTAATCTTTTTAATACTCGTCGTTTATAAAGTAAGTATAGTACTTCTTAAGAGTATTATAGACTTAAACTTCTTAAAGCTTAAGTTAATAGTCGTAACTATTAATAAGTTTTTTTTATAACTTAAGGATCTTCTTGATACGAGTCGCTATAAATAAAGTAAAAAAACTAGAAAAGAAAGGAAAGCGAAAACGTCAAGGAATTTAAGAACGAGAAGTATAATAAGACTATAAATCGTCTCTATTATCGTCGTCGTTATTATTTAATAAACTACTAAGTTTAAGTATAAGAATACTTTATACTTTACCTTTGCATTTATTTAACTCGGGGGTAAGAGTTTCCTTAATTAAGGAATAAAAAGAGGTACCCTTATCTTAGAAAATCACAAATTTAAGGGCAGATTTACGTAATAACGGTTTATTAATAATAAGTCGCTATTATTAAAGAGATATCTTTAATTACTAGTTCTTTATACGAGTCTTTGTAAGTAGCTTTTCTAAGATATAAAATCGGCTCTTAATAAGTATTTCTCTTATATGTGTTCTTGTAAGCTTTATATTACTCCTTAGTCTATCTTAAGTTATTATGTAACTAAGGTGAATACCAAGTATATTAAAGGAAGTATTAACTTTACAGGTTAATATATTATAAGCCTTAATATTATTCACAAAGTTCTTTATACTTCTTAATTTTTTTATTCTACGTACTCTAGTTTCTTATAATTATTCTCTTTTTTTTTAAAAAGATTATGCCTAATCTTATTCTAAGTAATATGCTTTTATATCCCTTCTTATTAAAACATATTAAGAAATTCAGGTTCACTTATAATGTAATTTATTTACTGAAACTCTTAAATACTAAATAATAATAATTCTTTTAACTCAACTTACGCTAGTTATAATAATACTCTTACCCTTAACTACAAATAATAATAATAAAAGAAATAAAAGCGAGATTACTAAAATAATTAATAAAGTAATAACAAGTAAAGCCGAACTAAAGATCGCCCGAACACTACCCGAACACTAAAGATACTAAATAATATCTAAAATCTAACTTTAAGAATAGCCTTATCTAAAACGTTATAAAGCTTTTTATATAGTATATACTCCCCTACTTTATAATTCTTAATACTTAAGTAAATGCTTATATATACTATTAAGATGACTTTATTAAGAAACGCGGGAAGGAAAACTAGTATCTCAAAAGCTAAGTTGCTTAATATACTAATAATAAGCGTTATTACATTAAGTATAATAAAGATTATAAGCAAAGTAAGTAGCGCTACGGCTGGTTTATTATTTAAACTATAATCGACTCCCTTCTCATCAATAAGTTTCATGCACTTCTCTAAGACACTAACTTAACTTCCCGTCGTATTAGCAACCGCGTAGACGGCTTTAAGTAGCCTAATCTAATTTAATAATAGTAAGAAATAGCTTTCGTAATAAATAACCTTATCTTTACCTTTATAAAAGCCTAAGAAATAATTTTAATAAAAGCCCTCGCGTAGGAAAAGTGCCTTTAACAGATTAAATAACCTAACTTTATAAACGTCGGGGATATAAATACTAGCGTTCACGCATTTCTCCCCGAAGAACGTTTTTAAGAATACTTAATTAATATTTATTAAGCTATATATTTACTCCTTATTAATCAAGAAATGACTTTATTATCTTCTTTACACTCTTTTCACTTCCCGCGAATAACTTAATTATATCTTTTATATAAGGTGTTAATAAAGAGGAGATATAAGGGAAAGTAATTAAAGGAAACAAATAGGTTAAGGGGCCTAAGAGCTTAGTAATAATTAAGAGATCTCGTTAAGTGGAAATTTCGCAAATTAAAATAGTTTTCGCTTAGGAGAATTATATCGAAAAGTAACGAGAATATTAGAACTTGTCGATAAAGGAAATGTTTGTTAATATAAGTTTAAATAAGTAATTACGTTTCGCGAGGGGGTAACCTTAAATATAAAGTTAAATTCGGCGAATACTAGTAAATAATATATATAAAATTATAAGAGAGAAAAGAAAAAGAAAAAGAAAACTAAAGATTCTCGCTACCTTAAGTTAAGTTAAGATAATAACAAGATAATAAGAACCTAGATAGCGGATAATATTTAAATATAAACAAAGGCGGGCGAGCGAAGCTTAAAGTTTAGTGTTAAGGCGCTAGCTATGCTTAGTTAGTATAAGAAAAGGGGGGGAAAAAGTGCGAATCGCTTAATTTAATTCTCACTTATTACACCTCCTGTGATTTATATATAAGCTATTTACTATCTATTATCCGCCGCACTAATCATAAACAAATAATAATTCAAAAAGAGATAAGATTAAGTAATAAGATATCAGGTATTAATTTAAAGCTTAAATTAAACTTATACTTAAACGTAAACGAGGTTAAAAATCGTTTCTTTCATTAATCTACTTCTTTTATAATTCTTTTAATATCTTATTAAGTAATTAATTATTTAACCTATTATATCGAAATCAACCTTACCACTTATAATAAAGTTATAATAGTCGTTTAAAAGATCCCATAACCGAACTTACTAATTCTTACCTTTATACCACGTAATATCTCCACGCCTAACGAACAAGCTCTTACTACTTTATACTCTTAGTATATCATATAAGACGAAAAGCCTAATACTAGCGGTTAGGCTAATTAGCGCGAAAATAATATCATTAATATTTACGATTAAAGTCTACTAAACGTTCGTAATTAGCACGAGAACCCCATCAATCCTCACGATTAAAGCCTACTAAACGTTATATAAGAGCTTAATTATAAAGATCGATTTTCAAACGAAACATATATTAAGAATATAAATAACTTCAGAAATAAGTAAATGTATAGCGATTCTTAGTGTTCGGCGAACCTTAATATTTAGTCTTCATTTAATTATAATAATAACATAAATAATTAAGACGCCCCTCGAGATAGGTAGCCCTCTGAATAAATTATTACCTCTTCGATCCGGTGCTAACCGGATATTATATAATATACCTCTAAACGTAAGTAAAACTATAAGGATAGTAAAGCTTTAAAACGCGTATAAATTAAGCTCACAAATACGGCTAAAGATAATCCTAAATACCTAGTAAAATAAACGAATAAAGGAATTACTTAGAGGTATTATATACTTATTTCTTTATTATCGTAAACATTAGAAATCCAAAATTTAGTAAATAAAATCCTTACAAAGTCGCTTAAGGCTAGTAGTAACTACCATTTAACTAAGGATAAAATAATAATCCTCTTTCGTACTAGTATATTAGTATTCTTAAAGAATCTTAGAACTAATCGTTTTAATAATTATACCTATTATAATCTAAAAGAATTTAAAAGCTAAGTACTACTACTAAAAGTATTTAAAAGCACGAAACGCAGTACTTCTTATCCAGTCCGTTGCTCGAGGATACTTTACTCGGAAATATACACGAGAAACTCGCAAGATTAAAGCTATTACTACAATATAAAGAGTGTGGCGTGGTCATAAATAACATAAGAGCTTTAACACGCTTCGTACTAGCATAGTTCTTATATAAGCTACTGCGAAGGCCTTACAAAGGAGAAAAATCATAAATACTCGAAACGCTATAGTATTAATTTAAAGGGCGTGGAGACAATATTAGGACAAGTAAATGTTATCTCTAGCTTAATAATTAAGTCTACGAAAAATTAAAAGTATAAAGGGACGTAAATATACTTAAGATTTTTACTGTCACATATAATTCCCTAATTTTACTATTTAATTAAAGCCCGAGTAGGACGCTCTAGAATAAAGTAAAGGGCCGCAAATAATCTTAGTCCTAGATCGACGACTAAAGTAACTTAAATTTCTTATAAAAGATGTAAATTAAAAAAAGAGTTTATAAATAAGTTTATTAAGCCTACGAAAATAGTTTTTTTAAGTCTTAAAGAAAATATATTTAATAAAACTAATAGCCAAGTTTCAAGTCGAGAAAGCCGCGCCTCGAAAGAAAGGATAATCATCTCCGAGAAATAAGTATATTAACCTCTTCTTCTTAGAAACGATTAAGCCTAAGTGTAAAAAGATTAATAAAGGGAGGAAAGGTAAAGAGGCAGTAAGTAAAGAGTAAAGAAAGTAAAAGAAGAAAAAGAGAGAGAAAAGGAAAAAAAAGCGTAATTAAGTAAAAAAAGGTTTAATTATTAGACAGGGGAATTAAGGAAGCCGCTATAAAAAATAACTAAGCAATTCGGCGACGGCATCTTAGTTCAATTTCCTACTGACGTAATAAAAAGTAAGTAAGTTTTTGCCTTTATTACTAACGAAACTCGTTATCTTGCTTTATTAATTATTAGTCTTAAAAAACTCTAAAAGGATTAGTATTAAAAAGTCGTAGACTATATTAATAAGTATTATTTAAGGTTAAAGAAGTAAATTAGTACGTTATCTTCTCTCTTTTTTTAGGGATAATAGCAAATGAACTTCTATCGAAATAGCTATTAATCGAGATAATTCCTCGTGACAAATTGCTAAATTATTTATTTAATAAGTTATTTTAGTCCTTTAATTATTACGAATAGTTAAGACTAAATAGCTCCCCTTCATTAGAGCTATCTTAGGAGGCTAGTTCTTTAGGGGAGCTATTTTAAACGCGTTTAAAAGTATTAACTATTAACACTTAGCGGGCCGATACAGTACTCGACCCTTTACTTAATTAGAGGCTACCTAGCTAGACGTCGTTCTCTAAGGGAAAATAATTTACTCCTTAGGGCGATAATTAAAAGGTATAATAGCTATTTAACTAATATAAGGGAAAATACTCTTTTGCTTAAGGTAGCAATTAATAGGCATAAAAGTTATTTAGTTACTTTAAAGGGGAATCTACTTTTTTAAACGCACTGATTAACTTTTCTTCGTTAAATTTATCCGACACAGGCAGGCATGCCGCGAGTATTATAAACAGTATAAAATACTAATAATCTAAAAAGAAGAGATTTAGTGTGAATAATAATTCTATTATAGAGGGGATTTCTAGGTCTATATAACTACTCTAGCTTATCACGTGTATACTCGCTTAAACGGCCTAATTAGGCAAATGTAAGCTTAAACGAGTCTTTACTAAATACAGTTGCTTCCGGTATTTTGAGACGCAAATCCCAAAGCTTCGTATAACTATTGTTTTAGCCTAGAAAAGCCGTGTATTAAAAGCCTTAAATTCCATGGCTGTAACCTATAAAAGTCGGAGCTTTATATTAGACGTGTATGGCTTGTTTAAGCTATTTCCGGCTGATTTAAGCCTAGAATAAGCTTTACTAAGTATAAAAGCGAGCTTTTGAGCGAGGGTAGTTATATTATATATTTAATATAATCTTATACAATCAAGACCCCTATATAATCGATCCTAGGCTATTATTACCACAATTCATAAAAATAGCCTTTCTTATATCTCTTATATAATACTCCTTAGTCGTGCTTAATATATATTTTAAGAAATAACCAATATCACTAAAAACGAACTTAACTTTATATCTTAAAGTAAGTCGTAAATCATTACGTAAGGTTCTATTATCCACTTCTAAAGTAAGTAAAGTATTTAGTGAGGGCCACTTTTATAATCTACTAATTTAAACTACGCCTTTCGCCATCAATTTCTATCTTAACTTCGGCCTTATCCTCGCAAGATTTTTCACGACTAAGTCTTATAAATTACTAAAACTCGTTAATAATCCCTTAAGAAAGGCATCTCGGTTACTTATAAATACTATTAATACTTAACGAGTTAATGTAATAATTAACGCTTTACTTAACTAGATATTACTTAATTAAACGTTATCTTATAAGTAAAACGCCTTTAAGTTAGTACAAAGTCCTTCGGGCCAATATACTTCTAAAGACAAAGATTAGTTTTACTACTAAATTAATAATAAAATTTCAAATTTTAGCGAGGACTAATATCTTTAGTCACTACTAATAGTATAAGTAAGAGAAACTAAATACTATCCACTTATAATTACAATTAAAGCCCAAAATAAAATAAGAGTACCTTATTATGGAATTATAAGTATAAAAGAATAAGCTTATTTCACTTAATTATTTCCTTAATGATTTAATTTATTATAATACGTAAAGAATAGTAAAAAGAAAAATATTTAGACTTCTTTCTAAAACCGCAATTTATATTTGAGGCATATATATTACTCGAGATACTTATAAGCTATAAAAGCTAAGATTACAATTATTTTTACTATCGCCTTATGGTCTTCCTTTCGCTAATCGTATTTAAATTGTAAATACTATAAAAGTTAAATTAGAGCTTAAATAAATATATCCTCTTTATCTTTAATAACTTATTTATTAATAAAGCAAATATTGTCATTAAGAAAAAGTCGATAGTATTAGAATTAAAAGGCTAACGCTCGAGGTCCTTTATTTTAACGGCTTCGTTATTCTTAACATATTTTTATATTAGTTTTATTATTATATAACCCACGAATTTAACGTTTAGGAAATTACTTAACACGCTAATCTCACAATAGTATTCTTAACTAATTATTTCTTTACATTAACTAAGATTTAGCAAACCTAATCTAAAACTTACTAATTTTAATATCTTCACTAAGACTAATAAGTACGTTTGAGGTTCTTAGCGAACCGTGCTTTAAGCCTTTTAAGGCGAAATACACTAAACTATTAAGGATCTATTTCGATTAGTATTATATTAAAACTTTTACGTTTGAGGTATACTTATTTAAGGATCGCGATAAGATAAATCTTTATAAGATATATAAACGATTTAGCGAAATGAGTAAGACTTATGTCTATATACTTAAGAATTATATAATAAGTTTATTTATACATAAAATAATCTAAAAAATTAATAAAATTATTATAACGAATTTTTTGTAATATATAAATTTTCTTAGGAGTATTTGGACCTAAGAAGCTTTTTACAATAATAAAATCGCGCGTAAGGTCGTTTTAAATAGTAATAATATTAAAACGTCGAGCTTAGGCTTAAACTTCTTTTAAAGGCTTCTTTACAAGGAATTATATTTTATTCTTACTAATTTATAAAGCTTGATCCTAAAGTTAGTAAGTAGCCTTTATTATAGCTAGCCCCTTAATACTAGTACTAAGGTTAACTTTTAGTAAAGCCTTTCTTTTTCTCTTAGTTATAAGATTTCTCTTAAGAATAACTACACTTCTTTCTCTTAATCTTGTTACAAAACTAGTCTTTAGCGTTATATTATCCCCGGTGTAAGTTTTCGGATCTAGGGCAAAGCCTTCCGGATTAGGAACTAGATGAGGCTATTAAGCTTCTTTTACTATCCTAAAATCAATAAGCGTTTGGCGCTTGTTCGAATTAAAGTTTATCTTACTTGTATTATAAGTAGTATAAAAATAATTTTAGCTTATTTGTGACAGTTAGGAGCGCCTAGAGCCTCATTTCCGGTATACTAGCTAACCGAGCTTTACCGAGATTAATTAGCCCTATAATGCTCCCCCTTTTTATATATAGAGCTCTTCTCTCTTTACCTTCTTTCTTACTTAGTTATAGATTCTAAGAGACTTTTATTATCTTCATATATCTAGTATTAATATGTGAGGCCGCTGTCACACGTGATTGCTATCTTTATAAAGTAAGCGTCACATTATTTAAGTAAAAGAACGAAGTTAGGTAGAAGTATAAAATATCGAATAATAATGTAAATTAAATAGTTACGACTTCTTAATATAAGAAGTAGCTCTCCCCTTGGTAATAAGAAGTGTGTGAGTATATAAGATTAATTGCGTTTAATAAATAGTCTTATTTCGTCTCTCTTTATCTTCTTCTAAGACCTTTTATCCTTGTAACCTTATATTAATTGCGTTAAAAGATTAATAAAGATGCCTTCGAAATAGAAACATTTGAAGCTAATAGTACTTATTATTATTAAGTAAAGTTATAAAGGTATAAATCAAGAAGCTAATCAAGTCACAATCCAAGTCGTAAAGGTTAGCTTTATACCTAAGCTAAGTGGCCTAGTAGAACACATTAACTTTAGGTATTAATAGCTTTATGCCTTTACTATGCGCCACTTCCTCGAAATGCCTAAGTAGCCTATAAAAAAGAATATTCTAGCGAAGCCCACTATTAAGGTAAGTAAAACGATGCTACGAAAGTTTATTAAACTAACTCGCCAATTAGGATTCGAATTCCCTTAGATAAATGCCTTAATACTTTATCCAAACTCGATTACGAAAAAAGAACCCGAACTACTTAGGCCTTTACTTGTTATGAGTAGCTTTAATAAAATAATAAAATAAAAGTATAAACTACTACTTAAGTAAACTTTTAAAGAGGATTATAAATTTATTTTTATAAACTACTTACATAACAAAAGAACAAGCAAAGCAAAGGAACTACGTCCTTTTACGTTATTAAATCTAAATATTTTATATTCTTTAATAAGCTTACGAGGTTAAGAAAGAGTTTAGGCACGAGTAATTTAAATTACTAATCCCTAGGATTTATAACTCGAGGCTTAGAGGGCTTGTTACCTTAGGTCTTAATCCCGAGTTAATTTACACGAGACTTTACGAATATAAAGTGTCTAAACTAAGCACGATAATAAGATTAAAAAACAAATATAAATTTAAATAAGAGTAATAAGTAAGAACCTACTATTACGTATCTAAACCTTACTCACGAGCAAGAAAAGCGAGTAAACGTCACAGATAATATTAATATAAAAGGGATATTTAAGAAGTAAAGGCAAAAGAAAGTAGCGAATAAGTAAAAAAAAGTAATAAATATAATAGGAAAAAGAAAGACAAAACTAGCTTTAGTAAGTAAACCTAAATATTTTAACACTATAAAGAGAGAAGTTAAAGTTAAAAAAACTACAAGTATTATTATAAAATACAAAACTAAAAAATCAACTTCAAGTAAAGAAAATCTGAGTAGCTAATTTAAAGATAAGACTAGTAAAAATAAGGTTAGAAAATATAAGATCACAAATTAAGGGATTACGGGAAATAACGGCATTAGGATAAGAAGAGATATAAAAACAGTTTTAGAGAGTAAGTCTAAATAATATAATACTACAAGAAGAAAAGAGAAAGCTTAAAAAACTGCAAGTAATATTACAAAACGTACGACTACAAAATAAGCTTTAAGTAAAGAAAACCTGAGTAGAAAATATAAGACTAAAGTAAATATAATTTAAATTACGAGATATAAAACGATAGATTTCGGAATTATAAGAAAAGGTAAGATTAAAAAAATAAGAGCGAGAAAAAGAAAAATAAGAGAGAGAGAGGCAAGAAAAGAAAGAGACACAAGAGAAACTACTTAAGGCTACTAGCCTAGTCACTAGTTAATTAAGAACTAAGACTTAAGATATTTATATAAGTCATACACACTCTGATCTAACTTCTCAGCCAGATTCGAGTACTAGTATAGAACTATTAGTCGTTACTTTCGTTAAGCGAGTATAGATCGGGCAACAAGGTTCGTATCAAGTTCGAAACTAAGGAGAGATTTAACTAGAGGGAGGCATCATCTATCGTCGTCGACCCATCTAATCCGTCCGAGGTCATGCGCAAGGCAAGGGAGTACATGTGGAAAGGGCTACGGATTTTAAATACTAAACTGCGCATATTATCCCCGGACGAATACTTTCGAGTCGTGACGGAGAACAAAACTAATACTATACTCTTAATTCTACAGAAGGAACTTGTTATCGATGACGAACTTATAGGTTCAGTATTTAATCTTCACGTAAAAAGGATTAGTATAGATATATCTCGGTTCTTCCCTCTGCTAAAGAGACGCGCGTTAAATTAAAGGAAAGATAAAGCCACGAGACAAGGAGAAGAGTCTATCCTTATACTGCTAGCTACGAAGTTTAAAGGACGTGATTGCCGCCAATTCCTTTTCTTATTAGAAATGTTTCCTTATTACTGAATAATAGTTTCTCCTTACTCCCTATACGAATTGTACTAAACTGAAATTTTAAAAGGGCGTCCTTAGTAAGTGACATAGTTTTCTACTAGCCCACGATGACGACTACCGCCGGCAAGGCTGCGGTGATTTAGACGTTTAAGGTCATCTTATCTTAAAAGAGTAGATGGGCGAAATTAACACCTCCGCCAAATCTACTAAAGCTTATTAAACCCTAACCCGCGTAATATATTGTAAAGTCTACTCACGCACGCTTAATACTCGGAGACTAGCTTTAAACGCTATATTACGTTCTCCTTCTTCCTCCGGATTATTATAAAGCACACTAGAGACATTCTTATTCGCAATATTAAACTCCCTATGACTATCTAAAACATTTCCTACGAGCGACTCTCGAAGCTCATTTACTAGAGCTATCTTAGTTATTGTATCTCTCTGACGACTAACACCCCGAACTGTGACCGTAGTGGACAAAGATAGTAATACATGGCGACTAGGAGCTTAGTTCAGATCGCTATAACCGCTAGTTAGTCGCGATAGAGCTTGGAAAAGACTAGGAGAAGAATGTTACAATCGAGGAGAAAAGCGGTCCGGAGTTATTAATGGTATGTTACGAGGCTGAACCTAACCTTGGCGCAGAGAACTTACACTAAAAGGCTGAGCTCGAGTCATGATCGGAGAAATCCGACTCGGAAGACTAACATTAAGAGGATTATAGATAGAGCCTGAAGCTCCGGACATCGTGCGACTATATTGCGGGACTTGACCACGGTTAGGAGGAGGAGAAGCACTGTATAAGTTAGTTCCTACGAAGCCTCGTTAAGTGCTCGGAACTTAGTAAGAAGAAGGCTGGCGAGAGAGGGCTATTTGTATATTATGATTACTTCCGTAGCTTGAGCCGCTGAGGTTTCGTTAATGAGAAGGACTAACTGTAGGACTAGGAGTAAGAAAAGGGTTTTGTTAGACCGGAGGAGTAGGAGGAATCGGCATGTTACCTTACCGATTTAAGAGAGGGACAGTACTATATAGCTAGTTGTTGGTAGCAAAGTGGTAATTAGTGCACTTAAGAAGACACTATTTGCTGTTTAGAAGAAGATCATGTATAATAATAGTCTCCTTGAATTGGCACTTGTTACCTTACTTGACTCGCTCACATTTAGTGCCTAAGATACTTCGTATATGCGCTAGAAGTGCTACTTAATACTTATTACGAGTGACATTTAGATACGTAGTCAGATCTCGGCCGACTCGCTAGTTTAACCATTGACTATCCGCCGAATAGAAGCGTAGGACTTAGGTTAGCGTTTTGCCCTATAAGAAATGCGATCTTGGACGGAGGCGCTATATCGTGCGCGAGGATATAAAGTAAATGTGACGCTTGCCCTAAAAAGACGGCGGTCACGTGTAACTAACGCCTCACATATTAACACAAGAGACATATAACGATACTAAGTATTAACTTAAAATCTATAATTACAAAGGAAAGAAGGTAAGGAAAGAATAAGTCTATATATAAGAGGTTAGTATACTTAGTACTATAGTAATCTTAGTACGTCCTAATCGGGCAGTACTAAGTGGAGCCAGTGGAAATGAGGCTCTAAACAGTGACAGTTGTTACATTACCCCCCTCCTCCGGAAAAAGCTCGTCCTCAAGCGTTAGTCTATCTCCTTATTACTATCGAGGTCGTTATAGTCGTTAACACTATCTTCTTATGTTTTAATCTATTTAAGTAGCTTAGTAGGGGGTCCTACTTACTCGAGGTAATTGAGGTAGAAATCCCTAACTTTATACGGAGCGTACTTAAGGTTAGAGGCATTATACTAGTTTAAGTCAACGTCTTAATTAAGCCAAGTAACACGGTAAGATAAAGTCTTACCTTTTTTACGGCAAGTAAGCACTTCTTTTAGTTCCCACTTATTATCGCCTATAATATTAATCGGCGGGGGGGCATCTTGCACTTAGCCTAATAAGGGGTCGTTAAGGTCTCGGCGTAACTTACTAGCTAGAAAGACGTTGTGGACCTTTATATTCGCTAGTAATTCTAGGCGGTACAAGTGTCTTATCTTCTCGAGCACTTTAAATAATCTATTAGTCGACATATCTAACTTCTTAAATAGACGGAGTGTCTTAAAGTAGTGTATGTCAAGCCAAACTAGGCTATCTTTATTAAAGTCGACGTCGCGGCAAGAGGCGTTATAAGACTTAGCTATCTTTACTTAGGCCACAGTAAGGTTCGACCGAGCTATGTCTTATACTTTCTTATAGCGTTAAGTATAATTAATGGCTTATTAAGTGTTTAACTTGTTAGCAGGGGTAGTTAAGTCTAGTAAGTCAATTTTCTAGTCTTAATCTATACGTAGTATATATTTATAAACTACTTTAAATAAAGAGAGTCCCCCTAAGGAATCTTGTGGGAGGGACATTTAGGCGTAGTCTATAATAGGGAGGTACTCTGACTAGTTGTCTTAGTAGTACGTAACGAAAGGTCGGAGTCGTTTTTGTAGGTATTAGTTATACACTTTAGTCTAGCTATCTATTTGCAGGTAGTTAGTAGCAGACAGTTGTCTCTTAGTTCCGAGGATCTTACTAAGGGCGGTCTAAAACCTCGAGACAAACTAGGGGCCTCTATTAAAAGTGATAGTCAAGGGAGCGCCAAAGTAATAATATATATAGTAAATATATATAGTGGCTAGTTTCTAAGTATTTATTGTCTTCTAGTAAGGGATATTAATAGCCTGTTTATTAAATCTGTCGATAAAGACGAGGATATTGTTAAACTTATATTTGTCTTTAGTAAAGGAGTAGTAGTTTACTATAATATATTCCTAAAGTCAAAACGGAACAGGGAGAAAATAGAGGAGTCCGGGCTTTTTATCCCGGGGTACTTGAATTCGTTAATAAGTATAATAATTATAGTAGTATTACTAGACTGTCGACGTGATTCCGTGTTATTAGTACTAAAAAGAGAGTATTTAAATCGTCTTCTTAGTACTAAAGTACGCTATAGTAACTTAATTATAAACCTCTCGTATAAGGAGGGTTTAGAGGTAATCAATATCGGGGACTAAGAGGCGGCCGTCGTAAAGCAGGAGGTCACTTACTAGGCTGAGTTTACTTAGTAAGCCTAATATAACTTACTTACGTAGAGTCTATAAAAAAGGAGTAGTGCGATTAGCCTCTAGGATTTATTATACAATAGAGAATATTAATGTAAAGGTAGCGAGCTTAACGTCGGCCACTAACGCGTTAGCGTCGTTAAGCGGCCGTAACTTTATAAACAGTAAGCTAAAGTTAACTTAGTCTTAGCGTAAGAGTTATTAAAGGCGTTAAGTCTTCTTCGCGGAGTTCTGTTAATTTAACTCGTTTAACTTACAGGAGAGTGCGTCTATTAGGGGGTTATAGATTCTAGGGCGGTACGTGATTATAAAATTATAGTTCGCTAGAAGCTCTACTTATTATACTTATTTAATATTTAATTACTTAGAAGTCATAAAGTATTCTAAGGCCTTATAGTTTATTACGACACAGACTTAATAAGGGGCTCTTACTAACTTAACACGCTAGTACCTAAAAGATTTAATAATAACTAATATCTCTTTATTATATATTACGTAATTAAGCTTAATAAGTAATATAGTCTTTAAAAAGAAAGTAACGGGGAACTAGTCGTCGCCGTACTATTAAGAGAGGACTCCGGCTATAATACTATCACTAGTATCCGTCTCTAGAAAGTAAAGTAAATCTTATTAGTAGTGTCTTAAGAGAGGTACAAACGTAAGAGTGTATTTTAAGAGGTCGAAGGCGTCTTCGTACTTTATAATAAAGCGGAAGGGAACGTTATTCTTAGTTAATTAAATAAGAGGTTTCACTATAATACTATAATCACAGATAAATCTCTGGTAAAAGTTACAAAAACCAAAGAAGGACCGTATACCTTTAATAAAGCTAAGGTAAGTCTATTTACAAATAATAAAGACCTTCTCAAAATTAACTTCTAAGCTAAAAGTTAATATAATAAATCCTAAGTACTTAGTTTATATTACTTTAAACTCACATTTCTTTAAGTCGGCCTATAACCTAGCGTCGTATAAGTGTTAAAGTACCTTTTTAACATAAGTGTAATACTCGAGGGGATCTTTAAAGTAAATAAGAATATCGTTTAAGTACGCTATATAGAAATCATTAAGGTAATCGAAGAGAATGTCGTTTATGTAACGCTAGTAAGTAGCGGGGCTATTAATTAGGCCAAATAAAAGAACTTTATACTTATATACGTCATATCTTATATAGAAGGTTTTATATTCCTCTAATATTAAGTCTATTTAGATTTAGTAAAAAGCCTGTCGAATATCCAGTTTAGTGAAGGTACGAGCATTAACTATGCGAGCTAAGGTCTTATTAATTAGAAGTAGGGGGTATCAGTTCTTTCGAGTAAGGGAATTCAGTACCCGAAAGTCAATACACAACCGTAGAGAGTTATTTAGTTTCTTAACAAAGAGAATAAGGGCAGCGAATAGTACTTAAGACGGCTTAATAAATCCTTTGTTTAAGTTATTTGTAATATATTCTTTAACAGCCTTAAGTTCTTTAGTTAACATCTTATATAATAGCGAATACTTAAGTACTTTCTTACTCTCTCCTTTTAGTTTAATTTTGTGATTATACAAGTAATAGGGGGGAAGAATATTACCTTTTACTTTAGAGAATACGTGAGTCTAATCAGCGTATTCTAGGGGAATTAGTAATTTAACGTCTAGCTCTTAAATAAAAAGTGCAAACTATATGGCTGACTGGCGGCGGTGAGTGAGTTCGACAGTCAGGGCTAATATAACAGCGGTTTTCTCTCGTTTTTAGCTTCTTTAATTAATTAGAGTATCGATCTCTTAAAGTGTTACTACAAATATCTTATCTCCTGACTTCCGTTTACTTAATATATAAAATACCGTGGCGTTAATTAGAAGGATTTTAACGATTAGACGTTAACGAGCTCTTTTACGTCGCTTTATAATCGGTAGCTCATCTCGGGGATAAGGAGAAGAAGTTAAGGAATAAAGGGCTTTTATAATTAACTCGTGTATAAGAGAGAGCTACGTTTGTATATTCTGAAGTAAATTGGCGTAGTCCTTAGTATGTGTTTTACGCGTGGAAGGAGCGAATTAGGGAGAGTCTATTTAGTCTCGGGGGTATAAAAGCTTAGCGGTTTTGCTCTCTAGCTTAATAACTTCTATTCGGGCCAGTTTAGTTAAAATGTATATATAGTCTAGTCGTGGGAGCGGTTGTATATATTAACTGGGCTAGTTACTTGACATACTTCCTAGCTAAGGTAAGGAACCGTTAATAGCGGAGTGTGCGCGCTCTCTAAGCTTTATTACAGGTCGCACTTATTAATGCGAGAGCTCTACAGTATATAAAGGATTAGTAATAGAGGTAAGTTTAATAGTAGTGCTAGTATTAGGGATTAACTAAGGGCGATATTATATAACTAAAAGGCGTAGATTTAAGTATTTCTAACTCTTAGAGATTAATATAAAATTTATTATTAGCGTAACTTCTCTAATAAAAATAACGGCGCGGCCACTTCTAAAGGCTACTATATGTTTCGAAATAAAGTATTTATTAGAAGGTATAATAAGAGAAGAAAGTAAGGAATATATAAGGGGTTTTATACTTAAAACAAAAAGGAAAAAAGAAGTAAACAAAGTGTTAAGTATTAAAGAAATAAGGGGGTGAATTTCCTCTATTAGCGCCGTGGGCTCGATTCTGGGGGGGTATAAATTCTCGACTCCACGCTTTTAGCACGACTACAGCGGATTTCCCTAATCTTTCTTTCTACGACCTATAGTAGTTTTATAATTAGAGATTAGCTGTAAGTGTAGGCTTGATAACTATATATCCGTAGAATTAGTATCTTTGGCATCCGACATAATTCGACTATATTACGTAAGATGTCGGGTTTAATTTTTTATTAATATAACCGCTAGTTTTTTAGACTTAGTAATAGTCAAGGAGTTAATAATAATAAGTTCTAGGGTTACTAAGGAAGTAAAGGAGTTATTAACGTATATTTTATCTTTTTAATTTAATCGTGAAATAAAATATATTATAGAACCGGCATATGTCACGGAATCGGGACTATTAGTAAGGCAAGACACACGTCCGTCTTATATAGCTCAGTAATATCGAGGGAGAGCGGTGGGGGACTCTATAGTGTCTATTATATTTATGCCTAGTGCAAGGTCTAGAAGTAGTAAATCGGTTGTCGAAGTCGACTCGGGAAGTTAAGGATTACGGCGGCTCTAAAATTCACGTAACTTAACGTCTTTACGCTCGGCGTCGCGCTAGTAGCGTTAGTGAATCTTGTGTATACGTAGGTCTTGGACCTTAATTAGTCTGTTATAGCTTACTATTAAGGGGTAGTCTAATGGCTAAATAAGCTGTCGTTTAGCGGCGTTTAAAAGTACTTTATAATACTTTAGCTATAATTTTCTAATAATTACTTTATAGTTTCTTAAGTAAGTAATTAAGAAGGGAGTAAATGATTGTAGACACTTATTAACTATTAAATTTAACGTAGTATAGTAATTAATAGTCTAGCTAGTTCGACTATTAAATCCTTTAACAGGGACAAGTAAAGGCAGTAAGTGAATTAAAGGTTTTAAAAAGAAGGAAAGAGACTTTAAAAGAGAGTAATTAATAAAATAATAATTATTAGCTCCGGAATTAAGAAGTGCGAGTAGCTTATACGTGAGTCTATTCTTAGAGAGAGCGATACGGGTAGTAAGTGCTAGTCCGCCAAGAAGCTTCGTAAGGTCAAGATGTCGCATATCTTGTATTATACTTAAGAAGGAGCCTTTTCTTAGGTTAAGTCTTTTGCTCGTGGAGTAGGGTCCTCTACTAGTAAGTTGTTATTATCGTCTGTGGCTTAGCTGTTAGACATAAGACTACCGTCGTCGGCGCCTACTTCTATTTTGTTTAGACAGGAGGCATAACTACGACTAAGGGGTCTCTAAGGAAAATGCTGTAAGGCATTCGCTAGTGTTTAAGCACGAGGTGTGTCGGCTTATATAGAGATTTATTAACCTAGGGGTTAGTTAGTCTCTCGTCGTTAAGACGAAAAAGTAGTAGAAGCTTAGAGTAACTTCCTGTGGTCCTTAAGGAGATATTAACTTAGGACCGGGGATAGGAATTTATACTTATCGCTGAGGGGCTAGAGCGACTAGCGTAAATAGTACTCTTTATAATTTATCCTTAGTCTTTAGCTTAAACTACTCTTATATACTCTTCTAAAGTTTTAGCTCTTTAATACTTATAAAATAATTACTTGCGTAAGCGGGACGGAAGCTTGTCTTATAAGTCTATTTTAAGTATTAAGTTGTTAATTACGCCGCCTTAGTTAATAAGAATTCTGAACTATTAGTAAAAGTCCTAAAAGGTTTATCTTACAGTTTTTATTTTTAATATAAAGTAAAGGTTACGCGCTGTCTATTACTTATAGAAGTTAATTAAGAATTTGACTACTTAGTTAACTAAGTTGAGCGCATCTATAATGTTTCTGTCGTCGTTAAGTGTTAAGGATAAAAAGGAGGGTTCTAAGAACGTGTGAGCTATTTCTTTTATTTGTACTAGTAGCTAGTCCTTTTAGTAGTCGTCGTCGACGAAGTATTAGTCGTACCGGCGTAAGGCGTTTTAGACCTAGACTTCTTATAAACGTAGACTATAGTTAATACTGTTCGAAAGCTTATTGTTTAGGTTAGGGATCTTTTCGATTCGTGAGGCTATAGATATTTAGGACATCTTAGAGAAAGAGGAGGAATAACGACTTAGGATACGAGGAGGTTAATAGCTATTATTATTATTGTCGTCTAGTAGTCTACTAAGGTCAGGAGTACTTTATGCCTTACCTTTGCCTTTGTCTAGCTCAGGGGCAGGAGTTTTCTTAATTAAGGGATAAAGGAGTATATCCCCTTCTTAGAAAGTTATAGATCTTAGGGCGGGTTTATGTAATAGAGGCTCGTCGGTCGTAAGTCGTTATTATTAGAGCGATAGCTTTAACTGCTAGTTTTTTAGGCGACTCTCCGTGAGTTGCTCTTCTAAAATGCGAAGTCGGCTTTCTTATAGCGTCTCTCTTATATATGTCCTTATAGGCTCTATACTACTCCCTAGCGTATTAGTGGAAGTATTGACTCTAGGAGTATTAATATCGGGAGAGTCAGGTAGGGGGACAGAAGAAGAGGCAGACGACATATCGGCGTCGTCTATAGTAAGTTACTTTATTAAAAGAGGGACGACTTTCGGCTTAACTTAACGAGTTAGAGGGAGAAGTCCGGCGAAGAGAGGGTTTCGACTTCGTCGTGTAAAGGTAGAGGTCAAGGAGGAGAATAAGGGTAATAGTGGCGAAGTAGATATTGACTTCGTTATTAATAGGGGTTTTAATACTGCTATTCGTTAAGCTACAAAGCTTAGTATAGGCCTTTCTTGTATTTAAGCTTCTAGGTCGTAACTACTTATAGGAGAATTAGGGGGCGAGGGATATTTACTGTCTTCCTAGACGTAGAGAAAAGAGTTGTAGATAATATGACGCTTGCCTTAAAAAGACGGCGGTTACGTGTAACTGACGCCTCACATATTAACACAAGAGACATATAACGATATTAAGCATTAACTTAGAATCTACAACTACAGAGGAAAGAAGGTAAGGAAAGAATAAGTCTATATACAAGAGGTTAGTATGCCTAGCACTATAGTAATCTCGGTACGTCCTGATCGGGCAGTACTAAGTGGAGCCGGTGGAAATGAGGCTCTGGACAGCGACAGTCGTTACAGTAAAGAGTTAAAGAAAGTGAAAATACGAGGCGCAGATCGTTAATACGAGACGCAAAAGAAGAAGTCGAAGTGAAGAAGTGTGACTAAGACTCGAAGAAGCCGACGGAGAAAGACTTAGAAGTAGTCGGGTACGCCAGGACTTAGAGGAAAGTTAGACTTTTGTGATGCTTTTAGAAGAAGGTTTTTAGAAGAGGACGTTACTTTTTATACTCGTTTTTAGAGACCTCTAAAAGCGATTCGCAAATGACGTCACGGCCTGTGAATTATTCCTCAGATACTTTGTCTAAAAACAGAAGTTACGACAACTTTTTTGTAAATCATCCCCTTCGACGTGGCCGAATTAGGAAACTACGACCCCGACTTTCGTACAAAGCTGAGAGCTTGGCACTACCTCTACGAAGCCAATTCTTCGATCATTCTACGACTACTATTTCTCTTTTACGACAATCAAGTATCGTACTTTAATTCTACAGAGGAATTAAGGAACTCGAGGGCGAAGTTCGCTTTAAGAGGGGGATAATGTAGTTGCCAGAGGCCTTATGGCCTAAATCTAGTTACTCAGACAATCGGTCACATGACTGCCCCTATAACCTTAGAAAATTCTTCCGTAATTTCAATAAAATCGCTTTTTACAACTATAGACTCGGTCATTTTAAGTAAAAGTAAGTCTTCCTTAAACTTTTCAGATGTCACTAAACTAACTAAGCTTTATAAGTAATCCTCTAAACATTCTCGGTACTATTCCTACTATTACTTTTGACTATACACTTATTTAGAACTTTAACTTATTTACATAGACTGATTTTGCGATTAAGAACGGCATTCGAACGAGATTAACGGGGGAGTTTGAGGTTCTCGGCATAACTACTACAAGTTATATCACAGTACTAGACGTTACACCCTTAGAAGATAATAAGATTGTGACAAACTGCCCTATCGTTCATTAATTTTTGTAGGTTATATAGTTATAAGGATTTAAGAAGTAGATGCTTCGATCTAGATCTAGTTACTCACTCGAACTTTTATTGTAAGTGCCTATTATATTTAATATTATGTTAATAAACAATACCTTCTAAATATACTAAACTTTAATTAATATTAAACATAACACAACTTAGAGATTGCCTATCGGGTCTTCGAGGGCCTTCGGAAGGAGATAGTCTTAGTCTAGTAGAGTGGGGTTAAGCCGCAATTGTAGTGGCTGCGTCTTTCTGTTTCGGTGTAGAGTGGGATCTAAGATATAGATGCGCCTGGGATGTTTCCTTTGTCTTAGATATATAACATTCCCTATGCTCGGTTTCATTTTGCGACGGAGTACTCGGTATCCACGTACGTGGCAAAGTCTGTTTGGGAGGTTATTTACAAGCGCACGGCACGAGTGCGGGGTGGGTGGAAGCCGATGAGTCTAGAGAATTTATGTTAGCGAGGAAACTGGAGGAGCGTCGCTTTGCGGGAAAAGAAGAAGGGGCAGACGGAGAATGAGTACTTGTTCGAGTTCTTATGTAGAAGATACGACAAAATGTATAGGTCTAAATCTGGACATAATGATCCCTGTTCGTTAGGGTGTCACACAATGCCATATATATTTATTCCATCACCTAATACATCACCACGGCCTCATCAAACTTCGAGACCCTGCAATCATCAATGAGAGCACTGCCAGCCCCGACTATGAGTTCCTAAAGATCGACGTCTCCCGCACTCATCGAATCAACTTCTCCTATCTAGCATACCCGCCTGGCGACGAGATCCTCTTCACGCTCTCCGCTTTCGATTATCCCGAAGGCGGCATACATCATAGATTAGTTTTAAGCGTTTGTGCCATTGTTGCCGATAACTGCGAGGGTAGTTTCTTGAGCCTGACCCGTGAAGGGGGCCGCATCGAGGCAGGACTCGACGACGTGCTTGCGACGGGACATGATTATTTCTATTATGTTCCCTATCTTAGTAGGTGCGCAATTGGGAGTTGAATATAATCAGCTTTTATACTGACTAACACTCTGCGAACGCAGACGGCGCCAAAAGCCACGACGACCGAAATCCTACGAAGCCGTATAAATGGTCTGCCGTGACAAACTTCTAGGACTGGAAGTTCCCTCACAGAATGCCCGAAGTCTAGACGAGGTGCAATTCATCTATGCCGCAGATCTTACCCTCTGGAACGGCATCCTTTTTTTAAAAAAACGGGAGCGGGGACGATAGGGTTGATAGGGGAAAAGAGTGAAAAAAAGAGAACCTGGTGGGAGCAGGGAAACGTCTCTTTTAGACATTTTTTTTATTTTGTTAGAGATTTATAGAGCAAAAAAGAGCTTAAAAACACTTATTTTAGGCCGGCCAAGGCCACGCTTAATAGCGTTAAAAGGACGAGCAAAAGCCATTTTTGATAATAGATCGACTAAAAGAAAAAGAACAAACCAAAAATCTCACCTGTTTAATATGCTGCTTTTGATAGCTAGAGAACAATACTAAGAGCTTGGTATTGTTTTTGGCTAAGGAGGTGTGTCGCGCACAATAACACCAGGGACAATAAAAAAGGGGGGCTCGTTTAGACTGCCTCCGGTAACGGCACAATTAAATAATCAGGAGCTTGGGAGCTCCTGATAAATCTTTATAAAATAAGATCTAAAATAGACAAGCAATCCCTAGATCACTAATTTATCCGCAGAGAGCTGCCGCCCGATTCTGCACCACAGAATGGCAATAGGTATATTGAGAATGGGCATAGGGAGATATGGGCTAGACTTGAGGAGGAGCATACTAGGGATTCTGAGCAATTTATACTATAGAATACATTATCGCTATGCAGCTATGTCAGACGTGCATCAATTACAGGCAACATCACTATGTACCTGGATGCAAAAAAATGCGACGCACGATCATTCAAGTTGTCGTGCAGGTTATGGTAGGCCGGCTAAGCGAGCCCAATCAAAGGCACCATAGCCAAAGCGCCCGCGACCTCCATATTCAGGGAGCTTAAATAGACCATACGTAGATAATACAACTATCAATTACAGTACTGCGCATACCTCAATAATACGTCAAATACGCCTCTGTAGAGCCTTTAGGCGTGCTCTTGCACGACACAAGTGCATTGAAGCGCGTTTGCCGAGCCTATTTTCTAACCTCTGGGGTCAACATATTGGAACCCCAGGAACGAGGAGATAAGGTACCAATACGCGCCATGAATCTCAATGATGTCCACACCCGGTCAAGATAGGGTATCATTCTTAGCATTCGAGGTGGTTTAGGCCCGAAAGAAACGCCTTGCTAAGCATTTAGTATCTGGTATTTATCAATACGCCCTGATAGGAAACTCACCTGTTCGGCCATTCTTCATGCCTCTGGGGTAGCTCGGTCGCTCAAATTGCTTGCATATGTATTGACGCCTTGTGGCCCCTCCGAAGATAAAATGTATCCCGTTTCACACTTTGTGAATGAAACCCTCGGCTGGGAAGCATAGAAATCATCATACTCCTCCTTCAACGCCTCGGCCAGCGTTTTGACTTCGCCGTTGCTGTAGCATTAGAGCTGAGCAGATTTGTTACTTGCCTGGGGTCTGCCTCCATATTGTAATATTCTTTCTCGTTAGACCACCACACAGAGTAGTAGAGGCTATAGCTTTCACCGATGACACGCACAGACTTGTACGTACCGATACTGCTGGCAATACCATAGGAATACGAGTATTGCCCTTCAATATCCAACTGGCCCCAGGTCTCAACATCCACGTTCTCTTGCTTCGGACTATCGGTAAAGCCTTCGTAGATTGGAATTGGAACTCCATCAAACTCGTATTTGTCGTCTAGCTGCTGCCCGGCGAGCGACATAATAGTAGGTGCAAAATCTGCATGGGAAGAGATCGCAACTTTGGTGGCATTCTTAGCAACATGAGGACCGCGAACGATTAGAGGAATATTGATGTCAGTTTCGTAACCGCAAGCCTTTCCTGGAAGCAACCGATGCTGGCCAATATGATAGCCATTATCAGTAGTATAGAAAATGTAAGTGTTGTCCAACAGACCCATGCTTTCCAGATGAGTTACGAGCCCTTCAACCATCTTGTCGACAGACTGCAGGGCACGAAGACGTGCTCGTTGATACTGGTCGCCATAGGCGATAACAGTGTCATTTAAAAGAGGCAACTCCGCTATCCAGTCTGCGCCCCCTTGCTATAATAAAAATCGTATTAGCAGGGTTCATCAAATACCAGTCCTACTAGAAGATTCCTACCTGTGCTGGGTTGAAACTCGGATCACGAGGAATTGTGTAGTTTAGAAAGAGGCTACTATAACGCTCTACATATTTGGGCGGGATGATAGTTGGTATTGTTGTATTATGCAGGACCTCTGCGTGAGGCGTAATGGGGGCGGCCACCAAAAAGAAAGGCTGCGTTTGGCTTGCAGCTTCCTCCAAAAACCCATAGGCCTTCTCCGCAACAACGTTCACAGAGTATTAGTTCTCATAATTCACTGGGGCCCCTCCATTCCTTGTCATTGAAGCGTTGAAATATATGTAAGTATATGGGTCCAGCAAAAAGTCGGAGCCATTGAAACCATTGGCCAAAGGAGCGTTGTAATTAGCTGTCGACATCGCATTCCACAACTTTCCAAGTAGTATGTGTTGTATCCGGAATTCTGCATCCAAATGGGTAAATACCAGTCATTGATGCCTTGTGAGACATCCTTTGGGCACCCCCCTAGAGAATTTAGTAAAGTTAACCTTTCTAAGAATAAGAAGAATACTTACCATACGGAGGAATGACATTGGTAACCTATGGACTTATCAGTGGCAGTCTTAAAGTAGTAAAGAGATAACTAACGTTTGTATTGTGAGAAGCTCTTCCGGTCCATATGGTCGCTCTTGCAGGGCAGCATAGGGCCACTGAGCAATAGTGGCGGCTGAATGTTGTACCCTCACTAACGAGATACTGCTGCACCAACGGCATATTCTCAAGTGATTGCATATGCACATCCTGATCATCCGTGAGGATAAAAAGAATGTTTGGTCGCTTTGTCACAGCGAGTCTACATGCAAACATAGTAAGGCAGAGCAAGACTGAAGCAAAGGCGGCCATATTGATTCTGCTGGAGGACAACGCGAAACGCATGGTGGTTGATTCAAAGTCAGGGAACGAGGCGACTGTGGCAAGGAAGACAAATGAAGATAGTGGTAGTTGAAGTGAAGTAGCAATTGAAGACCCTTAAGTATGAAGGCATTGAGCAAACAGGCGTGCTTAATTTAAATATGTACACTTTATTGAAGCACACATGTGCTGTAATTAAGTTGTTCCCCGCACTCACCCCGAGACTTTCTTCCGTTCTTTCCGAAAGTTCCTCGCCAAATCTATCCGATTCCAAGGAATTGCCGTCTCTTCTCTTCGCAGTTGTATATACTAATACTCTCGGGTACGAGGCGCATACCAAAAGCATCTTTGAAAGGGACTTTTGCAGTATGCTAGACCAGGTGCGCATACGTCACCCCTAGCCCTATATTCGAACTACCTTCGTAATCTACCACTTGCCGACCAGCAATGAAAGGAGTGCGGAGCTAGTACCTACTGTATCAAGCATTACCCCAGACTCGGTACGTAGTGCACGGTTAAATGAGTTGTACCCCCCATACCGTTGTACGTGGCCCTGATAGATTAATGGCAGTGGCGTACCCCTTAGTTCTGCCAAATTCGACATCTTGTTATTCGCCAGAAATAGTGTGTGCCTGCTAAAGCAGTCTTAAGTGGAGCTTTACTGACTCAACTTCAGAAACAAGCCAATCGTAGTGGCTTCAGTTCACTTGTTGCTTATTGAAATTATGGGGATATATGCCACACGCCGTGTAAGGGAGTACTAAGTAAGGGATAGTACTGTACGGAAGTGTAGTGCAGTCCTCCCCCCCGAAAATCCAATAGTGCTGGCAAACCTCATGCCAATTAGGTAGCAAGAACGAAGAATCCTAGCTTGGATTATCCTTGTCTTTGAAACCGAACCACCATTTTTTCTGTGGGGAGCACTGTAAGTTCATCCCTTTCCAACTGTGCACTTTACTATGAAAGCATGTCTAGGGTAGAAGGGCCAGCGAAAGGAGCTCCAATCTTACCTTCGTACTTCCTCGTATCGGCAGAAAGTCTGCGGATAGGCTTCGCGTATGTAAGGGCTATGACTAATCATGTTAAATTCTTGGAGCTACTGGTACCCATATCTTTACAATCGACTTTGGGCTAAGTATGCTACTTTACCCGACCACACCTCCCCTTTCTCCCCCTGAACAGAGGCTATTTAGTGGGTTTTACTAGTGGTCAGAACCAAGGCCCCAGGGCCTTTAAATCAACAAGAAAAGAGCCTGGAATGCATTTAGCCATACAATAGCGACTCCGTAGGATCCTTCTTGGAATTATCATCAGTTTATGTTACGGCTGGCAATAGGTTAATACGGCGAGTTAACTCAAGCTCTATATTTAGGCCAAAAGCTACGCTCAGAATTGAGAAGAAAAGACAAAGAGAAAAGGAAAGCTCTTTATAAGAGAGAGCTCAAGTATAAATACACGAAGAACCCTCCTAATAGGGCCTAGCGTAATCGAGCGCCATTCACATTAATATGTCGCATGCTCGCCACTTAGTCCTCCTAATTAGGCTTAGCGCCGTCGCATAGCCAGCGATGCTACGAGCCGTGTCGGTTAGAATACGAGGCGCATCGGAGGTTGTAACAGTTTACCTCTTTCTGCCGGGTTTCGGTCCCAGCTCGCAAGTGTGCACCTGGTGCACTGGGACATGCGAGAGAATTCTCCGAGACTAGCTGGAAGAATGGTTGGCTCCATTTGCACGCACGCTTATCGCTAGATTGTGAGATGGAAGGGAGGGAGAAAGTCTGTCTCATGTGTCGCGTGTACTTTTTGTGTGTATCTTGGCCTGGCTATCTTAAGTTGCGGCGCAGTGAGTGAGTGAGTGGGGTACAGTACAACCAAAGAAGGGACCTTCCTTGCCAAACAATTATTCAGGATTATGTGTATGTCACTAATTGTTAGTATCATAGCTCGGTCGGTTGGTCGGTTGGTCGCTCGCTCGCTCGCAAGGACTGACTGAAAAGGACAGAACCGCATCCATCCCTGAAGGCGAAAGACCCTGGTCCCCAAATTCCGAATTGAACTCTACGACGGCATTACGCTTCGCCGGTTGACCGTGTCTTGTATACGTCTTTGGAGGAAGTTGCGTGGCCTGGCCGATTAGCGGAAACCTTCGATTTCTTTGCCATGTTCGATATCGCAATATTGATGGTGGTGGTTTGTCTCAAGCTCGCGTTTTCTTCTGCTAAACCGGGTTGTTGGTACAGTACTACGTCCTGCTAAGACTTCTAGGGACTTCTTTAGTCGCAGGGAAGATTGTCCAATCAGTTTCCAAACTCTGTCAATTATTACCTGCTTAGGTTTAAGGTGCTCTGTGGAGATTTTGGGCTTATTAGCCCGAAGATGAAATAAGACCATTTAAAGTGCAAGACCAGGGCCGCTTTTGTTTACTTCGTAATCCCTTCGATTGGTGGGGCCTTCAACGAATACTACAGGTGCCCAGGTTCCAGAATTTTCCTGCCATAGGATGTGTCTCACCGCCTTGCGGCAGTGCGTAGGAATCATGGGGAGCAGGAGCAGTACGATTCATTGGTGGAGAACTTTCTGCCATGGGGCGGTGAGACACAACTTAGGGCAAGCGCCTCTAGCGCTACCCCTCAGAATCAGTTACGCGCCGCCATTATTCTTTCCACCTCGCCATTTCTTTTACCATCGGAGTTACCAGCGACAAACATTGTAAGGGGAAAAGAGTCAGGTGACAAAGCATACTTTGGTGAATAGCTTCGTGCATATTTTATGCAATTCAGTTTAAGTCAGCTTTCCTTACGAACTCTTTCCCCTTTGTAAACAAACATTTTACCCAAGTTGCATTTGACCACGTCTAGAATATGTGTTTGGTCGACCATCAACGAAGCAACCATGTGTAGGAAGGCCACGGCAAAAAGTCATCAGAATCGCAGGGGTAGTGCCAGGTTTCTAGTAGAGCAGCAGGTTACAGGCATTAAGCACCAAGCACCATGTCCAAGGAACATGTATTTCCCAACTTGCCGGCCTTCGTATTCGTACCTCGTATATCGCCGTTGTCCTTAGCATAAATGAAGTCGGCCGTATGTTTCCAATGCCTCGACTTTTGTGGAACATTATTTGGCATGGCTCAACCGCCAAATTTGCATGCCGCCCTATGTAATGTGATGCACGCGACGCGATAGGGCATGGTAATGGCAGGGCCAAAAATGAGGCTATTCGCATAATTAATACTATTCACGCTGCTCTTCAAGTGTATTTCCCTTTAAGTATACCTCCCTTTGAGCCTCCCTTTAAGTATGTCTCTATTCGAGTATGCCTCCCTTCGAGTGTGCTTCCCTCCAAGTATGCCTCCATTCGAGCCCCCCTTCAAGTATGCCTCTATTCAAGTGCGCGTCCATTCGAGTATGCCTCCATTCGAGTATACCTCCATTCGAGTATGCCTCCATTCGAGTATGCCTCCATTCGAGTATGCCTCTATTCGAGTATGCCTCCATTCGAGTATGCCTCCATTCGAGTATGCTTCTATTCCTTCCCTCTAAATATACCTCCCTTCATGTATCCCTCTATTTAAGTATGCCTCCCTTCGAATATACCTCTCTTTGTATATCCCTCGATTCGAGCATGTTTTGATGTGAACAGGTTTAAGTTAGGCTACATAGGGCGGCATGCAAGTTTGGCGGTTGAGCTATGCCAAATAATGTTCCACAAAAGTCGAGGCATTGGAAACATACGGCCATTGAAGTCACATCTTGCAATTATATTCCACGTCTATTTAATTTAACTTGCAGATCACGCTCTGTCCATCTCGTATCATGAATCCGAGATCTATCGACCTAGTCGATGCTGTTGTTCGGCAGATACAATACGTCGTACTTCGGTTCAAGTCGGACGATATCCATTTCTGTAGTTTAGTCAGGTGCTTCACAGCGCCAAAATAAGGCTTCTTCTCTGGATATATAAGTTAATGGGGTTTCTCTCTGATACGTAGGGGAGAACCTGCCATCATCAAATTGACTGCATCCAGCAGCCGAGGCAAATTCCTTACGATGCTACCAAACATTATCTTCTTCAGTTTTTTAGTGGCCTTTCTCAACAAGCTATCTTCTGCCACTGAATTCCCTAATCTTCGCACCCGCCAAAATGCCACACAGCCGAACATTGTCTTCATCCTGACAGACGATCAGGACTTGCAGATGGATAGCATGAACTACCTTCCCCTGATCAAGAAGCATCTGAGCGACCAAGGGATGTTTTACAGTCAACACTATTGTACTGTTGCCGTCTGTTGTCCTTCTAGAGTGAACTTATGGACTGGAAGAGCAGCTCACAACACGAATGTCACAGACTTAGTCCCGCCTTATGGTAGGCCACTCTCGCTCTACTTCATGGTAGGAGTTTATGAGACTCATCTTTTTTAATAGGCGGCTATCCGAAGTTCATATCTCAGGGTTTGAATGACAACTATCTACCTGTCTGGCTACAACAAGCTGGATACAATACGTATTACGTAGGAAAGCTTTTCAACTCCCACTCCACCGAAAACTACAACCAACCTTTCCCAGCCGGGTTTACTGGATCCGTATGTAATTGTTCCATCAAATGTAACATTGACTAAAAGTTTTGCACAAGGAATTCTTGCTCGACCCCTACACGTATCAGTACTACAACCCTGGCTTCCAAAGAAACAAGGATCCCCCAGTAGTCTATCCTGGAAATTACTCAACGGACTTGGTCGCACAAAAAGCATTCGGCTTCCTCGATGATGCTGTTAACAGCGGCTCACCATTTTTCCTAGCAATTGCTCCCATTGCTCCCCACGCCAATGTGAACGTGACTTTCAATGCAAATGGAACATCAACTGTCTTAACCTCTGGCCCGATGCCCGCAATCAAGTACCAGAGCCTCTTTCCGGATGCCGTAGTTCCTCGTACAAAAATTTTTAATCCTGATACGGTATAACTTCCATAAATACTCTCCCCTTGGTTTCCTTGGATTTGTTTCCTGTTTCTGGAAAAGCTAACTTCCACAGCCTTCTGGTGCTGGCTGGGTAAGACAGCTGCCTCAACTCAGTGAGCCAGATGTTGAACGGAACGATGAATGGTACCGAAACCGTCTTCGGGCACTACAATCCGTCGACGAAATGGTTGATCAGCTTATGGCACGACTCGAACAATACAATTTACTCGATAATACCTATATCTTCTATACAACGGATAACGGATACCACGTCGGCCAGCATAGGCTACAGCCCGGCAAGTCATGTGGCTATGAGGAAGATATCAATGTTCCATTGGTTGTCCGTGGACCTGGGATTGCTAGAAATATGACTACAGACATTGTAACATCACATACCGACCTTGCCCCGACAATTCTCAAGATTTTTGGCATTCCCATGAGAGAAGAATTCGACGGCTCTGCGATCCCTTTAACTCCTGAAGATATTTCCGAGATTGCGACAGGGCGAGAGCATGTTAACGTTGAGTTCTGGGGGAACCGTTATAATCCTGAAGACGGTAATGCTTACGGTAAGTGTCCAAGCCACAGCGGGCAATCTATACGCTAACTATTTTCTTTCAAAGTGTACACTGATGGTGTTGTTAGTAAGTGCCTAAGTTGCATTCGGCTGTCTGACACTAACTGTTTTCCCTCAAAGACCTCGTGAATAATACTTACAAAGCAATTCGCTTGATTGGGCAAGGATATAATCTGTACTACTCTGTGTGGTGCAGTCACGACCACGAGCTTTATGATATGGATGTAAGTTTCCTAAGTCATCGAATGTTATATCCCCTTCTCGTTTGTAACCTTGAAACTTTATAGCAAAGTCTTTTAATACTATATATATAGGCCGACCCCCACCAAATGGAGAATCTCTTCCCTCTGGGATTTACCAAGAACTCAACTCTAGCCTCTTGGACCGCAAACGAAACCATCCTCGGCGTGTCCACATTAAACCTTGCCTCTCGCCTTGATGCGTTAATGTTTGTCTTGAAATCGTGCCAAGGAGATGAATGCAGAGAACCGTGGGCAGCCCTGCAACCGGATGGAAATGTCTCAAATTTGAAGGAAGCTCTACAGCCGAAGTTTGATAATTTTTATCAGAATCAGGTTCCTAGGGTCCAGTTTTCGAGGTGCGAGCCAGGGCACATTATTGATGCTGAGGGGCCACAGTTCGAGCCGAATGTGATTTATAGCGACGGTGGAGACCCTCAATGGGCAATATGGACTTGATTTGAGGCACGCCTTCGGAGTTAGGTCGTAAGGTAGAACAGTGAAAAAAATCAAGAGATGATCTGCCTTGTATTGAGAAATCGTTTCGTACAATCCGGACACTGCCACGTGACTGTGACACCAGGTCCCAGATCAAAGGTGTAAAGAAGGAAGTAGATTCCTGACTGCACGAGGATACTAAACTAGAGAGGAAAGAAGAGGAGAATAGATGGCTATAAAGCCTGGCAGCTTATATAAGCAGCTCACTCCCAAGTAGGCCAGCTCGACCGGATCGTCACATCAACCCCCCCCCCTCTCACTTAGGGGTGCCTTACAGGGCCTACAGGAGGGCGCTCCTGGTGGCACTCAAGGGGATAAGTCCGACAGCGAAGCGAACTAACAAACCTACACCCGCTTCAATCCCACCAGCCCGCTCCTCGCCCCCTCCAAATCCGCTCTCTTCTCCAGCGTTCCCTCAACAGTAATATTCCACGGCCCCGCCTCCAACTTGCAATAATTATCCTTCCCCGGCAATTTCCCCTCCTGAAAAAATGTATTTAATTTGGCGTACGAGCATTTGTTCTGCGGGCCTATGGAGCTATGCTTTATGGATCTCAGTATCCAGATCACGGGAGAGGGGTATAGGAAAGAGAACTTACGCCCGTTCCTTCAATAGTGAGAAGCTGTGCGGCTTCAAAGATTTTGGTGCCTTTCTTGCCGCTGGGGGTCGGTTAGTGACATCAAGGAAAGGGGGAAAAGGGAAATTAGAGGAGGGAGACGAACTTATCGATTGGCGTAATTGGATCTAGGGTGTTGCTGACGAAAAGAATCGGATTTCTCGTCTTTCCTCCAAATGGTCCTAACCCCAGTCAACATCAGCGCACAACCCACAACTCACGAAATTAAAGAAATGGGGAGAACAAACCAGTAAAACGATCATCGCTAGTAATATTCCAAAACACACAAGGAAAAGAACCCACCACCCTACTCTCCCCCGCCAAAAAACTCACTTGTTCAAACTCCTTTATCCTGCCTTGAAAACTCTCCAACGAATCCCCCCTAACCACATCCCCCACATCCGAGCACGTATTCGCATTTCCCCACAAATACTCATCCGGCAGACTAGCCGTAGTATTCAATCCGAGTTTCTTTTCCAGTATATCGAGTTTTTCGAGCGTTAAATCCGGGAGAACGGATTCAACGGCTACGAGTCCGTATGCGATGGATGGGAATGTAAAGATCGGTTCGTAGGAGTTGGAGAAGAGGATGCTTTTCATGCTGAGGAGGAGGAGTTCGATTGCTGTTGCGTTGGTCCAATTATTTGCGTAAGCTACGACCGGGTCCAGTTGCGTGACGATATTCTCGAAACGGAGGAAGATGTCGTGGGGGGTGGTGCCTTTGTAAAATGCACAAGCGGTGGGGCCGGCGAGATGGCAATATAGAAAGAATGTGGAGAAAGTTGCATCGGCATCGTTGATGAGGTTGCGGCCTGTGTATTTGATCCATTCATCGGCATCGACTACGCCGTCTAGAACTACCTTCCCGACTCGGTGGGGGAACATAGATGCGAATGTTTGCCCCAGAAATGTCCCGTAGCTAATTCCCCAATAGTTGAGAAGTCCTCGATCGCCGCATTTCTTCCCTTCGTGGCTTTTCTGGAAGGCATCGATGATGGATATCATATCCCGGGCAACAGTAGCCGTGGTCATATGCGGTCCTGCATCTAACGGTCCTCCAATCGCAGCACCGCATTCTTCTGCAACCCCTTGAGCTTGAGCATAGTATTCCTCGAAAACATCTTGACTTAAATTCGGACCATGAAGTTTATCTAATTCACGACGCAGAAGTTGTGGTGCGGTGCTACTACCCGTCAGATTTGAGGAGAGTTTGCAGTCTGCGAGCGGGATGCTGTTATTCACTCCTCGAGGATCCCAGGATACGACATCGTAGTTTGAACCAATGACGGGGACGAGAAGCCGAGTAGCGTACCCTTCGAGGAATTGGACACCGGAATTACCGGGTCCTCCAGGGTTGGTCAGCGCCATTCCTTTGTATGGCGTTGTGCTTGCGGGGTATTTGACGAGAGGGATGTAAGATCTCCCTAACTTGGGTTTGAGGTAGTCTAGTGGTACCTGTTTCGGTCAATTGAGGTTCTGGGAAGGGCTTAACTTCTCTTGGTTGGGAGAATCTTACATCAAGCATTGCACAGAAAAAACCCCCTTTGCAAGGGTACCAAACGAGGTCCTTGGAGGGAGGAATCTAAGTATGATTATCAGCCGAGTTTCTGGAGTAATTGGCCCTGGATGTGGAAGGAGCTGACCAACCTCTGAAAACTCCCATTGTTTAGTTGAGTTTCGAGGGGTTGTAGGAGATGCCAACACTGAGCTAGACAAGGCGGCAGCAACAAGGAAGAGTTTAGCAATGAACATCTTGGCTAAGTTCGATCTCACTTCGCACCGAATAAAAGATGACCTTCTCAACCTCGACCTCGGACAGGAAATTAAATCTTTATATACATGTTGAGATCTCCATCCCTGGCCACCGATCTCACCGCATATATCGTACCCCATGAAATCGCGCATTACTGCCGCGTGGAATCTCGCGCCACAGACTCACAGCAGTACTTACAATGGCTATGTTACTCCAAAGCCATCCGACTGGCCAACCCCTCATCAACTTCATATCAGAAACCAATACCCGCACCATCATTTCCCCGAGGCTGAGTGCGGATGATTATCCCCATCCCCATGTGACAAGGCATCGCCGCATCGCTACGTGCCCCCTGAATCGTCTAAACCCTGAGTGGCAGTATGTAGCGCGAATCGCGAGGCTCACTGAACCCCGCGCTTCGACCCTGTAAGACAAATGAATAATAATCCTGGGTTTCTAGAATATTAAATGTACTTCGCCTCTCTGCGGCACTTTTTCTGATTGGCGCGTTCGTTTGGCGGCCAATACTGTTCTGTGTCTTAGGAAAACGATCTGCACTTGGCAGTGGCAGTGATTTTATCTGAGAGATTTGAATTCAGATTAACTCATAAAGATATCCCTGACTCGATTGAGGAAGTGGCTCGATACCAACTAAAAACAGTATAATAAAGGCGTCAGAATGGCCCCCAATTCCCAATTCCCATACTCCCCACGAATCGCGATATGAATTTTGCTTGACAGGTAGATAAACGAACCAGCAAATGAATTGCGATGGGGCTGGGAGTTCGCCCGAATCTTTGCGCGAGGCTTGCCGGTGCCTAAATTCTCAGGGATAGGATTGGTGAAGCGTACATGTTCCTGCAAGAAATAGGCAGCCGCAGCCTCGTGACTCAACTCGGCGAGGTGATGCCTCAACACTCGACAGGCAGAAATGGTTTTGGGGACGACTGCCTTGAAATTTTGGGGGTATAAAGTATTGGGATTTGGCAGACTGGTTTCATATTTTCTCAAGTCAAAAAATATCAAATTCGCAATCTTGTCAATCAACATCAAGAAAAAATCGAAAACAATCGGTAAACAATCAATCATCCAAGAAACAAACTTGAGCCAAAATGGTTCCCGGAAACTCAACTGTCGAAACAATCACTTCCGACCCCGTCATGGTCGAAGTGCCTGAAGCGGAGAAGAAATCAGTCAAAACAGCTGTCGACAAAACGGCAGAGAAAGAAGAACTCTCAGGCTCCATCGAACGTCTCGAGGCTACCGACGAGCGACGTTCCTACCGTCAACCAGAGCGAATCCGCGTCGTCGAACGAGGCTACAGTCGTTCCCGCTCACCCCCCTACCGCAAACGGCCACTCACCGATTGCACTGTCCTCATCTCCACCAAATCCCTCCTCAAAACCTTGGACGAGGAAGAGGATGCATGTGTTGAAACCCTCAAGGGTCAATTGGTGTATATCACAAGCCATACATTCCACACTGCCGATCTGCAGAAATGGTCTTGGTTGTTCCAGCTTGGGGTTGCTGAGTCCTGGAATCAGAAACCGATGCCGTATTTGAATGGACATGGGTTTCAGTATGAGTTACCCCGTGGCGGGGGTGTGAGAGGGGGCGTGGATTATTATGATGATGGGTATAACGTTCGCTACGACCCTCGCGGAGGTCCTGTCCCTCTTGCCAAACTCGGCGCTGCGTTCAAATTGATCAAGGGGGATAGCGAGGGCGCTGGGAAAGTGAAATTCGTGATGGCGGTGCAGACGAAGAGCGATGGTTCGTGGGTGAAACTTGTGGTTAGTCAGAGCAGACAGGCTGCGGCGAGTAATGCTTTTCACGAGATTTTGAATGGGCATTCGATTGTTTTCCTGGGTGCGGTGCTCAGGGATACGGCTATTCCGGCGGAGAATCCGAATAAGAAGGCCCGCAGGCTTCAGAGGGTGGGATCGGTGACTGCGGCGGAGGAGGTTGAGCAGGGGGTTATTGGGATTATTTGTTAGACAATTTGACTCCAGGAGAGCACAGCGTGGAAAGAGTAAGAGGAAGACGAAGAGGATTTGAGTGTCTGGAAACTTGCCTGGAGGTTGAGCTTTCTTAGTTGTACATTTCATAGGACTGGATGGAGCATTGGAATATTTCTTTCATTGGTGGTGGGAAGGATCTTGATGGGACTTTCGTTTACCATGAGAGCATTTTGCATCATGTCGTTTGTCGTTTGTATTTGCAAAGGACGCTCGCTTGCTTCACGCACTCCCACCAACTGGCTGGGTTACCAGGTCAAGGACGCGTAGAAATCAATACGGATTCTACCTCAAAGCAACTAAATATGACCTCCGATGGAGAGAAACGCTTGTGCATGAATACCTTCTCAATCGTGTTCTCGGATCAATCTCAAGCACAAGAAGAATGATCTCCTCTTTTAGCAATCTCGGTAGTTTTGTTTAGTCATAAACAAACACCCTCCACATTAGCAAATCAGCTGAGCCAGAGCTCCGCCTCGGACATAAATTAGGAAATATAATAGTCTCGTATTCAGCTCCAAGTCGATAATATATTAACAACCTTTTAAAGAAGGTAATTAGTTTACTTTTTTAAAAAATAAAAATAAAACATCTTCGAATTTATAGGACTCCTAAGGAATAGTAGGCGTATTATTAACATTTAATAATCGTGATACATTTAAATTAGGTATTATAATATATACGAGAAATTCTTTTTTTTAGTGTTAAGAAAATTTATATGGCTTTATAATACTAAAGTTACAAGTATTATTTAGCTAATATAAATACTTCCACTATTTTGTCTTAAAACTAATTTAAGGATTAATATTTTTTAACTAAGGTCATCTTGAAATCAAATTAATACCCGGCATATTAACAACCCTTAATCGAAGCGTACTTAGATTAGTTTATCTAAGTGTATTTGTAATTTTTACTTAAACAAGTATAGTATTATAAATAATACCTTTATTCTTAAGTAATATTTAAAATATCTTTGATTTTTTACAAATAAGTTACAAATTGCGTCTTTTTACTATTAATCTTAAGGTAAAATTATCTTTTGCTCTATTGTTAATAAGAGTAATAAAGTCCTTTTGATTCTTATTTGCTAGTATTTTTAATTAAATTTCCATCTTCTTATTTAATAATCTTTCAGAAAACGTAAATACAACCACGAGTTAGGCGTTTTTCTGATTTTTATTCATTAAGCCTTTATTATTATTAGTCTTAGGGCATTTATAATTATAATAACCAAACTCTTTATACTTAAAGTATCAAACCTTTGATTTATTAGACCCTTCGTATTTCTCTTGTATTAGGGATTTATTAGGGATTTATTAAAGTTAGACTTTTTTAATCTAAACTCGTTAAAGCAAGGATTCTCTTATTTATTAGTAGTTCTTCATAAGGGCATTTAGGGGGATTCTCTTTTCTTATCTTTAAGCTTCTTAAGTCTCTTATTACTACTATTCCTCTTAAGTAAAGTGTTACGGCTTGCAAGAGGTTAATACAGCGAGTTGACTCTAGCTTTGTATTTGGGCCTAAAGCTACGCTTAGAATTGAGAGGAAAAGATAATGAGAAAAGGAGAGCTCTCTGTAAGAGGGAGCTCAAGTATAAATACACGAAGGACCCTCTTAATAGGGTCTAGCGCAGTCGGGGCTATTCACATTCACATGTCGCATACTCGCCACCTAGTCTTCCCTATTAGGCTTGGCGCCGTCGCATAGCCAGCGATGCTACGGGCCCGTGTCGGTTAGAATACGAGGCGCATCGGAGGTCGTAACACAAAGCATATACCTTGTAAAAAGCTATAGCTAAGATAATATTCTCTCTTATTTATAATTTATTAGTTTACTTATTCTTAACGATTCTTTAGTAAATTTCTAGTCGAATCTTATTAAAAGGATATTTTATAGTAAACGGCTTAAGTTGTTCTTTCTTCCCTTTTAAGCAATTAACAAATGTAAAGATAAATTAGCTAAGTCTTTATTAAACTATCTTATAAGCTTAAGAATTAGTTACTTATCTTAAGATAAGGAATAGATAAAGGTTTACTAAGAATTCTTTATAAGACTCTTAGGTTATTATATTAAAATCATTAGAGTTATACTTCTTAAATATTTCTCGAGTATTCGCCAGTTCTTTACGGTATAATATCGCCGCCTATTTAATCTTAATTATATTAATAAGAAAAACTTTAAAATAATAATCAAAAACACGATTACAAGCTTAAAAATACTTCGTTAGCTTTCGCTAATTCTTTCCCTCGTATTTCGATAGAATCATATGTCTGCCCTTCTCTTAGTAAGGGGCCGGGCCCGAAATTCATTAACGATTAATAAGCAATCTTTTGTATTATTCGTATTACCCACAGTATCTTCGAATTTAATTTACTAAAGGAGCTATACCTTTTCCCTTACGTTTGGGGGTAACTAGCTAAGGTCGTTGCTATACATCTAATGATATTTAATAACAAGGCCATTGAGAATATTATTGTATTTATTAAGAGTTTTAAGCTAATCTTGCATTACTTAGAGATTAATAATCGATGTATCTTTAGACCTTCTTTAATCTTTTAAAGGGGTTGCTTATAGCTTAAGGCCACTAAGTGTTGCGAACAAGGATTCTTTAGTCTAAGCTATTATGTAATAGTTAAGTTAATAGTAAGAGAAAAGCAATTAAAATATAATAATTACTAGTATACTAAAGTAACTATAATATAATAAAAATAACTAAAGAAATACTAAATAATAATTAGTAATACTATTTAATACTATTTAATACGAAAACTAATTACTAAGAAGGGAAGATAACTTCTTTCCTGCTTTACTTATATATATAGCGTAAGACAGGCAACGCTAGAGCACGTGCCATTACACAGAGGGTGGTGAACAGCTTGCACTTGTAAATGGCTCCAAGGGATTCAGATAAGTAAATGCCTTTTCCTGTATTTTCAAAGAGCTTTCCTGGGTTCTGGAGCAGTACTTTCTCAATAGGATAAGACTATTAACGTGGAATGACCTCCGGCCCTGTCTATTGCCTAAGAGTGTGTTTGTTGGCACATTAAGGAAACTAAAATGGACATTCTTATTGACATATACCTCTCAAAAGCTCAGCGCTCCTGCTTGAGCATCTTTCTTTTCATTCACGGTCGAGGGTGGGTTAACGGATATCGTTCTAATTTTGCTAGCTATTGTCTAACTAGGTTCTTAGTGAGGGAGAATTTGTCGTCGCTGTTATAGGCTATCGAAAGGCACTCGAATCTTCTTAAGTAAACTAGCGTGAAGAAGTGTGTAATATCGAACTTTAGTCAAACCATATCTTACCACAGATTATCAGTAACTCGGATTTGAGAGTTAACTTAAATAATATTGTTGTTGGTAGCGCTTCTGCTGGAGCATATCTCGCTCTTCACACCAGAAGTATTGCTTTCGCTTTAGACTGTATCCTACTAGGGCTTTCTAACTATACTTTTTGTAGAAAATGCCTAGTGCGATTCTTTCGATGTATGGGTTAACAAATATGTATTATGTCAAGTCTCTTAGGCCTAGGCGGTTATCGGGCTTAGGATCTGACCACCTGACCAGATTTTCTCCACCACCTTAAAATCTCCTCGCAGTTGCTATCACATTCGGACCCCAGCTTGTATTCCACTCGATGCCAGTGGCTTAAGGCCTAGAGATTATATGACGCGGCATATTTTGGATCAAAGCCTTGTTTGTGGCTGATGTTCTTATGGAAGGGATTCAGCGGGATAAAGAAACCACTAAGTCTGGCCTAGAAAGGAATTTACGAGCAAGTAAGATATTGATGCGATAAGTGATGTGCCACTTTTTCTATTTAGAGGAAATCTGATTGGATTTAGGTCCCTTGCATCTCTTGAAGCTTCATGGCAGAGAACACCCGCCAACGTGCCAGGTTGCTAGATCTTCTAACGATGTTTTCAACAGCGTCTACTGGGACGTATTTCACAAAAGTTGTGGACGCCGTGGCATTAAGAGTAAAAAGATTATTGTCAAAGACAGGAGGCATGCTTTTGATATATAGGAAAAGATCGGAGGTGAGATAGACAAAACAGTTCTTGGACCTAGAATAGGTGGTTAAGAACATGACATGAAGTTACTATGAAGAATAATGATATTTACAATTCTTAACACCAAGCCCTTATAAATTAGCTCAAAGTCTCTTGTTTCAAATTCAATGTCCTTTGCCAAACGAAAAAAGTAGCTAGAATTGAAGCGAGCACGTGATTGAAAAAAAAAACAGGGGGGTCTCGGTGAAGTTCCCTAAGTGGCTAGACTAAAGATTCAGTTTGCATCTTATGCACGCAGGTGTCCTATGGGGGACTCATGGAGAGCTCCTCGCGTCTATACAGGGTAGCAACCACATGCTTTCATCCCATCCTCTACAAGTAGATCCAAAACTCTTATATCCATCCGAGATATACTATCAGCAATCTTTACCTCTACACCGTGATATTCTGGAAAGTATTAGAATGGGTTCAAGTTTGAAGGATGATACTTACCAGTGACTAAACAATGCAAAACTTACCGTGACTCTCCCGCTTGTTAACATCCTCCAGATACTTTTTTTTTTAGTAAAATTGATAACATCGACTCAACCACGGAAGTGTAACTATCTGACATAGTCTTGTATTTCGTTTGCTAGGAGAAAGTTTTCCTTCGCATGTGCACACGGTTCGACAGAGCAAGGCATTTCCAAAGGATTCAACAAGGGGAATTCAGGCTTTCCCCGGTTTCGGGGTATGCAAGGTACAATTCCCAGTAATATTTCAAGTCCTCACGACTATCGCTTTTGAGCCCCATGATATTACACACAAATGCCCAATGCCACTGACCCACAAAGCGTTGGCGTACACCTTCCTAGTACCACATTTGTAGTTGGCGCAGGAAATCCGCCGTCTGGTCTAATTGTCAAGCTTGAACTCGATCCGATGACCGTTGTGAATGGCTTCAATGTCGTCGCCACTAGCTTGGACTGTAGTTGACAGGGTGGGAAAACAAACTTTTACTGGCATGGAAGCTATCAGATCCAGCGAACCACGGCGCTTTCGTGATATCCTCATAAGGTTATCCCCGTTCTGTCGAACACTTCGCAAAGTAGCTTCGGTAAGACTAAATGATAGTAGTTGAATGAGCAAATGATCCGCAGGTTTTTTTTTTATTTTTAATTTTTTTTTTTTGGCTAACCCACGTACCTTGAAGGCTAAAATTTGGAGCCCGAGACTGTCATACTTGCATCTGAACTGCAAGGGGCACGCGTGAGACGTCCCAACTATGTAGGAGAATCGTGTGCTCTTTGATTTCTTAGTATCCATTGGACTCGTGGTCCTGGAAGCTTTCGCAGCTTTCGAAATGTCGAAAGCACCGCACTCTCGAAAGAACATTTTCATTCAGTACGAATACTCAGCTATGCAACAGAATTCTTGTTCATTAAGTATCCACTCCATCGGAACTACTAACCTTCAGTGTCTCCTAGCCCCTATGGACCAATTCGAGCTCGACGTGACATAGCAATATTCTAAAATATAAAAAAAATTCTACAAATGCTTCGCGATTACAACTGGCTCGATTCTAATTCTAATCCAGAGACGATTTAACGCATGTTATGGGGTGTGCTACTAAGCAACGCCCACGCTAGCCACGCAGCCTCAGCCTGGACGTCACAGTGGCTACCTGCCCATACAAATGAATGCCCCTTCTTGCCCATTGCTGCCCAACGCATTACCACCGCAGCCCAATATGAATGCAAGACTGACTGCCATTCCAATTTCCTTCCGTGGTTCTTCCATCTAATCTTTCCTCTGGTTGTACCGTACTGTACTGAACGGCCGACCAACTGAGCACTCAGAGCACTAAATCATGGCGGAGAATATCTTAGCACGTCGAGGGACGTTTTTGGTTCATCCTGGAGCAGCATCCTTCTTCTTGCTGGATGAGGCTACTGTCCCCCTCCAAGAGTTTGAGCCATAACCGAAAACCCCACCAAAAACCGGCCTTTTGCATATAATTTACATAAGTATGCTTATGTACACACAATAATATTAGGTATAATTTTAATGATGTAAACCTATTCGAAGGTTAAAATTAAGAATATCAAAGAAAAATTTCATAAATTAGTTTAATACTAGAATAAATTCCGATTCTTTCGGGACCTTTTGATTTTCTCAAAATTTCGCTTAGCTCGGCAGTAAATAAATTAAATATAACTATACACTTTTTAGATCTTAATTCAAAACGAACAACTTTATGTTATTTCAATTTAAAAAGACCTAAGCTATTATTTAACTAGGTAATTTATATTCCTATTAAATATTTAATCGCATTATTAACCTAGTATAATTATATGTCAGAGTTTAAAGGTAGCAAAAGGCCGATTTTTGGTGGGGTTTTCGGTTATGGCTCAAAGTTCTGACTAAGCCTATCACCCACTCATGTCAATACTGCAAAGGGCTAGTTTTCAACACAACGCCGACAGAAATTGCTTATCCACTGGCTGCAGAGCGGGGTGGCTTTTATTTCAAGCAAGATTTCGACCTAGGTGATGCTTTGCACCTTGCAAGAGACGTCGACTGCCCTTTGTTCAAGACGCTTTTCAAGGCTGAGGCTCTTAGTGGAGAGTACAAACAAACAGAAGAATACGACGACGGGGAGGAAAAATTCGTCTTTCGTGCAGATCTGCGCTATTCTCGTCAATGCTCCCCAGACTCAAAGTCAAGCCCTCCTCGGGTTCTCGTCCGTTGCGATGTAGACGCGAGCCGGTATTCGATACGGATCTCCGACCTCATAGAGGGTGGCGGTCCAGATTATACATTGCATCGTGATGAAAGTAGTATGTAATTTCAGATACGACACCAATCGATGCTAAGGGGAATTGCTTATATTTATCTTGTCACACCTAGGTAGTGGCGGCGATAGTTCTAGGTTCTGGTTTCCAAATGCTCCCCAACTGAGCTTCGGGACAAAGCAGTTCTTACACCAGCTCAGGGTCGAGCTAGAGACCTGTTGCACAACTCACGAAACTTGCGGGATTGTATCTGCAATAACGCTGGCGCGACCTAAACGGCTTCTCAAACTAGTCATTAGTAATGAAAGTTGCCAAGTGGCTGCGGCAGATTATGACGTTGAATACGCGGCTCTCAGCTACTGCTGGGGAAAAACTCAGGCAGTGCTTACCACAGACACGCTCCCTGCGCTACAGTCAGGAGTACATCCCTCGTAATTCTCACGCAATATCCAAGATGCCCTCAAAGTCATCGCCAGCTTCGGGTTTCAGCATTTGTGGGTCGACTCCGTATGTATCCTGCAAGACGACCCTCGAGACAAGAATGAGGAAATTCAGAAAATGGGCAGCATATACTATGGCGCCACTTTTACGATTGCAGCGGCAAATTCAGCAACCAACCAAGAAGGATTCTTAACGGGATGCCTACGGGACGCCTATTCCGTTTCTCTGGAGGATGAAAATCGAAAGACGGAACTTATGATGCTTATGTATCCGGAGTATCTTCAGGACGAGCCAACCCATCCTCTTCATACACGAGCCTGGACCCTACAAGAAGGTACCAGCCCAATTCCGTTTATTTAATCCTCTTTCTTCTCAGAGCGCTAATTCCCTGAAGCGTACTTTTCAAGGAGGTATTTGCACTTCGGCCCATATTCGGTTGCGATGGTGTGCTCCACTAGCTTCGATTTCTCCGGTGATTTTTGAGGAGTCGAGACCATATTCCGTAACTGCGACAAGCTTGCAAGGCCATCTTTCGATGTCTGGAGAACAGCGGTTAAGAATTATTCTCATCGTAAGCTTACGCTGCCGTCAGACAAGCTAGTGGCTATATCTGCCATTGCAAAGGACGTCGCAAACAAAATCGGGCTTTAGGTGCAAGGACCTAGTTATCATGGACGCTGTGACGAGCTGGGATGGCTCCGTGAGTCCATTTTCTTCCGTCACTGGGGGATTCATTGTCGTCAGTGGCCGGATAAGGGCAACCTCCGACTACGTCGTCACCTCGGATTTTCGAATCAAAATTTTGGGAATACTTGGGTATTTAGTTGCCATCGAACTCGAAATATCCCCAGCTCGCCAACAAAGACCGGATGTCTGGGTTCTAGAGGGCCTACGAGTAGAGTTTGAAACTCATACCGGATACTCGATGTGGGACGTCGAGGATATCGTTAACCTGTTTGGGTTGATTATTTTGGAAAATCCTGATGGCCAATCATTCAGACGGATAGGTTCATTCCATACGACTGAGGACATACATTATAAGTTTTGGGATGCCTCAGAAATACGCACGATTAAGATTATATAGGATAATCGATAGACTTCTAGTAGATAGTTACTGTCGATGTCGTGTCGGTACTTAGATGTTTGAAGGAGGAAGAGTCGAACGAAGCTTGCACCTAGAGTAAGTAGTGAGCTCGCTTTGCGTCATTAGTTTTTTCAAGTGTTAATAAAAAAAGCTATTCATAACAATGTTCGCCTTTTTCCGCAATAACCTTTTATTTGTAATTAAAGATGAATATTTCCAAAATATCATGTCTTGTTCTATTTTTAGTTATGTGATTTACTCTCTTGATAATACCAACTGGATAGGTTCAGAAGAGGCGTTGGCCGCGAATAGTACTTAACAACATCAGTTCAACCTCAGTATAATCAAATAGAGAAGCAAGGCCTGGCTGGCAAATCCGGCATTATCGCTTCAATTGGCCTTTTATTTATTCGTAAATTAAACTCGCTTAAACTCTAGAATGTAAATAAATATTTACCCATTTCAACTATCGTGACGTATAACGATGAAGAAACCTCTTTTATTTGAAATGGATATCCAAACTTGCATACTTAAAGGTAGGCATTTGCTTGAACTGAAATCTGTATCAGTATGAGGAGAGAATTAAGATATGAGACCAATTGAGGAGCGTGAGCCCTAGCCTAGCCCCAGCCCTAGCTTGAGCCTGAATTTGAGCTCGAACTTGAGCTTCTCAACTCGCTTCAAGCTTTTTTAAGAATATATAAAGAACAGCTGCAATCCCTTACTATCCTCTTTTCCCCTCCTCATCCCATCCCCCCTTATTCTACTCCACCATTTTCAATACAATCAATATGTCTGCTCGTTGTTCCCCAAACGGTCTTCGGCCTTACCCTCACTACCTTGACTTCTAACAACCGCGCCAGCTATACCTCATCTGATAACAAGATATTCGTCAACTTTATCCAGTCCGACCGCTCCTTCCTCACATTCATCGCCGCTTTCAAGCGACCAACAGTTTCCCGTCTCCGCGACGCGAACTTGAACATCAACAATCTCCTCGCCTTGTTTCAGTTCACTCATTTCGACATGATTACTACCGACGGCCGCCCTGTTCTACCTATGCTCAAGGAAAAGATCTACGCCAAGCTCAACCGCACTTGGGACGAGTAAGGTTAAGAAGGACACTATGGTCGAACTCGTTGCCGGGAAGTAAGTCGAGCTTGGGATGAGGCCACCAACTTTGCAGTCAATGCAGTGAATGCCAGGAACGCTATCAATTCCATCAATGCCCTGAACAACTCGACTGCTTTGGCAGGCTTGAATATTAATTCCAATGCCAATGTCAACACTAATGCCCGCAGCATATCTGATAAGTTTCTCGATGCTATGTTCGCGTAAGTGATATCTTTCCCTTTGCTACATGTATTTATTCACTTATTTATCAACCAACTAATACTTACTTGAAATCTCTAGCAACCTCAATGAAAAGAGAATCCCTTCCCCACCTTTCACAATATTCATGTATTCAACCACCCAACAAAAAGGCACCCAAATCCCGACCACTGGCTTAAACGCCCGAGGAATCAAGGATGCCCTGCGTATCCCGTGTCAAGAGCAGAAGGAGATCTCAGCTGCGAAATTGGATTTGCAAGATCAATTCACCCGTCGCGCCAGTGCAAAGGAGCTTTCCGCCGTACTGGTACGGCCGATGAAGTCCAAACAGCCTAGCTAGTTTATTCCAAAGATGCAATCGAGAAGACAAAGGGAGAGAATAGTTAGCACGAATATTGTTTTAGTGATTTTTCGCGGCAAATTGTTTCGGCGTGTGGGGTAGGAATAAGGTATCAAAGGAGAAGAGGAGGGGGCTAAAATGCTTGTGTACTTTGGAATATTAATTTTGATCTTCTTTATATTCTTACTTGAAAGAGATAAGAAGTGTTTATTCGACCATCAGCGATTGCCTTGAGTGCAGGAAGGCATTACAGTTTTTTCGATGGTTATTTTCTCATGAGGCTTTCGTGGGAGATCGGACTTAGTAAATTAGCTTCCTTCTTTACTTGACAAGATAATAATTTTAAATATCCGAGAAGTAAATAAGCATTATTATACTGTTGAGAAAACCGTTGAAGCCGACTAATTATACCGAGTAAAACATTTTCCAATAGTCAATCGTCTTAGCCTTCCAGCCAAGGCTGCATGAGCCAAGTCTTTCTTCCAGTTGAAGTAAATTGAAGCCTCCAACTGCTTCCGGAGTATGCAAGTCCGCTGTTTAAGCCGATTATAATTTAATATTTTGTTACAGCTATGCTATGCTCGTATTATCTAATGCTTCAAGGAGGAGTCCCCTTAACAAGTCTGAATGGCGCTTCACGGTGAGTACAGCTTTACCCCAGAGGACAGCAAAAACTAAAGCTCTTAAGCGCTTAAGTTCTTAAAAGAATTAGTAATTACACGCTTTAATAAACAACCAAATAACTTATTATATTACTAGCCTTATTTAATAGCGCCGTATAATAAACAAAGAAAGAGGCTTAGGCAATAGCAAAAGTAACCTTATAAAAGCAACCTAACGAGTATGCGAAATAATAAGCACCTTAATTAATAATATTAAAGCACTTACTAATGCTCTTAGTTTAAAGGCCGCTATTAATATAACCTAAATAAGTAATTAAACGCTAGCTCCCTTATTACGAGGGGTACGAGTAACGTAATAAGCTAGAGCACAAGTAATCGTAATAGCCTTAGTAATAGCCTTCTTTAAAACTAAAGCAGCCTTAGTGGCTTTCTTAATAATTTTTTAAACTTATTATAATTAGTAATACTTAAATTAACAAATAGCCTTAAAATTAACAATTAACTTGATAAAACTCAATTTAGTAACTTACAATAGCGGACAAATGATTGGCCTTAACAGCCTTAGTAGAGTGCGTTAATACACTTATTATATTAAATACTTAATTTGTTAAATAATTAATTAGTAAATTAAAAGGTCAATTTGTATATTATTAAAAACTTACAAAATTAAGAATTAAGGGAATAACGCTAGTTTAAATAAGAACAGTTATTTGCCTAACTCTTAGTTATTTACTTAACTTAGTAGTTTAAGTGCAAGTAATAGCTTAATTATTTAGGTTTATTATTCTCGCTTAAGACAATCAATTATAATAATAGTAACTTATTATTATTACTTACTTAAGGGGTATATCGTATAAGCATAAGCAAATGCTTAGTTAACTTTACATTATACTTATTTTAGTTCTAATAGCATATACCGCTTTTAAAAGAATAATGTATTCTCCTAATTACTTCTTGTGGTACAGAAGTGGGGTAGAGCCTTGCGATCAACGTAGGTTCAATTGAAGTGATTAATTGTTCTCTAAAATACATAAGGAAATCAGGGGAACACGTTATTCCCCTGAAAGCGGTATACGCTGGCAAAATCTAAGACTAGTATAGCGCATAATTAACTAAGCATTAGCCCGTGCTTATACGACACACCTCCTAGCCAAGTGACAATTGTAAGCTACTAATATTGTGATTGACTGCTTTAAGCGAGAGTAAATACTAAACTAAACAATTAAGCCACAATTATTCTTATATTATTAGGTTAAGCAAACAACTGTCCTATTTAAAGTAGCGCATCCCCCACTTAGTTCTTGATCCTATAACCTCTTTATAACACATATAGATCGACCTTTCGATTTACTAGCTAATCAACTAATTAATAATTAATTAACTAATTAATAATTAATTAACTAATTAATAATTAATTAACTAATTAATAAATAAATTAATTAATACTATAGGTGTATTAGTACGCTCTATTAAGGCCGTTAAGGCTAATTATTTAGCTACTATTGTAAGTTATTAAGTTGATTTTTATTAAGTTAATCGTTAATTTTAGGGCTATATATTAATTTAAATATTACTAACTATAATAAGCAAAGAAGAAGAAGGATACTAAGAAGGCTCTAAAGGCTGCTCTTGCTTTAAAAAGAGCTGCTGCGGCTACTTCGGTTGCTCGTGCTCGTGCTTCCTAAGTCAAGGGAGATAAGCGTTTAGTTGTTTATTTAAGTTATATTAATAGCGCCCTCTAAACTAAAAGTACTAGCGAGTACTTTAATATTATTAGTCGGGGTACTCGTTATTTCGCCTACTTATTAGGCAACTCTTATAAGGTTACTCCCGCTACTACCTAGGCTCCTTTCCTCCTCTACCATACTATGCTCTTAAACGACGTAAATAAGAAAGTAAATTCCCTTAGTTATTCCTTTTTAGCGTATAATTACTAACTGTTTTAGGAATTAGAGCGCCTAAGAGCTCCCGTTTTTACTGCCTTTTAAGGTAAAGTTACTACTACTACTATTAATAAAGTAACTGGCTTAAGAGGAGGTAACGAGGAGGAGGAAGATGAGGGTAGTACTACTATTAAAGAGTCTAATATATTATTTATCTTAAATTTCCCGCGAAATTAAGGCTAAATCAGTTAATTTCTTTTTAAATAAAGAGAACTTCTTTAGTACTCTAGAGGTTTATACGCAGGTTATTAGAGAGCAACTTACTACTACTACTAGTACTTTATTCTCTCTAGAGCTTACTCGTAGACTTACTAGTGTTAGTGGAGCTCCGGCTCTTACTCTTAAAGAAGAGGCTTCGGCCGCTCGTATTAACGAGCTTTGTAGTATAATTAAAAGTGCCTTAGTTACTTTAGCTAAGGAAGTTCGGGGCTTGCTACTTAGAGATAATTAGGCTGCTCTCTTTTTGTGAGGCGAGGCTTAAGAACCTCTAAATAACTAAGTGTCCCTTTATAATTTACTTACGTTACGTTACTTTTATTATAAAAACGAATAACTATTAAGAGTAATTGAATCTTTTAAATGCCGTGAATTTCACCCCCGAGCTTAGTTACTCTCGAAGTAAATTAAATAGTAAGAGAATTTATAAAGTAATAATAAATATATAAGAAAATATATTATATATTTATAAAGTAAGCTTATAATTAAACTACCCTTATATAAAGGAAAAGTAAAGAACGTATATAAATACTTACTTTAAAGCGAGGGCTTTATAGTAAGTTACTTTAGTTAAGTACGAATATTTACTAAGTTAATAAGAGTAACAAAATTCTTAAATTTCTACTAAGAGAAGTTCTTTGTAAGTCTATTAGCGGGCATATAACTTGTAAGTAAATATTCGATTAAAAAAGTGCCCTTTTGAAACTCTTAACGTAACTATATATTCTGAATATTAACGTGGCATAGCTTAATAGAGATACGCTAATTTTCCCTAATAATTAACTGTATTATTTACTAATTATTACAAAAGATCCTCTAAATTTCCCTTAACTTAAGACGTAACTCCTAAAAAAAACGTTACAAAGTTATAATCTCCTTAACTGTGCGCTTAACGCCTAAAAGCTTAGCCTATATAATCGAAGTGGTAACTATATCTTATAAGACTGCTCTCTATAAGATTAAACCTTTAAAAAGTATTATAATATAACTATTAAAAGAACGCCTAGTATTAAAATCGTTTATAAATAAAGTATCTAAAGCTATAATAAACTAAGAGTCGCGTAGCTTGTAACTATAAGTAATCGCCAAAAATCGGGTTTTAAAGAAGTAACGAATAGTTTAGTTAACTACCGTAAAGTACTTTAAAAAGGGGTTAGTTAAGAAGTGAGAAAGTCTTGAAGTTGTAAACGTAACGTTTACGCGTAATATAATTGCTGTATAAAGTATTAAGCTAACTTTCTTTTAATACTCCTTAATTTAAACCGGGGTTACTTGCCCTTAATTCTTTAGTAGTTTAACTTAAGGTAATAGAGTACTTAAGTAATTTCTATCTATTAAGTCAAATCGCAGAGTAACCTTTTAGATATAAGTGTCGTGTATTAGAGAAATAGTCTTTACTTGACGATTTTTAATAACGCGAACACTTAAAAACTACTTTGTTAGTTCTTCTCTAATAAGCTCGTATGCCGTATTTAAGCCGTCGATAATAAATTAAGCGTTTCTAAGGGCTAAAGCGTGGTGTAACACTTAAATATCGTTAATATAAAAGATAACAAAGACTGAACGTTACTTGTTTATAAAGATATAAGGCTTCTTCTTATAAGAAATTAACTTTAACTTTAACAAAGTCTTAATAAAGTCTTTGTATTATAATGCTAGCGAGTTTCTGAGTCTATAGAGTACACGATCAACCTCTATTACTATACCGTCTTGTTTGAATCCGTCTAGTAAGTAATAGCGTACGTGAGCACTCGATTCGCTCCGTTTAGCGTTAATAAAGGCGTTAATAATATTAAATTAAATTATTTTTAAATTAAATTAAGCTACTATTACTATGGCGGTCTTGAAAGAACGAGTAGCTAAAGTAGCCGTATATATTAAGAGAATTAACGTTTCGGGTTATAAGTCCCCTTTAATAACAACTCGCGAGCGACACTTAATTAAATACCCTAAGGAATTAACTTTAGTATAAAAAACCTATTTTAGTAGTATCGATTGTTTAGTAGCGAAGCTTTATTTAACGACTCTCTAGTAGTTACGCGACTCTAAATTAGTGATTTCCTTAATTACGTCGGCTCGGAAGTACTCCCTTAGAGGGTAGTCCTTAAGGTCTCTCTAATTTAATAAGTCCTTTAGTAATTAAGATTAGTGTATTCGTAGGAGATTAACTAGTTGTCGAATTTCGACATTTTTGAAAATAAACGCTGAGATAATAACGTAGACTACGCTTAAGTCTTTCTTGTCTCTTTGTACTAGTTCTTAATTAGGCTAAAACGTCCTTAAAAAGTCTTCTAAATACTCACGGTTACTTGACAAGTTTAACGATTTCGTAATTAGCTCTTTAATAATTATTATATAAACGCTTTAATTCGGTTTCGTTATTTTATTACTAACTCGAGTCTTTCGACCGTCGCTAGTTACTTAATCTTTTACCCTTTTCCTTTATAAAGGTTTAAGTAAGTTATTATTAATTAAGGCTAAAAGTAATAAGTATTACTTTATACTTAATTCTTTCCTTAAGTTTAACGAGTTAAAATACTCTTTATATTTTATTACTTAAGGCGGAACTTCCGATTACTTAGGGCTAGCACTTTAAGTAAGTACTCCCCGACACTTAAGACCGCGTTCTTAGTTATATAGCCTTTAAGAGTATATAATAACTTATAGTATTAATTAGCGCTTAACTCTTATATTTCTCTTAAAGTTTAGTATATTACGTAAGATATTTCTCTTAGTTATACTCTAAGACACTAACTGTCTTAATTTGTCGACTCGTTTTAAGACTTAATTAAAGTACTTATAAGTAAGAAGTCTAATACTCTTCCTTAGTTATTTTACCCCCGAGTTTTTACTAACGAGTTCTATTAATCTTAACTTTTCTAAGAGTAGTATTAGTTACTTTACCCTTATAGTTAAAAGCTTAATTAAAGGCTATAACACCCCTGAAGTTATAAACTTAATAGTTTCTATAGAACTCATTACTTAACTTAATTGTTCCTTTTTTAAGGTAATACTTATTATTAATTCTAATATGTCAAGTGCGTTTAGTCAATTAATTATATCGGTTTTAGCGTCTTAAAGTCCCTCCTCTTCTTTTAACATTTTAGTAAGATCTTTTAATATTAAGCGCGGTTAGCCGACCGCTCTTTCTATGTTTAGAGAGCCCGAATAAAAGAGGGATTCATTAAAAGTAACGTTCTAAGTTATTATTACACGCTGTAATTGAGGTACTTAGACCTTATATATATTAAACGAGACGTATCTTATTAAATATTTAAGGTACGCTCTTAGGTTGACTTTAAATACTCTCTTTTATTAAAGAGCCTCTTAGTCCTTAATTATAAAGTAAGCTCTATAGGCGTATGCCTATATATTACTTTAGTTAAGTCGTATATTAGTAGTGAGCTTTTAAATAAGCTTAAGGTCGTAGTACCGAAAATATTACTTAAACTAAGCGTAAAAGATCTTATTTAGACTCTTAAAGCCTTTCTAAGTAGTTAGACTTATATTATAAAAAGTAATTGCCGCTATAGTTACTTTCGTCTAAAGTTCTTTTAGTAAGTTTACTAAAAGGCGTATCTTAATTGACTTTTCGATAATTTCCTTGCCTACGCGCTTAGCTCCCCTATTAAGTTATTGCGTATACGAAGGGGTACCCTTAATATTAATACTATTCTCTATATACTACTTTTTGTACTTAGTTAATTTATTAATTCTTATAACCGAGGTATCGTTATCTTGGCGTATTTTGTAAATCGAGAGTCCGAATTAACGTCTCGTCTACGCCTCAAACGGTTTAAGAGCTCTTAAGACGGCGATTAACCCTTTGTTTTTTAAGAGTTATCTATAAAATTTCTTATTATATTAGTCTTTAACTAATAAAAGCTAGTTATTCTTATTAAATCCGACAGGGAAGTCGAATAAGTCCTAAGAAATACAATAAAAAGACTAGGTAATTATTCTCTCCGAAGGTCTTCGACTAACGACTTACTACGCGATAGTTAAAGAGTACTCTTTACACTTAATTTAAGTAGTACCTAAGATCTCGACGTTACGCGCATTTTTAACTAAATTCTCTAACGCTTCTTTCCTTAAGTGCCTTACTTATAAGTGCTATAACTTAACGTCGTCTAGCCGCGGTTTCAAATATTATCGACTTAATTAAAAGCCTTACCGGATACTCTTTTAAAGCGTAGGGAATATTAAAAAGGTATAAGTTAAGCGAATTAAAGAGTTATAAGTAGTTAAGGAGGCTAAAGAGTAATTAAAAGGCTTATATTTAAAGAAAGCTAAGTTAAACTATTACTTTAATTGCTTTAATACAATGCTTTTCTTAGCTAATTCCACGCGTAATGTGAAGGGGACAAAGCCCAATCGTATCGACAAAAGAGCCAAAAGTAGTATTCGTTGTATATGTTCTGTGGATGCAACTCTACAGCTGGCAGCCGGCCATATAAAGGGGTAGTCAAGTCAGCTGACAAGCTCTCACGTGCCATCCCCACCACATCCGTCCCTCCCTTCAAAGGCTCTGCCCGCCCTCGGGCAGCTATCTAACCCTAAACCCGATCCTCAACATTATCCAAACATTCAGTTGTAGTATAATTTACATACAGAAACCAGTGACATGTAAATGACCTATCTGTCCTTCGGATGCCTCGGCGAAAGGGGGGTCAAGTGCGTGTATGTGTATGTTGAAGTGTACGGAGCGTCGAAGTGTGGAAATATCGTACGTAGTGTAGAGTCGAAGAGATAGCTTGCAGAGGCATATCGAAAGAGATAAGTGGTCGTAGAAGTGAGGTAGGTTGAGAAGAGCTCGCAGAGGCTATCGAAGAAGGTATGATGCCGCTCGGCAGAAAAGACCAAGTTAATGGCTCTCTGAAGGTATCGTTGTCGTGTGGTTGGCAAGAGCCAAAGAGTGCTCAACGAGAGGAGGAGTATCGGAAGAGGAAGTGTACGTCGGGCAAGTACGAAGGCATCGTATGCGGAGGCATCGTCGTGTGCGAAGGCATCGTGTGCGAAAGTATCGTGTACGAGAGGTATATCTTCATGTTTCGTCAAACTTGACTGCAAATCGAAGAGAAGAGGTTCTAAGTGTTCAAGGGCCTTCGACCAAAGATACACACGCGCATCTTAACACTCCCTGCGTAGGTCACCAAAATGTGAAGGGGACAAAGCCCAATCGTATCGACAAAAGAGCCAAAAGTAGTATTCGTTGTATATGTTCTGTGGATGCAACTCTACAGCTGGCAGCCGGCCATATAAAGGGGTAGTCAAGTCAGCTGACAAGCTCTCACGTGCCATCCCCACCACAGTAACGTATAGTTTAACTTATTATACTAAACTCTAGCCTTTAATAAACGAGTTTCCGAAATAATATTAATATTAAATCCTTTAATAATAACGACGTTAAAAAGCCTTAAGTCCTTAGTGTTTAGTTTATTAGGGCTATAAAGAGTACTCTTAAAGACACAAGTACTTTGGCCCTTAATTATAAGGCTCGACGTTCCGGCTTTAACACTATCGTCGTTAGTTAATTTAATAAAGGTCTTAGGCTTTAATAGAGTAACCGAGTTAACTAAATGAGTAGTAGCGCCGTTATTAAGTAGGGTGCTCTCTAAGAGCGGGTATCGATTTATATTAATAATAACATAAATTCTAAAAGTAGCGAGAGCCTCGTCGAGTAACTTTAGACTAATTATATAAGTATTAATACTGCCGGAGTACTTTAGTAGCTCTAAGGCTTTTATTAAGGTTATTAAAGAAGACGAGGAATTTTCGGAGGTTATTCCCTTGGCAATTTCCTTTACTATTACTTATTTTTACCCTTTTTTATTAATTACTTATTTAGGGTCGAGAAACTCCTTTTTAAGCTTAATTTAAGTTTCCTTAATTTCCTTTGTAGACAGTAAGTTGCGCAGTTTGTCCTCGGTTGAGCCGTCGTAACAATATCGAAGTCTGTAGTAATCGATTACTTTATGTTAGTGAAAGCTTACTTTATAGGGGCAAGTATTAATCGAAGTATTTAGCGAAGGAGTCTTTAGTACTAGTAGTACTCTTAGAGTATTTAATCTCCCTTTAAGTGTAGTGTATAACTTAACTGTTTTATTTCTTTTAGTAGTCGTAAGAGACTTTTCGTTAAGCGCTAATAACTAATTAACGTATTAAAGTAACGTGTACTTGTGAATAACCTTAAGAGCATCGTCTCTAAGGACCTTAGATAATCGTTTACGGGCTTATTTAAGTGCGAGCTTTTCTTATATTGCCTTAATAAAGTTAATAATCGCCAAGGGGCCTTTAACGTCTAGAATATTATATAATAGAGTATCTTAGTAAATTAATCGTTACTATTAAATCTATATCTTAGGATTAACTTGTTTTGTTTTAACGATTTCGAGCTTCTCTTTATATTTAACTTAAGCTTTAGTGAAGTTACTTGTTTTCGAAGGGGCGTAGTCTCTCTTTAATACCTTAAGGAGTATTTATAGAGTCTAAGATTATAGGTCGTTTGATTCGTCTGTTATTTTGTCGGGTTACTTCTTCGCTCTCTATCTCTCCTTAATCTCGTATTCCCGAATAACACTTTAGTAGATTAAAGGATTAACTGTCTCTTAAATCTACTTATATATTACTTTATAAGCCCGAGCCTTTTCTAACTATTATACGTGTTTTATAATATACTCCCTTATTAAGGTAGTATATATTAAAGTAACTATAGTAACGTTAAATAGTATAAGAGGTATTACACTTAGTTTAGGCCCCTTAAGTTCGAGTGCTCGTTAGTCTTTATTTTACTTTACTTACTCCCTAAAGTTAAAATCGAGAGCCTTCTTATCTTATTATACCTTTACTTCGTCAATCGTTTATACTTAAGGGTCGTTTTCGAAGATATTTAGAACAACTAGTAGTTTTAAATTAACTAACGTTTATACCTTATAAAAGATATAAAAGGATTTAAAGGCTTAGTACTATAGAGTCTAAGTTTGCTTATTATAGTTTAGTAGCGTTCGATTATTAAAAGAAGAGACTGAAGTTAAGTCTACTATAGCGAAGAGAGGGTTACTCTCTCGAGGGTTTAATAGATTTATTAAAGAGGAGAAGGGAATATTAAGTACAAGTGCTCGATTTACCCTTTTCTAAAGAGGTTAAAGGGAAAATAGCGGTGTAAACTGCACTTGTTAATAAGTAGAAAACGCTGACGTTATTCGTTACTTACTAATCTTACGTTAATAATTCTACTTAAATCTATAAAGTACAAAAGGAAGAATACTAACTTAATAGCTTCGTCACGGGGCTTATAACTATAGTATAAAAGTGGGGTTAAGCCTTGCGATTAACGTAAGTTTAATTAAAGTAATTAATTGTTCTCTAGAATACATAAGGAAATCAGGGGAACACGTTGTTCCCCTGAAAGCGGTATACGCTAGCAGAATCTAAGACTAGTATAGCGCACAACTAACCGAGTATCAGCCCGTGCCTGTACGACACTTCTTATATTTTAAATAATAATTACTTTAATTTTACTTGCCCTAATCGCTGTTACGACCTAGGATCGTACCCCTGATATAGTCGAATAGCTGAATTAGCCTCCAACCAATTCATTACCTTTTGGGCCCGCTGGCCCGGTGGTAAAGCTATTCACTTACTGGTCGTGCTGCTATGAGCTTCAGTCGTCACAATCGCAATACTTTACCCCACTTCTGTATCACAATTAAATAATAACCTATATCTTATAACTAATAGAGATAAGTTTTGTTAATATAATTATTATCTCTTTTGCTTAATTAGTAACCTCTTTATACACTTATTAACTATAATATTACAGCCGGGGGTTCAAATTCGTATAAATACGTCTTAGATATACGCACTTAATAGTTTTACTTGTAAAAAGTTAGCAATTTATATACCCTAAGGTTATTTAATATACTTTATCTTAAGTATTTAGCTTAAGTTTAATAAATTACTTAGCAAAACTTCCGATTTAATAATTAAAACTAATTCCTACTTATATACCTTTAACAAGTATATTAAGGACTGTTACGGCTGGCAAGAGGTTGATACGGCGAGTTGACTCTAGCTTTGTATTTAGGCCTCTAGCTACGCTCAAAATCGAGAAGAAAAGACAAGGAGGAAAGGAGAGCTCTCCGTAAGGGAGAGCTCGAGTATAAATACACGAAGGACCCTCTTAATAAGGCCTAGCGCAGTCGGGGGCCATTCACATCCACATGTCGCATGCTCGCTACTAAGTCTTCCCTATTAGGCTTAGCGCCGTCGCATAGCCAGCGATGCTACGAGCCCGTGTCGGTTAGAATGCGAGGCGCACCGTAGGTCGTAATAAGGACCGTTTTCTTTTATATTTTAATAACTTTCTATCTTATTTTTATAATAGAGAAAAATATAAATTAAAACTCAAAGGTAGACTTTAATTTCAACTAAATCCGATAAGTATTACTTATACACTTTAGTATATAATAAAGACGAGTCTTTTAACTCTTTTATATTTTAATTAGTAAAGTTAATAATTTAAGAGAAAATTTAATTTGTAAAAAATAAGGAAAAGATAATTAAAGGATTTGTTTTATAAGTAAATCAGATAAACTGATTATAAAAGGAAGTCGAGGTAAATAAAGTCTTTAAATAATTATTTTCTCTTAAGAATTAGTTTTGACCTTAATTAAAGGTTTTTATTATATATTAGATTATCTTAAGCACCTTCTTATATTTTGTAAGGTCTTAATTAATTATATTTTAACTAATAATTATAATGTTTATAATACAAGATAATGTAGTTTATAACCCGTCGCATAGGGAAACGATCCCTGTAAGCTGCCGCGCAAAAGTTGACGAAATCAGAGGTTCAGCAGTCTATGAGATATCTAATATATTACGTAACTATCTAAGCTTAAGTATAGTATAATACAGTAGAACTAACGTATAAACTATTTAAAGTGCTTAAGATATCTAAACTCTAACTATTTTATTTATTTAGTCATGCTGTATTAAATCATTCATTACAACTTCTCGAAAGGCTTAAGCAACACAAACTAGTATTAAGTTATATCAAGTGAAAATAAATTTTCAAAAAGACTAATTCATCTATTATACAACCTCAAAACCCTCTTATAAAACCAACATCCCCACCCAAATAAAAACAGCCCACACTCCAGTTTGGACCTTATCCTCCACCCCAGAATGGCTCGCTTTTGGCGTCGCAGCCGACCCCGTCGCCGATCCCCCCGTCGGGGAACTCGCGTATGATAGCGACGTACTGGCTAGTACCCCACTCGTGGGTACTGCTGTGGTTTGATTGCAGCCCTGAGATGAGATTCTGTGAGTACTGTGCTCTAGTTTATGTGGAGAGGGATGAGGAGTGCAATGCTTACGAGGGGGTAGAAGGAGGTTCCATTTGGGAGGGTTACGGCGACGCATTCGTAGGTACATTGAGCATCGCCAGCTGTTGGTGAGGATTCCCAGCATGATGAGTATTTTAGGCCTATTGGTGGTACGGATGCCAGACTGCAGGGAAAGGAAAGGAAATGTTAGTTTGAGACCTTGTGTTGTAGGGGCAGAAGCGGATAGATTTTGTGAGGGGATACTCACTCATCGTTGCAGTTTGCTGGTGAGGCTTGCCCTTGGTCGTAGGGACAGCGGAAAATGATGTTGTTAGGGGTGACGCCGAAAACCGGGGTTTCGCAGAACGCGGTGTTGGCTTTTGTGCAGTTGGGGAACTGTGCGGATACTAAGGAAAGCATACATAGAAAAGGGTAGAATAACCCAGATACCAGCATTTTGAAGTTTGCTGAAATGGCAGTTACAGACAGACGTTTGGAGAGCAAAGATTTGATGCTCACTCAGTATCGCAAACTTCGGGATCCCAATGTCAAATGTATTTCGAGTTGCCGGGAAACCCCGTGCTGCGTCTAAGCGAGGAGCTGAAAGAACCCAGCTCCTTTTTTTTAATTTTTACATGCAATTGGCTCCCGCGGATGGAGGCTGAGACATTGACCCGGCAAGCTTTCTCTAAACGGCCGTGCAAGGTCACCGAGCTGAGACTTAGCTTGCAGCTCTGTGCCCGTAATCGCTCTGCCAACATGCAATGTTACGGCCAGTGGGTCTTTTTTTGGAATCATGGTAAGAAGCTAAAAAGTAACCGTACCTGCTTCTACAAACTCATCTTCTCCTGGAGTAATATATATATATTACCTTCTTCAAGGAAAATGGCACAGCCATCATCGAGCCTTCCTGATAATGCCCAGGCCCATGATCCGGGTACTCTCCACGACTCGGAGCAGCAAGGATCAGCTCCCACTTGGATCTCTACGTCAGCCGTCAGACGACGACCTGTGAATAACACATCTATCCAGGCATATCCGCAATGGGACGAACCTACTGTGGACGGAGGAGAGGAAACGACAGAAAAGATACCCCATCCAACGACCCAAAACAGCAATGAAATACTAGAAGAGCAGAAGGCTCCACCGCCGATCTCACTGTATGGAAAGCTGGGAGCACTCACAACTGCAACACTCATCGCAGGCACCCTGTGTATTTTCGCTGCAATCGGCTTTCTCTGGTTCCTCTGGCTGGCGGACTATCGCAACTCAACATGGCATCACATTGTGTACAACAACTGGTTCACGCGATGTGTATCGCTGTCCGGACTCGTCATCCGGACTGCTGTCTCGCTGCAAGCTGGCGCTGCTACATCGATGCTAGCGAGTCTGGCTCTAGAGCGAACTGGAGTACTTCTCTTGCACTTCGCTTCCGTATCACTAACACGAGATTCGAATGGCGGACCGTACATGCTGGCGTGGTGGTTGCTCAAAACCTTCATCCGTAACCCTGCACGCTGGGCAAATGCGACAGTACCCGCACTCACCACGGCCTTGACGATCCTCACCATCGCGATTCAGTTCACGACCACAGCGCTATTCTCAGATGTCAACTCGATCGTGGTCCCCGGGCCCTCTAACAGGTTGGATTTGGCGTCGAACTTTGTATACAATGTAAATGGAACGGTTCCAGTGGTTACGCGAGGCACGACTTGGACCAAGAAGCCGCCTTTCTATCCGATCTTTGCAGAGTATCACGAAGATCCCCCCGAGACACCTGATGGCGTCAGTGACACCGGTTTAACACTGAGGGCCTTTGTGCCCCTGCAGAGCCAACAGTCTCGAGCACAACTGAAAGAATACGAGGGTCGAGCCACGGTTCTCGACTCGCGAGTTGTTTGTATGCGGCCCAACCTTACGGGTGAAAGAATCCACGTTGCCAATAATATGTTTGTCTTTAACGGCACCTTCAAAGCCTCTTTCAATGCCTCTCGCCTCGTATACTTCACAGGTGGTAATGGGACCAATCCACTCACAGACTGGAATGCCAGAACGGACACCGAATTTACATGTGTTGGACTCCTCAATTACACAACTGCGATCCTGGGAAATGTGCAATCGGGACCTTCAGTCGATGAGCCCCACTGGCGTTTGGCCTTCTGCCAACCTTCCGGTCTTAATTTCGGTCGTAATGAATCCAGTCTTGGTGCATCGACCAGCGTCCTGATGAGCGAGTTCCGAACTCTATCAAACATAGCTCGCTATGAAGCCATGGGTGGCGCGGAGACGAACTACGCCTACGGTAATGCCTACCTAGCAATCAATATCTCCAGTGGAACAGAAGCAGAGTGGCTCAGCCCGCCGCTCAGTCAAGAGCCTGCGGAGTATGCCACCCTCGTGGGACCTGGCTACCCACCACTGGCCTATAGCAACCATGGCGAATGGCTGGATCTGGTCTTCAACTCTGACGCTTCCTTGCGTCTGAGTGTCAGTCTATGTTACACAGCCTTCGACACCGCAGATCTGGATATCGCTATGTCGGGGCCCCAAAACCGCACGGAGCCTGTGCCGAGCTACGATATTGCGACGTCTGGCTATACATACGGCGCCATTCGCGAGCAGTATGGCCAGTTTCCGGACGGCCAAGTCTCGTATGACAGCGATAGTGTTACTGCGCGCGGGATCCTCTCTCTGAAGAAGCGTGACTCGTGGCTTCCTGGCGCGGGCGATTATGTGTATAATGGCCACACCTCCACAGGGGGCACCTCCTGGATCACCGACTTTGCGAACATGGGCGGTCCGATTGCGGTCGGGGCTGAAAACGAGCGTGTTGGGTGGGACACAGCGGCGATCATGTACAATGCGTACCGCGATACGAGTTCCTGGTCGAATATTAACTCTATCAACACTGACCCGTCGATGGTCGCGCTCGTGCAGGAGATCTTGCAGAGTGGTGGGTCGATTGCTTTTGCGCTGCAGAGCGTCATCACCAGCTTGACAGGCGTGGCTTATTACGATCAGTTGCAGCAATTCAATAATGTCAACTCCATCTCCTATTCGGAGTTCATTGTTGCTACAGCTCGAGCCAAGTTTCGGGGTTTGATTGGCGTGACTACGGTTATCGCTGTTCATCTACTGTTGATGGGTGGAATTGTTGCCCTCTTTTTGATCAGAGCGAAGTTGTCGACGGTAGGGAACTCGTGGCAAGCTGTGGCGCAAGTTAATGCGGAGATGGCGAGGCCGTTGCTTGAAACGGCGGCTTTTTCAACAGATGCCACTGTCAAAGGTGTTCTGCAAACCAATCGATGGGAGAGAAAGATTGTAGAGATTGCAGTGTTAGAGGATGGGAAGGGTACGAAGATTGTTGGGATGAGGGATAAGCATGAGACTGCTGCTTCTGCGACGGGATCTGAAGTTGATGGATAGCAATCACTTCGTTAGAATGGTTCGCTCTGATATATGCTAGATGAATATGTTGAATGAGATTTACTCTGTATGCTTGATCTAATATCTACTTGATCACATCCTCAATCATCACGGTAGGCCAATTGCGTGTATTCTGTGCTAATTAGTGTGTCGATTAGTACCGAATTAACTTACCTTTGATTAATATAAGTACTATAAGGCAAGCTGGAGCCTTTGTAATTACGACTCTAGCGAATACTTTTTTACGCGTTTAATAGTCAAAAATATTGTCATAATCTAACTTTATAATTTCTTAGGACCCCCGAGCCTTTAACGGAGGCTGCGTTATCAGCGCGCTAAAACTGGACCACAATGGCCTGTGCTAAAATGAAGAGGTCTTCGTTTGTGGGGTCTGTTCACCAGAACTAGTCAGAAACCCTTCTCGAGTTATTGGATTTTGGAACTAAGCTTGGCTACAGGATGCTCCCTTTTGAAAACCTCCTATCGGTCTTGAAATCTCTAGATCCAAGAAGCCTTCTGTCAAAAGTTTACCAATTTCGTGCGCGAAACAGTGGGGTGTTAATGCCGGGGCTGTCCCACGGCTAGAGGCGCAGGAACGAGAGGGGGAAGAGTGCGAATGGCTGAAATCCATTCGCACCCTTTCACACCTTCCAGTCTTCACATCCATGGCATTGACTGCTGCACCGACCTTATGCAGACGACGACGTCGAGCAACCAAAAAAAAAGGGGAAAATAGTGTTGCTGTGCAATCTGAAAACGCTGTTGTCAGACTCGAGGATCTCAATAACGCGGGGAGAGAGACTAAGCCGTTATATGATGTGAATATCGAGGAAGACTCGTAAACAAAGTGAAGATTCTAATGTCTAAGTTCTACAGTCTGGGCTGCCGAATCCGGTGGGTTTGGTCGCTGTTTTACGCAACCTCAACCGGGCCACACCCGACCATCTCGCTTGCCTCGGCCGACCGCGACCATCATCATCCTTCTTCACTTCGTTCGAGACCTCTCTGCCCCACTGAAGGTCATCCAGCCACCCAAATAAGAAGCCAGAAATGACTCCCTTTCTCTCGTCAGTCATGGCGGACTCTACCTGTCTTGCGGGCTATTTGACCTACTCAAAAACTCGAGGACTCCCACTCAATCTTCACCCACTATCACTACCACTCTCCTACATACTGTCCGTACCTCATTCTTCCTGGCCCTCACCGCCTGCACTGTCTCTCCAGCTATACTGCTACCTTCGTCTCTGTCGTCGAAAGCCCTTTGTCGATGCTCTGTCTGCGGTTCCCTTGTTTTAAGCTCCTCTCGACGGTCCTTTACGTTCCTCTACTCTGCAAGTCGGCTCTTCACCCGCTGCTCTTCGCTCACTCCTTCTCTTCGTGATTTCCTTACTTTCCTCTAGTCAACCATGAACACGCAAACTAATTCGATCATTATATCGTAGGGTCCATCTTCGAAAGTTCCCCCCTCTTCCTTACTTGCCTCCTCCTTGGTCCGACCTCTCAATCACATTCCGCTGGTTCATTCGCTCTCGCAGGATCCCGCACAAGATCATGGCCCCCATAATCCAAATTCCAGTAGAGGACACTCTCAAAACCCTCCGGCATGTTCTTAAAAGACGTGCCGACGCAAATCGAGTGCTGAAGGAGAGAGAGAGAAGTAGAAACTTCGTAAGGCAGATTATCGACGGATGGGAAAGTCGCTTACGACAACAAGGGGTTCTTGCCGCCGCTAGAATCGGACAACACGAAGCCAGTATCTACTCTGCCGGCTGTTTCGATGAGACGTGCCGCTTGATGACGATGAAACCATCACAGAGATGAGGAGGTGCAAATTGAGGAATGATTCATACAAGGCGTGCCTCACGAGGCGGATCGAGAGGAGAAGGATGAATCCGAAGACAGAGCCCGCCTATCATAACACATCAGAGGACGTCTCATCCAAGCAGAAGCAGGACAAACCACAACCCCAGTGAGGTTAATCGTCGTCCACGTGAATGCGTTGGCTCCTGTCAGTAAGATGGTCGTATGCAACGACATCTGTGTGATCACGGTCCTGATAAACCACTGATAGGAGCCAATGCTGGCATGGAGTGAAGTTCTAAGCAACCTCGTCACCAGGCTAAGCCGCGGTTCACAGAAGAGTGAAATTAGGTTGATGATTGACATGGTGGCGGCGGGAGAGCCCATCTCTGACTTCGTTCTGGTAATGACTACGAGGGTGTTTGAGAGAGGTAGAGAAATGCAACCAAAACCTCAAATCGCGTGGCCGTCCCCGAAGGGAGCCGGGGAAAGATGGAGGATAGATAAAGTCCTTCAAGGTTAACCCTGCAGTTGACGGCCATACGGAAGTGATTGCACGGTAGATAGTATAAAGCAGTAGCCATGTTGCAAATATAGAGCTAGAAATGAATGAATACCATGATAGCACATCCACATCATGGAGATTAGAAGACATGATTGCATGGAGTAGCCAAGCTTCGACTGTCAAAGGAGTTGGAGAATTCTAGCCCAAAGATGAAGATTCCGTCAAGCCGTACGAGCGTCGTGGGCAATTGCTTGCTGAAGACGCCAATAGATTGCCTGATCCTCTGACCAATCCATAAATAAGCCTGAGTGTAAGGGAAAGCTCAGGTGACTTTCACACTTTGTGAATAAGTCTCACTTTGTGAATAGTCTCGCTATGGTCCACGGACGACCGTGACCATCTGCCAAAAGTGTTGCACGACCTAGGTCGATCCATCCTCACTCTACCAACATCGCAGAACATTCAAGGATTAGGATCGCTGCAGTTCAGCTTCGTATACGGATTGAGCTTTTATTCTAGCGATTAGCAACGGTATTAAAACCCGGAATCAATAGAGTGCGACTCACTGCTTCAAAGAGGTCGTAACCATACACATAGGATTGCATTGCCGGATCGATCCTGAGGATGGCCATAGATTAATTTTCTGATCAAATGGGGCTCAATAGTCATAACTAACCAGTAAAATGGATATCCAGGCTGAGGTTCCTCAAATTGCTGCTTACATAACTGATCTCGTGTAATTTGTTCCGCACCATCTGGCAAATGGTTGTTATACCTCTGTTAAAAGGATCGGCTGGTCAGTCTCTAACCCGTGTGTTCTTCAGGTCCAGGAAATACCTGTTTCATGCTCCCTTGCTGCAATGCTAAGCTTCGAGGTTTTCTCATGTCCTGATAGGCCTTCAGAGTCTTAGGAAGGTCTTGTAGAGAGGTGGCCCGCGAGAGTAAAATTCCTAGTGCTGCACCATCTTCTAGGGCTGAGCATGCACCTTGCGCCATGTAAGGAAGCATCGGATGGCATGCATCTCCTAGAAAAACCACGGTGGCTTCTTCATTAAACCATCGCGCCATCTCATCGACTAATTAAAGACACTATCAGCCCATTACAATCAAAAGATGGAAAGTCGTAGACTTACGGTGCATTAATTTCCACTTATCAATTTTAGGAACCAATGCCAGCAGTTTCCTCAGGCTAGAAAAATTAGTAGTGTATACTCGGTCGGTCGATCTTCGACATACAGGGGATCCCAATTCTTGAAGATCTCGTTCATTTCCTCCAGGTCTCCGGGAGCTTTTGCCACGGTCCCGGGAAGATTGTCGGGGACAAGAAGAACGATATTCAACATCGTGTTGTTCTTTAACGGATAGTATATGGCATGGCAGTCTGGACCCACCCAAAGACATACTCGAGGGATCGATGCAAACTCACGGAGTTCCTGGTCGTCAATATCTTCTACCCGAAGCACTATTCGATAGGCCAGATCGCCTGTAGGGATGGGATGACTAGGCTTGCCAAGAAATGAGGACCGTGTTTTCGACCAAAGTCCTGAGATAATCAGATGTCTGTTAGGGCGCAGCTAGTATAGGGCTTCTTACCATCAGCGGCCACTATAAGATCACCGCCTATTCTCTCCCCAGTTGATATAATCACCTCCGGTATCTTGAAGTCATGCCGTTCAACTAGAACACCGAATCGAAATTCGACGCCGAGACTCCGGGCACGGTCATACAATGCAATCTGCAAGTCGGCTCGATGAATGTCCCAGAAGTTCGCTTTATACTTTTCCAGCATCTCTTGTCCATAGTTTTCACGTTTCCCGAGGAGAGCCCCGTCACTATAACGATGGACTGTGAATGTTTGTGGGTTGGAAACCAAGTTCTCGAGCCGGTCTCTCAAACCCCATCGTTCAAGAAGCCTGGTCGCATTGGGTGTGAGCTGGAGTCCCGCACCAATCTAGCGGCGGGATTAGTTATTTGTTCTTATTGTTTCGCTTGAAGCGTACCTCCGCCAAAGATGGAGCTGAATCAAGGACCAAAACATCGTGTTTTGGCGATTCGGTTTTGAGAGAGACCGCTGCCGCCAATCCACCCAGACCAGCACCCACGACCACAATTTTGAAGGACATATAGGAGTGGTTCAATTGATGACAATTCTGAAAAAGTTTTGATGTGGAGCTCACTATAAGAGGTTGATGATGTTTTCAAGGCTGTCTGATATGAAGTGGTAGATGGACAAGATATCTTGGTTTGCACGTTCAAATGTACCCACCCGCACTGTCATCCCACCCACCTGCGCTAGTTACCCACCCACCTACACGATTATCCAACCCACCCACACTTGTGATCCAACTACGCTCAACTAAATTATGCCACACAATGTCACCTCACCAATCTCTCTATTGAAAGAGAGGAAGGCGGCTCAATTCGCTGGAAATTCTCCAAAGCTCAATCATCTAACAACTCGGACCTTGGATTACGGATTCTCGCAATGGAAGCATTCGAATACAACGTGTCCGCAGCCCGAGTTATCTTCGGCAACGGCAGCGTCTCCAAACTCGCGGGCGAAATAGCGGGGCAGAAACTCAAAGCACCTCTCCTCCTTTCGACTCCGGAACAAGTCGGCTACGTATCTCGACTCAAAAAGCTCCTCAACGGTAACATTGCGGACGTGTTCAGCGAAGCATCAATGCATACTCCCTCGGCGATCACAGAGAAGACCTTGCGCACGCGGAATCTACAAATGCCGATTCAATCATTTCAATTGGAGGCGCAGTACAATTGGGCTTGGGAAAGCAATATCCATACGGACGGGACTTCCGCATATCTGTATCCCAACGACATACGCCGGTTCGGAGATGACGCCTATTCTTGGGGAAACACAAGATGGACAGATGGCGACGCGGAGTGGTCCCAAGATCTTACCGGGACGGTCATCTACGATGTTGATCTTACCATAACCCTTCCTGCGAGCATGAGTGCCACAAGTGTTGTGAACGCAATTGCACATGCAGTTACGCGTCCTTTCGTATTTGATGTGAGGCATGTGCTAAACTGACAACGAAATTTCATAGTGGAAGCTCTCTACGCCTGGAACACTAACCCTATCATTTCCTTACTAGCTCTAAAGGGCGTGAAATCTTTAGCAGCTTCATTGCACAGGATTGTTGAATCACCCGCGGACGTCGTATCCCGCCAATCTGCCCTCTACGCATGTGCCGCATAGCCAGGCGCCGTAGAGGGCAGATTGGCGTATACGACGTCCGCGTGTGATTCACACCACAAACTATGCCATATCCTCGGCGGCTCCTTCAACATGCCCCACGCAGAAACACACACGATCATTTTACCTCATGCTTTGGCTTACAATTCCCCTGCTATACCTGAAGTTATGAAAAGGTTGGCAGATGTATTGCCAGGCAGTGGTGGCAATGCAATAAAAGGGCTAAATGTACTATTGCAGAGTTTGAAACTTAAGAGGGGGTTGAAAGATTTTGGCTTTAAGGAGGAGGATGTGAACAAGGCTGCCCAGATTGGGTGGCGAATCCATACTAGAATCCGAGAGCGGTCGAGATAGGGCCGATTAGGGAGCTGCTGAGGAGGGCGTGGGCTGGAGAGGACGCGAGGGCGGATTTCTAACTTATTAAAAGGCAGAAACATGTTCATAGACTGTCTTGCAGAGTAGCCAATAAGTCAGTGGCCTTAAGTCAGGACTACAAGTTAAGTAAATAATATCAGTCAGTTGCTTCGGATTTTGTTACAGTCAGCCAGATTATGTTAACTTGCAATCTGCTAATCAGTTGAAACCTTTAAATTTGGTGATTTTAAAGTGCGTTTCAAGGTCTCAATAAGAGATTGATTGATTGATTGACTTATACTTGCTCTAAGCCTCCTACCGAAGTATAGCTATACTAGTTATTCTAGCTAAGGTGCGCTTGAATCGAGCTAAAAACTTATAACATATATCGTAATAGTAGTAAAATCGAAATGGAGAACTAATAAAGTGCAATTTGTATTGGACTATCTAAAATCTGGTAAGTTTGTACCTTTATTTATTTAAATATGCTACATCTATTCAATGGCTATTTTTGTCGTCAATTCCTTCTGAAGATTTGCTATTAATGGTCAAAATATTCGCCTTTCAACTAGATGAAATCCAATGCCTTTGTTTATACTTAATCGAGGTCTGGAACCGGCAGATGATTCAACAACTTGACCTTCCGCCCCAATACTTTGAGAGCTTTCAATGCATTTTCATCTCGTAGCCGTTCTGTTTCTTTCTCATCAATCAACACGAAATCATACTTCAATACTTTACCTCCTTCCATGACTCCGTATTTCTTTGCTATTTCTACGTCCGCGGGCACGAATTCGACGATGAGGGACTATTTGACGCCAAAGACAGCATCGGACGTTTCGTAAGGATCGTTTCGAAGATATAAAGCACTACATAAAAGCAGTCAGTAGTTGGGGCCCTGAAAGCCCGCTTTCTTCAAAGATGGGAATAACTCACGTAATCAAATGGTCCCCCCCCTTTCTTTTCAAACACAAAATGCATATGCGCCGGCCTCCAAGGATGTCTGTTCAACAATTTCAAAAGCTGCCCAACAGGTCCGTCATGAGGGAGGAATCGGATATGGGACTGGAACAATATCTTTGAAGCAAAAGACGCCCTCCTTATTACGCTTCATGACACATCTCCCATCAGGCCCAGTCCTATCCTCATGCTGCACATCATAATGACCTGTACTATCTGTCTCCCAAATATCTACCTTAACGTCTTCGATCGGGTTGTCCTTGATGTCTTTCACCGTGCAGACTATCAGACAAGGTTCGCCTGCGGTGTCTTGCGACATGAGGTCACCGTGTTCAAGGGTTTCGGCTTCGTGGGTGTGGAAGGGTCCAAGAACCGAGCCTTCTGTACTTGCGAGTGGCTTTGGATGGTCGATTGCATCGGCTGAGAGTGACAGACCGAGGATATCGGAGAGGAGGATAAATTCCTAGAGTACGTCAGCAGAATCCACATTTTGAGAGACGTGTCGCACATCTGTGCTAATCTGCCCAACTCGGACCAAGAAGTTCAGAGCTGCCATCCATTCAGTTGTACTCAGTCTCGTCTCCCGGGCGAAATTATGAAGATGTGTAACCAATCTCTCCATGACATATGTAAGGCGTTGATCTGAGGATTGAGAGTTTATGGCAACGGTATTTTCGGTGATGTTGTCAATAGTCAGGTCCTTCATTAGAGGGACATTGACTTTTGAGGGATCCATCTTGAAGATTGGTGTGATTTTGAGAATTCTAGGAGCTTTGTAAAGCTCGGAAGAGGAGCTATATACTTTGGCAATTGAGGTTGATGCGGGATATTTCCGGTGTTTGGGTGCCTTTCTGAAGCTCTACTTCTGCTGCAGTTGAAGTAACAGGAGCAGAGGAAATGAAAGGGGTTCTGCTTGTGCTTGTTCAAGGCCATCAGAGAAGGTGGCCGTACGAATGCCACTTCCGAGCCACGGTGGAGAAATCGTCTCGGAGTCCGGCCTCTTGCGATATGCAACACAAAATGATCTTATTTTTCACCTAATAATCCATCTCAAGTAACATTCGCTCCCTACTATTTAGTAATCGATATCCCACGCAAAAGCCCACCCCCACCAAAAAGAGCTACACCCACATACAATAATATACATAATTAAATTACCACACGCCTAACAAGTATATATTGAGAGTTGATTAGGTATTAGTTTTATATCACGTAATCAAAATCATGGCTTTTCCTAGACGACTTGAGATTCACAGCTCGGAACCGAATGGAGATATGTTAGTTTGTTTGGTAATCAACTGACTTGCGATTCTCTTTTGACTTAGACTTGGTGATGAAACATTTTTGTCATACGTTAATAAAGCTAACGTATCTATGATAGACCGCCTTATAAGTGTGCGGAACCAGTAAATAACCGTTTAATTAATTTGTGTTCGCCTCACAAAGCCCGCAACTGCGAATGCAACCCGGCTGCACGCAGCTGGGTGGGGGACCAATCGCCACTGGGTGGAGAGCAGCCTGGCGGAGATCAGTCGTTGGGTGGGGAGACGAATAGTTGGGTGGGAAACCCTGTCTGGGCGGTTTATACTCACTCCCCACTCTTGCAAAAGCTGCTCAAGGTGCTACTCACCGTACTAAGGTATCTGACGAATGCATTATGGGGCTCCCATGATCCCATCCCAGGCGCTGAAGTAGTAAAAGTACAAAATAATCGCACTTCCCTACAGTAGAAGGTCAAAAAAGCCGACACAGAAATCCGTCCTCCCACTCCGCCACGCTGCCTTCGGTTTTGCAACCTTCACGTCCACACCTTCTTCCTCAGCACTCCACTTTTCCTCACTTGATCCCACTTCACCAAATTGATCAAGATGCCCGACTTGCATTCTCTTCCAGAAGGATCACATCCGAAGAATGCAATCAGGAACAATGGGCCCGATCATCTTACGCTTGAGCGATACAAGTTGAGAGAACTGGCTGAAGGGTGGCCTTGCTACCGGGATGCATGCGAATGGGAGAATCTGGTCTCGATCTTCCATCCCGATGCGTATATCTACACCACCTGGACAGGCCGTACTCACTACGCGAAATTCATTGAAGGATCAAAAGCGGGTATGGATAAGGGCGCCTTCATCATGCATCGGATTCACGGGTCAACGACGGATATCAACCCTGAAGCTACGAGAGCAGTGACAAAAATGAAAGCCACAATCACACAACGCTTTGTGCTACCACAGGCTGGCCAAGAAAAGGACAAGACTTGTGAGGTGGATGCAGAATCTGATTGCCGATTTATTTTCTTTTGGCAGAAGGAGCCCGCAGGCTCACAGTTTGCTGGTGAATGGCGGGCGCGGTTTGCAAGGCACTGGTATGAGAAGGACAAATTGGTTCCAGTCAATCCACAGAAGATTCCGGCTCTCAGCGAAGAGAAGTTGGCGAAATTTCCAAGTGGATATCGCTATCTTGGATATTGTCAAGAGGAAACAATGGGAATACAGGTCTTGTTAGACCTCCCTGGGCATCGGAGGGAAGCTGATAATATAAATGGGCAGAAACATGACATTTTGTACTGGCAGGCGAAGGACTGGGTGGAGGGGAAGGAGATCGATATTTAGCTTTCCAATAGGGTAACGTGGAATGTTGCATAAAAGTGATCTCGTACAGTTTGGCCATCTTCTGTGCAGCCTACACACAGGCAAGTTTATTTTAATACAAATTATCCGTATATTACTCAACATAATTGAAGAGAACTCGATGTACTCATCATTAATTGCGAGAACATTTCATATTATTCCCCAAAAAATATCACGGCAAGACCCTGATCATGTTCAATCACCCAATCTAGGGTGAGGAAGCTCTTCCTTTGCACCGAAAACCCATAAACCTCAAGGATAGTTCTAACCTCATCTTTGACTGGACGATTTTGAGAAAGGAGTGTTCTCGTGTTTTATATTCTATCAAATTTTTCTTTTTGGCTTGTCAAGCTGACTATAGCTTTGTTTTTATTCTGCACCTGAATTGACCTTCCATCTCTCCAATACCAGCGCTTCGTAAGCGCACCTCAGGGTCCTTCGTCAGAGGTTCAATTTCAAACATGCTCAATATGGTGGTTGTCGTCTTGAGGATATTAGTCATGGCCAAATTTCGTCCAATACACATCCGATGGCCAGCACTGAAATGAAGCAAGTATCTGTCTTGATTCGAACTATCAGTGTTCATGAAGCGGTCGGGCTTGTACACGGCATGATCTTCACCCCAAATCTCTGGGTTATGGTGAGTCACGTAGTTTGAAATACAAACATTTGTCTAATGAGAGGAGAAGATCAGCGTGGCCCACGTATATACATTGTTAAATAGTGAAGTAGAATGTGACTTACACCGTGAGGCACCATGTGATCTCCAATTTGAACACCATCAACAGAATGCACTCGGCGCCATAGATTCATTGAGAAGACAGGGTTGATGCGAAAGTTCTCGCGGATGCAAGCCGATAAGTATGTGAGACGAGCGTCTAGGCCCTTGACTGGATATGCAATCTTTCCCCGAGGAAGGGGTCCAAGAGTTTCATCAACTTCTTGTACTACGTTGGCAAGAATATCTGGATTGTGCAGCAGGTGCCATAATAATAAGGTAAGTGTACCGGACGTCGAGTGGGAACCAGCCACACTAAATGTACCAATTAGTCAACACATCTCATCAGTCGAGAAGAGAATATAGCTTACAGCATGGCAAATGCTTCTGTGTTTATATCCAACTCGGTCAATTTTTCTCCAGTCTCGGGATCCTTCGCATTGATGAGATTAGCAAGCAAATCAGGGCGCTCTGATCGATTTTCTAGGTTGTGCCTCACGCAGTCTGCACACGTGGCTTGAGATGTGCTCTGCTCTTGAGTAGACGACGGATCCAAGGAATTGGTGACCATGCGACAAGGGTTTTCAGGAGATCTTGACACGGTAATTCCCCGATTACGCAGGACAGGAACACATGGTCGTTGATGGCTCCGATTTCTTCGGCCCCTCCTACTGCTTGTGCATTGAAGGTCCTACTGAATGCTACCTCACCAAGGATGTCCAAGACAAAGCAAGCTATGATCGTTTTCAAGTCAAAGGCTTCACCCGACTTGGCTAGTCCTTTGAGGTGATGGATGAGGATGTCGATTTGCCCGTCTATAATGCCTTCCATTCTCTCAATTGACGTCTGTGAAAAGCCATGAGAAAGCTGGCGTCGGCGTTTAGCGTGAATCTACAAGAGTAAAACATCAGCCAATTATTCATCATTAGTTCATACACGGTTTACGTACGAGTAATGGGGCTTACTTACTGCTTCATCTCTTCCCCCAAAGAGATTAGGATTGAAGGTTGTAAAGGCATCATAGAACTCCGTTTTACCCACGGACTTTCCTGCTTTATAGATAGGAGCAATTGCATCGGCACCCCAAAAGTGCAGATGATTCGGCCCGACTCGTACAACTGGACCATATCGCTGGTGAGCTTTCACCAATTTCTCATGGAACACAAGATTGTACACATAGTAAGCTTTCCAGACATTTGTGCAAGAGGCTATCCATGGCCCTGGGTAGCTGGCGAGGGGATGCCAAAATCGTTGGTATATAATGTAGCAGGATAGCGGCAAGAGGATGCTGGCAACCAGAATGGAACCTGGCATGGTAGAGATGATCCTCGTGGCTGAGGAAAGGGGGTCGGTACGGGAAAGAAGAAAAGACATATCGCTGGTGCTTTGATAGAATGGCCTGGAGGAAATTGAGAGTGTACCAATACACACAATTATCGGGACTTGATCTTCTGTACAATCTCTTGCGCATACAAGTTTCGGCATTCGTTCCAGCCCTGAGAAGGCATCCACCCACACCCCACGCTGTGCTGTGCTCTTCCCCTCCTTTCCCACTAATTAGAATCTGTCTAGTGAACCGGTGGGTACATGTGGGTGCAAGTGGGCATAGGTGGCATAGGTGGGGGATCCTTGACGCTGCCACCAGGATTGGGTTTATACGTGACCTTACTGGAGAGGCCTTGGAAGGTCCCTGTACTAATAATAGCTTGTAAGCGAACCCATCCTGCGTAGCACTAAGTTACGGATAAGTGCGCAAACGCGACTACTTTACCCCTCGACGAAACAGTTCGACCAAGTCTTCTAGCACATTCTATGCTTAGCAGGGGTGTCCTAAGGAATATTAAGTACATCCTTGCAACAGCAAGTTTATTACTATAGACCTAGTATTCAAAATACTCATTTTTAAAATATTAAAAAATTAAAAAAATATTCGCGATCAGGGGTTATGTGGTGCACAATAATATTAAGCTTTTGCGAGCGGTTGAGGTAAAAAGTGATTCATTCCTTAAAAAAAGACTACGTTATAAAGAAAAGGGGCAGGTGCTCTCTCCAAGCGGTGTGAGCTTTCAGAATTAAATTTAGTAAAGCACCCGTGCCAACGAGTACTATTATAAACCCATTATTTAATGCTGGTTTTACACGAATACAAATTTATTTTTAAATAGAATTTAATTAACGTGGTTGATCATTGAGACGCGCACTTTTACTGACTTTATTATTCTCTTAATTTAATACGCATTTTTCCTATAATTATAATTTCTATAATTTCGACGAAATTAGCTTCTAATGTCTATAATTATATTTACTATAATTATTATACGCGCCGATAGACGCGGCAAAGCCAAAAGAATATGGCCAGGCAACCAGGAATAAGCGATAGTAATAATATATAATAGGAACGGAAGTTGAGATATCCTTTTTATTTTTGGCTATTTAAGGCATTAATTACCTCTCGAACTAATAATCTGAAATTGGCCTCCCTCGCAATTAAATTATTAATACTTTTGTAGTATTACTAAATACTTAATTAAGTGAAAAAGGTACTTATAATAAAAAAAAACAGTTAAGAACTTAAGTTTAATTTTTATTACAAACTATAGAAGAGTACTACGGTACATGTGACTAGTAATGAAATCCCAGTCGCCAGGTTCTCCTAGGGGAATCGCCCTAGGTACAATATCCCCTTGGGATCATTGCCCTAGAGCCGTAACCCTCCTGAGCTTATGGTCCTGTTAACTATACTGTCCTGGTATGACCGAGTCCCGTGACTCGGGAGCGTCCGTAACACAAACACAGCATAAATAGCCCTTTTTTGCTGTTATACTTTCATTTTTTTCATGGCTACGCGTTATTCAAAGTTAACGAAGAACATAGTAAGCTGTTAGCGATTAGCCCTTTATCAAATAACTATATATACAACATCTAAAGCCCTTTGCTTACCTTGCCTTCATATACTATACAGGAGACTACAAAATATTAAAATAATTGTTTTAGGAGATATATATCCTCATTAGTGGTATAATAGGCCAGAATTATATTTATCCCCTGACATTAGCATTCTTCCGCTAATGCCAATCTTAAACCCGATGAAATTGAAAGTTAAAGGCAGTCCGAAGGGTGCTTTAGGAGGGTCGAGATCACGTGTTGGTTGCACCTTCCAATACTCGTCGAGACCCTTCGTTTTAGGATCTTCCGTCTAGCTCTGCTTTAGCAGTCCCCAACCATCTGTAATACAGACTCTTGCGGTAGAAAATGGCCTATCATCTACAGCAATATCGATGTGAAGGCTTGAACTCGAACATCGTGACCAATATGAGCTTAGGACTTGGCGAGAGCGGGCTTATATATATAATCTGTCATCAATCTATCAGTCTCATAGTATTATAGATTCTACTACAGTAGCTACGATACAAATTGGTGGACTTGAGGTGTATGCCCAGGTTGCTGAGTTTGAATTGGATGACATTGATGAATTGGCATAATGATGCATTGTACGTAGCTGTCCATACAAGTTTGGACACCAAAGCTTCAGTTAAAGGTTAGGTGTTATATAGGTATAGTTTTTCCATCCCCCATGCTTTGCTGCAAAATCCTCAGCCTCACCAAATTGCTCAATATTGAAAATGGATACTTCTGCACCTCCCTTCCTCCCCACCTTAAGTACTCCCGAGGTGATGAGCTTAATCGTTGATTCGATTGCTCCGCGATTGGCCATGAGTTTGCCTTGAATCTTGATATTCTTATGCATAGCCAAGGTGTACGGGATCTCAATGTTGCCAGACGGGGCACCACTTAGCACAACCCTTCCATCTTGCTTCACAGCACGAAAAGCGGCCGAGAAATAGGGTGGTGAGTGCAATGAACCTGAAGACCAATCGTTGAATATCTCTGCTCCTGCCCCATTGGGTGTGGCCTTGAGGATAGCAGCAAAGTCTACGTCATTGTTGCCTGTCATGACGACATACTTCAATCGATCTGGGTTCCCGAGCGTCTGCCATAGGTGTCCTAGCTTCTCCTTGCTCCGACCGAGAGCTATGACATTTGCGCCTAAGATGAGAGCTACCTCAACTGCGATGGAGCTGAACGTGCCAGTGGCTGGGCCAATAATCACAGTGTCTCCCGCCTGAAGGCTGCCCGCTTCAACTAGCGCAGCGTAGACCATCGATTGCAAAGCAATTTCCTTGAGCTCTGCAAGTTGATATCCCAATTCTCCGCATAGGCGTGCTTCGTCAAGAACGAATAGCCCTTCAAGTGGCACTTTCTGGTACTGCTGAAGAGAACCATCTCTTCATTCTCCAGTCATGAGCTTGGCCCCACTGGGTCCTTCTCCTCCATGGTGACCCTGAATGATGCTGACTGTGGGGTCGTCGCGTGCTTTGATCCATGGGTTGAAGTAAACTAAGTCACCGGGCTTCAGATAAACGGAATCGGGGCCGGCAGAATGTACGCGGCCAATATTCCCGGGGTTTGGAACCAGGGGGAGGGTCAGGTTGTACACGGCTAGAGATCCATCATGAATGTATTTCGAGAATGGAGTGATAAGACTGGCAAGAACCTTGATAACGGCCGATCCTGGCCCAGCCTGAGGCATAGGGAGGTCAATGACTTTGGCAGGTGTAGAGTAGGAAGATAACCATACACCGCGGTTTGTATTTGGAGTGGTGGAAGCCATGATGAACGAAGAACAAGCAGTGTGATTTATCTGTGAATGTTCATCGTGTAAGGTGAACCATTTATATCGAAATATGCCTCTGGATTGATGTGCATGAGGTCCCCACCCTGCGCCACCCTCTTCCGCCATCCACTATAAACCTTACCTTGTGTAGTTGAGTTTCATCAGTTGCCACCCACGCTCGTTAACTCTAAAATCCCTACGGGGCTTTGCCGAGAGAAAGGAGGTACGACTGAACCAGGTCTAACTCCCTACAGGGCTGCGAGACCCACAAATTTCCCTCCACTACCAAAAAATACTGTGAGAGAGCTTATTTCTTAGTGCACGTGAAATTACGTAAAGATTTTAGATATTACTAGTGCTAGATTAATAAAACCTAATTATATATATAAAGTATAAAGTATACTTATTCTAATGTCGTAATTGTCGTATAGTTATTATTATATTAGGGTTAGAGTTGTTGTAGTAGCGAGTCTCGTAAGCGAATAGCTAGCCGGGCGGGAGGCCCACCTAGCAGAAAACCTAATACGGGAGTGGTAGACCTCCCCTGTAGTAGGCAGCCATTAGGTGGTTTAATATATTAGGGGGGGGGGTATTAGTTTTGCGAGTAGAGGGCTTATCTAGATAGCAAAACCGCTTTAGGAGGCGGTGGTCTTCCCCTGCAATAGGCAGCATTAGGTGGCGGATGCTGGTTTGCGGGTGGGGGGCCTAAACAACAAAAAAGAAAGAAGAAAAAGAAGAAAAGAAGAAAAAAGAAAAGAAGAAAAAAGAAAAGCATAAGAAAGAAGAAAAGAAGATAAAAGAAAAGAAGAAAAGAAGAAAAGAAGAAAAGAAGAAAAAATAAAAGAGAAAGAAGAAGAAGTAAAGAGAATAGAAAAAGAAAAAGAAGAAAAGAAGAAAAGAAGAAAGAAGAAAATAGAAAGAAAAAAGAAATAAAAAAAAGAAAATGAAGAAAAGAAGAAAAAGAATAAGAAAGAAGAAAAGAGAAAAGAATAAAAAGAAGAAAAGAGAAAAGAAGAAAAGGGAAAGAAGAAAAGAAGAAAAGAAGAAAAGAAGAAAAGAAGAAAGAAGAAAAGAAGAAAAAATAAAAGAAGAAAAAATAAAAGAAAAGAAAATAAGAAGAAATAAAAAAGAAGAAAAGAAGAAAAAGAAGAAAAGAATAAAATATAAAATAAAAAATAAAATAAAAAAATAAATAATAAAATAAAGAAAATAAAAAATAATAATAATAAATAATAAAATAATAAAATAATAAATAAGTAATAAGTAATAAGTAATAAGTAATAAGTAATAAGTAATAAGTAAATAAGTAATAATTATTAAAGGCCATATAATTAAAGCCAGCGATTATCTTTCTCTCGGCTTTATGGCCGACGCAGACGGATATCCCAGTTAGCTCTTATATATCAATCGTCGGTCTCGCTTCATTGGCCGGGTTTCGTCACCCGTACTTCAACAGGTAGTAGACTAGCGAGGCTATCCTTTATGGTGCGGGAATCAATCGCTGGCTCGGTTAAGTTCTTGGCCAAATAAACCTCTTTTCCAAATGGGGAAATATACTTTATTTTGAGTTTAAGGCAAAGGACAGCTATTCTCATATAAAATTGAAGATTTTTGTAAGGATTCCAATAGCAGAGTGCCACAGTTTCTATTTGTAGGTTTATAGATAAAAACTGATCTCTAGAGAATCAAGAGGTTCCAGGCTGGAAGCCCCTGAAATAATAGTAGGCCACGTGCCAATTAAGCCCGATTAAGCTTAGACTACCCCGACTTAATCCCAACCTACTTCTTACTTCTACTCCTGATAATAGAAGATTTTTCTTATGGATTATTAACTAATCAGCGACCGCCAAAAAAGGCTTAGTATTCAAAAGCTTTTTTTTACTTCTAATTGGCATATTTCGACGCGGCCTGATAATTCAGGAAAAAACTGGTTAAATTGCCCGAAGTCAGATACGCAAGAATAGCAAGGGTTGTTAGCAAAGGAATTTTTATCAAGTAGATATTATTAAAAAAAAAAAAAGCTTACTCGAATCTCGTAAAAGGTGCCTAGAGCGTCGCCTGGAGCCATAAACGGCGTCGGCTCGGGCACTATACCCCTTTTCCTCTGATTCTCAGCCCATTTTGCTCCTTAGGCTCTCCGAGGGATTAATAATATATTAGTTATTACTTTTCTTTAATCTGGGGGGCGAGCCCCCCACACCCCCCATCTTATTAGTTTATTCGTTTATTACTTATTTTATAATAACTTTATAATTACGCAAGCTATTACAAATCTGACCAAGCTATTTTAAAGGTGTCGTACAGGCACGGGCCTACGGCACCATGGCTCTGCTGAGTCAGCCAGCCCCTATTCATGTATATAGTCAGTTACTCCCTACGAGCCTCCTTTTACAGAATTCAGACAACTTGATCACCACTTTGAAAGCACCCTACTTTATGCTCCACTTCTGCACCACAAAAGGCCTAATCAAAACGATTATTTATTACCTTTTTTATTACCTTAGCCCTAATATTCGGCTCGATACACAATTTAAAGATAAAGTCTAATTTAAGGTTTATATCGTAATCTACCATTTTCTTTAATCTTTAATATCTTTATAACTACGCTAGCTATTATAAATCCGAAAAGCGCATTTTAAAGGGCTTAATTAACCAATTAATTTGAACCTTTTTTTATTAGTATACGGTAAAAGCTCGAATTAATCAATATTTTTGAAGTTAAGGTCGGATTTGTATCGCGAGGATTAAGCCAAGAGCTGGGAATGCCCTCATATTTGCTGTATGTAGTTTTACATCTAAATTTGTATTGGAACCATACAAAACCTCGATGACTAATCGCACCTTTCGAGCATACCTAAGGCCATACAGGTGTAAGTAAAGGTATAGTGGCTCGGAAATCGTCGAATTTCTCTAAGGTAAATCCATTTGTTACTTTTAATATTACTTTACAACCAACTATGCTAGCTATTACAACTTTAGTAAGGCCATTTTAAAGGTCTTAATTAGACCATTAATTTGCGCTTTTTTATTACTCTAGATTTAATATTCATGTCGATGCACGACTTTAAAAAAACGCCCAGTATTGAAGTACTAAATTTATTGTACATCGCAATCCACTCTCTTCTTTAATAATCAATATCTTTATAACTACGCTAGCTATTACAAATCTAAAGAGTGCGTTTTAAAGAGCTTAATTCAATAATCAGTGTGATAAATAGATTAGATTAGATTAGAGTAGTACTCACTACTCTACTCTAATCTAGTAAATTTATATACTACTCTAAATCTAATCTAATCTAATCTACTACTCTAGATTACTACTTGAGTAGTAGTCATGTGATTATTACACTAGCCAAAAGTAGTCTAAAGCAACGGTCCTTACTAAATAAGACTTAGCGAGCGGCTTTACCCGAGTGACGAATAATAATTCTTCTTACGTAGTTTACTTAATAACTTTATAAATATAACTTTAAATAAGAAATTGTTTAATAAAGCTAGTTATATTAGTAAGTAGTTATATTATAAATTAAAGATTATTTATAACTTATTAATTAAATTAATAATTATTATATTAGAAATGTTTTAATTTATAATTCGGATTATAAATCAACTTTCTAAAGCTTTCTATTATATTATTAATTACTTTAGGCTATAGAATATACTAGAACTTAAAGCTTAGGTATAAATAAGTCGTTCCCTTTTACTAACGTTTACTTTTCTTTATTTAAATTATTTTACTTATCTTACTTAATACTATTAAATTATTATAAGTATCGATCTTATTCTACTACTTATTATTTAAAATAGTTAATAAAACCTCCGTCGCCTTAAATATAGCTCAAAATTCTCCTGAATTTAAGCTTGAAGAATTAGAAAATAGCCCTATTATATATAAAAAAAAGCTATTTTCTAAGACTTTAAATCCTCCTAAAGAAAATCCGGAAAATATCGAAAACTATCGAACGGTTACTATTAAATGTTTACGTCTTAGTTATAAGTAAGTTATATAACCCCTTTATTAATATTTACTAAAATATTTACTAATTAATTAATAGTAAAACTTAGGAAAACGAAAGAGTTTATGAGTCTACGAGTAATTATATTGCTCATTATAAAAACTCTTATAAAGCTTTTAATATAAGGAGAGTTCTAAATAATATAGACGATAGTACGTATTTTTTTTAAATTATATTAAAGATTTAAGCTAATAATTATTTATAGATTCTGACGTAACCGAATCTTCACAAGGAACTACTAGTACTATTTCGGACGCTTTTATTAGATAAAGAGCTACTAAACAGCCTAAATCTCTTGAACAAGTATTTAATATTAATAGATTTAAGAAGCTTCTTTTTAAGTTTATTATATTAAACAATATATCGTTCTGAGTAACTACTTTACACTCTTTTAAAGAGTTGTTATTTTATCTTAATAAGTAAGTCTTTATTATAACTTTTATAAAGTAATTACACTAATACTTTATAGTCAAGTACTGAAGTTATATTATTAAGCTCTTAAAGAAGATTTGAATTATCTTTATTTAAAGAAACAATCTTTAATAAAAGAAGAGCTTAATATAAACATTAAAACAAACGGTTCTTTTAGTCTAACTTTAGACGCTTAGACGGCTATTAATTATGACGCTTATCTTGGAATTACAATGTAAGTACTATTAAAATCTAATTAAAATAAATGAATTACTAACTTAATGTAGTTATTATATTAATAAAGACTTTTAATTAAAGTCTTATTTATTAACAATAAAGGATTTAAAAGAGCCTCACTCTGGCCTTTATTTATTCGAAGTCTTATTACAAACGTTACAAGATTATAATATTAAATATAATATTACTAAGTACGTTTTCTATTTAATCTATTAAGAATATAACTAACTATTTATAAAGTATTATAAGAGATAATGCTAGTTCTAATAATACTTTAATAAAAACTTTAAAAGGCTATTATAATTTATCTAAAATAGCTTTTCAAGGCGATATATCTTGTATTACTCACGTTTTAAACTTAGTAGTACAAGATATCTTAAAAGCTATTATAAAAGAGGCTTATAATAACCTTAATAATAATGACGTTTATAATATCGAAAATAAAGACGAAATTAAAGAAGATATACTTAATAGTAAGTTTGCCCTTATAATAAATTAATATTATTTATTAATAAATTAACTTTTATTTAGATATTTCTTTATGGAATCGAATTCGAAGAATGATAATTGGAGTTAAATATTCTCAAGAAAATATGAGATTATTAAAGAGCTAAATACAAGCTCTTGATATATAAAATTCTAAAATACCTTAACTTAGTAAGTTATTTTATTAAGATATATATTACTAATAATATACTAATTAATACTACTTTAGATCAAAAAACAAGGTAGTCTTTAATAGCTAATATACTTAAAGACTTTTTACACCTTTGGCCGGCTATTAAAATCGTTATTAGCTTATCCGAGTCAAAAGCTTTTAAAAAGAATAAAACTATTCTTTTATTAAGAGACTCCGAAATTTTATATTTAGAAAAGTGCCTTAAGATATTTAATATCTTTGTAAAAGCTACTACGAAATTACAAGCCGATAAATACCCGACTATATATTATTTAATACTAGAGGTATATAATATATATAATCGGTTAGAAACTATTCGAGAAGAATTAAATGTAAGTATAACTTAATAAATACTAATAAAGTAAGCTAATTATTTTTCTAAGATCCTCTATTTATAAACACTATAAACAAAGGCATTGCTAAATTAAGGAAATATTACCTTAAGTAGGGTATAAACCTTAATAATAAAGCTTTATATTTATCTTTGATTTTAGATCCTAGAATTAAAAGAGACGGTTTAGAGCTTATAGGCCTTAATAGAGGTCAATCGACTGATATATTTAATCGATTAAGAGAAATATATAATATATAAGTTATACTTTTAAAGATTTAATTATTAAAAAAATAACTTATTAACTTTTATAAATATAAACAAGACTATTTATTAAGTTTACCTCCTTTATAACAAGCCGAAAACATAAATTTAAATCGAAACGACGACGACGATTTAGATATATATATATAAAACAACGATAATGACGAAGTTGATGAATTTACTTTATATTTCGACGAAAGAAGAGCAAATAGAACTGTAAGTTTTTAATTACTATATTATTATCTTATTAAAATAAATACTAATATTTTATTTTATTAGGTTCAACCTTTAACCTTTTAGTTTAATAACAAAGACAAATTTCCAGTTTTATCTTTAATAGCTCGCAACTATTTACAAATACTAGCAACTTCCGCGTCTTTGGAGAGATATTTTAGTCAAGGGGCTCTTATTATTAATAAGCTAAGAAATAGGCTTAGTAAAGAGACTTTTGAATTAATAATCTCTTTGAAAAGCTGGAGTGTCTTTAAAGAAGACTTAAAAGAAGAAGAAAGAATTAATATTAGAGAAGAGGATATGTTTATTATTAATTAGTTTATTTAGTATAGTTATAAATAAAAGTGTTTAATTACATTAGTTTTAAATCTAATATCTCTTAATTACTTACTTATATATTAACTTATATAAAATATATTTATTAATAATCTAATAATCTAGATTAGGCAAGATTTACTAATCTAATCTAATCTAATCTAATCTAATCTAATCTAATCTAATCTAATCTAATCTAATCTAATAGATTACTACTCAAGTAGTAGATTAGAAATTTGTCACACTGTCGATAATTAAACTCCTTGTTTTTTTTAATTACCTTAGCTCTAATACTTATATCATTTTCATCATCGCAAACAAATTTTTTTTTAAATAAAAGACCTTTATAAAATTCTTCGTTCCTTCCCTTCAGCCACCAATGCCACCTATTCCACCCCGTCCCACCTGCGCCGGCCGCCTTCCCAAGCCCCTGGAACCCACTCGCTACCACTGCCTATTAGGTCGGACATCTACAATCGCTTTCGTGCGAAACGACTGATAAGTACCTCACCATAACCCCATCATTATTATCCCTTCTCGTGTCCCTTTTCTTCAGTAATTATCCATCCATCGAAAAGCTTCAAAATGACCTCCGTTCTGCACGGCAACGCTGGTGGGGACGAGCGGAGATTTGATTCCTCATCATGTATACCCTTCTGGATCGATGGGAAAGAAGTCATCTCTACTTTACAGTTTGAGGTTTTTTCTCCTGGAGATCAACGTCTCCTCTACCGATGCTCGTCCGCTACGGAACAAGACGTCTCGAATGCAATCTCTTCTGCCGAGAAAGCCTTTAAATCCTGGTCGCGAACAAAGCCCAATGTCAGACGAGATATATTTCTCCGCGCCGCAGAAGAAATGCTTCGGAGGAGGGATGAACTTCGACACTGGACTGTTTCTGAGACGGGAGCACCGGATTCGTTTTTCGAATTCCAGTACAATGCAGCTTACAAGGCTTGCAAGAGCGTGGCAGGTTTAATTCAAGTCGCAACTAGCTCCGTGATGCCTGTCGTTGACGAGGAAGGCAGTAGTGCTATAATTAGCAAAGAACCACTTGGAGTTGTCCTAGGAATTTCGCCTTGGAATGCCCCATACGTACTGGGTTTACGTGCGTGTCTCCAACCACTAGCCATGTATGCGTCCATACTATCTCTTTTCCCGACGAAGTGACATTCTGACGTTGGCTAGGGGCAATGTGGTGATTTTGAAAGGAGCCGAAGCTTCGCCAGCGACTTACTGGGCTCTTTCCTCTATTCTCCACGTTGCGGGTCTCCCAGCAGGTTGTCTGAACACCTTATATCACCGGCAGTCCGATGCTGCAGATATTACTCGGGCCCTGATCGCTCATCCTGCCATTCGCAAAATCAATTTCACTGGCTCGACTGCTGTTGGCTCCATTGTTGCATCTCTCGCTGGTCACTACCTCAAGCCCGCCGTCTTGGAACTCGGCGGCAAGGCCCCGGCCATAGTCTGTGAGGATGCCGATATTCTTAATGCGGCGCAACAATGTGCCCTGGGTGCTTTCTTGCACGCGGGCCAGATCTGTATGTCCACGGAGCGGATCATAGTCCATTCCCAAGTTGCAGATGCATTTCGCACGGCATTCAGGGTGGCGATCGACCAGACCTTTGGGGGCAAGGAAGGGACGGCTGCAGCATTGCAGCTTGTGTCTGGAATTCCCGTGGAGAAGAACAGGAAGCTGCTAGATGATGCAGTTTCGAAAGGAGCCGAGATTGTGTACGGGGATATCAACGGGCGCGAGGCATCTACCTCTCAAAAGCGGCCCGTCGTTGTCGAGAAGGTCGCGCCGGGGATGGACCTGTACTATACGGAATCTTTCGGGCCAACTGTGTCGGTATACACTGTCGCTTCCGACGATGAAGCCATCAAACTCGCCAATGACACGGAATACGGCCTCAGTGCTGCTATTTTCACAGAAGATTTGCGCAGAGCACTCAGGATCGCCCGACAGCTGCAGTCAGGAGCCGTGCACATAAATTCTATGACAGTGCACGACGATGCGTCACTGCCACATGGAGGAGTCAAGAGCAGTGGCTTTGGGCGCTTCAATTGTGTCCAGGGATTGGATGAGTGGACCCAAACAAAGACCATTACCTGGAAGGATTGAGCAGACCGAGGACCTCGGGATGTATGTCGCATATACTGGTAATTATCTATGTGTGCTCTTATGAAATCAAACTGAACCCCGAGCCGCCCAACGCATCTCTTCCCAGTGAGGGTCTTTTGCTTGAGCCGACAGTGCTAGCTGGGTGGTTTGGGGTAGCCAATGGGTTGCTGGGGCATATACGGGGGTGCTTCGTGCATTCCCAAGCAATCAACACCATGCCAATCTTGTATTGTTACATTACAATTGAGTTCAATCCCATTTTCGTTATTTGTTTATACTCGAGTACTTCGCCTCTGGCCATGGGTGCCACGTGATGTATACCAAGCAAATTTAGCCAGAAATTCCTTAGCAGACAAGGGTCTAACTTTTGTTCCATATTGCACGAGGACGCAATAATACCCAGTTAGTCAATAACTTGGCAAGAGCAATTAAATTCCTCTCTTTTACCAACCTTGACCCAGGAGCCGTTGTTCTCTCCATCCACCCACTGGTCTCCCCACCGAGCGCGACTGGTCTCCCCACCCAGCCACCCACCGCGGCTGATCCCCCACCCAACGCGGCTGGTCTCCCCCACCTAATCTCGTCATACACTAACCTGGAAATATATCGCGTCACGGCCAGTTGCGTTTTGTAACCGAGTAAAAGAGATAAGGCATGTAAACCAAACTAGTTTCGATATTTCAAATAAATTCTAACTCTTAACCGTTGGAGCTGACGCTCAAGATCAAATGAGCCCTGGTGTATTTGAGCAAGAAAGACGCTAGTAACTCTTTAACCCACCGACTCGTTCAAGCCCCACCCGTCTTATCCATCCCAGGTTTATTTAGACTTTAGACATGGGGAGGCATGTTTCATCGCAGGAGCTACTTGTTCTGGCTGGTTATGTACCGGAACTTCTATAATGATATTATACCCAATGCTAGTTTTATGCAATGTGATATATATAGATAAGCCATGGTCACAAAACACTTGTCGTCAAAATATCTTGGGACACTCGTTGGCTGTTCTTCATAGCAAACGCCATGTCATGCCCAGATTGTTTCAATGGACACGTTCACAGTGGCGAGGTCAAAGGAATCGAGAGCCAGCTTCATGGGATTGATACATATGTCGTGGAACCAGATAACACGGCCGAGATCAAAGGTTTGATTGTTGTGGTTTCCGACGCATTCGGATGGAAAACGAATAATTTACGATTGCTTGCCGATACCTACGCCAAACGAACTGGCTGTCGCATATATCTCCCAGACTTCATGAATGGTAAGTCAATGTTATCGTGATCGATATCAAGTTAGCGCCAAGCTAATGAGCGCGTGTGAGTGTTAAAGGGAAGGCAGCACCTCAATGGATGATGTCCGTGATAGACCAGATCTTAACCGACCACAGCTTCTATTCGTGGGTAATCAAGCCGTATGTTATATCCCCTTCAAATTGCGGGTGTGAAACAAGATGAGAGAGCTGATTAAAATAGCTACCTGGTACTCCAAGCAGTTTTTGCCATGGTGCCATTCATGATATCGAACAACCCAAAGTCGGCATACAAGACGATCGAAAAATACATGAGCGACATACGTTGTGCTGAAGGAAACAATCTCAAGATCGGCGCGATAGGCTTCTGCTGGGGCGGATATTCCGTCACCCGGCTTGCTCACGGTGGTAGGGCTGCGAATGGGAAACGCCTCATCGACGCAGCGTTCACGGCTCACCCTAGCGAGCTGTCACTACCAGAAGACATCAAGAAGATCAAGCTCCCATACGGCGTTGTGATTGGCGATGTCGATTTCGCAATGTCGTTGCAGAAGGTGAGAGAGATGGAAGACATCTTGTCGGAGAAAACTGGCGTGGATTCTGAAGTGACAGTAATCCCGAATGCAAAGCACGGGTTCGCAGTACGTGGTAATCCTGACGATCAGGTCGCAATGGAAATGGCAGACCAGGCGGAAGATCTGGCGGTTAAATGGTTTGCAAAGTGTCTAAAATAATCAACGTATCCGTGTAAAGAATAAAATTTCTCTGAGGGAAAAGCAGAATTGTTACTTAATCCATGTGTATGGAGACTCGCCTCAAAGGCCCCAGGATTACAGGGGCTGGGTGCCTCTAAAGAGCCTTACAAGGCCTTAAACCGCTCCCACAGGGCTTCATCCTAGCAGATGAATGGCCTGAACTGTCTTCTCGCTCTAGATTTTGAGCCCTTCCAGTGATTTAGGAAACCACTTGGCTGGCAGAATAACTACGGCCCTGATAGTGCTTCCAGGGGGTATTTATATGTCATTTGGCGAGGACGACCCCGTAATTACAAGGGATTTCAGTGCTGTAAGGGTGGCCCTGGGCACTGATGCCCTGTAATCCTAGGACCTTTAAATCGAATCTTTGTAGAGAACATACCGTCGTCACTTGGTTTGAAATATCCTATTCTGATATAATGCTGCTTAGATAAATCCAGAATATTATATTTCATGAACCGATAATCACGATATTTAATAGTCATTGCAAGTCAAGAAAGGCAGACCCATACAAAGAATCCGAATAACTCCTATTGCATGCGAACTACTCTAAAGCTTCAAATTAATGTTTTGGGATTTTTCGAAGGATCGGTGGCCGATGAATGTTTCTGCGGGATCCCACTTTGCTCGTATTTGAAACCACCTTTTCAGTGCAGTATCAGACATAATCTAAGAAAAATGAGTACGAATTCTAAACAATACGCATGGCTGGGATAGTCAGGATTGTACCTTCGTTGGCCGTTGTTCCGCATCATAATCTGCAACATATTGGCCACGGCCCACCTTTTCGGCCTCTTTGTACGCATCATACATCCATTTGTCCATGGCGACATCCCTAGCTGGGTCTTTCCAAATAGCCATGGTCGTCACAGACAATTTCTGTGGCAAGCTGAGTGCTTGATCGGCCTCGTCTGGAAAGTAGTCGAGAAAGACAATTGTCCCAGTTGATTTACGCGTTGGGAGGTCAAGGAGAGCTGGTGTAATCTTGTCCACGATCTGGTATCCAGGTTAGCTGATTCTACCCAGAGATTAATCTGCTCTCATACCTTCTCGTATGAGACTTCGGGGTCAGCCAAGATACTGTCGACCTTGTACCTCTCGCCTTGACCATGTGGCTGGAAACTCTCTTGCAAGTCCCATAGCTCTTCCCAGGTTCTTTCCTGCATGGGCACTCTGGTAATCACAAAGGGTTCAAATTCGCTTGGGAGGGAATCCCACGGGCTAGCAAGAATCTTGGCTTGATCAATTGAATTGACATGAATCGTCTGGTTCAGAGCTAGAAAGACTCGTTTGGCTTGAGAAGCCTCTCCATCACCTGGAGCATCCTTATCTGCGTAGAATGTTGCCATGAAGATATCACTGCCGTACTCTGGAACTTTATCTGCCGTCTCCAAAGCCCACCTGAGCAATGATTTGAAGACGTCTGTTGAATCGAGGATAATAGTCGTATCGAACAGTTTCTGGGCAGCGATTGTCCTGCCCCAAATCCTTGTCAAAACACCAAAAAAGCCTTGTCCGCTTCCCGGAGCTGCCCAGAACAGATCCGCATTCTGCTTCTTGTTGGCAACAACCACCTGCCCGCTGGCTGTGACAACCTCGATCTGTGTAATCCATGTATCTGAGGTATATCCCCACCCACGGAGGAAACAGCCCTGGCCACCAGCCAGGTAGAAGCCACCCATACCAACAGAACGAGAGTGACCGGCAGGGAAGAATCGCTTCAGTGGTTTGAGTTGGTCAGAAAGCTCAAGTACTGTGTGGCCGGGGCTGAAGGATATCATCTTTGTCGCCTGGTCGTAATCGAAATTTTTGTTGAGGTTTTTGGTATCGATCAAAATGCCGTTCTGCACGAGCGAAAGACAAGGGAAAAGGTGCCCGCCAGAGCGCACGCCGACCTTCAGCCCCTTCTTGTTTGCGGACTTGACAGCGGCCACAACATCGGCGGTTGTTGATGGCGACCATATCTCTACTGGTTTTACGTCTGGGACGCGGGCATTGAAGTATCTGCGGCGGAGCTCCTCGTAGCCTTCCGAAGAACGGATTAAAGTCTGAGGATCGGGCTGAGTTGACATTATTGGCAACAGGGAATCCAAAGTTTGGATTGTATGCTCTGTTCTGTGTCTGGGTGGGAGAGGTGGTGGGTGCAATAGAAGATAGAAGTGTGACGCCGCAAATTGATCATGTCGTGGAGGGCCGCGGAAAGAGTATGTATAGGAATGTCCAGTGAGTGATGGTAGATATGTACATACACATACCTTAGGTGTATTTGCCCAATTAGGTTATGCATGCCCCTGTCATTCAAATCTCTACCTCAACTCGGCATTGGGTGGATACCGCGGGTTGTGTTGCGTAGTATAGGACAAATAATCACATCCTGAAGGGTCTTACGCCACTTCGCTTATCCGTGGAGCACCGGGGTGGAATTATTCATCCTTGCGACCAAGCAAGTTAGCCATCGGGTATGGGGCAGGCCATACAGTACGGTATCCCGCCACCCACCCACCCACCCATACGCATTAAATTGGGTGGCACTGAGTATTACGGAGTACCCTTAACGACCCACTACTGGTGGGTTGCCAAAAGGATGTTACTGGACCGAGAAGATCTCTATGGCGACCACCAAAACAGCAACAGGCTTGCCAAATAATAAGGGTTGCACTAAATAGTTTCGACTAAATAAATCATATTTAAGTTTAAAGTGTCCAAAAGAGGACTTAAGCCTCTACCGCGTTGTTTAAATGTTCCACCGTTGTAAAGATCCACCTTTGGATCGCGCCATCCCCGCATCTGATAGATCTTAGCGGATGGCGACTTCACCACGATCCCCATGGGGGATTTTCATTGCTGCTCCGTTTCCCCACCGCTATCGGAAGCGATCTGTGTCACTTAAGTCACCACCTAACCTCCGAAGAAAGCCACCTATCGTCAAACCATAAAGTTAGTATATGCTCTCTCTTGAAGCGGCATGTTCTTAATCATCACATCCCTGATACCATCCACGAACATCCTATCCACCAATCAGAATGCCTTCCATCAAGAACAAACAAGATCTATTGCAGTACCTTGACTACTTCAACAAGATTGACTACAACAACTTTCCTACCTACATCACGCAAGATGTCGTCATAGACATAAACGGATTACTCAAGACGACTGACTGGAAGGCAACAGTTTGTGGACTTCATCCGCGCACAACGAGATCATATGCTTGAAAACATAATACTCGATGCATGTTACTTCTCCAAGGGTGCCATTACCACGCAAGCAACAGTGATCTTCACTCCACTGCATGACATAAATGAGGTAAGATATTTTGGGTTGACGGTGATACTTTATCTAACATATCGCCATTTTAGGTGCATTTGGGGCTGCCTCCTGTGAAGATTGGACAGCAAATTCGGCAGACATTTCTGATCTTATAGCTCTTGGATGATAGCGACAGAATCAGGGCGATTCAGGCTGTATTTTCATCCCCAGCAACGATAATTGAAAAGGGGGGTGAAGACGATACCAAGCTTACTCGTTCAAGATTGTAAGGCTATGTATGATTCCAGGTGGAAGTGATGGCGTGTGGAGGTGCGAGTCCCATGTGGAAGTGATAGTGTGTGGACGTGTGAATGATATATACCATAGCTTGGTCAACTATTCTAGGGTCAAAGAAAGGCCCACCAATCATTTGGATACGCTCTCTCATCAAATTCCGATTAAAGACACTCTGTCGCAGGTACTGATTTAATCAAGTTAGTATTCGATCATTTTTCATGATTAAAACATACATGGGAATCTGACTGTAGTTATCATTGATTTATTGAATTACTCGGATCTCGTTCTCGCTAAATTGTGACCTGTCTCCGTTGGCTTCCCCTATCCCAGTACCACATTTCGCTGGCAAACCAAGCACTCTGGCAGCGGCCACCGTGGTCGTTTCCTGTCTCCCTGCCTCTTCATTTATCTCACCTTCTATATCTACGTGTCTCGCAGCGTCCTTTCCCCTGATAGGCCTCTGTGAAGGCTGCTTATCTGATTTCTACTAAGATTTGTTGAGGACTAAAAAATCTAATATCAGAATTATACTTTCAGTGTGTTTTCCGTTGGTTATCAACGTAGCTAATTCGCTACACATAGTATGTATTGACTTCGGTTTTCCTAGTCTTGATCAGGCCAACCAAGTTGGTTGTCAATATTTTCACAAGAAGGAGGTTTGGAATTCAAGACAAAAGGGTCTTCATATTCTATGCGAACGCCCGCCCGCGGCAACTAACAACGAACTATCCACCTCCGGATATTGTAGGCTAGGACATCGTAGCCCCTCCCCCGACTGGAATCTATGTACTATTGATCTAACTTGCCCTTTCCTCGCACAGCATTGTGCCCACTCGAGGAGCGACAGGTGTCTCGTCAATGAAAGGTTTTAGCATTTCGCAGACTACGGGAGGGGTGGCGTAGTATCCCTTTGTACCAATAACCCCAGGAGCCACGGTATTGACAGTACAGCCGTACTTTCGTGGCAATTCTTTCGCCCAGTTCCTCGTCAGAGATTCCAACATTCCTTTGGTGCCAGCGTACATGCTTTCGTTGAAGGCAGCGGTGCGGGAGGAACCGCTTGAGATGTTGATGATGCGAGAATTCTGGGTGTTAAGGATTCTCAAAACCGCCCTTGTAAACAGATAAGTGCCTCTCCCATTCAGATTAACTGTCTTTTCCCAAGCTGCTAGGATCTTTCCATCATCAGGATCATCAAGGGGGGTTCCAATCATAACACCAGCGTTGTTGATCAGGATATCAACCTTTCCATATCTCTCTGCGGCGGCTTTTGCCAGGCTTTTTGGTCCTTCCAGGGTTGACAGATCTGCTTCGATCGCAATTGATCTAGACGGGTGAGCCAAACTTTTCAAGACTGCGTCTGCGGCCTCCTTCTCACTCGGTCCAGGATAGTTTATGACAACAGACCCCCCTCGGGAGGCGAGTTCTCGAGCAATTGCTGCTCCTATGCCGGCTGAGGAGCCACTGACAATAGCGACCTTTCCCTCCAAGGAAGTATAGAGAGGTTTAGTAGACGATGCCATCGTGTTGTCTGGTAGGATATGGCTAGGCAGGCATACAGGTCAGCCTTTGGAAATCGCGAAAGGGACTTTGATGATTCGTCCAGGACTCACCAGCCAATAGAAAGAACTCGAGCAGCTGTAGAGTTACGAGAGTGAATTTCAAGTCTAGAGAGAGCTTGGAGATTCTCGTCATTAATTTGTGACATCACCTCATGGCCCATTGCTTGATAAGTAGTCCAGAGTCCTGGGGTGGGGATGCTAGAATTGATCTATCGACATGTAAGCAGTAATTCTCTCTTCATCCCGGTGTCGTGGCGACTGGAGGTGCTTTGGATTTGTTCCCTTTCTGGCTCAGTCCGGTGCTGAGGATTTTTGGCAAGTCGCCTTTGTAGGGATCGATTTCGGCATTGGTTGCTGCGACGTCTCCGGAGGTGAGTGTTAAGCAGGAGGAGTATAAGGGTGCTTATCTGTGTTCTGGTAGGAAGATGGCTGTTGCAACTGAGACTGCGAGGGATGAGAAATTGGCGAAGAAATTGTGGACGCTGATAGATGAGACGGTCAAGGCCATACTCAAAGAAGGAGTGTCATGATAGGGCAGTCTTCGGAGGATTCCTTCAAATAGTCAAGAGCGCATATATAGACAGATCTCTTTTATGTCTAGCACGATTCCTTGACAACTTTCTCGCCTTTTCGCCTTCTCCGTGCCAGGAAACCCCACTTTCCATCACTTCAGCCCGATTGTGGGACGTCTTCAAGTTACTAACAGAATCTAATTGCCTCCCAGTTTCTTGCACAACTTGAAGTTCAGGGAACCCATCTTGGTACACCATCTGATGTACGATCCGGCCAAGAAGCTAAATTTCCCTTTAGCCACTTTGGCATACCCTCTGATAGAGGATGTGGCCAATCAAAGTCTCCTCCGGATCAATCGATCCGGAGCGCCGCCATACAGGGGGCTTCATCTGAGGTTGAATCGGCAACTTCTCCGTGAAGAATTCGATACCAATTCCCGACATTTCGACAGGATCTTCGAACGAGAACTTGAATTGGTAGCTTCGGGGCCATAAATCGGTCGGCCTTCTCGTCAACTGGGCTGTAACTCTGGTACCAGAGATGAGTCTTTTTGATGACGAGAGCGGAGCTCCACTAATCCAATCCCCAGTTTTGACGATCCGCTTCAATAGAGATCTCATCGTTTCTCCTACCGCAGGCAGGAGGATCCCAAGTCGCGCTCGGCCAGCATGCATGTTAAACACTATGATAAACCTGTCGCTTTCCTCGAATGCTCATTCGTAATCGTACCTGCTTGACTCTCGGCTTATCCCAGGGTCAGCTTGCCCAGGCCGTTTAAACCCAGCCCAATCCCAAATAGCAAATGCTAGTATTCGCAAGTCTAACCCGTGTATTGCCCCAGTGTCTATGCCCATTTCCGAGCCCAAGCTGCGTGATAATTATCCCATTACTTATGCCCTGACCCTCCTCCAAGCTTAATCCAGCCTAGCCTGATCCCGAATAGCAAGTGCTAACATATCTCAAAGCCCAGGTGTTGCCTATGCCTGTCCTTACAAGTCACCGATCCTATGCTTCTGTTAAAGAGTTCTAAGTTAGTTGAGGTCTCGCAGGCCTGGCGCTGATTGAGAAGAGAGCGGTTCAAGTTCATGTGAGTTCCAAATGAAAACTTTAGAGTTTATCTTGATTGGGACTAGTGATACATTCGCCTCGTACTCGGCGTGGAACTGACGTGAATGAAGAGATGATATTGCATCGCTGCTAATCAATTCTGTAGGTACTCCATCCACGCATGTTTTTATTTAGTCATGCGCATGGTAAAGTTGCCCGCAGCCACGTGGCTGTATCCGACCCCCTGAAATTTGGCTCTTGGCTCGAATATCATTTGAATAACATTTCTGTATCGTTGATTGTTTCGAGAGTTGATTTTTAAAAGGCCAAGAGAAGTTTAAATATAGAGCCCCATTGGACGCCACAAAGCGCCATCTATTGGATTTGATGTTTCAGCATGCAGCCACACCCCCTTTTCCCCTCAGCCTCTTGATAAATGGGAATGGAAGAAGGGTCGACTTCCAATTCCACCGTCTCCCTGCATCTACTAAATACGTTACAACTCTCTCGTCTTGCCCATCTCACCTTGTCTTGTTCCTTGACATGGACCCAGTAGCGGAGGAAGGCGAGTCCATTTACTCCATCGACTCCATTGGCTTCGCCGTCGGGCTCGGTCTCGTTGTCCACTTGATTTACCAATACCTACCTCTCTGGGCCGGCTGGGCCGCCTTTGCGCTCCTCGTAGGATTAATGCTTGGGGAATTAAGAGGACCTGCCATGGTATTGGGTACATTGATTGGCACATTGAACGGCATTCACCCCGTCGAGATTTTGCAAATCTGTCTCTTCGTAGGCGCCGCGACTTTTCAGAATCGTCTATTCGCAGTGCTTGTTTCCAGTACCGCTTTGCTGCTGAGATGGCAGCAGCCCGCAATCGATCATGCTTTCGCCGATTATTCTGGGCCCCAGCTTGCTGGCGTAGTTTTGATTATTGCCCTCTCCGTCTTTCCGACCTTGTTCTTTCCGCTAGACGATACGAGAAGATCGTTTCCGCGTGGGAAGGGCGGTATCCTAGCAGCGCTGGTACTTCAATGCTTGGATATCTGCTTTTCGTTTAGGCGACAATGGTTCTTCTTCACCATTCATATCTTCAGGAAAATGGTTGTGCAACAGACGGAATTCATCGCACTGGAAACGCTGGTTCTCTGCACAATGACTTGGGCGTTCGGGTACCGCCCGGTCTTTATCTACACAGTTAGCTTGATCACAACCTCCGTTATTCACCCTATAGGCAGACTACTCATAAAGGGAGTCGTCCCTACTGAACTCGCTTGGGAGAAGTTTTTCGGTGTATTGTGGTTCATCACAACTTATGTGGTCTTTGGCGCCGCCAGGACGGCCTTCAACCCGTGGGTGGATAAGGCCATTCCGTACATCTTGCTTGGGGCCACATTGGTCCTTTTGATGGCTGTCATTGCTTACCAAAGCTGGACCTACTACTACTCTCCAAGAGATAACGATGAGAGTTCCCAGCGGGGCACCACGAGGACAACCAAGACAGCAGGTGCCAACTTGACAGGTCCACCGAATGGTCGCTACCACTATAGCCCGCTACCAGACGATAGAACCATACGCCTTCTTCGAATTCGTCCAAGCCTGTCAGGCTCAAAACACATCCACTGCGACATTCTCACTGGCAGATTCTCTCAGGGGGGGCACTTCGCAGGACCACCGTATTCAGCCATCTCGTACCGCTGGGATCCAGAAGGAACGAGAAAGAAGAAAATCTTCATCAATGGCCAGCCTTTCTACGTGTATCCAAAAGTGGAAGAGATACTCAAATACTTTCGGCCGCGGGTGAGCGTCAGGTTTATATGGATTGACTCGGTTTGTATTAATCAGAGGGATAAGGATGAAAGAGAAAGTCAAGTCACTTTGATGTGGAATATCTACGAGCAGTGCTCTCGCGTGGAAGCCTGGATAACGACACCGTTGGAAGCGCCGACAGCAGAGCCAGGAATGGAGTATGAGGCGGAATCAGATCCAGAGTCAGAAGAAGAGGAGAAGGCAGAACAAGAGGCAGAACAAGAAACAGACTTAGAGACAGAACCAGAAGTGGACATTGACATAAAAAGAAGCCCGAGAAAGTTTACCAACGACGCCGTGTCATGGATCTGTAACTACAGCAGCACGAAGGAGTACAGAGCTATCGCGATGATCAAGCGTCTCAACACGTCAAGATTTGCAGACGATATGGTACCAGGGGCTTCACCAGGTGAATTTTTTAGAAGATTCGATATCCGGGACTGGAAGGCTTTCCAAAATTTCATCTCTAGCGACTATTTCACCCGTGTGTGGATCATCCAAGAAATAGTGGCGTCACGTTTTGTGTTCTTGCATTACGGAGACCATGAAATTTCTTGGGGCGAGTTCGCTCGAGCGATGGCTGTCATCTCCTCTCACGGTTTGAGGAATTTCACCTATATCCGTGAGATGGAAGAAGGTGGCCCGTATGCAGAAGCTTTCCGGCCTGAGGAGGGGTGGAATAGGGATGAAGAGAGTTGTTTTCGGCCACGTCATCTCCGAGGCATCGATAACGCTCTCGTAATGGAGAATATGCGCAGTTGGTACGGTAGAAACAGTGTCCTCGTGGGACGACAGCCCAACATGCTTCTTTCGCTTGAAGACACTGTCAAGCTGTGCCTCAGATTCGATTCATCCGAGGAAGTGGACAAAATCTTCGCTTTGTTAGGGCTAGTCAAGGAAGCCGATCGAGCTAGCATCGTCCCTAACTACACCAAAGGCAGGGCGGCTGTTATTCAAGTGTTCACGGATATGGCTACTCTAATGATCAAACGAGGCAGGCCGTCGAGGATAATACGATTCGCTGGCATTGGTCGACGGAGAAGGATCAAGTACCTTCCCTCGTGGGTTCCAGATTGGACGGCGGGCTTACAAGTGGCAATCCTTTGCCATGTGAACGAGGCGTCCAACTACAAAGCGTGCCTAGATTATGATTCTGTAATTTTTCTCGCGCCTTCCAAAAATGGTATTATTTGCAGGGGCATAGTCATCGACAGCATCAATAAGATCAGCGCCAAGTTCACAGGAACCCCTGAGGTAGGGCAGAGACAGTTCATGGCTGCCCGAGATTTGGCTCACAAGTACCTGAGGGATCCATACGACAAGGGTCGATGCAGGTATAATCTCGATGAGGCTTTCTACCGAACCATCATCGGTGACATAGACTACCAATTCATGGAGCGCCCAGCGCGGGCAACGGCTCACGCGGAAACACCGGACTACCTGCCTCTCTGGAGGAAGCTCATTGAGGATTCTGAAACACCGCTGGATCTGGCTCCATCACCAGAGCGCCGCATCGAAGTGTACGAAGCCAGAAGGACTATCAGTTTAAACGACACAGATGACAACCGATATGCCCATCTTCTGGCGTCAGACCTGTCGCACTCAAACCCAAATCACCGCGGCCGTTTCACGTCTATACTGCGATATGATCCCACTAAGAACCTTTTGGCCGATAACCCATTGCCGGTTTTTGGCAGGCGGTTGTGCGTGTCGAAGGGGGGCTATATGGGACTTGTGCCAGAGCATACAAGAGAGGATGATTTGCTTGTAATTTTGGCTGGATCTAGCACACCTTGTGTTCTGAGAGAGGTAGATGGCAAGTATCACTTGGTGGGTGAGTGTTATATTCATGGGGCTATGGATGGAGAGGCATTTGAGGCTCGTGGCGGGCACGAAGCTATGAGAGCAATTGTGATTTTGTAAAATTAACATGAAAACAATTTCCTGAGCAATTCCCGTCGCACTGTCTCCAGCACCCTCTATTAGCCACCCCACCAAACGCTCAGAGTTTATCGACCTGAAGTATCTTCCCTTTCCCTCCTATAACTAAGCGATCCTGTTACAATCTATGGTACAAGGGGAGGAGTCTCTATAAGAACTATAGTTAACAATAGCTACGCAGGGACCCGTAGCTGAAATAGGGTTAAAATAGGTTGGTGAAGTATAATTAGTATAAAATAGTACGCTATAAAACGGACGAAAGTGTCACAAACGTTTTTAGTAACCATAAGATTCTTGAACTCCTTACTTTAAGTAGGCGAATAAGGAGAAAGCACTAGTAATAGGTATATAAATAATCTAAACGGCGATCTCTAAACGGCGATAAGTAATCTCGTGATAGTAAAAGAGCTAGTTTATAATACTTGAAGTATAAAGCTGCCTTAGGACCGTGGATATATGCCTTAACTGAATTGTTTAATAATAAACGAAGCTTAACGAGTGATTAATAGCTTAAGAGGAATTTTTATTATATATATAAATAATCTTAGTAAGATTAATAATCTTAAGAGACGAGTTAGTAAATTAAAGGAAGAGTATAATAAAAAAGACGGGGTAGTAAAGTTATTAGTAATTACTATTAGCACTTTAAGAGCTATAGACTACGAGGTAAAGGTTAGTATTAAGGACTAACTGAAATAAATTATTAAAGAAAGTAAAGAGTAAAAGGAAGAAAGAATGGAGCGAGGAGAAGAGCTAAAGTAGTAATAGTATATTATATTATATCGTAAGTTTGAAGAGTGTATAACGAGACATAACGAGACTTACGAGGCGCGTATAAAGGAGCTAAAATTTAAATTCGCTTGAAAAATTAACGAAGTTTAAATGAGAGTAGTAGCCTTAGAAGCTGAGAAGAAGTAAGCTTTAGTTATAATCGAACAATAGGAGAAGAAGCTTAAGGCTTAAATAAATAAGCTAGTAAAACTTAAATAGTAATATAATATACTTAATAAAGTTAGAAATTTATTTATAAGTAAAAAAAAGACTTAAAAAAGAAGCTCGAGATAATAAAAGGGAGCTCATATCAAATAATAAGACACTTGCGTATTTATTTACCCCTTGACTTTACTTATAATAAAAGATACTAATAAAGTAACGAGTAGTAATTAGTAGATATATATAAGTAAATTAATTTTTTTTCTTAAAAGTACTTCTATAATATAATCAAAGAAGTAAGTATCTTATTTCTTATCTAATACTTAAAGTTATTAAATATATAATAGAAATAAAACGGGGCGTATAAGCGACTTACTATACAAGATTCTTCCTTCGGATTTGTTTTAATCGATGATTCCGAGGAGTCGAGTGATCGTTGAGCTGCCTCTGCGTAACGAATTATCTCTGCCATAGCACATAACGAGGTCTAGAAGCCTTTACAATCGGCACGCCCTAATGGCAGCACTCGGCGAAAACCACTACCCTCAAATAATTATTTGTAAATCTATTATAATACTTTACAAAAATGTAGTTAATATAAAAAAAATACGCAATAGTCGATTATTAATTACAGAATACTAATTAAGAGTATTAAAGGTTATTATAATATTAATAAGTGTTAATATAAGGGGCTTTATGAATTTGAAGGAAGTAAAACAAAGAACAAGTAATATATTTAGGAATAATAAATAACTTTATAATATTTTTACTATAATAAGTTCATAAAGCTTTAAGAAAACATAGAAACGAGATCGAGAAAAATAAGTAATTAATGAATGTCTTTTACTAATCTACTAGTAAAATATATTATTCTTTTAAATACAAGGGCCTTACTTAATTAATGCCTTTTATAAAGACTTGCTATTTGCGATCTTCGCAAGTACATACATAATGTTATATTTAGTATACTCAGGCTATATAATAATAACAATTTATATTTTAAATTTTAAAAGAATTAATTAAGAATTAAAAGAGTTAGTAATTATTTAAGATGGTATGTAAGAGTGGCGGTGTGTTAAGCGAGGGTGGGCGAAAGGGAGGGGGGGGGGGGGGGGGGGGGGGGGGGGACGTTACTCTTCACTTTTTCCTTCTATCCCACGACCGCGAGACTAATATCGTGATAACTAACGCAGTAAGTCTCGCAATTACTCTCTCTAATTATACGCTTATACTAATATAAACGCCTCGCCGGATAAACCTTTGCATTTATAGTAATATACTTAGGTTTCGGTTTAAGAGGGCAGCTGGTCTTACCGCTATACTAAGTGCTAAGATCGTATCGAATAAAGAGATTATATTAAATATTATATTAAACACTAAGACTATACCTAGTACTAGGACTGCGTCGAAGGTAAGGACCGTATAAGTGCTGAAATTTCGTTAAGCGCTAAGATCGCGTTAAGTACTGAGACCGTAATAAGCGTTACGTCGGGCATTAAAATTACACGACGTATTAGGACTTCTTTAAGTGCTAAGGTTACTAAAGCTTTATCGAGTATTAAAACAGTATTAAGCACGATAATTATAATAAGGACGAGCGCTAAGACCCCCGACGTTTTATAAGATGCGTAGTGTATCTTATAATTTTAAGGTAAGAAAGGCAGATAAAAAGGGCTTCTTTTTAAGTTAATATAAATGCTTTTTAATATTAAGCTAAGACTTAAGATACCAAATACCTTATCTTAAGCTAGAAACTCTAAAAACACTAGCTACTACTTAAGTAAAAACGGCAATTAAAGGGCATCGTCTAAATAGCGCGATTTAAGTCATCGTACCGAGTCTCCTTTTTTCGACTACACTACTTTAGATCGGATATCTGTGGATATATGATTTAATAAAACGATTACAAATGATAATTTAGACTAAAGGTCTTTAGAGGATAATTTAGACTAATTATGTTTAGATATAGTTAACGAGATAACTAATAACGAAAGCTATAAAACGTCCTTTAACTACTAACCTTATATAATATGCGGAAGCTATAACGAACCTTTACAAACTCTGCTTTACGGCTCTTGTAACGATCTATAATATATTAGTCGCGTTAGCCTCTATGGTACAATTCCGAACGAGAAGTAGCTATGTGATAACTGCGACTCTCGCTTCAAGGCCAAACTGTCTGCCCGATATGGAGGGACTGTTTCTTGACCGGAATCTCGATACCTCCTGCTCATTAAGTTCACGTGATCTCACGCCGCTTTTGCTCAGGGTCCCTCACATAACCGTCCATTATCATTACGAGTGGGCAATGCAACTACATTAGTTTCAGGTTGCTTGCTGCCCGATAGCTCCAGCCCGATTTCATGAACGAGCAGCTGGACATTCCCCGATTGGCCAGCTGCGCTATTTCTGACAGCACCTTTCCAGACACGCCGCAGTCTTGGTTCGTTCGCTACTAGTAATCATCCAGTGAAGTCTCGGCTACTGCATCAGCTCGGGACAAGGGTGGTGGGTGGACTGATCATCAGACGCGTAGATTTTCAGCCTACAGTACCGCAATAGAAAATCTCCTTGCCTGCCAGAGCTTCTCACCTCGTCTTCCAACTCTCCCGCATCTACTTCGCGATACCTAGTTTTTCTTTTAAACTTTACACAGTATAGACCTAGTCATTCTGCTGAATTCCGTATGCGCTACTGAGAAAACAAGTCATCCAAATTATCATGTCTGAACCACCCAAAAACACCTACCTTTACCAACCACTCGACTCCAAAAGAGGCGATATTCGGCTCTTGCATCTTCTCCCCGGTCACTTTGACGAACGCATCCGGTGTAGAATATCAAAACATGTCCTCTCGGTGCGCCACAACGAATGGGAGCCACTGGACAATTACGAGGCCTTGTCGTACACATGGGGAGCATGGGACAACGCACAAACCATCGAACTCATAGGCGACGCCTGTGCCGGGAAAGAGGACTCTCTGTCTGATAGTTTCCGCAACTTAAAGTTGAAGAATTCTGCCCGGGAGAGAACATGGGCCTTTTTTGTGACATCGAACCTCTTCGTCGCTCTTCGGCGTCTGCGGAGGACAAACAAGACAAGGACTCTATGGATCGACGCCGTGTGCATCAATCAACAAGACCTCCACGAAAAAGGCAATCAACTCGCAATGATGGACAGAATATACAAGCAGGCGTCACGAGTGCTCGTTTGGTTGGGCGATACATCAGTGAAACTCTCCAGACCACAGCGAGAAACCGGCTTCGCTGAAGAGCCAGCCTTGGCCAAGCACCAGATACCGGCATTGATCGAAGCGACCGAGAATACTTCACCGTGCTGGTGGGACCGGGCTTGGGTGTATCAAGAGTACGCGCTATCCACGCGGCGACCGCTCTTCTGTTTCGGCCCTTTCGAGGCATGCTTGGACGAGCAGCAGGATAGGATGAAAATTGAAGAACATCTTCCCGATGGTATACACCTTCACCTTGGACCCGCGGTGGGTCTCTTGTACACCAAAATGGGCCATTTGGAACGAAGTGTACGGCAGATCCACGTCAAGTGTCGCAGAGTACCCCTTTATTCACTTCTCACATCGATTTCAGCCGCCAACGCTACCAATCCCAGGGATTATGTGTATAGTCTAAGAGGGTTGATATCGAACGAAGAGGCTACTAATATCCCTCCTGACTATAGCGTTGACACCACAGTAGTGTACAGCCGCGCAACGTACGCAAGTATACTGCACGATGTGGAATATCAAGACGGAGACTTGTCCATCCTTTGGCTCGTCCGATTCGGCCGGTGTAGGCCAGATGGTCTTCCTTCTTGGGCCGTTGACTTCAGGGAACTTACATTCGACTCCTCATTTTCTGATACTCTGTATGAGCGCAGAAAAGGCATAGAATGGATTCCAGACCAACAGCAACATCCGGCCAGGCCACCACTGGAGGAGGGGTGTCTAACTCTGCGGGGATTCTTCTTCGATCGAATCGGGCCCATGGAGCCACGCGATGGCCCGGAGCCGGATGAATATCTCGAGTCGATACACTTCAACCAGAACGAGGAGGAATTCTTCCGCTATCTGAAGAAAGACCCATACACAGTTCTCCAATACAAACAAAAGCCTTTCCACATCAAACGACGCCAGAACGCGGGACGGCAACAACGCTGCCTTGGCAAAGTCGAGACCAGACGGAGCAAGGGTCATTGGAAATGGTGTATGCGGCTTTTCAAGATCTGGTCGCAGTCATTCTCGCCCGGTACTAAGGTGCCGAGTCGCTTGAAACAGGAATGGCTGGACTATCTCTCCAGGCTGAGAGTGTCCCCAGAGTTATACGCGGACTCGAATAATGACAGAGACGACGACTGCGCCTTCTTTGCGACCGCGTCCGGCTTCCTGGGGCTTGGACCTGCCACGATGGAAGAAGGAGATGTTATCGTATTGTTCTGTTCGAGTCGTGCACCCGCTGCGCTTAGGCCTCGCGGAGACACGTACGAATTCCTAGGCTTCGCGTACGTGCACGGCATCATGAATGGCGAGTTGCTGGAGCGCAAGACGAAATTGTCAAAAGAGGATGTTGTACTCTGCTGAAGCATACGACAGACGTTCTCATCTTTTATAAAACCGCCCGCGTATAGGTTGATTAAAGAATTTGGTCGTACTTTGGGTCATTCGTTCCGATGAGTCCTTATCCCCTTAAGTGCTAGAAACGTATGTATGGATTTAGGTGTGGGCGCTGAGTTGCCCCGCAATACAGGGCCCGTGCGCTAAGGCGGGGGATCAACAATAACATTAACAAAGCCTATTTTCCCACTTTAATCTTCAAACAATTAATGTACTCACGATAATTAAAAACGCATACCTAGATCCCATCGATACAGGTATTCCCCGACCAAAATTCCAATTGTTTTGCGTTGTATTATAGAAAACCATAGAAATAAGGTGTGAAATTTCCTGATTTAGATGAATCTTGAAAATTCAGCGGTCTTCGCTTAAAATTAGGAGCTCGCTACAGAGCTTTGCCCCCTGTAGCGCTATACGTTCCTGGTGGCACTTACATCGTAATGTTCCAGAAATTGGCATAAATATGCCCTGGACTGCTCGGGGCTATAGTATTTAAAGTAGGATAATTAAACCCTGGAAGATTTTCTACCTGTAGTAGCAACTTTCTATATAAATAGGTATCCTTCGCTATTTTTAGAAGCTTGGAGAGATAAATGTATAGCTAATCTGATTCGAGATGTCGAGTTTGTTATCGTTAATGAAGATAGCTAGAGCGATGGCGATGAGACACACCCTGTGACGAGATAAACCACTAGTACTTTGAATTTAATTGATTCTAAATTTGTGAATCCATTGGAAATTCCTCATATTTTTGTGTCAATTATATTATGTGACCACTCCTAAATAGTCCAAACTCCAGCTATTTTAAAAATTATGATCGCGTCGTCGTCGTCACGCCTAATTGTGGAGGGCGTTAATTCGTAGTATAATAGGACCCCTCGACTTATAGCACTACCACAAGCCCTTTACGTCTCTTAACTTTATAAGGCACTTTAATCTAGGTTCCCGAGCCTCACTGTAATATTAAAAAAAGAATTGTCAACCTTGTAGTGACTAGGGAGTGATGTGTTATACGACGTCGCCACATAATTCGGTACTTTCTAATTAAACGATCAAGGATCCCTGGTTGGCTAAAACATGTAATGTTTATGCCCTCCTCGCACGGCGTAACTCCCGAACTATACCACCTTTTTCTTTAAGTATCTTCTAAACTTAGAGCTATATTCTTCCTTTATCCCATCGGCTGGCGTCGCTTGTCACTTTTAGCCCGATAGGGGTTCTGACTAATTAGATGGCCGCATTTCGGCTCTGGATCATCACTAAAAACACAGGATTTTAATTCTCTACTCTATAGAGCCGTGATACTTATTAAAACAAATACTATTTTTATAAAGGTACACGTTATACTTTTTATAATTTATTATAGTTCTCTTATGTTGTGAAAGTCGTTATATATTAGGTATCACCTCTCTTAAAGTAATCCTCTTAGGGTTACTATACCTCTCTCCTTTACAGAATTTACAATCCCTCGTTAAGTTATCCTCACATGCTTGTGTCGATGTGCCAGGACTAAGGATTCATTGATATTACTATAGGAATAGGCTCTTTTTCTTAATCCAGGTGCACCGCCTCTAACACGGAATAGTGCCTTTATAATATCTTTTTTAAAGCTAGCTTAAGTAGTTTATTTGTGCTTGTTAGTTATATACTAATAGTCGTCGACGTTGGTATGAATAGAGAGAAAGTAACTATTACAAAGAATAGTGTTTAGTAGCTATTGCTAAATAGTTTATTAGCTACCTTTCTGTGGTACAAAAGTGAAGTAGAGCCTTGCGATCAACGTAGGTTAAATTGAAGTGATTAATTGTTGTTTAAAATACATGAGGAAATCAGGGGAACACGTTATTCCCTAAAGGCGGTATAAACTGGCAGAATCTAAAACGAGCATAGCGCACAGCTAACCGAGCATCAGCCCGTTCCTGTACGAGACTTTCCTAATTACTTTATCTCCTAAGTTATAAGACTTGAGTTAATCACTAATATCTACGGCATTTATGAATTAATTATAAAGCTAAGTAAAGAATGTTACGGCTGGCAGGAGGTTAATACGGCGAGTTGACTCTAGCTTTGTATTTGGGCCTCTAGCTACGCTCAGAATCGAGAAGAAAAGACAAGGAGGAAAGGAGAGCTCTTTATAAGGGAGAGCTCGAGTATAAATACACGAAGGACCCTCTTAATAAGGCCTAGCGCAGTCGGGGGCCATTCACATCTACATATCGCATATTCGCCACTAAGTCTTCCTTATTAGGCTTAGCGCCGTCGCATAGCCAGCGATGCTACGAGCCCGTGTCGGTGAGAATACGAGGCGCATCGTAGGTCGTAACAAAGAACGGTTTATTTAAATCCTTAATAGTCTCCTCTTTAAACTATGCTTTAGCAACGGCAGCGTTTATTAAAGTTTCGCTAAGACGGTAACGTAAGGTATTAACTATATTATAACCATCGTCGTAATTCGACATAAAAAGGAATAAAGTATTATTATTTTAAAAAGTATATATAACTAAATTATTAGGGCTATAAGTTATATGAAGCTCTTTATAGTTTATCTTGCGATGTCCTCTTTTGCCGTTACTTTTCTTTATATCTAGGAGCCGCTAGACTACCCCGAAATCGACTTTAGTAATACTAATTGCATTAAAACCAAGCTCTCTAAGGTAGCCCATGAGACGGTTAGATATAGATAAGTTATCGAGTATTACTACGTACTTCTAAAAGGGGTACTTTAGTAGCTTCAAAAGCAAGTACGGCACCACAGCCTACGTACGATTTCCCCCCTTCCTAATTTTACTTCTACTTAGGGCAATTAAAGTAAGTACTTTGATAAGCCTCTTCTTCCCTTTTAAGTGGAATATTTATTATTAAAAAAAGCAGAGGTATATAACCACTTATACTTTGTAGCCCGTAGGTATTAGTTTTAAAGGTATAGTTGTCGTCTTATATGCCCGTCTTGTAAATCGTTATATACACTCGTCGACGGTAATGTCAACTTTTGACTATTTGCATGCCTCACTCTTCTAAAAGCAGAGTGAGAGTAGGTTTATATACATGAGAGAGAGCTTCGAGAGTTTTCCATGTATTTACAAATCAAGGCTTCTAGAGCCTTCTATATCCACGTGATTCTTGGATCACATGATTTCTAACAGGTAATAGTACGACTAGGTTACCAAAGGCGAAGGGAAGTCTCTTAAACATAAGAATTAAGTAGCTTTACTTATGAATTATTATGATTTGAAGCCTTAATATAATGGGATGCTTACTCGTTACTATATATCCGTTTTCTTATTCTAAGATAAGGAACATAAACAAAACCTCTAGTGTAATATTTCAAACCTTTGTAAGCTCATATACTTCCGGACGGCGTGTTGTGAACTATCCTCATTAATACTCTAATAGTACTTTATTTAATTCTCGCTATAAATCCATATATATATATATCAAAATCCCTAGGTAAATCTTAATTTCCGGTATTATAATGGGCTACTATTTATTAGCTCTTGTATAAGGCTTTAGCTCCTTTGGATTCTTTAAGTTTTGATTAGTAAAATTAACGATTCCTTAAAGAATTTCATTTGTAAAAAATAAAAATGTTGGTCCACAGGCCCTTACATGAGTATACTTTGGGCTGGAAAGGAGGTGCGGGTCAAAGTCAGGGGTCAGAGCCTAGCCGGAATGGTTTCGGAGCACATTCGGTGGGGTTCCGTAGTATATAGTCTAGCTCTCCTCGCACTCTCTTAGAAAATACACAGATTTTTCAACCATACATTATTTACTCTGTCGCTATACTGATATATCGATATATTACGTGGTACATGAACCGGTACTGCACCGACAAAAAATAATATTACAAAGGCATCTTTAGAATTAATAGATACAAGTAGTCGTATTTAAAGCTGAAAGGCGGGGCAAGGGAAAAGAATAGATGATCCGAAACCCTTAACCGATTTCCCGCCTGAAATCCCGCCCCTATTATAAATCCCGCCTTAACTACATTTAGCACCTGACTTTAAAATATTATAAAAACACAACGAATAAAGATATAATTATAATTCTTAGAATAGTATATTAATTAAAACTCGCTCGAATTATTATATTAATTTATTTCTTCTTAATATAACATATAAGTAGCTTAATCTTTCGTCCCCTTCGAGATTTACGTAATAACTACCCCTCTTCTCTAATAACAGCTAAAGTACGACAGAGAGCTCCTAAAGGCAGTTTCATAATTAAAGAAGGCTTTTTAATAGTCGTCTTAGCCTTTGATTTAACGCGAGGCTTTCCTACTAGTTTAGGCGCATTAGAATTAAGTGGCGCAAAGCGAGATTTTAATACTTTTAGAGCCTTTAAATTAGTAACTACTAAATCTTTAACTAATTACTTCGCAGCTTGTTTTTGTGCCTTTACTTCCTCTTCCTCTTTCTTTTTAAGGGTATTCGCAGCTCTTTATATTTTACGATGTTCCTTGGCCTCGTCCTTAAGTACTTATAGCCTGTCTTTCTTAGCTTAGAACTTTATTGCCTTAACTACTACGTTAGCCCCCTAACACATAACACTTATATTTTCCTCTCTATATAAATTAAGCCTCTTCCCCATCTTACGCTTCTTTTATTTTAGTATAAGTACTTCGCGGAGGCCGTAGTTCTCGTGAAAAATAATAGACTTCTCTATAACTAAAATCTAAAGAGCTCTAGAGGCCTTTTTAGCACGCTCTTTAGAAGAGGACTTTTAAAAGCGAATCGTGAATTTGCGTATTACCTTTACAGTTAGAGGCGTCTTAATATCACGGTCAAGAGTTTTAAGTAATAAAATAGGTTTCTTAATCTTAAATATAATAATTTTGCTATTAATAGGCCAAACTCTAGGCTTTATAAACGCGTGAATAATGTTATTTATAATAAAAGAAGCTTCCTAGGCCCTCTTAAACATACTATAAAAGAACCTTTTAGATATCTAGACATACCTAAGGCCTTTAGTCATTAGAGTATCGACTTCCTAAGAGTATATAATAGAGAGAGGCTAAAATAAGCCTACATCTAAAGGCTAAAGGCGATGCGTAGTATACGAAGGAAGAACTAAAAGAATAATCCTATAAGTATTTGCCTAACGAATAAACACTATATTAATATAACTAGAGTGCCTATCGAGTAACAAAAGGCGATATTCGCGCGAAGACGTAAGTTTAGTGTGTTTCTCAAATACTTCTTAGAGTTATTTTGTCTTTATCGTTATAAAACTCCACTTATTTTCGGAAATAAAGAAGTAACACTAATCTCTAGGCTTCACATCTTATACTTATATATCTTATAACTCCTTAGAATCGCCTCTATAAATTAGAAGTAAAGGAATCCATTTTCTAACTATAAAGACGTATACTAAGTAAGTAACAAACTCTCGACTTCCATCTTACTTAGCCTTCGTAACTCGTCCTGATCTATATGCCCTTAAAGTCATAATTCTCTTTACCGCAAAGTAAAATCCCATTATAAAGCCCTTCTCATCGAAATTCTATATATTTTCGGGCTTAATCGAATGTTTAGTAATAACGTTTAATAGCTACATAAAAACTACACTTAATTAGCTAATAATTTAATAAAGAGCGATAAAACAACGCATAAAATACTATATTAATTAAAATAATAATATAAATATAAGTATATACTTAATAAAGAACTATAAGTTGTCGATATTTCGTAAATACGCGCTTTTAAGCTTAGTCTTATAACGCCACACAAAAGTGCCCGTCTAATTCTTGCCTATAGCACTTCCCTTAATCTCCTATACTAAACTTTTGACTATAGAACTCGTCGGAGGTAGGCCACAGTCGGTAAGATAACTAATTCGATTAATTAGAACCTTTTCTTAAGTGTGAGTTAAAGCTTATTTCTAAAAAGCAGTGGCATTCTTCCGGGAGCGAGTTAAGCTACGGATTCGCTTAGAAATCGATGTCCAGTCGCATTTAAACTTCGCCGCCGCGGTAGAATAATCTGCGACTTCTCCTCTTTAAATTGCAATAACAGCTGCAGTAATAGCTACTGATTTGTCTGCTCTAGCCATGTTTTGGTGGAGTATATAAGGGGGCGGATGCGAAAATTTAGTGGGATTTATAAGCGGGGCGGGATTATATAAGGGATTTCGGTTAAATATCATAGGAGCCTTTAAACAAAGAGTTCCATCGAGGATCGGATCAGGTTGCACGCCTTCTAGCATCTTAGATATAATTATTTAAGTAAGAAATAGCTGTGCTATAGCACAATTACGATATCATCAACCCGTGTTTATGTGTCCGTTGTTAGGAGCAACACCTCCTCTACGATAAAAGTGGCTTAGCAGGTCGATGGGATAAATAGGAAGCCGAAATCGAAGCTGACTGTATTCAGTCAGTGGCTTAATAATTGAGTGATCAAGTAAGTACTTGAAATCGATTCAAGCGCATCTAGAAAACACAAAGCGAAATAACAATGTTGTTTGTTCTTTTGACCCCTCCTTACTCTGCATGCGGCCGTGCTTTATCTCCTTTGTTCATTTATCTTGCTCTCTTTCATCTCTCATCTCTCCTCTATCATCTCTACATCTTCTCACTTTCTCCATACTCGTTTACTATGTATCTCTTCCCCTTCCTCGGCATCCTCCTCTTGGCCACCGTGTCCTTCAAAATTAACACTTCAACTTGCCTCATATCCAACAGCTACACGCCCCTTGCACCCTCCACACTGAAAACAACCTTATCAACCGCCGCCCAAGACTTCATAGAAGTCATCGCCCAAGACCCTCTCCTCGCATCCGAAGCCCGGCTACTAGAAGCCGGCACTTTGCAGCTCTGGGCCGACTACCCTTTCAACAACGGCGACATCTCAATCCCAAACGAAACAAACGCACCACTCACGATCTCCGACCCTCGCACATTCGAATCCTCTTTTCATGCCCTCTAGGTTGAACTCCTTGACACCGTGAATTCACTCCCCCACGAGATCCTGGCTCTCCTTTCATCCCACGCAGCTGACCTCGCCGTCCTCGACGCAGCTACAAACAACTACCTGTTCGAATCCCTCCTCGTCACCAACCCAGTAGCAAACGCATTCTCAGAGAAGAATTGCAGGCCATGGATATCTCGCTTCCTACCCCCTCTACTCCCAGCTCACTACCTCACGCGTTCTCACCACCGCAGCGCCGCCACCTTACTATCCACGGACCTCCCCATCCTCGGCGCGCACGCCGCACACCTACAGCACTGACCTCCCCATTCAACACCCTCACCACCCAACTCTCAAACGTCACACACCACACACATGCCCTCATCACCACCACTATCACCCCTCGACCTCGACCGCGCCATCGACTCCGCACACACCCACACACTAATCTACAACGGCACCGCTATCCCCTGGACATCCCTCAGCCCCTTAACCCGCGAGAAGATAATCCTATGGGAGCAGTTCAGCTGGGCTGCACACGCGATGCCTATCCAAGCCTTTGGGGCCTATCCCAGTCTTCTACTGGACGGATGGAGGTGGAGGGAGAATCCGATGAAGGAGACGCAGAAGTGGGATGTTTGGAGTCCGAGGAGTAGGGTGGTGTGGATGAGGGTGAGGTTTTTGGAGGGGCTGGTAAGAGAGGGAGTAGAGAGGGTTGAGGTGGTGACGGGGAAGGTTGAGGAGGTGATTAGGACGGTTAAGAAGCGGGGGGATGGGGGTAATGAATCCGATGTTAAAAAGAGTGAGTGAATTTTATGATTGTTGTAAATCAGACATATGCTGCAATTGTGGTTAGTGAATTTGATTGTGCTGGTATCAATAGGCTAGTAGCCGGTGGTAAGAGTAGATACGTGATCTGTTCATATTTATTTGTTGAAGAGTCTCGTAAACTCTTGAGGTTCAATGGATAAGGCCAAGTTTCCCCTACTATTACACCTATTCTCGTGCCATTCATTAAACTTACCCACTACCTAATATCCACAAATCCTCCGACTCTGTAAAATCACTAGGCTGCGTCATGGGTACTCACAAATCCCCATGGGGAAAATCTTTTAATAAATCCCTACCCATGTAGCTCCGTAGGGCAAATAACCACGATTTTCCACCTATTTCACTCACCCCATGGCGCAGCCTAAACATCACAAGCAATACAGATTTTGAAAACGTAGTAAAACATGTTATATCACGAATTTCTGTCCCAATATTTGCCGTTCTTGCACTTTCTATTCGAGGACTCAATTATACTCGGATCCAAAGAAGACATCTCCCCACCATTTGACTATCCACTAGATCCTTCGCCTATTTAAAATTACGAGTAAAAAGATAATGTAAAAAAACACAGAAAATGCAAAATACTCATACTCACATGTCGTTTATAATAATTTTATCTCCCTCAATACCAAGATATCCCACGCCTGCCTCTTCCATTAGCACTTCCAGCCCTAACCTATCCGCCCAGACAGACCACTTATTAAACTCATCCATATCAACTCTCCTCCTATTATTTCCCGCCCCTCCATCACCTCCTCGATCCTCGATCCACGCTATCAATTCCAAATTCAACTCAAAATTCCACCCCCCCTCTACCTCCAGTCTCCCTTGTGGGCCAATTCCCTGATCTTCTGTACAGAGCACGTTAGAGGCTCACTCCTAGTTTTCTTCACCCTTTATTGTAAAGGGCAGAGGGAGGGAGAGCTCAAACCTTCAAAAAGCCCTACGCACAGAGGAAATCCACCAACTTGAGGGAGGCCCGGCGTACTATATCATCAGCTAATATTTAGAGCAGCAACGCGATAATTCTCAAAAAGAAAAAATAAGTATGTCTATCATTGAAAAAACAAAAAACTACTTATTTTTTTTTACTAAACTCATCCATCCCATCAATTCATATCCTTCCTACAATTCCGTTCGTCTCGGGCTCCAGATTCTCCCCTAAGTCCCCACCCCACCATTCCGATCACCCTTTACACTAAAATCAACGATTTTCACTTAATAATATCTTTATAAAACGTTAATAAAAACTTACGATATTAATAATATATAATATTTACATATATATATTACTTTAAGTACAACATATAAGCTAGTTCTAATCAGGCAATTCTCTTAGATTTAAAATTTAAAAAATACTATACAAAAGTGACTAAAATTAATTTATGATTAAACGAATATAAATACTTTAAAAAAAGGACGATTATAACCGATAAGACTACTAATTTAAGATTTTCAGTTATTAGATAATTCTATTAGTAGTTGTTAATATACATTAGAATAGACTCTTTAGACCCTTGTAAAACGGTTATTTTTAAATTACAATATAACTACTAATAGAATTGCTTAGTAATAGAAAAACTGTTATAAAGAGTTTGATGAAGAGGAATGAGAACCTTCCGTGGCGGTTGTTGGATCCGGAGGAGGGATTGTCGAAGAGGCAATATCAGATCCGTTGGGGTAATTACTGGCTTCGAAGTCAGTCTTGTTGATGCAATGTTATAACCATCGGTGGTGGTGATTGGTTCCGTAGTACGACTTGTTGAAGATGATCCGACTGAACCATCTCCAGGGAGTACTAGTTTCGGAGGGCTTGTTGAAAATTCATGGGAACTCTTGGCGTCGACAGTTGGACCCGGAAGAGGATCTGCTATAGGAACAGACCTCGAACTCTTGACTGTGTCGGTGATTGGATCCAGGGTAAGAGGCATTGTTAAAGCGGTATTAGTACCGGCGGACCCTTCATCGGTTGTTATTGGAGGCAAAGGACCAAGAACGATACCAGGTCAGGTCAAACAATCCACTTCAAAAGGGCTCAAGGGGTCTCACGACCATCCGGGTCTTTAGACTTTTCGTCATCATCTTCATGATCGCTGTCGTCTGTGGCAGCTGCTGGTTGAACTGTTTCTCCTATTTCCGGACTACTACTGCGATCCGAAAAGTCGTCGGAAGATCCTGACATCTAATTCCAAATATATTTTAGAATTATCCAGACAAAGTAAGCAATGGCGGCTACAAAAAGGAAGGCGAGGATAGTGTCGATGAAGGGGGAGGGATATGGTTGTAAACAGCTACAAGTTGAGTCCCCTGACTTTCGTAGACAAGTTGCTTGGAGATGTGGCTTTGTGTGGGTAGTAGGAGCAATCTCTGTGAGAGCTTCAATTGGAGGATTCTCTGTGAGAGCTATGCTGGCAGGAACAACCTCTGTAGGAACCCCAAGAGAAGATATCTCTGTTAGAGATTCAATGGAAGGAACAATCTCAGCCTCGATGGAAGAAACCACTTCTGCGGGAGCCCATGGAATGATGGCGTCCGTAGATATCCTCAGACCGTTGGGAACAGTTTGGTAGATCGATTGCTCCGAGGATCTAACCTCAGTCAAAGGTGCGACCGTGAGCATCTCGGATACTGAACATGTGAGGTAGGAAGGTGTAGTGAAAGTGACATGGATCGATTTCGTTGAAGTCGTAGATGTACTGTTTGAACTCTTCGACGTTGAAGAAGTCTCCGTCTTGAAACCCGGGAAACAAACTCTGGTTTCAACGCCTGAGGATATTTGTGCATAACCAAGCTACAAAGCATTTCCCATACCCGTACAAGACAGCTAGTTACTACCGAAATGACAACCGGTAGATGTCGATAAATCCAGACTATCAAGAAGCGTAGATTGACCAATCATCGACCTCCAAACAGGACTGCCGATGATAGCCTGCCAAGGGTACTGAACATCAGACCGATCCAAGACGTGGGGATAGTTTTCAGTGTATCGGTACTGCTAGTGATATGTGTATCTGCATCGGGCTCCCAATCGGGAGCGTCTACAAACCCTTCACCCTGGCTGCTGTTCCAGTCGATGGACTCTTCAGACTCTTCACACTGAGTGCCGTTGTTCCAATGTGCAACGTCCATCGCGCCCTCTTTTCCCTCTTCATCCAAGCACATGCCCTCTTTACCACCCCCCTCTAGCTGTAGAGTCCTCGAACATAATATCTGCATCTCCCGTAACAACATACCGTTGATCAAATCCCCTAAGTCCTCACCATAAACATTCCGCACCTTGGAAACACGATTCCCAACCCAGTATTCTCCAAAGCAACTCGAAGTCGAAGATGCAATACGAGAAACCGCCTTTCTCAGGAGGACGTCGAATATGTGTAAGAGCCCATTGATTGAATGATGGGTCAGTAACAAAATCGTAGAGTGTGGAAACCTCGTCAGAGCTGAGAAAAAGGTGAAGGGATTTCGAAAAGAGGAGATTGTTGAGGTTTGGGCGGTCTGAGGGTTGGACATCTCCTCGAAGAAGACGCATTAGAAGCTGAGACTGTTGATTATGCGGATTAGATTAAAGTAAGTAGACCGGGCATTAGACTTACATTGGACATAGTTCCGTGAGGAATGGGAACATAGATAGGGTCAGCGACGAAGTCCATGGCTGCGATGTAAGGCTTGAAAGACAATTGGTTTGTAGAGTTGCAAATGCTTTTTTGATAGAAGTCGTATTATTATCATAAGTGAGTGCAAGACGATTAGGTCGCCGTGGGAGGTAAATCGATTGAATTGAAGTCAAGGTGGTGAATGGATAAATGGATAGATGGATGGACGAGGTGAGCAGAGATAGCGCAGCGACTCCTCCCACCTTCAAGGATCAGAAACCTTCAAATTACAACTATTCAGTTCCACCTCTTCTATCAATTGTATTGCGAGGACTCAAGAGATAAGGGATTAAAATGTGATTTGAGTAAGAATTAATTTTGATAATTTTTGGGGTTTGGAAAGAAGATGGAAATTTAAAGACTACTGTTTTGATGAGTTGCGTATTACATCCTCTAAAAACGAACGATAAACATGTTTTCCCTAACCTATTCTCAAGTAAATTCCCAAATCAATACTAATTCAAGTCGTAGGTCACGTCATAACTCATCTATCTATCCTCCCTCCTCCCGAAACGCAAAACCTAGACCTCTAAAGAACTATGACCCCATAACTACACAGCATATTTCTCACCCCACAGCCCCCTAATCCCTCCTCTCATCCCCTGTCCCCTTTAACCCCCTCTACCCCACCCCCCCCCCCGAACCCACTTTTCTCCTACTTCCCGCTCTCTTACTCTCTTATCTTCATCTCCTGCAACAAGCGACTCAAATCATTAATCTGCTAGCCGATCTTCTGCTCTTCAGCCAGGGTTTGCGAGTATTGTGCTGCGAGGTCTCGAAGATCTTCCCTATTAGTATTGCGGCTGGTTAGGGAGGAGGGATTTGGTAGGGGGCGTCGGCGCGTGCTTGGTGGGTGTGGGTGTTCTCCTTCTTTGGGGCGGCGCGGGTGGTAGGTGGGTTGGATGAACTCGAAGCATCCAGACCAAGGGATTCGAAAAGCGCTACTAGGCCAGATTGAACGGCTTTTGATTTTGCTTTTCCTTTCTCCTTTCTCCTTTTTGTCCTTTTCCTTATCCAATCCCTCCTCCTTCACGATTTCATACCCCTCCTCCGCATTAGATCCCTCCTCAAATTTGACCTTTATCCCTTCCCATATCCTTGACTTTTATGCACATCCTTACCAACTTCAGTATCACCACCAAAACCTTCCTGATGATACTCCATGGTATCGTCCTGTCTATTGTCACCGCCGCCCAGGCCGGGGAACAGATGGTACGGGAATTTAGCTTCTTCCTTCCTAGCTTTATTCCATCGCTGCTGATAGCTGGCATTGGTGTGGCTGCTGCTGCTGTCTAACACCTCGGAGTCCATGCTGTTTTGGGAAGAGAAGAGAGTATTGTCTTCTGCCTTGGTAGTGTTTCGGTCGCGATTTTATGTGAAACCGGTGGAATTGGTGGAATTAGCATTGACGCCGGCTCGTCCTAGTCCCGAGAATGCTGAAGTCGCAGTATTCTTCTTCTTCTCCGTGAATCTCTCGCCCTTCAACGTCTCTTGAATCTTGACCTTGACGATCTCGGTGATATTCTCACCCCGGAAATTAGTGGTTTGGGGGTCGAGTGATGAGAAGCCGAGGTCGGGTAAGAGGGTTTCAGGGATGGGGAGGGTGTTGAATGTTGTGGTGGGTGAAGAAGAGCTGTTATTTTGGAGGCAAGATTGGGTACTAGGTGAGTAAAAGAAGTGTGTGAGGGTGAATTGTTAGTTAGATGTCCAGGTTATAGGAGTATTGGTTGTGAAGGTCCCAAAGGGGTGGGAGAGGATTTTCTGGGTGGTGTTAGTGAAGTTAATGAAAGGATGATAATAAAACAAGAGGGGGCATTTCTGGGACCAATGAAGTCTTAACCGATGCTAGTTTGTATACTAGTCTCAAGCTTTGGGACAGATGTAACAAGATGTAATAAACGACAAGGGGATGCAATATGACATAGTGATATAGGATATAAGGGCAAAAGATGAAATGTGGACATATATCCCACAGGATTATGAAGATCAGAGAGGTCCATAGCGAGGAATGGTAGGTCAGTCTTGCCTTTTGGCATCTATGGACGGTGGTATTATTATTCCTGAAATAATGAGTGTTCGAAAGACTTGATGGTCGTTAGTTGGTGGTCGTGGAAGAGAAGTAAGATAATGCTATCGTTGTCGTTGGTTGTATAAGAGATGATGAGAGTAGAGAAAACTGGAATTGTTGGATGATGTGGAAAAGAAACGAGAAAGGTAATGCTCTGACTATATAAGTATTCGTACTTCTGAAGCCACCCAAGAGCTGGTGGTGCCTTGATACAAAATCCCATCTATTTGCAAAGGTACATGCGCTCCCACTCCAGGCCGCCTCGCCTCGAGCGCCCCACCCAATTGGCTTCATCAACCTGCACCTCATCTCAACTTTCACCCTCATTACATACAAAACAAGGTATGTTAGAAGTATTAATATTTATATCACAGAAGTGATGCGCTTGAAAGAGGATTCTTCGAAGGCCGGTGAATCACTGAAGGACGATGACGTAGAGTAAATCTAAGATGCGATTGCTTTAGAGAAGACTGAACAGATAGAGAAGCGAATAATAGCTAATAGAGGAATGTGATATACATCCGTACATTCCCTCTACTCCATTTCCTGCAACACCCTCAGCAGTGTTGACCTTTACCCACTTAGTTTTATCGGCAAAATAAATTCCAGGTATTTAGACTTAGTGATCAGCTAGATTCATCAAGAGCAGTGTTTTGAAGTGGACGATTTAACGACTACATATTCCTAACTCGCTCCTCAATCATAGCCTGCCCGCTAACTCTACGACTTCTCCCTAAGCGGGCTTTTAAGTTCTCTTCTATCCTTTCTAAACAAAGAGTAAGAATAACCGAAATAATTTAACTTCCTTAACTTCACTTGTGTTGACGTTCATGTTATTCTCTGCCATACCGCTACCATCATCGCGAATGCGATTCGATGCGGTTCAAGCCGATGTATTCATATCTCCGGAAAAGGGTAGCCTAATACCAACCTCTTTCCTTCTTGAATTCATGCCCAGAAAAATAAGGGCTCCCTTTGAATTTTAACGATCCTAGTTCATATCAACAAGTAAAGTGTTACGTCTCCCTCGGATCCCAGGAACTTTTAAAGGAAGTCCTTGGTAGCCAAGGCTTAAGCGAAGTAGTAAACAAGATACCAAAAGCTTTGACCATAACCAAGACGCATGCAGAGTTACCTCTGATGATAAGGAGAAAGAGGGAAACAAACATCTTTTACACAGGGCATATAATAAAAGAGTTTCTCCATGCATAGATCCAGTAAAATCTCATACCCCGTTGTATGCAAATACCCATCGCGTTGCTGCCGTGGTTGCACTATGCAGGCGATCACACTGAGACCACTGCGAGGTCCCTGAAGCGATAGCTTGTAGCGTTTGGATAACAAGCTGAAGCGAGAGGTCAACCTTAGTAGTAACGCAACGGATGACCGACAGCGGTAGTAGGATATTTGGAGAGAAGCAGTAGAAATCCGGCATAGAAGTGGCAGGGAGCTTTGAGGGTTTATTTTCTACAACTCAATTATACTTAGAATTACTCTAAGTAAAATCAAACGTACTGAATAATTTTCCATACGCTGCCTTTTGCCAACTTGCTATTTATTTGGCCCTGGTATTCGTCTCAAGTTACCACTTTTATTTTATCCATCGCTTGCTTCTTAAAGTCAAGTCTTAATGTTATTAAATCGCACACCTTTAATTCTACTCTGTTTCTCTGCACTATTTTCTCTTTCATTACAAAAACCTTAGAAATCGTTTATAACTTGAAAAACTCTTATGAGTTTTCACGTATATACGTGAATTACGTGAAATAGATATTATATTTAAAGGCTTATAAATAGCTTAATACGTTTTCTAACTTATTTATAAGAAAATTAAATATAAAAAGAAGAGGGAAAAAATGGAGGAAAAGGGAAAAAAGGGGGGAAATGGGAAAAGGAGGGAAAGAGAAAAGGGAAGATGAAGGGGAAAGGGAAGAAATTATACCTCTAAATAATCTGCCAATCCCTTATCTGGTTGTTCCCTTCAATTAAGAGCACTTACCAACAACTTTACAATGCATTGGTATCAATTAAAATCCTTTGAGAAAAGTAATAATTAAAATTCATTCTTTTATTTAATTATCATAGTAGTAACAGATGATCCTTTGGAAATTTGATTCTTCCAATATTCCAGCTGCCCCCGCCTCCCGATTTTTGAGCCTCCCGCCGTGACAAAGGCCGGCCTGGGTAGGATCAAGACAAAAGTCCAGCGCTGAAGTGGTAATGTTTAATGAATGTCTTAGAGCAGGATCTTAAAATGCACGTAACATATTAGCATCGGGACTATCCAAACTACTTAACGAGGGTAATAACATTAATTAAGATATATTAATTTAAGATATAAATCTAAATTAAAAATACGTATTTAATGTATAGAAAGAAGTGGCGAAGGGGAGTTGACAGAGGCTGATTATTATTTTCTCTCTTAAACTGGCTTCCAGGCTCCTTCAATACTACCAAACAGATCCGCCTCAGGACATGAGAACCTAATGCAGCAATTGCCAAATATCCTTCAAAGCAACACCCCATCATTCTTGAAAGCAATACTTGTTGAAATCTGTAACCCCCCCACCCCGCACTGGTATATTCCCCATTTTCTATCACAATCCACTGTCAAGCACTGAGATAACTCCATCGGTGCTATTGTTGCTACGGAAGCGCGAAATGAGAAACGGGAAATTGCCGATATTCACTACAAATTCAAGTCAGCTATTGCATCACAAGATAGCAAGCAGTATGAGGTTTTATACCCAGAAGATCAAGTCCAAGTCTCTGGGATCTTGCCCAAAGGGAAGAGACTGCTCGGGCACGTTGGTATGCGAAGTTGAAGAAGTTGAGGATCCTGGCTGGGCACTGAAACCCTCAATTGGCAGTTTATCCTTCCGAACCTTGCTTCCGTTGGGATTGGAAAAATCTGGGCAGGAGGCGGTGGCAGGCTTTGAACCAAGAGTAAAAGTCAATTCTTTATCAATGGGGTCTTCGCCAAATGGTAACCAGCTCGCAGGGGGTTTCGATGTCGTTGCGTTCTTGTCAAGTAGTGTGGGTGGGGTGGGAAAAGCCACAGCTTTGATCTCCTTGTTGACTGGAAGTGCTGTGAGTGCAGATCGTTGTAGCTTTGGGCCAGGTTTACCGAGAGCTGACGATTGAAGAGTTGCCCTATGTCGTACCGTTGGAAGGCTGGATGTTGTTGTGCTTGATTGAGGGCTTGGCAGGTTCAGGTTCTTCGATTCGGGGGTGGGTATGCTCGTGGTATCATTGGTGTTGTTCTTAGTCGTAGTTGTAGACGCTGTTCTTCTTGCTCTCCGCCTGGGGTCGCGCTCAATGTCAGAGCATACGTCGATGCCCTCGAAACTCCTGAACATTGCACGGCGAGATTAGCGGATGCTCCTATCTGCTATGCTACTTTTCCATCATCATCAAGGGATCTTACAGTTCCGAACCATCGTCCATGAAAATCGGTTGTGTGGCCTTCTTGCGCACAGGCTCATTGCTTGGAGTATCTGATTGAGGGGAGGCTGGACGTTTTGAAGACGGTCGGCGGGTGTCTGCGGACGCTTCGACATTTCTCTGGTTGGTTGAGAATGATGAAGCCGTAGGAGTTGGATTCTTGAGAGAATTGGCGGAAGGTGTACGAGCAGCAGTCGTATTCGCAGACGTTGGAGGTGAAGGTTCTTGCGGACTGCGATCAATACTGAGCTTGCCTATTTCAAATTGATGATCAGCGTAATCCAATCCAATTTGATACAATCCTTTTGCGCTGGCGGTACGCAGACTCAAACCTGAACAGACTCAAACCTGAATTTGGGTCCAGATTCAAATAATCAAATCCAGATCCAGACCCAAGTCCAAACAAATCGAAGCCAAAGCCAAAGCCGAAGCCAAGAAATGGAGAGACATACCAGATTCCTGATCGCGCTCCCGCCTCTTGATCTCCTTCTTCCATACACTCGTATATGCCCTCAGGTAGGTATTGCATGCCGCAGCCATACTCGCAGACAATCCCTTCATGTTCTCGCAGCTACTGAAGATCTCATCGATAGCTTTGTTGACGCGAGATTTGTTCTCGGCGCTGTCCTGTCTCGCCATGGGGTCCACTCCATATTTGGTGAGGGCATTCGAGAAGGAAAGGTGGATGGCTATCCCTTCTTCTGCGGTGAGGTTGAGGGCGGAGAGGAAGTCTGCTTTGTTTCGCATGGTGGTGTGGAATGGCAATGGCGATGGCGTGTTCCTTTTGACCTGGGATATACTGCGTATCGTATGGTGTTGTGGTGTTGTGTGAAGGAGAGGGAAAGAAGAAAGGGAGTGAGAAATGAAATGGAAGAAAGAAGATCTCGTGACGAAGGAAATCAAGCAGATCAGAGCAGACCCAGTGTGCCTTCCTGTTTTGTCCTGTTCTGTTCTTTCCTGTTTTGCCATGGATGAAGCTTGGATCAGGTGACTTGACTGGAACTTGACTGGTGTAAGGTACCTAGGTGTCTTTTGTGTCTGAATAAATAAATAAATAAATAAATGAATAAATGAATACAATGAAGTAAAATGGAAGCTGACGTGGAATATTGGAATAAAACTAAAGCTAAAAAATAGAAGGGAAGGAGAGAAGGGAAGGGAAGGGGGGAAGGGAGGAAATTGAGGAAAGGGAATAAAGCCTCAGGTACCCAAATATGATCTAAGATCATTTCTCTATTTGATTCAAGTATAGTAAATGCAATAACAAGAAATAGAACATAACGAGGAACATCGAAAGAGAATTTCAAAAGAGAAAAATAGGGGGAGGGGGAGAGGAAAAATCGAATATGTTTATGCTTAAACTTTGTGTGAAGTTCACTTGGTTGGGTGATTGGAATACGATTTGTGATCTTTGTTATTTAAATGAAATAGAGTTAGCTTAGAAGTATTAAAATCTAAGTAGAGAGGGAGAAGAGAACCGGAAAAGAGAGAAAGAAAAAAAAGGGAATAAAAGCAGAAAAGAAGAGAGAAGGAGGGGGAAAAAAAAGAGACATATGAACGAGAAAGAAAATAAGTATAAGTATACTTATACTTCAAGGTTACCTACCACTAAGCTCAAACAGCCCTTGCATGTCCTACTTCTTGGGGAAAACCAAAGGCGTCCAGTGCTCATCATCCAATGTCCATCATCCAGCGCCCAATGTCAAGAGAAAGGGCAGAAGGTAAAAAAAAAAAAAAAAGAGGGGGGGGGGGGGGGGTACTTGAAGCGACTTGCAGCTCAACCCAGACAGCCTGCTACATATATCCCAGCTTCTTGTGATAACAAATAGGACGGCCTCCACGGCAGTGGCCCCCGGAGGGCCAGCGGAGCGCCACTTCTATCTCAATCGTTTGAGCAAATCAAAAACATCTAGCTTCTAGCATCCAGCATCCAGCCTCTAGCATCTAGCTCTAGCATCTTGATCTTGATCTAGCGTTAGCCTCTCGCGTCTAGCTTCTAATATTTGCCAATTGTGTCCACATACCTACCATCTGCCTAAGTATTTATTTGTCCCTTGGTATTGGAGATAACTTGCAAGCGAAACAAGCAAGCCACGTAAAAATACTCCATCCGATCCATATGATATCTCATCTAGCCCTGCCAGCCAATCTGCAAAACCCAGCCCTCAATATCATCAAGGCCAGCCCATCCTCGTTCATTCCCTCTAATCTGATCTTATCTATATATCTAGGTGTGTATATATGTATGTATCCATCATCCTCCTCCAGCCCTCTCAACCCGTCGTACAAACATATCCTTTCCGCTCTGCAGCTTAACTTGCACGCATCCCACCTCCTCAATCCCACAAGCACAAGCCCCCGTCTCCACATCCTGCAAAGAAGCAGACTCCACCACCAGCTTCAAGCAGACCCATTCTCCCCGCAGGCGTTCCACCCTCCAAATCGTCTTGTACTTCTCCAGATCCGGCGCAGACATGATCAATCGAGCCGTGTCGCGCAGCAGACTGTGGTTCCGTTCCTGGCTGCTGCTGCTGTCCGCGATGCTGCTGCCATTGCCATTGCCTTGATCTTCAGGTACAGGTTCAGGCCCCAGCTGCACCAACGCGTTCAGCAGGCGATGCGCAGAGTTGACCCATTCCAGATCTTGGTTCTTTCGTAGGAGCTCGGCGTTCGCGGCTTGGAGGGTCGAGATGGTGTTGACGGCGGATTGTGCTTCGTGGGCGACGTCGACGATAGCTTGGAACTGCGCGTGCGCATCAATCGGCAGATTAGCTGGGAGTGTTCATGGAATGGAGTCTGTGCAGGTTGGTGGGGTGGATTGGATTGGATTGGCAGATGGGGATAGGGATGGGGATACCTAGGTGGGATAGGATGGGGACGGCGATGGAGATAAGAAACCAAGAAGATCTGATTAGATCAGATCAGTCAGCACTGCTGAGCACAGTACAGTACATACAAAGTCCCTCTCCCCTGGTGCGCCACTCTCCTCCCTCCTCAGTGCTGCGACAAGGCTGAGCAGATAGTCGGCTGTTGACGTCGTAGGCATTGTTTGTCGCAGGAATTGCCACAGGTGAGTGCGTGAGTACGAGAATACCAAAAGAGAATTGATCAAGAGGAAGTAGTGGTAGTGGTGGTGGGCGATCTTGATGGAGGTGTATGTATTGTAGTTGAAGACCCGAATGAGTGTGATGCGGGAGAGAGAGAGAGTGCGCTTTGTCGCAATCGCCCTGATTGCCCAGAGAAAATGGTATTAGTGAGGAGGCTCGAGGGTATTTGTCCAAAGATTTAGGTGCGATGGATGATTCGGCAGCACTTTCTCTGCTTAAGCCCAGTCCAAACTCTTTGTTTTGGGAAAGAAAGCTCAGTCCATCCAAATCTTTAGGAAGGCCCAGCCCGGAATCTTTGGGAAAACCCAATCCTAAATCTTTAGGAAAGATCTTTGGGCAGGGGCTTTGGACAAAATCTTTGGACAAACGCCATTTCCAAAATCTTTGGGAAAGCTTTTTAGGAAGGTCCAGTCCAAAAGCTTTAGGAAAGCCCAGTTCAAAACCCTTTGGACAAAATCTTTGGAGAGCCTAGTCCAGCATCTTTGGCAAAGCCCAGTCTTGGCCTAATATGTAGGATGGGTTACAAAAGAAACTACTTAGCCACTGTAACAATAAATCGCCGATGTTATCATCGTCCTCTCACCCGACCATATCGCCTATATTCCTCATTATAGCTTCGATCTTGGACGTGACAAAAGCAACGCAAAAACTTGCGCATGAGAGTAACGAGAATGTGGAGCGATTTGGGCTTTTATTCAAAGAGGCGTTCGCAGAGCCAAAGAGTGGCGAAGCGAGCGGGAGACTAAAGTTGAACAGTGATGCGCGGATACGGGCCGATTGACTAAGAAGGCAGGCAGGCCTAGAGAGTAGGATAGCACAACAGAGTTAAATTGAGCTCTGCCCTTTTAAACAAAAACAAGCGACGGCCGAGATATCTTGAGGGAGCTCAAGCATGGGACTGGTGTGTTGCCCAATCTTAGACTCAGTGGATTGCAGCATATTTATCTGCTTCTGATTTTATGTTGTTGGGTATATCCACGAGCTCATGGACCTGCTGGTGTCCTTCAAAGTGTTTCGATGCTGGATATTAGTCTTTGGCGAATGACGAACTCCAAGTCCTGCGAATTGGGTCAGCAGACCTCAGATAACAAACATACTGATCCATGGTCGCACTAACCACCGTCACTCAGCCCTGCCGCCTAAGATAGCAAGCAGTTGCTCAAATAACAGCTATCCCCAAGTGCCAGGAGAGGGTGAAAACAACCCAAACGCCACTTCATCGGCGCCTGAAGGCGCCTCGAAAGTCTTTTCATAGTGAGCGACACGTCTCAACCACCGGTTACGAAACACATTCTAAAATAACCATTATTGAGGTCGACCTTTCGCGTGGCTTGAGGGATCCGAGACGCCATGTCTTGGGCTGAGTCACCAGAATTCAGCTGCTTCTTCCCATTTGCTTTGGCTGTCCTTGGCACGATGGAGAATCCCGAAGGAGTTCCAACGTCCAATCCTACATCCATCATAAATGATTCGCGTTCTGGATTGCTTCATCAAGCGGAACGTGCATTTGAACGACTTCTGACGCGCACCCGTGCAGTCTGCAAAACCACAGGGAAATACCAAGGCGAGGGAAGGCCCTTCACAGATTCCGCCAGACCGTGACTTCAGTCATCCTTGCTCTATTTTCTACGCGCCGCACCCCAGACTTTTCACAATGGCAAGCGAAGATTTTGTGATAATTGAGCATTCAGGTAGGCGGGGATCTTTCCGTTCGCATATCAAAAGCTCACAGATCCAGATGCGAACTCGCAGAACAGCCAAGAATCAGTACAAAAGATTACCGAGTGGCTGGCACCTACCGAGTACTCCTCTGAGGGTAGTGAATTTCGAAAGCACGTGGGAGCCCACGCCCCTGGCACTGGAAATTGGATCTTCAGTACGCACCAAGTTGAGAAGTGGTCCCGGTCCGAGGATGTTGGCACTCTCTGGATCAAGGGGATTCCAGGAAGCGGCAAATCTGTCGTTGCAGCGAATCTTATCAAGACGTTTTTGGAGAAGGAGAGTCATCCAGTCTTGTATTTCTTTTTTCGGCATACCATAGATTCCAACAGCAGACCAATCTTTCTGGTTCGCGATTTTCTGGCACAGCTACTCCCGCACTCAACACAGCTCGCATCTCAGCTGAAACGACTGATGGTCAATTTTCCAGATATAGAGGTCGCACCGATCAAAGACCTATGGGATGCACTACTTACCTCTCTCGCTACCCTTGTACGAGTCTTCATCATCGTGGACGCTCTTGACGAAGTTCAAATAGGCCAAGAAGCATTCATCGCCGATTATCTTCTCAAATTGAACTGCATAAGATCTCAAGCGATCAAACTCGTAGTTACAAGTCGCCCTCTTCCAAGCTTTGAAAAGCCTTCGGAAACTGCGCATACCGCGATTCTGCGACTATCCGGCAAACTCGTTGACGTTGACATCCTCGCCTACATTTCTCATCGACTTCATACTCAGCAACAGAGGAACTTGAATCAAGAGGAAATCGCCTCAATCAAAGGAAGTGCTTGTGGCAAAAAACATGGCTTGTTTCTTCAGACTCGCCTAATGCTTGATGAAGTGCTTCGCAGCAATGAACCAATCCAGAGCCTGCTGGAAAGATCGATGCGTTCGATGTCTGAAACGTACCAGAGCCTCCTCCGAGAACACTCCATCCGCGCTGCTATATCGGAAGAACTCCAGCTACATGTCCTCGAATGGGTCATTCATGCCTCACGTCCACTCCGCCTCCTGGAGCTTGCAACTCTTCTGTGTTCGCAGGGTCTATTCGCCGACATACCGAGTGCAAAACGTGCGCTCAGGGTTTGTTGTGGACCTCTGCTTGAAGTTTTGGAGAACGAGACTATCCAAGTCATTCACCATTCTTTCACTGAATTCCTTTTAGACGGCGAACGAATTACCGAGGAGAGTCATTTGGCATTTCCGGTATTGCATTCGACAATGGCACACAAGAGACTTGCATTGGAATGCCTGGACTATATGTTCAAAGCTCTCGCAGCCCATGAATTTGATTTGAACTGGGTCCGCGATCAAGAGAAGACAGAATTCCTACTGAAATTTCCTTTCTTACAATATTGTGTTCAGAATTGGCCTTCTCATGTACTGAGGAGCAGTGTCGATGATAATCAAGTCTTCGAGAAGCTCGATAGCTTGCTTTCCAGCGGCAGCCGAGACTTCCACATCTGGCTCCACCTCAGCCCAGAATCGTACAAATCGCTGTTGTTAGGCAGTGAAGCAATCCATGTCGGTTCGTTCTTGGGATTGAAAGCGTACGTGGAGTACTTACTTCAACGTGGCGCCAATCCTAATTCCGAAAGACCTGGAGGCTGCACACCCATCATGCTTGCAGCCATGCGAGGATATGCAGATGTGATTGATTTTCTAGTCGAACATGGAGCGGAATCGGATGCCAAGGACTCTTTGGGACTTACAGCTATGCATATGGCGGCGGCATTCAATCATGGAGGGGCTATTCATGCTCTAGCTCGAAGTGGTTCCGACTTACTTCCTTGCAAGACGGACACCGTTGGTGGTATCGGGACCCCAGAATGGAGGCCGTATAACCCGATTCCCACCCCGCGGCAAAGAAAGATATCATCTCGTTGGGACTCCAGGAAAGAGGTGATCGAGATCACACCAATCAGATTGGCGTGCGAACTTGGATGCTCAGACGCTGTAGCGGCCTTGATACAGTGTATGGTATCCCTCCAACTAGCAACAGTACGTCTGCAATGGGCTGCTTATATCGGACACGCAGAGATTCTTTCCATTCTGCTGGAATGCCCCGAAGTAGCTCGCAACATAGACCAGGCAGATGAAAATGGGGATACGGCTCTAACCGTTGCGAGCCGAGAGAAATGGCCGGGGGCTGTCCGCGTCCTTCTAGACGCCGGAGCAAATATTTCTGCCCGTTCCGAGAATGTCGCCAAACTTGAGCAGGGTGTGGGCGCTTCTGATAGGAAACGGAGACGTATTCAGAATAGTTGCGGAAAGACTGCCCTTGAAGCTTGGACAGAACCTTGTAACTCGGATGCACAGGACTCCGATGCATTGCTTGAGAATATGGAAGCTGTCGCAACACGACTCATCCGGGCTGGTTGCGATGTTGATGCAAGATCTCCTGATGGTTCTACACCGCTTTTCCGTTGGAGTACACAAAGTCAAACTCAACCCGGAGCAATCGAAAGATTTGTATCTATACTGCTCCAACATGGTGCTGATCCACGAGCAACAGCTGAGGGTGGCAACACTCCGCTTCATATGATGCATGGCCATGAGAGGGAGCATGAAGCCATTTTGAAGTTGATAAATGCGGGAGCTGATATCAACGCGGTCAGATTAAGTGATGGAAAGACTCCATTACTAGCAATGATAGCTACTTCCCAACATACTATTGATGTACTCAACTTACAACGCTGGATCGATTACGGAGCCGACTTCAACAAATGTGACAACGAAGGGAATACTGTTTTACACTATCTGATGCGACATTCCTGGAGCAATGAGAAGGTTAGTCGATGGATCGATGTTTGCAATCCACGAGCTGTAAATGTTTTGGGAGAGACATGTCTATTCTCGATACCCAAGCAATGGCCGGCGTCCTCATTCTTGTCAAGAGTCATGGGTAAAGCTGTTAAAGCAGGGCTAGATCTCGAAGCCAGAAATAACTTCGGCCGCACTGCTCTGCTGGAAGCATGCTTTCGAGGTGGCAATGGCCATGTCTTGCCATTCATTAGGAATCATGCTAATGCAGCCGCCAGAGACAATAATGGAAAGAATTGTAAGTCTTCTTAGGATCCAATTTTCAATAATAAACGTATGTTCCGTCGCTGATACTCCAGTTTAGGTCTTCATCTTCTCCTCGAAAGTCAGTCTGACAACCTTGCTGCACTATCTAGGGACGCAAAGGACCTTCTTCAACTTGCGGAAGATCTAATTGGTGCTGGAGCAAATCCAACAGTCCCGGACTTCTCCGGTAATCAACTTATACATAGCTCTGTCTGGCAGGAGAAATACTTTTTTAACGATATTTCATCTGCCTTGAGCTCTCTCGAGGTTGCAGTTCAACTAGGTATCGATTGTAAGGCAAAAAACAACGCTGGTCGGACGGCCCTTCATCTCGCTACTTCCAAAAGGTTAGATCCAAGCATTGGCAAAGAAAGTTTCGATACTCGGAGACTCGATTTCCTACTCCAACCCACGCTAGGGATTCCGGTATCCACACAAGATAATGACGGAATAACAGCTTTGCATTTAGCCGCAGCATGCTCCGATGCAATGTTCTCACAACTTCTCTCGGCTGGAGCCGATATTCGAGCGAAAGATTTTCGAAATCGAACACCACTCCACTTTGCAGCTGCAAACCTTGGTAACACCACAGGCATGATCTGTGACATCTACCACCAACACGGATGGAGCGTCGATGAATTGGATATCAAGGGCCGTACACCACTGTTTGATGCCTGTTCTGCAGGAAATTACGAAGCTGTGAAGCTTCTTCTCGAAAGCGGCGCTAGTACATTGATCACAGACAAACTTCAGAGAACCCCTCTTCATGCCGCAGCCACATATCGCCTGGACAGTTTTCTGGTGAAAATCGAGGAACAATTCTACGCAGGAATGGACAACTCTTCAAAATTCCCACAACCGTTCTACCTATGGCGGAGGGGCGACGGCAATAAGAAAGTCATTCGATTGTTGCAGACGATGCTGAGGGACGAAGAAAGTCAGAATCATATCCAAGACGTCATTCACACTCTACTTAGTTCTGGCGCTGATTTAACTGGGGTGGATTCTCTGGATTGTACGCCCTATGATCTTGCTCTCTTGAACTCAAACAACAGCGTAGCACACCTGCTTCGCCTTCCCCCGGAGATTCTAAAACTTGACGAAAGCGAAAACCAATCGGGCGACCCAGACACCATAGCACCAAAATGGCCCTTATTAGGTGCTGGATCTATGGAAGAAATTACCAAGTTCCTATCCGTTGACGAGATTATCGAGCATGGGTACTTGGAGATGGCCATTTACTCCGGGAATGCAGCTCGTTTGGTTGCCTTTCTGAAATCTGGTGTTGACCTCAGCAATGTACGGAAAACAGACAACAATCTAACCATCATCCACGCCGTTGTTGGCTCAGGAATGATTTCGATGATGAAAATAATAGCACCATATATCAGCGACATCAACGAGTACTACCCGCCATTACTACATCACGCCGTTGAGCGCGAGGATTCGAATCTCGAAATGGTGAAGTTGCTGCTCGAACTTGGAGCTGATCCAAAATTGAAGTATCCCAAGGACTGCGATCTCGAGAGATATCAGAAACGATGGACATCTGGGAGATTTCCCTCGTTGAGGGAGTGCCACACAGTTCTGCATAAACTTTCCCATGGTTGGTGCTGGTGGCATTCCAAGGCTATTGATCTCCTAGCCACAGCCGGTGTCGACATGGAAGTCAAAGATTCTAATGGCGAGGCTGCTCTGCATATCGCTGTTTCTGACAAAGTTGGATTCTGGCAAGATCAGTGCGTAGAAATGTTATTATCCAAGGGAGCAGATGTGAACGCAATTCATGAAAAGACTGGCAACACAGCATTGACCATAGCTCTAAAAAGTGGCTGCGGGATGCCAATCGTTCGAAAGCTGCTTACGCATGGCGCTAAAGTCGACTTTGGTACGAATCCCCCCATCATATCAGCAATTGAAGGCGGTGATATAGAAAGCTTTAAATTACTGCTCGATGCTGGCGCAGATCCCAATGGATTCTACGGGCCCGAAAAGCAGTCTCTTTTACTTACCATTGCCGACCAATGGACCTTCGACGGGTGCTCCATCGACGAAGAAGCCTTCTCAAAGCTCATTACTGTGCTACTAGAAGCAGGCGCGGACCCTTATAGTGAAATATCGTGTTGGGACATGTCTTCAACCAAAGTCTTTCATGTATTTTGTCGTAGAAACGCTTTGATCACTCCATTCTTCGATTTTGGAATAGACTTGGAAGTCAAGGATGAAAGTGGTCGGACTCCACTCCACGCAGCGTGTTCATATGAAGGCCATCAGCCACAAGGAGGGATCAATTGGGTGGCTTTCCAGCTTTTAGAAAGGGATGTAGAGATAGATGCCGTGGACGGGAAGGGAGATACCCCACTGCTTTACAGAGCGCAACTTGACGAAGACTCAACAGAGATATTCTCTGCTCTTCTTAGGAACGGCGCATCAGTCAACAAAGAGAACGAGGAAGGTCGAACGGCGCTATACTACATTTTCAACCGGTCTGGATACGATGTCGAGATCGAAATCGAATATCCCCTCAAGGAACTCATGGCCAGAGGCGCAGATCCTACAAAGGGTACTTTCGAGGGAGAGCCAACAAATCTCCACATGCTGGCCAAGTCCATGGCAGAAAATTTCCCAGCGGAAGACGACGAATATACCTATTCATTCGATACACATTATCAATTCTACCAAGAATTTATAGACCTTGGCTGCAATTCAGAAGCGAAAGACGATGAAGGAAACACCCCGCTCTTCTACTTCGTCAAGAATCTCGTCCGACAGCGGAGATATGAGGACAAGATCATAAACCCAAGCATTGCCCATTGTCGGAGCTTCTTCGAGAAGTGTGACTTGAATGCTGTGAATGAGGATCTGGATAATATTTTACACGCTGTGGCTAGATTACCTTCTAGTAAGGGGAATGATGACGCTCCCCTGTTTCGTCTCTTGATGGAGATGGGAGTTGATCCAAAGCATGAGAATACCTTGGGAGTTTCGCCATTGGATATCGCGGCTACGTGTGGAAAGCAGAGTATTCTAGATATGTTTGAAAGAGAGACGGAGTGATGGGAAATCGTATGGGATTCTTCGTCTGTGTTGAACTTCAGGCTTCTTATAGATCCCAAACCTACTGATCGTCGTTTCTGTGCCTGACCATTCTGTGCAAATACCGATATTAAACATTTAAACAATAACCGAGCGCCATCCAAATTGAACGTCGTAAGTCAGACGTGAGGATTTTATCCTGATCCCCAAAAGGCTGCACCGGTTTTCTATGAGATGTATTAACAGGGCGAGCATACTTGAGCCGCACCAAAGGCGGCGGCTTGGGTCACGGCGGCGCTGGTCACGTGAAACTGAGATTGGGAAGTGGAAACTTCCCGATCAGTAGACAGCTACATCTAGCATTAATAGGATAAAGACACAAAACATCATAATTAGACAGCTAAGATAATAGAACTTGTTACGAAAGGACAGTCATCGGGGGAAAATTTGTGTCGAACACGTGGTGAGAAGAATAAAGCTCCAGACTTTAGCGAGCGAGTTCACGGGGGAGCGAGGTCTTGGCATTCAGGGGAACCTCGCGATTTTGGAGACGACCTTTCTTCAATCGCTGGACAGGTTGCTCACCCTCTGCTCAGGTTTCTCAAGCGCTTCTCCCCTGTGCTCAGTCACGTTTCTGCTCTCGCTCCAGTGGCCAATCATTCGTTACTTTTATTCGCCTGTCTTGCGAACATTATCAAGTTTAAACGACTATATCCAGGGAGACCAGATCAGATCCCTGGGGTACTAAACTGGACCCCCTCCCCTAAAAATAACTTTATTCAATGTCCTAATATATATTCCTCTCGGCAAGGAGAATCCTGGCTCTTTCCTCAAGGAGTGCCTTTGCCCCTTCAAGTCTTTGCTTTCCCATATACCATCAGACTACCTCCTCAGCTTGAGGACGTGGATATAGGCTGAATTACCCCAAGTGCGAATCTAAGTTTTCGAACTCGCACTGTATTGGTTTTTAGAGTTATTATTTCTATTCGATAAAGTTCTTCGATGCCTCAAGTGAATGATTTTATCCCCATACACGTGTGCTCTTGGCTCTCCGCCATGCGTACAGTTCATATTTGTAGTGTCACGCTCAACCGTGGATGTAAAAGAGATGCTTTCTTTTGAGAAATAATCGTTTCTAATTCCAAATCTAATACTTTATTACTTTTTATCATTCAGTCTCGGATCTATAGGTCTTTACCGAGGCTTGCCTTTAATAGGTGGGTAAAAGATTATTTCCTGAGATATTACGTTACTAAAAATCTGCAAATAATAAGAAATTTTCAAATATTTAAAGACAAAGAAACCAATTCCTCTCTCATCTAACTCTTCTCAATCTCTTAAAATTGACTATAACTTATTTAATAAAAACTATCCCTTCTATCTGCCGCTTATACCGACTGTTTTAATAGTATAGCTACCCCCTTTATGATAATTCCTTTAATTAAGGCAACTATCTCGACCTCTTTATACGAAAGGCATAAGACTAAACTTGTAGATATATTATTAATACTTCTAACACTTAAGATATAATCCTAATCAGGCTTATTATCCTAGTTTAGTTTAATGCAATAGTTGTTATAAATAGTTAATAGCCTTATTAATAGCGCATTCCATTTTAGCAAGTTCTTATACTTAATCCTCATAAGAAAAGCACTAAGAGACCCGGTAATTCTTTTATTTATAATCTATCCTTATTAGTTTCTACTTTTTTTTATAAAAAAAAATCGTAATTAATATATGAGACGTTAATCTTCGCTTTGGTTTTAGACTTTATAAGGTCTTATTGCGTTAAATTATAAGGAGGATAGTAAATATAAACTAGGATTTCGGTTGAGGCCGATTCAAAGAGCAAAAGCTATTACGATAGGGCTAGAGAAACTATCTTAGTATATAAACAATTTTTAAGACTTCCTTAAACTCAGCCTACCCTGTGTTTATATTTGACTAATCAATTGGTTTTATTAGCATCGATTAATATAGTCTTAAAAAGCGTACCTTTATGCCGTTTAAAGTTTATATGTTAATAGTCTAAAATAAAAGGAGCTAAGAAAGGCACCTCTTAAGAATAGAAATAATTCGGGGTCTAAAAACATATCTAAAGCTCTTACTAAACGAATCTGTAGACAGAAACTCTATTTAAGCGAACGAATTAATCTCGTTACATTAAAGCCACGAAAAGAAGAACCAAAATTAAAAAGAGAAAAATATCACGTATAAACCTAAAAAAGGGTTTTATTATATATCGTAAAAAGGCGAGTATATAAAGCCATATTGTTTTGCTTAATTTATAAGGTAGTAACAAAATAACAAAACCCGAAAAGTAACACTGACTACCTGCTCTAAGCCCCTTTTATATAAAGAATAATACAAAGATTATCAATACTATTATAAATCCAGTATAAACAAGAGGACCTAAGTACTTATTAGTCACATCTTCTTTCTTTATCCTTAGAAGCGATCTTAAACTTTGTATCTCTGATTATATTCGGTATAAAATATTGAGGGGTATAATAAAAGAAATAAAATATAATACTATTAATTAATACATTCTTAACTAAAGAAAGAAACTTACAATAAAAAGTAAGTTGAATAATACGATAACAAACATAATAATCATAATAACTAAGAATCCCAAACCGAAAACAAAGAAGCCTTAAATAATTGTTAATGCGACTTTTATTATAATCTTTTCTAAAGGCTGAAGATACTAGGTGTAATGGTAGCCGGTTAGCCAAGCCTTTAGCTCTATTACGATGCCTAAATAGGATTAGCTTATGACGTTACGAGAGACGTAATAGCCTTGGGAAAGCTCGGTAAAGCTCGGGACCTCGGATGAGCGATTTATGCCGTATACCCACTTAGTATTCGACTAAGTGAGGCTATGTAACGTTACTACGTAATACGTACGTAACGTATACGTCATGTAATTAAGCTTAATTAGGAATAGTCGACTCGGTATCGAAGATATAAGGAGAGCTACCTTCCCTCGGGGAAAGGGCTCTTTACTTCGATATTCGCGCTAATAGAGAGTTATCACCTGATTATCTGATCCCGTGACCTCGCTTATGGTATTAGGCTTATTAGCTTATTACCGTGCTATTACATTAGGCTATAACAGCTTTTAGTATTATATCAAAAATATCTGATAATAAATCGATATAATTCGTATAATTGCTAAACCTAACGCAGAATTACCTAGTACTAAGCAAATAATTTCTTAAAATCTTCGCTTAACCGCTGTCTTAACAACGCTTATAACACTCTAAATCTTACTATCAATAGCGGCAGGGCTGTCGTAAGCACGTTCACCGTATCACTTTAAGAGATTAAATAAAATCCCTTCCTAGAATAGCGCGCGGCTTAATTAAAGGGTTTAGCAAATAGATATTAATAAAGTTAAACTGCGATTAAGAATATATTAGTTAAGTAACAAAGAAAGGAGTTAAAATCCTTATAATCAAAGGTATAATACCTGCTTTCGTAGTCTCGTCTTAAGTAAGTAAATTAATTGTTAATACCGTATAATAGAAACTAGTAAAGGAGAAGGCCACTAAAACTGTTAGATTTTGACTTCGGTAACTCGTGCCGATTCTACGCTGGAGAACAGCCGAAGTAATCTCCACTGCTTACGCGGCTCGGAAATTACTCTCGTATTTGATTACGTAGTCGAATCTTCTAGAGAAGTCGATTACGTACTTATCGAAGCTTCTAGAGAAGCTATTATTGTGTATATAACTACCGAAGAGCCCTTATGGCTCTTCTCTCAAGCAAGCAAGCAATCTACTTTGTCTCTAATCACGTGTTCACCTACTACGCTTCCTCTCTTCTGATTGGCTCACCTATTTTCACACTTAAGGCGATAACTTTTAGGCTAACTAAAGTTAATACGCTTTATAAATAGAAGGCCGACAAGGTTAGACTAGTAGACTTAAGAAAGTCAAATGGGGATATACTTAGAGGGATTATTAATTAGTTTGAGAAAGACGAGGAAGTTAGGCCACCGCGTATAAATAAGAAATTCGCCTGATTTATTACTAGAAGGTTTTCGAACTTAGAACCTAGACACTAATTAACGTAAGAACAGTTTAATTAATTAATTATAAGAAAACACTTAACTCCGGAAAAGCGGGGGCTATTATATAAAACGCTACTAAATTAAGAAGCGGCTTTAACATTCGACTAGACACATTTAAGTAAGATTAAGAAGGATGTCTTACTCCCTCTAGAAATCAAAACCATTCCTTATAAAGCTTAATAAGAGAAGTCCTTCCCTATTCCTAAAGCTCTATAAGAAAAGGTTATTAATATACTAAAAGAGTGGCTTAAGTAAGGGATTCTAGAATTCTGTTATAGACTATATAAGAATAAGTGGTTTCTTATAGTTAAAAAGGAGAAAGGCTTTTATTAACTTATTATAGCTATTATTAAAATAAACAGAGTTATAGTTAGAGACGTAAATGTTTTACTAAATATTAATTAGTTTTTCACGGAATTTGTTAGTTTAATAATAATATTACTAGTTGACTTATTTTCAGGGTATAATTAGTTTATTTTATATACGAGGTCAAGGGACATAACGGTAATTTATACTCTAATTAGGCTTTTATATATAATTAAGCTTCCTTAAGGAGTAACTAACTCTATTACTTAGTTCGTTCGGGTCATCTCAAAGATCCTTTTAGATTACATTCCCGAAGCGGCCTTACTTTATATAAACGACGTTAAAGTAAAAGGGTTTAAGTTATTTTATAACAATAAAGAGATCTTACCTAGGATTTAGTACTTTATTATAAAATATATTTAAAATTTAGACAAAGTCTTAGTAAGGTTTAAGAAGGCAAGAGCGATAGTTAGGCCTCGATCTTAGTATTATATAAAGGGTCTAAAGATTATTAAGTACGTCATAGACTACGATAAATAATACCCGGAGATAGCCAAAGTCCTGAAGATTTATAAATAAAATTACTATAATAACGTGACAAAAGCTAAGGCGTTTATTAAGGTAATAATATATTACTGTATTTAGATTAAGAATTTCACTATAATTACAGTACTAATCTACGCGACTATAAGGAAAGGTGTTAAGTTCAATTAACTAGGGCCACAAAGAGAAGCTATGTAAGCTCTTAAGGATGCTCTTCTTAACGCACCCGCCTTAATAAAGATCGAGTATAAGCTAACCAAAGGATTAATTATCTTAATAATAGACGTTAACAAATTAAGATAAGGAAGGGGCGGTTTTATAATAACTAAATGACTAAAGGAAGCGACACCTAATAAGGTTTAAAAGCGATATATAAAACACTACGAAAAGCTAATATAATATTATAAAGCGGGAATACTAAGGGGCGCTTAAAGTAATAAAGAAAATAAGAAGTGAACTTTATAGGGTTTATTTTATTCTCGAGACCGACGCTAAAGTACTAGTGGAGTAATTAAATAGGGCGGCCAGTGATTTACTAGGGGCCCTTTTAATTAATTAGATTACTTAAATACGTTTAATAGACTTTAAAGTCAAGTATATTCTAGGGACTAAAAATACCGCGGCCGATAAACTATCTTGTCGAGGACGAATATACCCTTTAAATATCGCGGAGTAAAGTAAAGGTGACATTAATAAATAAATTACTAAGGAGTTAAGTTTAATTTTTGTCTTTAGCGTAACTAAGGGACTTATAATCTAAGATTATAACGCTTTAGATTAGATTTTAGAGGCAAATTACTTAGACGCCTTAAAGGAAATCGCCCGATTTTTAATAACTCTTCGTAAGCCTAGTTCTATAGCTCTAAGTAAGTACTATTAATTCAAGAACTAAGCACTTTAATACTTCATTCGAGAGGGGCACTTATATAAGAGAGCCAATAATAAATTCTTAATTCGTTTAATTATTAATAAGAAATTAAAACGCTATCGAGTCATTTCGAAATACTATAAGAAAAGCAGATATCAGGGACTAGAAGCGACTTATTATTATTTAGTTAAACGTTTCTTTTAAAAAGGGGCCTTCGAGGAATACAAAGTATTTTATAAGACTTACGAAGATTACTAAAAGAGGAAGGTAAGTAAGGAAGAGAATTCCCTTTATTTTATATAACTTACTAAAATATTTCAAAAGGTGTACCTTAACGTTTACTAGGTTCCTACAGTTAATAATAAAATAATATATTTTATACTAGCGAAAAAAGATTTATTAGGCTAACTTAAAGGGAGGCTACTTAAGATAGTAAAGTCTAAAGATATCGCCAAATTCTTATAAGAAGATATTATTTATAAGTATAGCCTTTTTAAAAGACTAATAATTAATAAAGGACCTAAGAATTAAAAGATTATTAAGGAGTTCACGGCTAAGTATAAAATTAAAAGGGTATAAATCTTAGCTTATAATTCGAAAGGTAATAGTTCCGTGGAAAGAAGTCATCAGGATATTCTCGACAGACTTTTAAAAGTAATAAAAGGAGGATTTTATTATTAAACTCGGGTTTTTTATTATATTCTTTTCGCCTCTCGAACTTTAATTTATTAACTTACAAGTGTTATTCTCTTCTTTCTACTATATAATAAGGAAGCATTTTTACTATTAAAGAGTCGATTCCTAGTTTAATATATATTTAATTATAAAGAAGTAAACACGAGAGGGGACTTATTAACTCTTTGTTATTAACAATTAGAGCTCCACGACACAAACATCTCCGAAATTATCTTACGAAAAAAGAGGTATAAAGAAAACGCGAAAGAGTATTAAGATTAGACACAAGTTTTAAAAACTTAACTAATTAAGGAAAAAGATCTAGTTTTAGTATATAATATATAATGATTAATTAACCTGTTAGTAGATACAAAGCTCACTTATAAATGGCGGGGATTATACTAAGTATTAAAAGTCTACTTAGAGAAAGGCTATTATAGTCTTAAGGAGCTCGACGGGACTAACCTTAAGGGTACCTTTGTAGCTAATCGACTAAAGCGTTTCTATTAGCGAAATCGTACCTTGTTCCCGTTAAATCCTGACCTAAAAACTAACTCGGAAGAATTAAGTAGTAATTTAGACGGTAACGACTATAAAGAGCCTTAAGTTTTAATAAAACTACTAACTCAGTAACATATATAATATCTACTACCACGTTTACCTTCTAAACTATAAATTGTTCCACTAACATTATCAGAGGAACAAAAGACGACATATTAATAAGTCTTTAACTAAAGACAAACAAGGATCTTTATTATTTAGAGACAAAGTTGTCTCTATTATAGTTAAAGACAGGTTTTATTAGTTTTATTATATTTTGTCACCTTTTTTATATTTTTTTAATAACTTTATACTTATTTTATTACTTTTTAAGTGATTTTCTTAATATTACTAGTGTTTCTAATTTCTTTTTTTTACTTTACAAATTACCACATCGTATTTACTCCTCTTACTACCTTTCCTTATAATACTCGACTAGTTTTCTCCCTTATTATTAATACGCTTATATACGCTCTCTTATTATTCTATTGTCTAGGCTATAGACAGGAAAATTATTAATTACTTAAGTTTTTGTTTATTTACTTTATTTACTTTAAAGTCACGTGTAAAGTTTATACTAAAAGTAAATATTATATAAGGGCGAATACTACTGTCTTAATTAAGAAAGGAGGGATAACTTTTATTATATGTCACAAGTGAAGGAGAAGCTTACTAGCGCCGTTTCTTGATTATTAAGCTTAAGTATAAACTATTTTTGCGACTTCTTTTACTTATTAACACTTAAAACTTACACTAACATTTTAGAAATTTAAGTTTTAGAAAAGTCTACTAAAAAAGATTTTTACTAAGTTAATATCAAGAAAATTCCTAGTTTTTTACTCGTAATCCTAGATTACGAGAAGAATTTTACTAAAAATAACATTATAAAACACTACTCCTCCCGAATCGCAACTAATTAATTGTAATCCCGGATTATTAAAGTCGGCAGCTAATAAAGCCAAAGTTAAGGTAATTATTAATAAAGCTAAGGATCAAGCTTTTACTAAGAAGACTAGCGCGGGCTTATTAAATAACTCCCGGCCTTTTGGCGCCTTATTTAATCTTAGTTTATTTAAAGTTCTTAGTACTAATAATACCCCTAAGAAAAAGAGTAGTTAGACGAAATTAAGACCCTTTAAACCGATTACTAATTTTAATAATAAAATTAAAATCCTCAATAACTCTTCTTTTAAGGAGACCTTACAAAGAAACAAAGGCAAAGAGCTTATTAAACATAGTAATCTAGGATTATAAAATATCTCTATTCCTTTTAAGGGAAGAACCTTAACTTTTCTAGATTAAGTCGAAGTTATATTAAATAAGCTTAATCTAAACAAAGGCGCACGCCTAATTTATATGACTAATTATAACCTACGCAGCGTATTAAAACTTGCGAATAATTCTCTTGTTACTTACTATGACAAAGCCTTATATATTACTTTAAGAGTCAAAGGATTCAGCTTAGTAGACTACGAACTAAAGAATAATTCGATCTTTAATAGGGTAATTATAATCAAAGCTAGACGTAATAAGAAAACCGAAAGTAAGAATAAGATCTAGAGACTTTATACTACTAATCGATCACGGATATTTATTAAAGATTATATAAAATAGATTTCTAGCTAAAGAAGACTTAAATCACGTATTACTTTACTAAAAGTAATAATACCCTTCCCACGTTTTATTTAAACCTTAAATAAGTACATTTTCTAAGACAAATAGAACTAGAAAATTAGCTTAAAGACCCACAAAAAGTCTCGTAATAAAGTCGGATTTAACTTATTTAACTTAAATAATTACTTCTTTAATTAAAATAAACTAACCTTTACATTTAATATTAATATCCTCCAATTAACTTTAGCGTTAATTAAAGTCTCTCTTAAGGTCTCTTAATATAGTCTACTTATCCTTATTAGCTAGCCTGATTTAGGCCTTCCCTTAAACTCTTTAAATAAAATAAAACCCTTTTAGTTTATAGTTATTAAAGACGACAAGAAAGACAAGCCTTAAACCGCCGCAAATAATTATAATCCTAGATCACGAGTCCCCTCCTCTAACCAAGCGACTATCGACTTTATTAAAACCCTTACCCTAATTGTGTATAATTTAGATACTCCCACGGCAACCCTTAAATTAACTAATGACTTACTTTATACTATTACCCCCGTGGCCCTATTAACTTAAATTAGTGTCAGCGCCACGAAGTTAAGAGCTCTAAGCGCTAATATTAGTGACAAAGATTTAATACTTATAATTAATACTAAAGAACTAGTTGTAGTTAATTATAATCCTAGATTATTATTAAACAAGACGAAAACTATATTAGAACGCTAGGAGGAAAAATTAGCTGATGTTACCTTAAGTACTTTAGTTAATATAACCCTAAAGGGCAAGGAGATAATTAGCGCCTAAGCTAATACAACGAAGGTTATTAAAGGATCGAAGACAGTAGATATTAAAGGCAAGAGAAAGGAAGTCGTTAAAGGAACTGTCTTAGATCTTCTAAAAGACCTTTAAGATTTCTTATTAAAGCTTTATATATTTTAAATTCAAAAAGTAAAGTAAGAGGAAGCCATTTTAGGAGTTTCGACTAATAATAAAACTAGAATAATTACTACTAATTCTCGGATTATTCACTATAGCCAGAAGATTAAAGTTCTCCTAGACACAGGATTAGAACCTTCCTTCGTTCTCGATTTAGTCTCTCCCTAACTACTTAACCGTAATCTTAGATCACGGGGTCTAGTGAAGTCTAAAGTCCCTTTGCTAAAAGCTTATAATAAAGATAAAGTAGAGCTAAATACAGGCACTTATTCGTGTAATATCCCTAAAGTTATAAAATATACTTTAGAATTTAATAATTTATATAAAATTGATATTCCTTTTAAAGTTTGCGCTAAGTTTAAACAGTTCTTAAACTTAGATAATTCCGACAAATATTAAGAAGGCAAGGAAGGAAGTTATATATTTGAGTTTTATTTAATAAAGTACGGGGATTATTATAAGATCTTTTATAAGCTAGGAAAAGTAACTACTTTAATTATAAACTTATAACAAATATATAATAAATCTAGTAAATTAGAGACCTTCCGACTAAATCTAATATACTTATACTTCTTTAAAAAGTCTAAATCTACTAAGGCCGTTCGGTAATAAGTCTAACTTAGATACTCTAAGTTTAAGCTTAACGCAATTACTATAAGAGAAGCTTCTTTTCTTAAGTAAGACTAAAAAAATAATCTTTAATACTTAGACCTAGAAATCATTATAACTCTTCGGAACAAGGGAGTAAGCTAGGCTAAATAAGAACTTAAAGTCGGATATATCTTCAAGAAAATCAAAAGTTATTTAATATTATAATAACTCTTTACTAAAGAGATAGAAATGTACCGCTTCCACTACTAAGCTCTCAAGAAGACCTATCCCCCGACTATATTTCTTCACAATATAATATATAACGTGTTTTAATAACTTCTGCGCTAAGATTATAAACTATATCTTTTAGCTCTTACTTATCACAAGGATAATAACGCTAAGTTAATAGTATACCTTAATATTCCCATTTATTTACTAGTAAAGTCTACTAGAGAAACTATGTTCGCTAAAGTAGATTTAAAGGACTTAAAATTAATAAGAAAAGACTTTAATCTTAAATCATATGTTCTTAGAGCTTTTATACTAAAACTAAATAAGCGGATTTTAAATTATTAAGTCCTTCTAATCACTTAGATTCCCTCTAGATATATTTAGGGAGTTTTGAGATCGTCTGACTATACTAAATACCTTTTATAAAACAAGGCGCCGCTAAGATTTTAACTTATTATAAAGGGAAAGAATAGAATCTTTTAAAAGTACAAAGCTACCTTAAAGAATATTAATAAATTCTTTCACTTGATCTTAAGAGATTCGTTGCCTCGTACCCGCTTAACTAAGTAAGGATTCGTTACTAAATTCTTATTTATTAATTATAGTAACTTTAGAAGATTTATAGTTTTTTTTAATAGTTATACTACTGTTTTTGATAATAAACTATTAAAGACGGGGTTTTTTATAGAGATCTCTTGACTAGTATAGTTTATAAAGAGATACTATTATAGCCCTGTTAAGTAACCCTAAAAAGTACTTACGCGCCTTTCGCGGCCACTGTCTCTGTCACGGGGTTAGGCCCCCTTTCTGAAGTAATTATTAGTCGACTTCCTTAGTCTGACCCCTTTATTATAATTAAGGCTTAGAAGTTATTTGCTCTTAAACCTTTAAAGCTTTAGATATACTTAACTAAGTATCGCTTAGACTAAAGTCGAATTAAATATTAGGCCTAAAGATAGTAAAGGCGATAGAAAAGGAGTTATATAATATTAAATCTTAGGCTTAAAATAACTAAAGCTTATCTTTTATTCTTATAGATAACCTTATTGACCTCACAACTCTAGAGTCTATTAGTAAAATAAGGTATAATATCTCTTTAGAAGAACTAATAAAGGATATAAGTAACGGAAAAGGACTAGTTAATTATAATCCCGGATTACTAGATAAAGCTAAGGAAGCTAAAAATAAAGAAATCGAGAGCCTAGGACAAGGACCTTCCTCTTATAATCCCGGATCACTAGATAAAGACGATTCTAGTTAATAACTTAAGGCTGACTTATTAAAAGAAATAGACCGACAAAATTCGGCTGTAAATATTAAGTAGATCGAAACTCTTAACTTAGAGGATAAGGGAAATACTAAATAAATAAACTTAGATAAAACTATTAAAAGCTAAGTAAAAGCTAAAGTTAAGACAAAGTCTGACCCCCCTAAGAGAAAAAAGAAATTGCCTTAATCCTTAAGGGACATTCGGCTTACTATTACCCTTAAGTCTTCGTCTTTAAGTGTACCTCTAATTATCACGAGTCTAGTTACTTTACTAGAGCCGTCTACTCCTTCGAGATCTTAAACTATTTTGTCTTATTTATCTAGTAGAGAGCTTACTAGAACTAGTCGACTTGCACGAGCTACTACTAGAAATGTTAACTACTTCGCGCTTATTATACTAGAGTCTTTAACCTCTCGAATTAAGGGCTTTAATAAACACAAGATCGATAGACTAAAGAATCTAAAGGGGAAGAAGGCCAAGAAATAAGTTGTAATTCAGGATTATAAGATAAGATAGCTTATAGACGAAGAATGTTTTAATATATATATTACTTGGGATAGCCTAGATTCGGGCGGGCTTTTTTTTCTTCTTTTTTTTTCCTTTTATAGTCTAACCCTTATTAAGTTTCGACGACTAAGCTTACGCTATAGTCTAAGGCGACTACTATTGTAGTTAGGGACAGATATAAAGCGGCTATTAAGGCCAGCTTATATGATAAAGCCTAAGGCTTCTAAGGCATAAACTAAACTGCCTCTAAAGTAGTATAAGAGGTCTTGCCAGGTTGTATTTTAGAAAAAAATTAAAGACTTTTTCTACCTTACTTTAAAGACCTAGTGTATGAAGAGCTCAGCCTTTAGTACTCTGCACCTTATTCTAGAGCTTTCGTTTATGCTCTCTTAACACTGCTTATCCCGAGCCGATTTCTCGGTAATATCAGGTGATTTATCAGTCTTTGGCCGTTTCTACCCCTTAGGGGCCTTATCAGGAAATAGGAAGGCGCAGTTAGAAGTCACATGAGAGTGTTGTTTGCAATTAGCACAATACTTCTTGCTTTGAGGGCTATTCTTAGTGACTTTATGAGGTATTTTGCCTTTATAGCCACTAGAAGTTATTAGGGCCTGATCTGTATTAGTATCATTTAATTCTTGACGTTTTGATTCGTCTAATAAATTAAAGAATAACGACTCAAGGGTATAAGAATCAATATTAGTTCTTAAAGACTGTGTTATATTGGAAACTAATCCATTATAGTTATTAGTCAAGTTATTAAGAACCCAAGCTATTATTACCTGTTTAGGCAATTCAAGGTTTTTAGTTTTTAGTTAATCGCTTAGCTATTTTACCTTATTAAGGTATTCTTCCATTGAATTATACTTAATCAAATGGGTATCAAAGAATTCTCGGCAAATCAAAAATTCCGAGTTAAACCCCTTAGGGGAATAAAGGTTTTTAAGTGATTACTAAGCTTCAAAAGCACGTGTTATATACTATATTTACAAAAGAGGACCGTCCTCAATAAGCAATTAGATATTAAAGAAAGCTTTACTGTTTATTTTATCACTTACTTTATTAGACGCTATTATAGCGTTTAGCGCTTCTTTAGTTAAGAAGGCCGTCATGCGAAGTGCCCAAATAGAGTAATTAGCCGAGCCCGTAAGCTTAGCCATAGTGATCTTATCAGAGCTCATTCTGTTTATTTTATTAGTTATTTTTCAAAGAGTTTTTGAAGATATTAACTTAACTTGAGATTTTTGAGAATTTGAGTTATTTAAGAAAGTCTAAGTTTTTTGATATTAGTTATTAATTACGTGGATTATATATATTCCAAGTTATAAAGTAAAATACTTGTTATTAGTTGAGAACTTTTCAAGTATTGGATTTGAGTGAAAAATCCTTTTATTAGACTAGCTAATAAATCAGAGGTATGGAGGTATGCCGGAGGTATAGCGTAGGTATGGAGGTATGGAACCGTAGGTATGAGGTATGGAGGTATGAAGCCGTAGGTATGAGGTATGGAAGTATGGAGCCGTAGGTATGAGGTATGGAGGTATGGAGCCGTAGGTATGAGGTATGGAGGTATGACGTAGTTATGGAGTTATGCCGTAGTTATGAGGTATCCCCTTAACTGCCGTACGAAACACACTTTTTACAGGGGGGTGGACAGCCTGTGAGGCCTCCTGTAATTTAGCGAGGAACACCAAAAATTGCGCTTTGCACCAAAAGTATCGATTTTCCCACCTAAATTCAAGCTATTCTATGATATAACGCAAAGCAATCTGTTTTTTTACAAAGTGCAACCTCACATTGCTTACACCCATACATTGTAGCCTTTCTTTTAGTAGTTCGGCCAATATTAACTGCCAAATCACCTAAAGCAATCCTTTTTGGTGGGGGACTGTCACTAAACCTCACTCCTTTACAAGTAACGCAGTCTACTCTCCTTTGTGCTGTTGTCATTTTAATCAGCTCATGGGAATGAACCGGGACCTCTACCGTAGCTCCAGATAATTGTGAAATACGTCTCTTCCGTGAGTCCGGTGCATTACGTCCCATGGCAATTAATGCGTCCACCACTTGTAACCGGAAATCGTCTTGTGAACGGAGGGAAACGTTTTTGAGCTCGTAATCGCTGTATCGACTGATTAAGTAACAGTTGGAAAGGACAACCAATAGCATATATTAGTGGAGAGCTTGAATTGGCCCTCGCCGAATACGTCTAAGGCCTCTATTATGCCCATGAAGTTGATCCCCTAAATCGACGGCTCCTATATGGTGGTTGTAGGCGTCGTATAGCTCTGGGATTTTGAGTGCCTTAGTAGGTTGATTTCCGAATGGAACCCGGGAGACTTTTGCATTACCGGCTGTCTCTTTTGGCCGTTTTCGTACCCGTAAAACCGTGCTTTTACCATCCCAGAATGTTGACATAGCTAGGGCAAAAGCCGAATCTTGGAAGCCCACATGACATACAGTTTCCGACTTAGTAGGGATGGCGACTGTTGTCCCCCATGGCATCGCATTAGCTCCTTTTTCCCGCGTTTTCTTGAGCTTTACAATGTCTTCATGGACACCTGATGACGTCCTGCACGTACCGGTAGCTGCAAAGCCGTGGGACCTCAAATATTCGAATAATTGAGTGGAGGTAAAGAGGTTATCAAGGTAGACGTGGTATGAGGCCTTTGGTAGTTGTGCAAGAAGGGTTGGCACCACCGATTGAGTCGCGTTAAGTCCATGAATCTTAGAAACTCCAAAAGCACCACCTTTCTTCCCTGGTTGGTGGTAAAGCCACCGGAGAAAGAAGCCACGCTGTGCAGCAACCCAAATCTTGATTCCGGTAGGTGTTGGCTTATTTGGAATCGTCGTAATAGCTTTTGATCTTCCCGTATATCGAGCCATAGCTTCGTCAATTGCTAATTCCTGGCCAGGTTTCCACAGTCTTAAGTTGACTGTTTGAATATGACTATTCAGAGGTTCCGTCTGTTAAGATATTAGTATTACACACTCAAAATAGGTGGGGAAATTACTCTTTGAAACAGGTGAATACGCTCTTCATTACATACTCGGAAGCGCCGCCGTAAAGCTTGGAATCGATTTCGCCCAAGGACCTTGGAAATAGGGTGAAAAGGAGCTAATGGGCTTGTATTCCAGTAGTCGTCGACCTTATTTAGGGGGTAAACCGTCATATAAATACACACAGCGAAGTAGAGATAGATTTCCAGTCGACAAGTCTCATACCAGTCCTTTACACGCGAATGCGGCTTCAACTCATGAGGCTGTAAAGCCGGCTGGTAAGAGTTTGTAGCCAAAACGATTGCGTCAATCATGTCTTCGTTGTAATATTGAGTGAAAAGGGTAATAGGATCGTCTGGAGAGCAGTTCTCAGGTAGGTGAACCTCAAAGTCAAAATCATCGATTTCCATTGGTTTGAATTGAGCCCCTCTTGTATGCAAAGGCTCTGCAAGTGGTCTTAAGGTACCCGAGTCAGTAGGGTCTGGAATCGCAGTCTCCGGCATTGTGTTTATATTGAAAATAGGATTATTTGGTAGTAAAAGAGGGGTTCTTAATGTTGTTTATTGATCTAGGCCTGCTGGCGCACAGCCCGTAGTACAGGCAACCTTAGCGCCCCGCTTCAGCGCTGCACCCTGGAAAAGTGTGTTAACGGCAGTTAAGGGGATAGAGGTATGGAGATATAGAGCCGTAGGTATGAGGTATGAGGTATGGAGCCGTAGGTATGGAGTTTATGGAGTATTTTGAGGGTCTAGAAGGTATGGTATGTAAGAGAAGAGTTCTTGTCGAGCCAGTCGATAAAACTCAAATACAAACAAAATGAGGTTGTAACGAAGTATATGAGAATGATTTAGGTAAAGAGCAAGCTCTTAATCTGTTGAATTGAGGTAGAGTAAGAGGAGGTGCTGTCGGGGGCTCATAACCTGAAAAATAGAGAATAATGGTGTGAATGACGATTCTATTGCAAAGGGGATTTCTAGGTTTATATAACTACTCTAGCTTATTACGTGTGTATTCGCTTAGGTAGCCAAATTAGGTAAATGTAAGCTCAAACGAGCTCAAACGAGTCTTTACTAAATACAGTTTCTTTCCGGTAGTTTGAGACGCAGAGCCCGGAGCTTCGTACAACCACTGTTTTAGCCTAGGAAAGCCGTGTATCGGAAGCCTTGGATTCCATGGCTGTAACCTGTGGACGTCAGAGCTTTGTATTAGACGTATGTGGCTTGTTTTAAGCTATTTCCGGCTGATTAGGCCTAGAATAGGTTTTATTGAGTATATAAGCGAGCTTTAAGCGAGGTAGTTATATTATAATCTTTATAGTATTTGCTCTTGTCAATCCAGGAAATTTTTGGGGCATACCAGAGCATTCGACAATGTTCTATGGAGTATATTTCCTTGCTACTTACAACGGTGGACGAGACCCACCTGAAACCCCCTTTCGTACTATCGTATCGATCATTAGGCTAATAATAATAAAAGTAATTAAAATGTATTAATTACTAATTTCACTAAAGTAACGAAATATAATAAAGGTTCTTTAGTAATTAATTAGAGAGGTTCTAGTAACAAAAGACTAATTGCTAAAGAACGTAAATTCTTCTTTAAAGGCAGCTGATTATATACTATAGTAATAAAGAAGTAAAGGAATGTAACTCTTTTATTTATAGGTAAGGAATAAGGCCGCATTTAGTACGAGGAATAAAGCCGCGTTCAGTACGAGCCATTACAGCCGCTTTTTTTTTTTTATAAAAAATTCAATTCTCTTTTCAGCTGCTTAAGCGCTATATAGAGAAGCGATATTATATATAAAAGGGGGCAAAGTCTACCGCTGCCCTAATTGAAAATTTCATTCCTTCTCCTCCTAGCCTTCTTGCTTCTTACCCTTATAATCTTCTTTCCTTTTTCCACGCTACGAATATAATCTTTAAGTTATTAAATGATGAGCACTTTAGCGTCCCTTATTATTGATTTCTTTGTATAACCCTCGCATATTATTAAATTCGTTTTATAGCGCTTTAATAGTATATTAATCTTATTACTTCTAATTAATAAACCCCTTTTAACCCTTACTTCCTTCGCTATCTTTGCGCAAAGAGAACTATTAAAGGTGATAGTACGAGCACGGAAGCTCTTCTAATTAGTCGCATCGCGCAATCGCATTAGTTTCTCGTGCCCCGAGCCTTATAGTCGTTGCGAGTTTTGATTATATAATCGTTCCCCTTAAAGTTTGTTGAATATTATTTATAAAGGTAATAATACGAGAAGAGGATATATGCTATTCGAAACTACCCTTGCGGGCTTCCGAGGTAAGAATAGTATCGTATATTTTAAAGATAGCTAGTAAGATTTATTCCCGTTGAATTCGCGCGTCGATTGTATTAAGGTTCATAATTTCTTAATTCGTAATTAATCGCACAATGGTATTACGTATTCGTAAGGTGTTTAAGGCCTTCGAACGCATTGCGATAAAAGGGCTGAATAATACGTATTCTCCTTTATTATTCCGCACTCTTAAATCAAGAGCTTATTGATTTGTAACCGCAAAGCATAAACACCTTCGATGGCTTTACGAAATCGTCTACTCTACCTTGATCGTATCGTAGCGTGCTTAGAGAGCTTATCGATGTGGTTTCGCAGACTTGAAAATCTCGCTGTATTATGAGCTCCACGGTACCGTTTGCTCTGCCTCCCGCGCCTCCCGTTGGCTCTACAAAGAAATCAAGTATTAATATGTAAAGGTAGTGATTCCCACTTCATTTACTATGCTTAAATAGGATTAGCCCAAGAGGTTACGCGATACGTAATAGCCTCGGAAAGCTCGGCAAAGCTCGGAACCTCGGATGAGCGATTTATGCCATATACCCACTTAGTATCCGACTAAGTGAGGCTATATAGCACTAATGCGTAATTAATACGTAAAAGCCGCGTCATATAATTAAGCCTAATTAGGAACAGTCTAAAGCGAGATCGAAGATATAAGAAGAGTTACCTACCCTTAGGAAAAGGGCTCCTTACTTTGATATTCGCGTTAATAGAGAGTATTATCACCTGATCACGGTATTATTCGCCTACGGACTCCCGTGCTATTACATAATACGAGCAATACTTAATCTCCTGCAGGTTCGTAGTGCGATTTGCCAGCTAAGCAGGTGCCGCTTTAACTTAAGCCGAGGATGAGTGTTCTTAAACCTGCCTGAGCACGGCCTAATCGCGGCTTAAGCTTAATTTAAGTAACTTAAGTATACGATAAAGTTAATTTAAATATATACCAAAAAGCTATTTTAGCTCCTAAAAGGGTTCGTTTTAGCCCTCTTAATATTTAATTATACTTTCCTCGTTTTATCATTAAGTATAAATCTTATTTTAAATATCTTATTACTAAGATTTTCTCGAAACTATTTTTAAATTTATATTCGCTTATATACACGTAGTAAGTAAATAAACCTTATTATTTTATAACGTCTTATTAATATTTATAATAGCGATTTTATATAATACAAATTTATATAATATTTAATTTACTCTTTTTTACTTTACATATTTAATATTATACTTTCCTCGCGTGTTTCTTTTCTTTTTTCTCTTGGTTTTTGTTTTACTTAAAATAATTATAAGCTAAAGTACTTTAGAGAGTTTGATTCTTGTAGTCTTTATATACGAAAAGAGGCTTATACTAGTTTTATTTTAACGGCTAGTTTAAAACTATAACGGATAATTAGAATAACCAACTCGCCGATTAATAATTATAAGATTTATATAACTACGGGATTGCCTTATTAAAGGGTTATATTAAGGTTTAAGAATAGATTATTATATTAATAAGATTTAAAAAGAGGAGGCTTTTAGTAATATATCTATTAATCGTATATTACGTAATAATATTACCGTGTTAAAGAAGAGTCTTATTAATGTCTAATAATATTAAGAGTATAAATCTTAATAATTTATCATTATATTAATGCTAAAGTTTTACGAAAAAAGAACGAAGGTTAATTAATAAACAAAAGTATGTTTTTTAAATACGATATTATCGTTATATAAATCTCTACTTCCGTTTAACCCCGACTTAATTATAAAAGATTATATTAAGCATATAGCTTAGCATACAGCTCAACTACCTAGTAACTCGCATAAATCTCCGGCTTCCGTGTTTTAAAATCTCGGAAGCTCTAGTTCCCAGCAATTCGCAAGCTAATACCTAATTAGGTTGTATAAGCGAATATACACGTGATTAGCTAAAGTAGTTATATAGACCTAGAAATCCCCTCTACAATTGAATCATCATTCACACCAAATCTCTTCTTTTCACGCCGAAGCTAGGACTATACCGGCATAACAGTCTTACGGTGGACAGCTGGAACCGAGTATAAATAAATAAATGAACGAACTACAAGTAGTTAGGAGAAATATCACACTTGTTTCCTCAATTCAGAGCTCCAAGTCCGTTGAGTGCATAAGTGCAAATGGTAGGTCTTTGTTGCCAATGATTGTCTGGCCAGCTGTTACTCAACGAAGCAACTGGACTACATTTCCTACCCCTGGATGGCACTATACATGCTCCGAATCTGGATACACCGACTCTAAAATCAACTTTAAGTGGCTCAAGCGTGTGTTTAATCCACAGAAATAAGGACGTGCTAACCTGAAACTACGGGCACTGACTTGTGACGGCTTTGGGACCCACGAGACGCTTGAAATCCAGGAATTTTGTTAGAAAACAACATCATTTTATAATTAACGGCTCAATATTTATCGAGAATCTCTTTTCTTGCTATCCTCTAATCTAGTCGAATAATACGTTTGCTAGAATACAACGACGACGGCGAGATTAGCCTTGCCGAGTTTATTAGCGATAATAGTTCCTAGTATGCTATATTTTCGCGTAGATAAGGAGCGGAGGAGGTCGCCTTCAAAGACCTGATAAATGGCATCAGCAAAAAGATAGCGAACTATAGCAAGATACAGTTTTGTAGAGAATAGGCGAAGCGCGGCAGCTTGTAATATTTTTAGGTAGACGTCTAATAAATCTAATATCGTCGAGCTCAAGGGGGCTATTAACTCGATGTTTCGCTAGTACCAGAACGCGATCAAATGCTAGGTTTCTATTTCAGATGTTTTGAGGCATTCTTTCGATACGGACAACAAGTCCAATAAGCCTTGGGAATCGACGTTTCGGAAAAATAAATGGTTTCCTTTACTCGAGGTTGGACCCCGCAAGAGCTTATTGCGTTTGCACCGCTTAGATTCTTCTCAAAAGAGGGGGAGCTACTAGATGATAAGGTATCTTAGAACGACACATCTGCGAGATAACAGATCGCCGTTGAACCTCACCAAGTAACAGCCAATGACACGGCAAGGAGAATACTTGCAAAAAGAGTCCAATTCCAGGCTGGTAGAAAGGTAAATGAGGCTTCACTTAGCTATGACATTGAGGAACGAGATTTGTCTCACGGCCTTTTAGTCACCTCAATTTTTCGAGTATTATAACTACTATACACTTTATACTATCGTAATAAATCGCAACAGCAGGTGCAGACTATTTAGAATAGCCAAGACTTTCCAATTCCTCGACCGCAGCTTCGCAGAATATTTCCAAGTAGCAGTCTCGTCTTTTAACTAGGACCACGTCCGCCAGTTACTTCGAAAACAGTCGCAAGGAGTGACCCCCCAGTCAGGACCCACAAAACTTTGATCTTAAGTATTGTTACTTTCAACAACTCCTTTTCCGTGCTGTCATGTTCGTTCAATACCCGGCTAGACGGGACGCGTGTTGGTGTGATTAGTCGATGCTATCCTGTGAAATTCGAGTTCCATGGCGCCCTGCTCGCCGAAATCGTAAGGGCGTCCAGTGGCACTGTTGGCCTCAAAGTCGATGCCCGTGCCTCCACTTGTGATTCCGGTTCCTCGTTGTGTCTTGGCGGGCGTCCCTTCCCCATAGCTCCTCTGGCTGCTGCCCTGGAGGTACTTTCTTGTAAAGGTCCGGCTAACCTCTGGTAAGGCACTGATAATCACGCCTGTCGCAACTTCGATATGGCTAAGTGTCGCTATTAAGTTTACATTACCAAATTGCTTTGTAATCAGGATAATGCGGACCGTAGAGACAATGACAACGATCCCTGCGAGACTAAATACAAACGAAATGCAAATTCGGGTACGCCTCTCGGTAATAACTAATAGCGCCGGAAACGGGATAATGATGAGCATAATATCGGTGGCAATATTAAGCGCAAAAGTCGTCCAGAAGATCGCGTCCCCTGTTTTATCCCCTTGGCCGTGGTTCTGCGGCGAGACGCCCAAGACGAGATTTGGGACGAAAATCGCCACGAAGCTGACACAGATAAAGCAAAAACTGCACTTTGCAAGTTGAGCGGACCGATCGAGTTGCTCCGTCATTCGAAGAAGGGAGACGCTAATAGAGAACTTGATTGACCATAGTGTAGTATAGTAGAGCAAGGCAGAGGCAATAAACACCTAGCAAGAGGGTTAGGGCTTTCCTAGAAAAGGCGCAAGATTATAAAAAGATAAAATTTACAGTACCTTGAGAGAAGTTAAGGAGAATCCTAAACTAGACAAGTATATCCCTGTAATGCCGACTCCTGTCAAGGATGTTTGCAAGACCTGTTTAGTACGACAGTTAGCTCTAAATTCCACGGAATTTCTTATTATAACTTACAATAGACGTGATAATAATTGTATCTGAAAGATTCCAACGAAACCCACGCTCTGAGCGTGATCGCGAATAAAATCGAACACAAGTTATCACGCACGAGATGACAAGGCTGAGGACGATTGTAACCTAGAGATGTTGAGTTTAGCAGATATTCATGAGACGTGATACAAGAGCCGTGATGGACGAGAAAAATGGGCAGGCAACACCTACAACGTATGGTGCTTTGGTCGACATTTCTCCACGGATGGGTAAAAGTCAATCTTTGTGCATGTGAGATCTCATACTAGGTTTCCCCAGATCAGTGGGCCACTGGAGGTTTAATAAGGCCCCAACCTTAATGAACGACTCAAACTTGAAGCATCCCCCTGTGGCTTTCCAGCAGAGTCAGTGTCGAGTGGCGGGTCGGCTGGGGGCGTCGTTGGCAGGACGCTTTAGGCATGGTTCGACCGCCGCACTGACTGGTTTTGGGTTTTGTTTGTTGGCAATTTCCGTGCGCTAAAGTTTGCCGGCATCTGCCGCTGGTAATCCAATGACGAGCAGGAATTCTGATTAGAATTTTGCGGCTGAGACACGTTGAGTCGGTGACTGTAACTCGCTGGCGGGAAAAAGTCATGATCACTGCATATATTTCTTCTTCAGGGCAGCGCAGTGGAGCGCAAGAAGTTTGCGCCTCCGGGGTGCCCGGCCCGTGTTTCAATAGAACTGCCTAACAGGGGACAAAATTGCTGTTTGGGTGCCTCAAATTGGAGGAAGACTCTGCTCTCAGCGCTGCAAGTAGGTTCCTGTCGAAGTCCTATCGAAGCTGACTCGAGTAGTCTACAGTTCCTTGGATCCGTTGGTGGCCTCCTACCTAAATCACCGAACATGTGAGTGATTACACAAACATGCTGAAGTCCCTGCCACGTTTCATCCGTCTAGAGGTCTTCGATGCTCCTTTGCTCACACCTTTCTTCACTGCAGACAGCAGTATCTTATACTCATCCAACCATTCTTGCAACACCTCACGGTCCGACTTGGCTGTGGCATCCAGAACAGCTGGATACTTGGCTTTGGCTCTATGTGATGGACCTTCGATCTCGATGGCGATGCTCTCGGGCTCAATCGTGTCATTCGGTTTGACTCAAAAACTGTTAGCAGACGTTCCAGAGACAGACATTCCAGAAACACTGACTTCCCTCCTCTTCTCATGGACAAGTATTTCTGTGCAAAAACTCACATGTGAAAGCTCCTCTTTGGTGGGCTGATTGAGTGGGACTTGCGTTAGATCCAAATCCCTTGTAGCTTATGTAGGTAGACTTACTTTTCCATTGTGTTCGATGGGTATTTGCGGATTATGCTTTGCGTTCCCCTTTCGTAGAGACTATCAGGGTTGCATCGTGATACTCATCCAAATGCTATTTCATTTCAAGAAGCAGCAGCTAGCAGCAGCCAGCCGTGGCTTCCCTATTGGGAGGTCCGGATCCCAAGCCATTTTACCCCAACGAATCTCCTGCAGATATGCCGCTGAGAAACAGTAAATAAAATCCTTCAGGATTGTACCATAATGGCTTCAAACATTGTTTGCGTGGAGCTATTGCGAATATGATACCAATTTACGATTTTTAAGCTCTGCATTATGCTTCAAGTACAGCAGTTGTATGTCCCAATTCGTGGATAACAATGGAACAGTAGAAATACACCATGCCTCAACAGTACCTTTGTATTCACATTACAGTATGGGAAAACTATTACTTGACAAAACAACCCATACCAAGGCACATCATAAGAAATACAATGTCCTAGATAATCGAAGAAACTCCCCCCGCACCTTCATGCTATTCACTACGCCCTAAGGTTTTAATTGAAATTAGCTTTATTATGTTAAGTAATGCCTCATATTAATCATCGAAGTTCTTATATACCTAAAAAGTTAATGAAGTAAAATCCGCCTGAATGCTAGGAATAATCGGTGTTTTTAAAGAGTATTTAAAATTTAAAATCAATTGGGTTCCCTTCTATACTAAATAAATCACAACTACTCTTAAGTAAAGCTAACCGACACTTTGTCTTCTAATACAAAGGCGAGAGAATTTTGCAGTTCCTTCTGCCTAGCCTCCCTTTGTGCCTTTACATCCCTTGCATCTTCGAGGATGCGGTTCAAAGGGGGCTCAATTAATTGATAAAGTTTGGGGTTAGAAAGGATAGTATCCGCCAGCAGACCTACATCTCCTGCCACGTGCATCTCTCGCGGCTGCTGCCTTCCTTCTGGCCGTGCTAGTATTATCCACAAGGAAGATGCTGGTGTATGGGAGGCATACCGCTAGCGACGATGACCTTTGATATTGGAGAGGAGGCTGTGTCAGACCCTCAGAAGACGATTTGCGATAACTAGAGGTTCCAGTCGGGTGCAAGAAGTCCCATCTGACTAAAGTAGGCAGCCGCTTGACCCTTTGGGCTTAACTTTCAGCCACATCTAGCTTCAATAAGTCAAGCGAGTACCTGTCAAAGTTATATCTAACCGAGGGGACGACTTCTGGCACCCTAATCGTCGGCCCGTTTCCCCCGAGCTTTCCTTCGTTATTAGGCCTGTAACTACTAGAGTGGCTAATAAGCCAGTCAGTCAGTCATTAGCTGAGCCATTTCTTTAACTGACTGGCTTACCACCTATTTTACGACTGACTGACTTAACTGACGAGCTAATCAGCGGCTAATAAGTTAAGGGTAAAATGAGGTTATTTAGAGATCTAAGAGTATAGTATTCTAGCACTTTCCTATCTGACTAGCACCTCTTCTCTGCCAGTTTTTTAAGCACTCTTAATGCCACAGCATCACCCCCGACAGCTGAGAACTATACAGAGTAGTCTGTTTAGCGCAGGAAGAGAATACTCGCTTACACTTAGAACTTATAGCGGGGATACATAGAAAATCAAGAGCTATCTTTGCAAGTTATGGCCACTGGGCCTCACGAGCTAGCTAAAACTCTATTAATAGAATATCAATTAGTGGTTCTTTAAGATATAACGCTAATTAATCTTTCCGGCTTAATATTCGTGGAGCTCGTGACGTAAAAGTTATAAGTAGTGCTAATTGCTCAAGCATCGTAGCTTTATATAACTTAGGAGCTTTAACTTCTAGTGATCTCTCTGTCTGAATCACTACTTCTGACTTATACTCTGCCTCCTACAGCCTACGTAGGCTCGCCTTCCCGTCCTTAACGAATCGAGCATTATTCCCGATCTAATGTTGCTCAAAATAGGCATATTTCCACCGAGGATAAAGCACTAATAATGTTATTTAAGTAATAGACGTATCTGTTTTGCTATAGTACTCTTGTGTCTTGCTCTATGCCAACGTAATCGAGCTTTAGATGCTAGGGTGGTTATTAAATCGGCCGCTCTTTGCTTGACGTTCTAGCTCTTTAAAGTGTGCAAGAAGGTGCTCAAAAACAGGTAATAGCTCCTATAACGCGCCATAAGATAAGTGTCGTACAGGCACGGGCTGATGCTCGGTTAGTTGTGTGCTATACTAGTTTTAGATTCTACTAGCGTATATCGCTTTCAGGGGAATAATATATTCCCCTGATTTCCTTATATATTCTAGATAATAATTAATTACTTTAATTCTCCTTACGTTAATCGCAAGGCTTTACTCTACTTTTATACTATAGTTATAAGCCCCGTGACAAAGTTATTAAGTTAGTATTCTTCCTTTTATACTTTGTAGACTTAAGTAAAGTTATTAACGTAGAATTAGTAAGTAGTAAATAACGTCGGCGTTTCTACTTATTAATAAGTGCAGTTTATACTGCTATTTTCCCTTTAACCTCTCTAGAAAAGGGTCAATCGAGCACTCGTACTTAATATTCTCTTCTCCTCTTTAATAAATCTATTAAAGCCTCGAGAGAGTAGCCCTCTCTTCGCTATAATAGACTTAACTTTAGTCTCCTCCTCTAATAATCGTACGCCGCTTAATTACGACAGGCAAACCTAGACTTTATATGTTAGATTTTGACTTCGGTAACTCGTGCCGATTCTACGCTGGAGAACAGCCGAAGTAATCTCCACTGCTTACGCGGCTCGGAAATTACTCTCGTATTCGATTACGTAGTCGAAGCTTCTAGAGAAGCTAATATTGTATATAACTACCGAAGAACCCTTATAGCTCTTCTCTCAAGCAAGCAAGCAATCTACTTTGTCTCTAATCACGTGTTCGACCACTGCGCTTCCTCTCTTCTGATTGGCTCACCTAATTTCACATTATAGTACTAAGCCTTTAAATCCTTTTATATCTTTTATAAAGTATAAACGTTAGTTAATCTAGAGCTACTAGTCGCTCTAAATATCTTCGAAAACGAGCCTTAAGTATAAACGATTAACGAAGTGAAGGTATAATAAGACAAGAAGGCTCTTGATTTTAACTTTAAAGAGTAAGTAAAGTAGGACGAAGACTAACGAGTACCTGAGTTTAAAGGATTCAAACTGAGTATAATACTTCTTATATTATCTAGTGTTATTATAGTTACTTTAATATATATTACCCTAATAAGGGAGTATATTATAAAACATGTATAATAGTTAGAAAAGGCCCGGGTTTATACGGCAATATATAAGTAGATTCAAGAGACGGTTAATCCTTTAATTTACTAAAGTGCTATTTGAGAGTGTAAGATTAAGGAGGAACAAAGAGTAAAAGAGTTACTTAACAAGATAATGGACGAATCGAATGACTTATGATTTTAGACTTTATAAATGCTCCTTAAGGTATTAAAGAGAAATTACGCTCCTTTAGAAATAAGTAATATTATTAAAGCTTAAATTAAATATAAAGAGAAGCTCGAAATTGTTAAAACAAGACAAGTTAATTTTAAGGCGTGGATTTAAGAGTAGTAATTAGCTTACTAAGATGCTCTGTTATACGACATTTTAGACGTTAAGGGCCCCTTAGCGATTATCAACTTTATTAAGGCAGTATAAGAGAAGCTCGTACTTGAATAGGCCCGCGAACGACTGTCTAAGGTTTTTAAAGACGATACTCTTAAGGTTATTCACAAGTATACGTTACTTTAACACGTTAATTAGTTATTAGCGCTTAATAAAGAGTCTCTTACGGCTACCGGAAGAAACAAGACGATTAGATTATATATTATACTTAGAGAGAGATCGGATACTTTAGGAGCACTACTAGTATTAAGGACTCCTTCGTTAAATACTTCGATTAATACTTGCCCTTATAAGGTGAGTTCTTATTAACATAAAGCGATTAAGTGTTATAGACTTCGATATTACTACGACGGCTTAACCGGGGACAAACTATATAACCTATTATTTATAGAGGAAATTAAGGAAACCTAAATTAAACTTAAAAAGGAGTTTCCTGACCTTAAACGAGTAATTAGTAAAAAAGGGTAAAAATAAGTAATAATAAAGGAATTACTAAGGGAATAACCTCCGAAAACTCCTTGTCTTTTCTAATAACCTTAGCAAAAGCCTTAAAGTTATTGAGGTATCTTAGTAATATTAATATATATATAATTAGTCTAGAGTTACTTAATAAAGCTCTCGTTACCTTAGAAATTTATGTTATTATTAATATAGATTGACACTCGCTCTTAAAGAGCACTTTACTTAACAACGGCGCTGTTACTTATTTAGTTAATTTAATTACTTTATTAGAGCTTAGAACCTTTATTAAATTAACTAATAATAATAGTATTAAAGCCGGAACGTCGAGCCTTATAATTAAGGGTTAAGGTACTTGTGTTTTTAAGGGTACTCTCTATAGCCCCAATAGACTAAATACCAAGGACTTGAGGCTTTCTAGCGTCGCTGTCGTTAAAGGATTTAATATTAATATTATTTTAGAAGCTCGTTTATTAAAAGCTAGAGTTTAATATAATAAGTTAGATTACACGTTACGCGTGAGATTAGCTAAGAAGAGTATTATATTAAAGTAATTAAAGCGACAGTTTAACTTAGCTTTCTTTAAATATAAGCCTTTTAATTACTCTTTAGCTCCCGTAATAGCTCCTAACTCTTTAATTCGCCTAACTTATACCTTTTTAATATTCCCCACGCTTTAAAGGAGCATCCGGTAAAGCTTTTAATTAAGTCGACGATATTTAAGACCGCGGCTAGACAACGCTAGGTTATAGCACTTATAGGCAGGGCACTTAAGGAAGGAAGCGTTAGAAAATTTAATAAATAATACACGTAACGTCGAAATCTTAGGTACTACTTAAATTAAGTGTAAAGAGTACTCTTTAATTATCGTATAGTAAGTCGTTAGTCGGAGACCTTCAGAGAAAACAGCCACCCGACCTTTTTATTATATTTCTTAGGATTTATTCGACTTCTTTATTAGATTTATTAAGAACAGCTAGCTCTTATTAGTTAAAGACTAATATAATAGGAAATTTTATAAATAACTCTTAAAAAACAAAGGGTTAATCGTAGTCTTAGGAGTTCTTAAACTATTTAAGGCGTAAACGAGACGTTAATTCGGACTCTCGATTTATAAAATACGCTAAGATAATAATACTTCGGTTATAGGAATTAATAAATTAATTAAGTACTGTGAGTGGGATAAAGCCCACTAAACCACACAACAAGAGAGGTAGCATGTAGTGAGGTACGGGAGAGACTCTGAGTGTAGGAAATCGCGGATTGATCAAATCTAAAGATAACACATATCTTAAGAGCATGAAACCTTGAGGGAGTAGAGGAGAAAAAAGTGTATTTGATAAATATCTGTAAACGTTCTTGGTTGTTGAGTTGATTTCAAGTGTTGAGCTCTTTTATGTGGAAAGAGCTTATCCGGTCAGGTGACAAAGGAGCTACCAGAGTCTTCCCCACCACAATATAAAGAAGGTAGCCCAGAAATTTAGCTTAGTAAATAGTAACTACCCGAGCACCCTTCTACCGTATTACGACTTAGTTAAAAACACTAATAAAGCGACGAAGGCATAAATTAAAGAGTACTAAGAAAAGGTTAGATTTGTCTTATATACGGCTATTATAATTAGACTAGACGTAGCTTTTACAACTTTATAACTGTCGTAATTCTTAATAAACCCAAGCTAAAAGCACTTATAAGCTATTAATTAGATAATATATTACTTATTTAGTACACGCTTTTTAGGGATTGTTTATAGCTGTTAATAGCGCGAAACGCAGCTTATAATAGCGTCTAATGCCTCTTTTATAAATAATTTAAAAACTAAGCGTTTTTTATAAGGGCTTATTATTCTTTTATGTAGGGGTATTATACTTTAAAAAGTATTTAGGCAAGACATAGTCACTACCTCGACTATAGAAGCTAAGCTCTTAGGGGTAAAGCGAATTATAAAAAAGGTTATAGTACTATAAAGGCTCTTTAGAGAAATATACCTATCACGTAGAATACTCAAGGGGTAGAGAAGTAAGAATTGGTGAAGTAGTGGGGAGCAGAAGATTGATTGAGAAGTGCTCTGCCCTCTCGTTGAGAGGGAGAAAGGTTCGCTATTTAAAGTAAAGTAGGTAGGTTTAGCTAGCTGTAGGTGTGCAGGAAGCGCACCTGGCCGTTCAGTGGGCTCGCGTAAGAGGTGCCACTAGTCATATACAATCAAGTCAGGTTGAAGAGCGACACACGTGATTTTCACCCCTCTTAATCACTTGTAAATATTTTCATTATTTATTAATTAAATCAAACGCAAATAGGCTCAAATTAAAGTTCTAGTATTTAGTTGCTCCACCTTTGTTTTTAAGACAAGCTTCCTAACGCTGTGGTATAGAATTACATAATTTCAAAAGGAATTTTCTATTAATCTTAGGCTAAATCTCTTATAACGCTAATCTCATTTCTTATATTAATTTAACCCTGTGACGCCGTTTAAAGATTAAATCCTTAATATACTTCTAAAGATTCTTAATAAGATTAAGATTAGGCGATTATGCCGGCTACAGTATATAATAAACTTGTTTATTAGTAAGATATTTAGTGATAATCTTCGTAGTATACCACGGCGTATTATCTTCTTATATAATAACTTCGTTTTTATATTTCCTCTTTATACTTTCGTAGAATAAAATAAAGTACTTTTGAAGTACTTATTTATATTGTCTTATAGTTATTGTCTCTCCTTTTAGTAGTATATATAACGGCCCTATCTTATCTCTATAGAAATAACTCTAAATACTGACTGTCGTCCTTTTACTCTTAAACGTAGGTCATAGGTTCTTATTAGCGTATTCCTCTTCTCGACTAACGCCACGAGTTACTTAAAATGTCCTTAAATCTTCTTTAACTTCAAAAGTAACCTTATCGCTCTAATAGACCTTCTGATTATTCCTTTTCTAAGCTTTTTCCCTTTGACAGTGTGCCTGACGTCTTTTCTTATACTCGTCCGTAAGGAAGGGATTTTTATGAGGCCGGCGCTTGGCTTTTTCGTGTAGTTTGAGGATTATTACGATTATATAATAGTTAAGCTTCTTGCCGGATTTGGACAGTGTTAATAGCACTTTGAGGGTTATTCTTATATCAGTTGTTATAGTACGTATAAGGCTCCTTTCTCCTTAAGGAGAAATTTTCCTTATAGCCCCCCTTCCCGGCTTATTCTTGAAATTAATAAATAGTGTGTAGGTCTCCCTATTAAGGAAGGTAACAATTATAAAGCGAGGGTATTTAGTTTTAGTATATATTTGACTCGCGTTATACCCTTCTTTATAGAGGGTCTAAATTCGACATTTTTGAATCGGAGTAAGCTCCTTGCGATTAGTCTTAGGTGTGCGTGCCATAATTTTAAATTTGAAGAGATTATATTAAAAGGTTGTGAATATATTTACAAAAGTGTGTGTGTGAGAAAGTCGTGGGGTTGCCCCGCACTCGCTTAAAAGTGTCGCTCTTCAACCTAACCTGATTGTACCGTGACAATACCTTAATGTGGAGTGCCCTTAAAACATCTTTTGTAATAACTAATAGACGATTAAGCTTATAATTAAAGAGAACTAGCGTATATTAACTAAGCTTAAGTACGTTAATATTTAAAATATATAACTACGTTAAAAGTACTAAAAAGGTAATTTTAAAGTTATATACTTGCCTACAAATAAGATATACGTAAATAACCTTACTAAAAACCTCTCACGCCAGAAGTTTAAGACTTTTGTTATATTACTTAACTTCTAAGACGCTAAAGCGTTAGTAAAAGAGCTTAATTAAAGCATGTAATTAATAATATATAAGCTTATACTTTATCATAAACACACTCTTTTGTTTTCCTTTGTATTTTTAAAGTACTTTTTAAGTTAGTATAGTCACGTTAAATAAAGTCTTTTTAAGTTATTAAAGGGTAGGAATTCTATTTTAGCCGAAGTTATAATTAAACTAATGTAAAGTAAGTATATAAGGGCCCGTTTTTAAGCTGCTTATAAAGTAGTAAATTATAACTTTAAAGGGGCACGTTTTTAAGCCGTTATTAAGTCGCGAATTAAACTACTAATAAGTCCACTAGCTCTACTAGTAACTCCTTAATACGGCGGCGGCGGGCGGCCACACTGACAGCACTATCAGTAGTAGTAGCAGTAGTAGCACTAGCACTAATAGTACTAGCACTAGTATTAACCTAAACGGGTGGGAGGATTAGGTAGGGGGCGAGAGCAGGGGCAGGGGCAGGGGCAGGGGCAGCGGCGGGGGCAGCAGCGGCTAGACAACTAAAGTTAGTCTCTTTAAAAGCTATTACAAAGACGGAATAAATATACCGGGGGCAATAAGAGCCTCGTAAACCGTGGCCTAAAGGGATCTTAACTATTACTTAAAGTTAGCTAAACTCAAAAACATAAGATTTAAAGTCAAACTTACGCAAGTACACGAGGCACTACGCTTCTCTTCTAAAAAGGCGGCAAAAGCTACAGTAATAATAGGCCTAACAGGACCGGCGTAACTATAATTTTAATTATTGTACCGAAGGCACCGGGCCAAGCTAATAGTATCTTAACAAATATTAATAGGGAAGTTACCTTTTAAGGCAGCTTTAACATATACTAAGCAGGGGACCTCCCTATTAGCACTTGCCTTAGCACGCCGGCGGGCGGGAGTAGTAAAGGTGGCAGGGGCGGCAAGAAGGGGCGTAAGAGAGGGAGTACGAGGGCGGCGAGGAGGGGCGGCAGGCTGTTATAACTAGTTAGTGTACTCTAACTCACTTAATTTCTTAACTTATTAACTTAAATAACATTAGAGTTAATCTTAAATTAATAAAATATAAAGGAAACGTACCTTCTTTATTACGCGAGTAGTAGCAAGGTTAACGGCACAGGCGGCGTTAGTAACCTTATAGCGAGAAGAGACACGACTTATTTTAAATTTAATATACTTATAAAAGGAAGTTATAATAGGGGAGCAGTTACTTATATATTCTCGTTTAAACGTTTAATATGTTTACTTTAATTACTATTTATTATTTTCCTTACTACTTGTCGATTTACTATTATTAGTTATATATTATATGTCGATTTCCTATTATCTATTATGTTTATTAAGCACTTGTTTACTTCGCTAAAGCTTAGTATTATCCTTGGCGAGGGGGTGTGTCGTGTAAGTTATAGTAGGCCGGCTAAGCGAGCCCAATTAAAGGCACTATGGCCAAAGCGTCCGCGAGCTCTATATTTAGGGAGCTCGAATAGACTATACGTAAATAATACAACAATTAATTACAGTACTACGTATACCTTAATAATACGTTAAATTCGCCTCTGTGGAGCCTCTAGGCGTGCTCTTGCACGACACTTTTTTACTACACTAATAAGAAACGTAAAAATAATTGCGACCACTACTTAAAGTAGAAGGCCGTATATATCATTATAAGTACTTATTCTTACAAATACTATTAATAATATAATTAAATATATATTAATAATAAGCCACATATTAATTATAAGGTAAATAATTCCCCTATTCCCTTCATAAGTATGTTCGTATTATAAAGAACCTTACCCTCGATTTTGAGAAGTGGCTCCGCTAATAATTAATGCGACCCCAAGTAAGCTCTAAAGGATTATAAGTTTAATATTCTAGCGGGTATTTAAGTCTTTAAGGATTAGATTAAGAAGCATAATATATAGGATTCCATATAACGCGTTTCCTTTAAAGTTAATAAAAAGGATTCTTCTTAAGTTTCTTCTCTTATAAGTTCTATTCCTATATTCAACTTATTATTAATAAACTAAGGGACATTTAAAGGAATTCGAGAAGTTCTATAAGAGCATAATGCGTTTAATTAGTAATATATTTAAATTCAAGAATGCGTGTATTACTCTTTAACCTTAATTTAAGATTAGGCCCGAAATAGACCCGAAACGTCTCTAAAGAAGCCGAAACGTTAACTCCCGGACTCCCTAAAGTTTAACGGCATATAACTTTAGTACGACACTTAGCTAGCGCAGCTTTAGCTCGTTCTTGGCGTTAATAGCAAAGTAATTAGTGATTCTTAAGCTCAATTTGCCTTTATGTACCTCCGACTTGACTTCGGACTAGCCGCCCTTTACTTAAAGCTCCTTAAATACGCTAACCCTCACGAATACGTATAATTATCATTTAACCTTAGATTAACTTAATGAGTATAACAGAGTCGAAAACAAGGTTTAGCGAGCTAAGGCAAAGCTTTATAAGCTAGCTTAAACCGGTAGTTTCCACGGCTTCTTAATTTCCTTTGAAGTAACGCTTGGCGAAGTAGGAGGTTAGAATTAGGACAACGAGCAGAAAATCGATACTTTACGACCGTACCTTTCCGAGTACCTTAAGCGCAAGCTTTAAGCGCACGACGTATTAAGTACTACCCCTTTAAAATACTTTGATTTTATCTCTTTTTACAAAAGGTACGTATCGTAATCAACTTTCTTCTTCTACGACTACGCATGCTCTTAGCAACCCTTCTAAAACGGCTCCGATTTAGTACCGCCCTTTGTACGACTTACATAAAGCCGATAAGATAAATATCTCTCGTATTAATACGATTAATACTTATTCAGCCTCTAGTTCTTGCTCTTCTTCTCTCGATTGCTGTCGCAGTTTCTGATGCGGATCGATTAATCACTATGTTTCTGTTTGCTCAATACCTTCACGGCGGTCCGAATCTCCCCAAGAACCGGTGCAAATACATTTAATACGACCCACCTCTCGGAATGTGGTCCGATTTTAACCAGCTTAAATCAATCGCATAGTTTCGAATCTTATACAGTTACGCCTATTGGTCTATAAGTAACGTTAGCTCACAGGCGACGTAGCTTTATGGTTAAAAGAGCTAGAACGAGAAGTTGATATTATGGGAATCGATATTATACTCGACACTTTATTAGAATATAGGTACGATAATGGGATTAATTTAGACGAAGAATGGGAAGGGTAGGAAGCACGAGGACGAGCTTCGGTTTCCTGAGGAGGTAGTGTAACGATAAGTATACTTCAGCTAGGTTAAGGGTCCGGAACAGGTCCGACTCCCCTCTGACTCCTTATATATATGGCTCCCTCTTGTACAGTAGCGTTGTAGTTTTTATATTCTAAGTATTAAGTCTTCTTTTACGTACCAAGTCCCCTTGTGTCGTTATACAAGGGACTTATTGTAGCCGTTTTTAGTATTCCTGAATTATTTATGTATATGTATCACATCTTTATAGCTAGGGAAATAATACTTTATAAGGAGTTATTCCAACCGCTAAAACACGCCGGTCACACTGATAGATGTTTTGTAGTAGGCTCGCTTATTCGTTGTAGTGTTAATGTTCTAAGAACACTAAAACCTCGCTTTACTGTTTATATGTAAATAAATCGTCTAAGTTAATGAATTAATTGTACTACAACTACGACGGCAAAATATATTGCATCTAATTACACTAATAAAAGAAACGTCCGCCTAACGAGGAGTCATTGTATACGTAGCAGGTACCTTTAAGTCTATGCAATTACCCAATTCGGCTGGGCAATTACTCTTTCTGCACGTGGCAACTCGAATACAAACGTTTTCTAGGCTTCGCTTGTTTAGGAACTGTCCGAAAATTGAGCGGCTTCACTTGGAAATTCGTGGATTACGTTTTGGACGGAAGTCGGCAGCAGTCACGACGCTAAACATGCTCACCAAGCTAAAGCTGTCTTACATGACTCAGATGACGAGACAGAAAGAGCCAAAAGAGATAGCTTCAAGTAAAGGTTGAGTTCTCTGTTTTCCAAAGAACTTCGCACCTCGCTGCTAATACTGTCCGCGTTTTAGCAAATTAATTATTATAAAAATGTATAAGTTAGTAGCAAGCTATATAGAAGATTTGTCCCTATTTATAACGCTAACCTCCGTGGGTTGTGGCTGCCGCCAGTGCAACTATCCGTTTGAGATCCTCGTTCCTCCAGTCACAATCTAAAAGCGGATGCTGTAGACGTCAGTAACGTTTGTTTTTATTTTTTATTTTTAGAAGATTGGGTCTACTCACAGACAAGACCTGTTCAAAGAAAGCACGTTTCAGTGACACGACCGCACATGTTGGTTCCCTTACCACTTCTTGGCCCCGAGCTTCAACCAAGTCTTTACCCCTCATTGAGGCTCCTGTGCTTAGTCATGGCTTTGGACTGGAGTTCGACATACTTACCTGAGGGAGGGCAACGAAGTCTAATGTTCCTCACTCACGTAACCTGTCGAATATTTCAAACTATGCCAAGCTCGCCAGCTTCACAGTGGGCTCCATGGCTGCGATGTTTGGACAGATGTTGTTGAATTGGAGATGGACAATTTAATTAGCGAGAATCTAGAAAGACACAGTAATGAAATCGACGCTCTGCGTAAAGGATTGATTCATCGGCAGAGCACTCGCGGTCCACGCAGACCTAGCGAATCGTTACCGCCAGTGCCGTTACAAGGTATTGCTAGAGTAACGCTCAGCTCCAGTCGTAGGTCGAGGTCCATGAGCTCGAGGAGTCGTTCCAGGCGTACGATAAAGCTTCATAATTATAAGTATCTGTCTGGAGAGACGTATGGATTATGCTGCTAACCAATTTGTCGTGATAACGAGCTGCTAGATCGAGTTGGAGAAGGCGGGTTTGGGAAGCGGCGATCGGTCGATAGCCGTAACTTGTCATTTCAGGAGGCAACTGGGAAAGGTTTGTATCTGCACTGCTAATGTGGCAGAAGTTTGATAAAGAGCGATCGGAAAAAAACGACTTTGAGAGTTTGAAAAGATCATAGGTAGGCGTTTCCCGCTAAAGAGCAACTGCATGGGTCTGCAGCTGGGCCTGCCCGCCCCCAAATCTTGCTGAGCCACAGCTCAGCCGCTTTCTCACCGACTTGTAGCACGGATAATTACCATGCAGAAGAAAATTTGCCCGGACTCGATGCTTCAGGAGGAGTAGAGTAACGTCGTACCGTCATTGGAAAGTCGTGGTAGATGAAAATTGCTCTAGGGCAGGCTTGGAAGAAGGATTGATGTTGCTGAAAAGATTCTCTACACAGCTCCTTCAGGGAATATCTATCCACGCCAAGCTGGTGACAAATAGATCTACCTGTACATGGAGCAGTTTAGGGCTTTGATATGCCAAGGAGGTATACTTTGTTTTCCCTGGATCTACTATATTTTGGTGAGAGAAGATGGTTCGGGCGGGATTAGGAGGTCTCGCTTAGAAAAAGGGGAGGGGCAGAGAAAATTGCCAAGTTCCTCGCTAACTAGTAAAATTACAGGCCCTCCCAGCGTGGTTGCAGGGCGTCGCGATTAACCGATCTCTCGGGGAGTTCGGGATCCACTTCACAGTAAAAGGAAATCTCGGACGAACGCTGGGCCGATGGGATGGATACCCCGGATATTCTTACCCTTTGTTTTTTTTTTAGAGCTTCAGCCCTGCACTTTCAAAGCAAAGTGGCTTAACTCTGCATCTTGAAGGATTCAAATTTCTTGGCAAAGCCATTAACGGTTGGTGCGCCGAACACGGGCTCATGTTGTGGAACACAAATGAGGGGAAATACTTCTAGGTGGTGGCTTAGATGAGGCTGCAGAAACGTTAAGCTTAAGCTTATAATAAGCTTGTCTGCCCGTTGAAACATGACCTCTCCGCTGGGGCTCCTCATTGCCTTAAAATTTTTGCTTGAACATGATGGCGGCTGCAAACTATCTGCGTGTGCTAGCTTTCGCAACTTTCACGACATTTGCGTTAGCTGTTGATTCGGATTCTTCTCTGAATCCTTTCTCTGAAAGTGCTTTTCAGAATGGAAATGCAAGCCTCGATGTCCCTTCGGGGTCTTTCTCGTTCCCTCAATTGATACCCAGACAGCAGCAATGTGCTATCCCTGGTGATTGTATGAAGCCCCCTCCTTTACTCATCTTATGATTACCAGGTAGTTACTGACTAACTTCTAGATGTGTGTCCAAGTGGACTTGGTTGTTGCGCTCCCACCGAGAACTGTGTAAGTTGAGAGAAGGTTGGTTTTCCCCCTATCGAGCGATGACTGATGCATTGCCAGATGGCCAACGGCTGCTGTGGGAAGCAATACGAAACGTGTAGCGGAACGGGCTGCTATGCTACTGGTGCAACCTGTTGTAGTGGCTATGTATGCGCGGGGACAGACAACTGCTTACTCGGCAAATGCTGTCCTAAAACCTCGGAAACCTGTCGGGGGACGGGATGTTGGAAATCAGGCGCTGTTTGCTGTAGTGGCGGCAGCAGAGTATGCGACAGTGGAGAAGAGTGCTGTCCTAACGGTTGTATGCCCGCCGATGCGGGGAATACGTGTTGTGGGCAGATATACTGCAAAACTGGGGGGTTTTGTTGCCCTGGACAAACCAGATGTTGCCCTGATGAATGGACATGCTGTGGAGATACGTGTATGCGTGATGGCTTCCTACTACGGTGTTTGACTAACGCACTACAGGCTGTTCTCCAGGCACAAAGTGTTCTGAAGGAACGTGTGTCAGTCCGTCGACGTCCAAAACACAACCAAGTACATCGTCATCTTCCAGGTCTTCATCTTCCAGGCAGGCGCCAACTCAATCAAGCCCAAAGTTGAGTACTCCGAAATTTCCTACCTCCTCATCAACGCCGACTTCGACAAAATCCTGCGTCACTTCAGTGCCCAGCCCCACTGGAGCAGCAATCAATAGCCTTCCTGTCATTGAGTTCATCTACATCGACACCGAATACGAACCCTTCGGAGACATTGTGAAGAGTATGTGCCTCGGCATGAAAAGAAGAAATGTGGTGGGAAACCAAGATATTCTCACTTATGCAGGCTCCAGAGACCCTTGCTACAAGGACCGACGGAGCGAGGTGAAATGTGGTGGATGCTGTACAAGTGAGTGGCTCAAGTTGTCCTTAAATTCATGATTACTGACATGATGAAGACTTACTCAAGGACTCTGGACCCTTCAAAGGGTTCCCCACTAGCTGTGACGAATATCCATTCGCATCAACTGTTGAAGGCGGAACGGGAGCTCACAAGAGTTGCGTTGTTGGCTTCCAGAACAGCTTGCAAGGAGGCAAGCTAGGCCCATTTATGAGCAAGCTTGCCTATGGACAGCAGTTCATAGTGCGCATCGTTGGGATCCAGTGTGCTGATGTTCAGGAGTCCGATCTACAGGGCTGCGTGAATGGCGGCTTGAAATTGAAGCGTCAAGATAGTGTGGGCCAGAGTGCCTCGGGCTTCACAGGTAAACGCGCATATTGGTTTTCAATCTTGGTGTAGGACTGACAGTTTATAGACCTGGTACGAGCTGTCGACAATAGCTCGAACACCAAAGCAGCGATCATGCCACTGCTAGATGGAGGCGGGCAGTATAACGTCAACCTTCTCCTGCAATCAGGGAGTGTGGACTCGGTATCGGTCTACAGCAATGCAGGGGCGAGATTAGACGAGTAAGTTCTTCGTTTCCTCATCCGTCCAATATTGGTGACTACAAACTAAATATTTGTTAGCGGTTTGATATCGCTAGGTTCTCTATCAAGCACAGGCAGCTCCTTTAATTTCGACTTGGACTACGAAGAATACGGCGTTGGAGTCTTTGCGTACACGAACCAAAATAGCATCAATGTTTCTTACTCGGTCACCGTGACCCCGAACACAGCCTCGGCAACCGGGTCAGGCGCAACATCTACATCTACTAAGAAGTCGAATGCGGCGACGCTAGGCTCAAGTGCATGGCTTTTGTTCTGTTCTTCTGCTCTTCTTTGGTTGTTTCATCTTCAGCAGTAATTGAAGACCAGCATGTTCAGAAACTTTAGGAGGCATTACATAGGATGGAACGCATCCGCCCACATCTCAAAGGAGTTCCACGAGTTTCATGAATAACTATTAATGTCCGGGTATCATTGTTAATTACCAGCACTTCCTACCACTCTGTACTGCACAGAAGAGTTCTCTGTTTAGTGTATTGAGCAAAACTCAGAACTAAGTAATTCCAAACCACTTCAAATCAACACTTTCATGTACAGGCACCGTATGTCCCACCCCGGCAGCACTATACGCCGTAAACCTCGTCCCATCCCCGTACACCATCTGCGTATACTCACTCTGCGGACTATCCGTCACATTCTTCGTCCAACTAACTCCTAGAACCGCACTATACTCCGTCACCTCCTCCGCCAGGTTCGGATAGTTGACGAAATTATCCGCCGTCCCATGCCATAGCTGGATTTTTGGATACGTACTATTGAAGGTAGGATACATGGATTTGACGACAGACGTCCATTGGGAAGGCGTCTTGTTGATCTTGCCGGCGGCGCAGGTGGGAGTAGCGGTGGTGGGGGAAGAGCCAGGGGATCCAGCAAGACGTCCGGCCGCAACGCCAGAGTAGCCCGCGATGAGGTCTGGGTAGACTGCACACATGACGTTTGTCATCATTGCGCCGGAAGAGGTGCCGGTTACGAAGACCTTCTTTGTGTCGGCGTTGTATTTGGTGAGGGTGTACTTAAGCATGTTGGCTAATCCGTTACTGTCGCCGCCACCGCCGTGGGAGAGGGTTTTGGTGGAGGCGACGTCCCAGCAGTAATTGTCATGTGGGCGGAGGGATAGATGACTATGAAGCCGTTTGTGTCTGCGAGTTGGGGATACTTTTTCATTTGGTAGTATTGTTGCCCAGTTCCGCTGCATGGGTGTAGCTTTTTTTAGGCCACAGCTAAATCGACATACGTGAATAGCTAAATCGACATACGCTAAAAATGTATTGACTTGGTGGGTATTATTTATCAACCTCGGTACGCCATACTAATTTGTACTGCTTAGCAAGGGCCACCTATGTATATCATAAATATTCATAATTATGTAATTATCCCGAGGATTAAAAATTGAAGCTATTTAAATCAATTGAAAAGATACTTCAACACAACACTACTATTATAGCTTCTATTCCTCAACCTTGTGGCCCTGCGCCCCCTACAGCAATTTACAGCGATATTGCTATTAGATTTACTGCATTTCAAGCATATACGAAAGCAAATGGTTATGCTCTTTGATCAAGGGATGTAAGGCCATTTCGTACATTATTTGTTTGCGACCACGCAGGTAAATACGACTCAAAAGAGAAGCAAAAGGATATACATTCTTTTAAGAGACGATAAAATACTAGTTTAAAGAAGTGTAATTATTTAATAAAGGTTACTCTTATAAAGAATAAAGTCCTAGAGTAGTGGGGGATTAAGGTTTTAGAGGCTATATACAATTACGCGACCTTTGCTAATTCTATAGCTTATCCAGCACAGAAAATTACTTCTACTCTTATAGAGATTCGTGCTTTAATTAATACCTTAGCTAAGGCTAGTTTCCCAAACGCTTAAATTTTGTCAACCCTACGAGAGGAAGACTTAAGTGTTACGTTAACCTCTAAAGATACCTCAAATCTTATGGCAAAAGAGCGTACAACACAGTTAAGCAGGAAGACCCCTATTTAATAGCTTATGAAGGTATTTTATTATAATAATAATTGTCTGCTATTTAATTAATAAATTGTATAAGAACTATAAGCCAATGATTTCCACCCTTAATACTATTCTTCAACCAGTCTTTTATAACGACTCTTCTTCATTTACCCTACTTTACTCAAGCTTTAGAAGTAGTATTTCGATGTTTTATGTTACGGCTGGCAAGAGGTTGATACGGCGAGTTGACTTTAGCTTTGTATTAAGGCCTCTAGCTACGCTCAGAATCGAGAAGAAAAGACTAAAAGGAAAGGAGAGCTTTTCGTAAGGGAGGGCTCGAGTATAAATATATAAAGGACCCTCCTAATAGGGCCTAGCGCCGTCGAGTGCCATTCACGTCAACATGTCGCAGGCTCGCCACCTAGTCTTCCCTATTAGGCCTAGCGCCGTCGCATAGCCAGCGATGTTACGAGCCCGTGTCGGTTAGAATACGAGGCGCATCGTAGGTCGTAACATTTTACTCCTTAATTATATATACAAAACCAACCAACTTAATATGCCTTTACTAAATATATATGAAATAACTAGGAATAATATAATCGTTTAACTTAGGTTAGTATTTCTATTAGGGGAGACTTAAATAAACTACACATAGACTATTACTTAACTTCGGTCCTTAATACTTAAGAACACTATTATAAAGCTAGTTTTTATTATGACAAATAGGGAACTAGCTCTAATAAAGTATTTGGATGCACAATTCCCGAATTCCCCACATCTCCTTTGCCGGTGGTATGTTAATATAAACGTATTAGTAATGACCAAGAAGTATTTTCCGGGGCCTATTAAAAGAGAGGATAAGAAGTGGTTACGCTACCCAAAGTTCCAAGTATTTCTTAGCTGCTGGAATACGCTACTAGCTAATATAATAAAGCAGGCGTACGATAAGTTGCTTGAGGAGATGAGGGTCTAATTCCCGTTATAAGCGATGAGTTATTGTAAAAGTACTTGGCTCTTATGAAAGGAGAAACTCGTAGCTTTTTAGGTTAACTAATTAAACTACTTTGGGGTTACTATTACGAGTAAAAGCTTTGACTTCTGAAGGCCTGAGAAGGTTAATAATGCTATCTCCATCGGGAGAGTTTCGAGGCGGCTTCTTTTCGATGGGTTGATGGTCATTCTGAACTCATAGAATGAGCAGCTAGATACAGTACAGGAGAAGAAGTGGGCGAGGCTGAGTTAAATCAGGTGGAGGACATTTATTCACATTGTTAGCTCTCTTACTAGCGGGGCCGGTTGATTGTATTTGCCAGGTCCGCTTAAGATCATTTTCGATTGTCAATCAACCAGTACTGGCGGGATTTCAAGATGCTTTATCGCCGAGTCAATGGCGCCTTTGTGGATGCAAACGAGTCAAATGAGGTCGTTAAGGTATGTGACCCCATCCTACGCTGCTCTTTTATCGTATACTGATCCTCCGCGCGAAGTACATCAACGGCACACTGAAGGTCAGGTTCGAACTGGGCACTACGTCCAAGTCCAAGCCCGTGGCTGGACTAGACGACCTGCTTCTCTTGCTCGTCGAGCACTGGGCTCGGGATGAACACGTCTTTCCCACCGAGGACGACCGGCATTACGTCGCCACGATCCTGCTATTCCAATCTTACACGGGCTGTCGACCCGCCGAGTTCGTCCACTCCTCGAAGGGTAAAGCCAGTGAAGACCCTCTTGGGGAAGCAGAAGAGACTATCAAGCATAGACGACCGACAGAGAGAGGAGATGAACATGACGCCAAGGGTGCCAACGCTGACGATGGCCTAGAGCACGACGATGGTAGCGATGCTGGTGGTGGCCCTGAGTACGACGATGGCATCCTCTTCGACTCTGATGACGACGACGTTGGCCTCTATGACGAAGGCACAGACCAGAGCGCCGACCGCGATAGCGGATGCAGTAGTGATATGACCGATGATGGGCTCACCCGGGCCTTCACGCACATGAGCATTCGCTGCGACCCAGGCGCTCCAAAAGAGGTACCCAAAGAGGTGATGGAGGGCCTCTTCGCAGCGGATCCAGAGATTGTAGACCTCGAGCGACGATTCAAGGCCTTATCTACCGAGATCAAGTGGGAGCACAAGTTCATCAAGCGGGCGCTGAAGGAGAAGCGAAAAGAGCACGAAGACCTTCGCAAACAGCTCACGAATGCGAAGAAAAGCTTAAGAACCGAGATCGAAGACGCATACGGAGAGTGGGGATTCGGCAAACCTGTGCTAGGGCCGAGCTTTGGAAACAACGACATTTACGACGGACAGGGCCAAGGCTGTACAAATGGCCATCTTGCAGAATTTGAGGACTGGCGCCATGATTTCGAGCAAGACGCCATAGGAGAACAGTGGCATGTACACAGTATTTACCTCCTGTATTGGTGCCAATAGCTACTGACAGATGTGCAGGAATGCTGAAATCAGGGTTCAGGATACACCACTTCAATCAGTGTATCCGACTTCGCAAGGCATCGATAACCCCGACACTACGATAAAATCCACTCTTCATCACCGAGTCGAGAGCTACGGAGCAAATGCTTGCCACGAATGTTCCCTCCAATTTCCGTATATATCTGCACTTAACACTCACGCCAAACAAACTCAACACGCACCGTACGCATGCAACTGCGGTGGCACCTTTGCCAGATTCGATATTCTAGATCGCCATCTTCGGACATCTAACCCCCAGAAACTCTATCTATGCCTATTCTGCTCCAAGCACTCTGGGCAGGGATCTTTCAAGCGCCTAGATAATCTCACGCAACATCTTCGGGGATACCACAATCACGAGATTTCTGTCGAGTCGCCCGATCATCCGCAACCATTGGCGCTGTTTTGTTGTCCCCACGAAGACTGTTTTTATCACCACGACGGTTTCGGTGCTCAGAAGTACTTCACAAAGCATTTGCGCGAGGTGCATGACGAGAGTTTATACCCCTGTGATGTTTCGGGTTGTGGTAGAATTGGTGGCAGAGGGTTCTTTAGAAAGAGAGATCTGATGAAGCACCAAAAAGGTCATCTTGATGTGGATTCAGACTCTGCGTTGCAAGTATCATGAATTTCAGCGCCACAAAAGTCAACTTGTAATTTCCTTTTACGTGTGTACTATCCGATAGCGTTGCCTAGGGAATCTTTCTACTGTCTGTATCTTTGAAAAGTTGTAGACACGAAGCTTAGTCAGCCTCCCTCCCATCCCAGGCAGCGCTATCACATAAGTCAGACACGGCAGAGCAGCCTGAGAATACACTAAGAGACTATTTTAGCTCCTAAAGGGGCTCGTTCTGGGGCTCCCTTAATGCTCAGTTACACTTTCCTCGTCTTGTCTCCAAACACAGACCCCACTTTGGCTCTATTGCGACCGAGATTCCCCCAGAGCCATTTTAGACCCACATTCGCTCAGACAGGCTGGCCAATAAGTCAGTAAGTCAGTTTTCAGTTGAAGATATATTCTCAACTGACTGACTGACACAAAAATCGACGTAACTTATAACTGACTGATAGGAAGTTCGGGGACTGATAAGTTAGTTCCAAAAATAGAATATATTAGACATTAAGTAAGACTGCTTTGTAGGCTCCTAGGAAGTTAATTGCTCTCCTATTTACCCAGTTTTTAAGCATTCCTGGTGCCATAGAGTCTTGCTAGATAACTGAGAGCTCTCTACAGTTGTTTGCTTTGCGCAGGAAGAGAATATTCGCTCGCACTTAGAGCTCATAGCTGGGATGGCTAGAAAATCAAAGGCCATAGCAGCTAACTCAGGCCATTCCTTCTCCTTCTCTTCTCGTTGTGAGGTTTAAAAGGGTCGTAAAGCTCGTTATATTAAGGTTCTAGTCGTTTGCACCGGTCCGTAATATCTTTGGCTCTGCAGACTCTTCTACTGTCGGTTTAGCCATCATCGCCGCCAACACGTTCGGGACAATTCGTATAAGCGCATTAGGTGCTCTTCTATCGTCATCGTCGCTCAAATCGATAGGGGATGTGTGAGAAGAGGCCATTTTAATAAAGTTATCGTGATTATTCCGACAGATACAGAGATTTGGATGCGATCCGGGGATTCTGGGGTTCTTTAGAGCTCGGCAGAGTCACGATTCTAGCCAATTAGAAGCCTCAATTTTGGCTAAGCGAGGCGGCCGCCCCTATCAAAATGTATCCACGGCATCTATGGGCTTCAAAATCAGGGCATCCATACTACTAAAACTCAACCTATTCGGGAATTTTTAATATTTGAACTTATAAGCAACTGATCAACTTATTACTAACTGACTGACTTATCTAATAATATATCTCAACTGACTGACTGACGTTGAAGAAGGTGGCTTATTTAGTTGGCTTAACTCAACTGACTTGTTGGCCACCCTGCGCTCAGATACACCGCACAGGTGGGGGTTCTGATGCAGACGATCAAAACAGCTCAGATTCCTCCTCGACCGTACGGGCGAAGATATACAGTCCATCCAGCCCGCGACAATATATCTCCAGGTCTCGATGAGAGTATACCTGGCGGAACTAGCAGCCAACTACGAAGCGGAGAAAGCCTTGCCTAGAAAGAAAGGGGAACATGTCAAGGGCTCAAATCAGGTGACTTTATACTTTTATAAAACTATTCACAACTTTATATTAGCCGCACGAGCCAACTCGTAAACTAATATAAAAGACAGATTTCCTTAAGAATCTCTTCTCTCCTTGTAATCAATCTATTTAACTAAGTCGTAATTGTCCACGAACTTGCACTCGTCCCGTGACATTAATTACTATAGAAATAATTATGATCTATTAGTCCCCGACATCGATTATAATCCTTATACTAATAAAACCTACTTCTATAACTAAAAACAGACCCCGCCTACTCCTCGACACAACGTAAACACTTTGTCCCGACTAACTCTACTATAATAGCCTCTAGTACTCCCCAAATTGATACATTTATAAACTCAAAAGCCCTAAGAGCTAGATTAAAATCACTTGTAATAATTAAATACTTCACGTATACTTACCTTTTTATGAACTAAGCTATCTAAAGCGAAGAATCTTACCGAGTAATATAGGCATTACACTAACCTTAGTTTATTTACGAAATTAAAATCCTTTCCGAAGTACTTATCGACTTAGAAATAATAATTAAAGAACTTAAGAGACCTCTTTCAACCTTTTCTTAATAAGCCAAGGAATCTAAGGCCTAACACGGCGAATTACTAAGTCAGAACTATGACTTTATAGCGACTCACGCCTACGTAGTAAAAGAAAAGGGTATTATAACTAACGTACTTAGCTTACAGGCCCTGACTAAGAAAACACAAACTTTGCGTGCACTATTTTACTTAGACCCTCTAAAGTTTTTAGGAAACGACCTAAAGGAAGTACTAGTGTTCTTCTTAAAGTTATAAAAATGCTTACTCGAATCTCATAAAAGGGGCCTAGTGCGTCGCCTCGAGCCGTAAACTGTTGGATTTCATGTGATCCAAGAGTCACGTGAATGCCGAAGGCTCTAGAAGCCTTGATTTGTAAACACATAGAAAGCTCTCGAAGCTCTCTCTCATGTATATAAACCTACTCTCACTTTGCCTTTAGAAGAGTGAGGCATGCAAATAGTCAAAATGTGACATAAACGGCGTCGGCTCGGGCACTATACCCCTTTTCCTTCGATTCTTAGCGCATTTTACTTCGTAGGCTCTCCGAGGGTTAAATAATAAATGTTAATTATTACTTTATTATTTTTCTTTTAATTTAGGGGCGAGCCCCCTACATACCTCATCTTATTAATTTATTAATAAAATATTAATAAACTATCAAAACGTTTCAAAAACCGTTGAATTTCTCTAAAGTAAATCGATTTATTGCTTATATTATAATATCTTTATAATCACGCAGGCTATTACAAATCTGACTAACCCATCTTAAAGGCCTAATTAAAATAATTATTTATTAACTTTTTTATTAACTTTTTTTATTACCTTAGCCCTAATATTCGGCTCGATGCACAATTTTAAAGATAAAGTCTAATTTAAGGTTTATATCGTAATCTACCCTTTTCTTTAATCCTTAATATCTTTATAGCTACGCTAGCCATTATAAATCCGAAAAGCGCATTTTAAAGGCCTTAATTAGGCGATTAATTTACACCTTTTTCTATTACTCTAGCTTTAATATTTAAGTCGATGCACGACTTTAAAGAATCGCCTGGTATTAAAGTACTAGATTTGTTACACATCGTAATCCATTCTCTTCTTTAATAATTAATATCTTTATAATCACGCTAGCTATTACAAATCTAAAGAGTGCATTTTAAAGAGCTTAATGTAACGATTAAATTCTTACTTTTTTTATTAGTATAAGTTATAAACTCGTCTCGATGCACGATTTTAAAGATATCGCCGGATTTCGTTGAGTTTTGGTGTTCTTAGCTAAGCTTCACGTGTATTTTTTTTCTTTATTACTAATAAGAAGCCAAAGAAATTCCTTGGCGTTCAATTTTTCCGATTTTCACGCATTTATCCTTATAGATTTAATTACGTGCAGGAACTCTTTCCATGATTACGTTGCACTAGGCAATTAGACCCTCGTATTAAACAAGAGGGCCTAGAAGTTATTAACTTATCTCGAAATCAAGCCTTTGAAATATATAATAGATTAAAAGAAGTTTATAATATATAAGTTTATTTATTTATTTATATTACTTAAAATTAAATAGCTTTAAAGTCGACTTCGCGCTAGCAAATCCTGCTATCGAAGAAGCTCAAAATTTAGCTCTTGAAGATAGTGACGATAATTCTAATATTTATATTTAGGACGATGAGAATAACGATTTAGATGAATTAGATCAATATACTCAAGAACTAAGAGCTAATAAAGCGTTAAGTAATAAACCTTTTATATATCATATATACTAATATTATAATAGTCTCGACCTCTTACTTTTTGACTTCAAAATAAAGATAAATACCCCGTATTATCTTTAATAGTTAGAAACTATTTACAAATTCCGGCTACTTTAACACCTAGTGAGAGGTTTTTTAGTTAAGAGGCTCTTATTATTAATAATCTAAGAAATCGACTATCAAAAGATACGTTTAAAAAGATTGCTTGAAAAGTTGGGGAGTTATTAAAGAGAAAAAAACAGAAGATTGTGACGATCGCCTCACATGTTGCGGTACCAAGGAGACTCAGGGGTTTGGGCTAGGTTAGACTAAGACCACCTTCGGTGGGGTTTCGGGGGTGATTCGCATGTATATAAGGAGGACCCCCCCCCTCAGACTCCTTAAATTCTGTATCTTCTTTGTTTCCCTCGTACCAGACCTATAATATTACTCCTGCTATACTCTTGTTCCTATACTTGACTGCTAGAGGTGTTGCGTCGTTGCAAAAATAATATAAGAGAAGAAGTTAAAGATATAGAAAATAATAACTTATTCTTTATTAAATAGGTTTAATAGTTAGTTTATTCCTTGTTTAATTGTTTAATTATTTAATTATTTAGTTTATTATTTGTTAGTAGTATTACATATATATAATATTGTTATAAGTTAGTCATTAATCAAATTGATCTAGATTAACCTAGATTAATTAATCTAATTCTAATGAAATCAATTAACCTGATTTTTAATCGATTAGCTTGATTCATTTTGCTCACGCTGTTAAATTAATCCTTAGTTTCGCACTTGGAGCAAAGTTAATAATATAGAATTAGTATAAAGCAGCTGACATTGTCTTTTGTTCTAATACATTATCTCTTTTTCCTTATATCTCTATTTCATAGAAAGACTTAGGGGAGCGTTTGCTTTCATAGATATTAATGATTGCCACTCGATATCTAGAATCTTCTATATACTGTTGTGTATTTGTCACTACTCTGCTGTTCTCGAGTACTCACGTAAGGTGGCCGTAACGTGAATAACTCATATCGTGTGCTCGCCTACTTCGTACATGCCCAAATGATTCCGGATTTCACGTCTGTGCTTCCTCGACTTCTTAGACCTAAAAAGGATAAAGGTAGTGAAATCTTGACCTTCTATTAGACTATAACGTCCCACCCCACCCTTCCGACCACCCCTACCTTCCGACCACCCTTTTACACCAAAAACAGCGTTTTTGAGGTATTAATATCTTTACAACGAATTAATAAAACTTTATAATTTTTTTATATTCATATTTATTAGCTCTTATTAACAAGGTTTACAAGAGCAAATGTAATTCAAATCATAAATTATTACATAATATTGAACTTAAGTTTTTACATACAAAAAACGTTAAAAGTCACTGACTAATAATTTATTGAACAATTAATGTAATTATACAAAACTTGAAATATGTAAAGATTAAGTAGAAATCTTAAAGTCCTAAAAGTTTAAAAGCAATTGTATTAGTAGTAACTTTTTTTTATTAAGTAATTAATTTCTCTTATAGAAACTTTTTGTATAGTGCTTTTTATTTTACTTAATTATACAACTATTACTAATAGAATCAACTTTAAACTCAGGAATCCTAAAATATCATATAAAAAATACTTCTACTTTAAGTTTTAAGTTCTTATATTATTATTAATAAAAGTTATTAGAAAAATAAGAAAAATCATTTTTACACTAAATTTATATAAGAGAAATATTGTGAACTTCAAATACTTAGTTTGTAATATGACGTAATATGAAATCATTTAAATTATTATTATCTAAAAGACCTTTTAAAAAATATTCCAAATCTTAAATTTTAGCTTATTTCATTAATAATTAATAGAGATATTAATTATTCAAAGTGATGAGTTTTGGTGTAAAAGGGTGGTCGGAAGGGTGGGGTGGGACGTTACCCCCTGTTCTTGGTAGAACCTTCGAGCTTCAGCTAAGAACTGCAGAAAAGTCCGGACATCTTTATCATGCTCACACTCATCAAGTGCGTCAACGATAATGTAAGACTGATGTAATCGCTCTGTAGATTCGATAGTGGACTGAGAACAGGTCGATGCCGCTGCTCCGAGGAGGGGTAGGCTCGCAATATCACTCCGCTGTGTAACGGCATCACTGATATACTGTCGAAGAGATGGCACATTGAAAGCGAGCTACACCGCTAGACTTGTAAATAACTTGCTGGCTTTGAGAAGAAGAAGCTGGGTCCAAGACGCTTCTGCTCATTGTATTTGCGGGCGATAGACCGTGCGAGCTAGCTGCCGCAAAAGTGGAGAAGGCGCTGGCCAGTCTCTGTACTGGTGCTTCAGATTTTGGGCTAGCTTCCTTCAGCCCCGTCCCGAACGGAAATGGTGCCCCCGCGCCTGGCTGGGTGTTTGATTCGACACTGTCCGAGACCAAGAAGAAGGCAAATGTTCTACCAATCATGCTCCGCTTGTTGTTGAGCAGTTGGTGTGGCCAGATTCAGATATTCAGCCATCAGCCGCGTCGCCTCCATGAACCCTTCACTTCGCTAGGAACTTAAAATCAATAAGCAGTCTCCATGTCCCTGGAATATCGATGCCAGATCCCGGTTTTCAAATTTCCGCAAACGCTTACCGAAATTCCAAGTTCAGCGTGATGTCACGTGATCGATATACCTTCTTTCTTTCAATTCTCATTCCCCAGGTCCGTTTTGAGACTCATTCGAATCAATTCTTTGGGTTTCATAAGGCGCTTTGTAACCGACGCCTTTTGACATGGCTCTTCTCTGATTTTGGGTGAGGCGGACGTTTGCCTAAACCCCGATGCAGCATAGCCACAACCCCAGCCTTGTCAATTCCGTCTGAAAGCAAGCGAGCGATCATCGACATCCCTCATCATCAATCCATCCTCACTTCGGACTTCATGATATCGCACTCCGCTGGCAACTAAATGGTTGGTTTTGGCTAGCAGCTAGTCCTCTCGCCGTGCTTACCGCGATTTTCTGCGCAATGCAGCGTGGCCTTGACGCTCTAGAGACAAACACAGCACGGATTCGCCCCACAAGGCTATACCTCTCTATCCATCGTCAGGTCCCCCCAGCATGAGGAGTTTGGCCCGGAATTCATCGTATATCCATAGTCCATCTCAGGCGTTCTTATTCACGCCAGCTGGTGTATATAAATCTCGGGAGGCCCTCGATATAATAGAGTTCTTTTCTCATCCAAACTTCCTTCGAGTTCCTCTAGCCTCGTCCATCTCGTTTATTCTCTTCTCCAGTCACGTGGTGTACCTGATCTATCTACGAACCCTTCCTCCACCTACTCAGCACTCCTCCAAGCCGCACGCTATCCTCCGCGGCTATCTTGTGACATTCATACAGACGAGTACCACTGCCCCCTATCCCAAGAAGCTCAACAGCTATCCTGTCGCAAGAACCAAAGACGCCCAAGCCCACACCCTCTCGTCAACCACAATGCCCCAAAGCAACACCTACTCCACCACAGCCGTGGATGGCTCCGCAGACGAGTGAGTACTTGCGATGCACCTTCAATGCCCTATTCCTCCTTTCCTTGCAATATATCTCCGAACACTTTTCAAACCCAAACTAACCCTTCCATCTCTATCAGGTCCGCTTACACCCCTCCCCAACCTCAGACCCCAGCACAAGTCGCTGCCAACAAAGCACTTGATCTCCAACGCATCAATAACTTCATGGCTGACACTGGCCTTGCTACTACAATGGGTGCTGCATATACAAAGAGCGAGGAATATGCGGCGGGCGTTGCGGATGCTCATTGTCGTAGAGCTGCATCGGCTATTGGGGTTGCTGAGAAGTTGTTCAAGGAAGATGATATGAAGGATAGGAAGAAGTAGAATGGCAATAAGCAACAACACCGGAGTGGAAACGTAACCAAGCTCAAGGAAAGAAAGTGGAAGGTATGTTCTCTCACAAGTAAAAGCGGAGACTTTACCACTGAACACATGCATCCACGCAGGGTCAGTGGCTAACAGCTTATATAGTCTCCATTGGTAGCTCGATCTCCCATCTATGCACCGAGTCAAGCCGTTCCTGCAAACTCCATCAGCATCAAGCCATCGATTAAGATGCAGTGGTAATTGTAGCCCATGCTCGTCCCGATCCGATCCGAACGCCAACGCTCTGCTAAAAGCAATCAATCCGTTCCTTCCAACTCTCAGCGATAGCCGGTATCAACGATACATCACCCTCAAGCCCAAAACTCGACCGCATCTCACGGCCTCAAGTCCACGATGCAATACTCAAGCCCCTCTACCTCGTGACTGGGACGAAGCGCATTCGTGTAGATGTGCTGTTCGTCAAAGGGGTAAAACAGTCCATTGTTGCTACACCTCGCAATCGCTTGCTTGCCGGTGTTCAAGGAAAATTGAAGGAAACTTACAAAGGGCTCTTACTCAGCGTACAAACAATCGCAATGCTCTCCTTCATCCTGGTCTGATATCCCAAATTGGGTATGCAGATCGACGCTACTCATGAAGCAAGATTGCGTTGGATGGGTATAGATCCCACCGAGTAGCAGCAGGTCCTCCTTCGAGCAGGACTCGAACAAAGAGTTTTCGTTGACGGTCTCGCATGTGTCACGCGTGCTCTTTTGCTCTGACACAACAACTCGCTGGATGAAGAGCGCATTCGAGATCAAAGGTTCCGCAAAGCATGCCGCATGTCTTGAGGTTGTCGCGCGTGTTAGGCTCGGCATACCTCGGGAATTCTCTGCGGAGTGTGGGAGGGAGGGAGATAGTGCGGAGAGGCTCGCCGCTCTCTAAGTATGCTGGTGGTCGGAATGTGAAGTTATGTTTGTCCTTGGAGCCCGCCATGTCTGGTTCTGGGATGCCTGGGGCGGCCTTTTCAGGTCGAGGTGGGGGTTCAAGTTCGTAGAGCGAGGTAGCCACACTCTATTTTGGTAGCTTCGGAGGGATGTTTGGAATAGTTGGTGATGATGAGCGAGAGTCAAAAGTGTCCTCGTAACTTAAAGGTTGTGATCTTATTTATAATGGATGGGTATCGGTATTCACTGCTCCCGTTCCTTGAAGGCATGATAGGCGCCGGTCTCGGGCGCGGCGTGATCCTCCTTACTCCATCTAGGGTCATGTCATGTGTACCATCCATCCTTCTCCTAGTAGCTTCCACATATCCTTCGCATCTCCTCGTCTTGGTTGGAGCGATCCCTGGAAAGCGCAGACTCCTAGTCATCCCAGAGTCCAGCAGTTCGCCTCTCCTGCTCCTCTTGCTCGGAAACTCCTGCCTAACGTGTAGCTCTTCGGGCAGCATCTCTTCTTCTAATCTCCTTGTGTGCCAGTTTCACTGCCAGTTGGCCGTTGTCCGCAGCTGCCAAAATTGTGGTATTTCCACCCACAGCCGGATCTGAGGCAGCGCGCTGAGGGGTACTAGTAGTAGCTTAGCGTGACTATTAATACCGCATTATCTAAGCGCAATCAACTCGCTTAACATACTTGATATGCGACCCGAATTTCGGATTTTACAGCCAAATCCTGCAAAATTGTATCCTAAAGTTAGTACTGTATTGTATTTGACATAAATTTGTATCCCTAGTGAATACCGCAAGCACTCTGGTGGACAGAAGTTGCTGACGGCTCTCGGACTATTTTTAGAACTAGAGGCGTTCAAATTTTGCTCCTCATCATTTGCTTTCATGGGGACCGGTTTAGGCCCTACTTAGTTTTTAAGATACCGGGCTAAAAATAACACACAACTCTTAAATAACCTTTTACCTTATACTCGAAGCTATTAAAGGTAACTTGAAAATATTTTCTTGATTTTTAGAACAACTTTAAGATAATAAATACTCAATAAATTAAACGAAATAACGAGAAGATGAAAAGGGAACGAAAGAATAAGGTAATAAAAAAGAGAGACTTTAATAAAGAAAGTATATAAATTAAGAGGATTCAATAGTATTAATATGACTTTAACTATTTGCAATTATAGTTAATATATTACGTATAAATTTAAGAATTATAAAATATAATTACTATTAATAACGGAGATTATAAGTAATCGCTCGCTCAATATATAATATATTATATAGCTATTCCTAATATTAATTTAGGAAACCGCTTATCTTCTCTAAAGAATATATTACCGGAAAAATATGAAGAAATGCTTCTCTAAATCTAATAGAAAAATAAAATCGCCTCGAGAGAATATAAGAAATAAAAGAGATAAAACCAGAATCAATCGTTCATTAACCTCTTGTGCAAACGGTTAAATAATAGACATTAGAACTCGAAATCAGGTTTGAGAGCAGGTTTGCGAGTTCGAAGTTGGACGCGGATAGAAAGAATCCGGCGCTGAGCAAGTTTACTGGGCAAGGGAGCATGTTTATGTTTGAGAGGGCGGAAGAGAATGCGAAGAAGAGTGCGCATTGGTTGAAGGAACATTTCAGTGCAACGGGGAGTGAGGAGAGGGGGCGAGGCTTCAGAAGGGGCGTGATATGATGATGGCGAGGAGGGCGGAGAAGGAGAAGGGAGGGCATTAGGATTGCCCGACTCTATATTAGTTGTTCTTTCTTAGCGTTGTGATTTTAGACTTTGATAGCGATTGAATCAAGTTCGTTGTAGATATCTCTTGTTTAGCCTTTCCAGGCTCGATTTGGCTTTTAAGAACTTCCTCCAGAATAGCAGGATGATCAAGTAGCCGAAATGTTCGAGTGTTCGAATTAAGTAACATGCTTCTCTTGTCTCCGAATTTATTGTATTAAGTCTAGTTTCGTTATTTAAGAATTGCATTTTGCATTTCAGATGGGCAGCCTAAACCCCAACCTTCTAGTAAGAGAGCCTCTGAAGATTGGTTTTGGTGCCAGGTGCGAGGTAACTTGTCCCGATCAACGTACAGCACACTGTTTATTTTCGCAAGCTTTAGACCTTCAACCAAAACAGCCTGATGGATTCTATCCAAGGATGTCATAGCTGTAGTTGATTGTTCCTGGGTGGAATAATGAGGTTCCGGGCAAGTCGCCAATTTTCGAGACCGAAGAGTAAGGTGGTCGAAATGCGATGATTATTGGCTCGATTTTTGACATAAATCTGGAAATGAGAGAACATCCTCTGACGCAATTCATTGGACCGCATAATTCGCTACATTGAGTTTGTCGCAGAGAAAGTCGCAGCCTAGTTCTGCGTTCGTCGCAGCGTTTGTTTCTTATTTCAGCCTCCATTCGAAATTTGACATATCTGTAATAAGGCTGCACCTAAAATACTCAACAGAACTCGAGACGGTACCAAGAAAACAGTGCCCAGCAAGCAGTTTTAGTGACTGTCAACAACACAGTCTTCAAGGAGAAGCGTCAACCATCATACCGTAAATCCAACCTCGAAAGAACCTTGGTTAGCCTACGATTTAGCAAACTATGCCAGAAAGCTCCGACACTGGATTTGGCCTGGCTGAAATCTTGAGGGCGGTCGCTAGAACTAATGGAAATCTGGAAAATATGTACAAAGTACTGCGCAAGACAACGAATATTCGACCACAGGTCCCAGTGATGCGAGGGACGCTTGTACCACCCCCGCCGGCACCTCCATGGGTATCTGGCACCCACAACCTGATTTCAGGCACACCATTAGCTACTTTGCCTAACCAGATTGTAGATTTGGAGAGGGACGCAGGAAGTCGAATACCTGTAAACTTAGCTCCCGAATATGTCGCCCTACCGCGTTCAACTTCGTCGGCGGAAGACCGTTACGCTTCTGACTCTTCCATGGGAAGTGATGACGAATCTGAAGACTCCACAAGATTCAAGAAGAGAGCCTTCAGAGATTTGACAAATTTTGGGAGATCATCCGTCCCGCTCACGACGATTTCGATGGCTATCTGGAGCACATATTCATTGTCCTCGCCGCGATAGAGACCACAAATGTTTTCTTCGGAAGTCCGAGAATTGACATTGCTACGCTTCGGAAGCTTTTTTCTTGTACCAACAGATCTACTTCTCTCATTCTCAATGTTCCGTTGACAGCGGTAATCGAATATGCCTCATTATCAACTCCAGATGCCCATTCGACTGATAAAGTACGGTTGAGCAGAGGTTTACACTTATCTAAATTGGACTTCCCACCGGAACTTCAGGGCAGATCCTTCTCTCCTCAGCATCTTGGTTTCAATACTCTGAGAAAGATCGGAAACATAAAATTAGAATGGACAGAGGTTCTTGAGGACCATTTGCTCTTTGACCCGACTTTGTTAATTCTGCGCGTGTACTGGTTTGGCTGGGCAAATAACAATGCGTCTTATTAGTAGGCTCCTACTTCTACACTATCAGACGTTGCTTTTAATCACTAATAAAGCCTTTAATGTGGCGCCTTCGAGTATAATACTTTTGTAGCTCACAACTTCCACTATCGATCTCGCTCCGGGCATCACCGTGACCCATTCGATGAAGAGGTCGTTAACACCTACAGGTGGGTTTTCGGAGGCATTATTAACCATGGAGCAGCAGCTCAAGACTATTTCGGCCTTCCCCTTCCTTGGTGGCTTAGACCATTTAATGATCAAGGAGAGTCGCTTCAAGATGGCTCAGATCTCCCTAAAGGCGACACTATGTAGCAAACACGGACATGTTTATTCCAGAAGCCGTTGAACAGTCTAATACAGTACACTAGGAAAAAGTTTGGCTACCGAAAGATCAGAAAGTCCCAAGGTAAAACACTTGGCTCGCTGCAATATGACCTTTACGGCAAGAAGTGTCGTCTGCCGCCCGAATGTATCAACCATATGCACCCCTCGGATCCTGACGATGATTTATCGGATTTGAGCTCTCGGTATCCAGGGGATCCTACCCAAACATCTATTTCATATAGTCGCTATCCTATCATGGCATCAAGGATTAATATTCTCGCAAACTATATGGCCCAGCAGAAACCATTTGGATTTCTGGCTTTGTGGCGGGACAAGCGGGACTCGAATTCCTGGTTTACATTTTGGGTTGCGGTTACTTTCGGAGCCGTGGCGTTGGTGGTAGCATTTGCGGGGTTGGCGGTGAGTTCGGCGCAGGCATGGGCTGCTTTCAAGGCTTTAGACTTGCAGGTAGCCCAGACACCAGCGGCTCAAGCTTCTGGAGGTTAGTGAGGATTCAACTGAGAAATGCGAGTCTTTGGAAGCAAATTTATCTCCAGCGGTATTTGGAAGCGCCTTAAATCGGTTTAGGGGCAAGGTGTTGGGATTAATGTGGTGCAGCAGCCAATCTTCTGCTCCTTATTACTACAGAACCCTATTTCAATTCAACACACTGAATCTCACAGCCATTACATTCTTGATCCCCCTCTTCATACTTTACCATGGCGTCATCCCATTTTTCTTGCCTGACAAAGTCAATGAATGCAGGTCCCACCACAAGATAATGTTCACCTTCTCGTCGAAGAACTATTGGAATCGGGTGTCTGAACAACATCCAATCTCATCACCAGGGATCGTTGCCATCGGAGCTAGCCCCATGATGCCGTTTTGCGTAAGAACCAAATATCGGTTTAGTGAAGCGATTGCCATTGTTCTGTTCCTTAAACCCCACATGACATAGTCAAATTGGCGCATGGCTCCCTGGAGATTAGGATTTTCTTTCAGTTGCTCCGCAAGAGCTACAGGGAAAAGCTGCTCGAATCGAGCTAGGCTGCCGGTGTCCACGAAATGAGCAACCGCCGCTGGTGTCCTGCAAATATGCATTATAGAGACAAATGATCGCATAGCGTCAAGTTTTGTGAGCGACCTATCTCTTTGGCTGTTTATAATAGTCCACTTGTTGAAATATTCGTCCCAAGACTTCAGGAAATTACCGAAGCTGTGGTCACCCTGCCAGCTCATTGCTCGGCACACATCTTCGATCTTCGAGATATGCATTCCATGAACGTGCAAGGATTTGTGGTCGGTGGAAAGTGAAGGTAAAATGGCAGTGCTATAGCTGATGCCAGCAACGAGGGATTGAAGCCAAGAGAAACAGCTTGACCCCTGATCAGCGGTCGGCCCGAGTGTTCCTGTGCGATGACCTCTAGGGTATGGCAGCCAGGTTGGAAGATCAGAATGGTTTTGCGATACATTCAGGCCAGCAAAATTTAGAAATGCCAGGGAGTGGTGCTTCTGAACAAGGACATGAACCACTTGACAATAAACCTCCGAGGGTGGGAGATCATAGTTCACTTCGATATCTTCGACATCATCCTCGAGTAGCGCTAGCAGTCCATATATCTTGTCTCTGATATCGGTTGCCTTCAGGTGACTGGTGCAGTGCAACATGTCGTATATATTTTTATAGCATCGAGGGTTAGCAGCGCTAACAGACTTTATTTTCTCAAATGGGCCAGATCCCACTGCCAGCGCTCTCCACCTAACGAGTTCACCGTGCTCCAGAATTGGACCGTACTCCTCAATGTACTTTTCCAAGACCACAAAGAACCAACTAAGAATTGCGTGAGAGATCGGAACCTCATGGCAGTAAATCAAGAGCTTTTTCGCATAAGCAATTTCCTGCTGTACCCACACTCGACTCCAGTAAGGATCCTCGACAATCGATTTGATGGGTTGCCAGAATTCGGGATTGTCGCCGAGATCATCGATTGACTGGATATCCATACAGAGGTGCTTGAGTCTTCCTAGCACTGCACCTGGTATCTCAAAATCGAGCCAAGTTCTGACGTTCTCAGCCGCAGCGTATATTCTCCACATGATCTTCACCTGGGAATTGCGCTCCTCGATGTTGCGTTGATTGATACAAATCGCATCGACCCAAATTCTGACCACTTCGTTCTTACGAGTCTCGAAATGACTAATGTGTCTTAGAGCTCGCTCAAGATTCTTAGTTACTAGATAGTCTCTAGTATCATCCAGCTGTATTGTAGTCTGCTCGTGCGTGCTTCCCCAAACGTACGATAGTGCATCGTACTTTGGCAAATCCTTCAAAGACCCATGAATTAGGCGTGCTTGTATGGGTGTCGATGAGTCTAATCCTCGGGGGAGCAGCTCTAAAAACCGTATTTCATCTTGAGCGGCGGCCAAAGGCAAATATGGGTAGTTGTTGTGCAGGTTCTCCATTTCATTTGTTGGGTTCCTGGCGACGGACAGAGTCGGACATCGAGGTGGAACTCAGCCCACTGTCCCGCGTTTCTATTTATAGTTCACAACCACGTGATAGAAGATTTGACTCCGTAATTTACTACTTCTGTTTTCTATGCTTAAATTTCTACTCTATCAATAGTATTAGTAATAATTACGCCTCGTTAAATAAATTAAAATTTACTCTTTTACTATTCCAGCTTTAAAACAGTGTCAACTGAATCCGGACACGTTGCCAGTGCGAGAGAATCATCAACTCCGAGGAGAATTGATAAACCTCCACAGAGCAAACTTATAGTTGAAGGAGTTCACTGCTTACCAAAGTTTGAAATCTCAGGAGCTTTTATAGGCCGCCAGACTAGCCAGCCCGCCTGCCTCTATAAACCGTCCTCCACCACATTATACCGGCAGATTTTGTCTTGGAACTATCCGGAACGATAAAGTGAGAACTCGATCCCGCACTTAAGATCTTCCCGACGATCCCTAAGCATTCCTTCAGTTACGACGTAACATAAGTGCTAGAGAGCTACGGACCGGCTCGCTCATTAGCTACCATGACCAGCCTACTCAGCGGTTACGCAAATTATAACCGGATAGCGCTAGCAAAAGCTTTCCAGAGCCAAGATATTACTCTCGACCCTAGCAAAATACAATAATCATCGACCGGTAAGATAAGCACTAATAACTCTATTTGTTAAGCAACTCGGCTGGGGTGTTAGCCCTTACTTGAGCAGAATCCACATACGACCCTCCTAATATTAAATTTCCCCTGGCCAGTCCTGTCTCTCTCGCCCACCCCCTCTAGCTTCGCGGGTACTAAGGCCTCTCATATTCACCATCTTCATGCTCTCCCTGCTCAGTTTTCTCATTATTCACAGGCGCCTGGGTGGAATAACGAAAATTTAACAGCATTTATTCTTCTAACCAACTAACTACCTGCTTTTAGTCTTGAAAATATTAGAGAGGCTGCTAATTACCTGCTACCCGCCACTATAATTACGCGAAGATACTACAGACTTCCGCCTCCTTGTCCTCGTGTCATGTGTGAGGCGCCCAGTTTATCCAGTGAAGCTTCAGCTGGAACGGGGGGAGGGTGTTGGAATGCGGGGGTTGCGAAGGGCTATGTAGTTTGGGGTTTAGGGGGTGCTGGGCATGGATCAGCCGTTTCCTGTTCGCTATCGACAACCACACGGAATCCTCGACACATCGCTTCGTATCGCTTCTAAAACTTTATCAATTCGCCACCCCTATCTTTAATGTTTTGCTTTATTAATGTTGAAGAAAGCCTCAACCCATGAATCTATTCCAGTACAGCATTTCTTACCACCCCATCTTCTTTCATCCTATCGTTCGGGGGGGTATTCCTCATCGTCAATCTCTCTGCTGCATTTCGTCATCGCTCTATTCAGTAATCATTATTGCGAGTTTCGTCAATTGACCGTCTTCATGCGCTAGCTTCAGGGGTCTCGATTAGGATCAATTGGCTTTCAAAGCCAGTGAAATGGAATCTAGGATTTCAGGGTCCTCTTGGCTGCTGTTCTGCGCCGTTGGGCTAATGGTGGTTTCGAGGGATGAGATGGCCGTGTGCGACGCCACTTTTATACCTCCTACTTCTTCTTTTTGCTTTGCAGTTCAGTTTACGTCGTTGAAGACAGAACGATGGCAGTACCACGCAGCTCAACTACATCTGTGTTGTTCAACCTAGCTCTTTGTGGCTCTGTGGCCAATCACATGAAGACTTACGGCCTGCACACGCACGCCATAGCAAGTGCCGGCTGAGATTCTATCTTTACACTTTAGAGAAGGAATGATCAAGTGACAGCAGCAAAAGGCATGATAGTCTTTCATTTTGAGTTGTTCTAACGAAAGACAAGACATACGACCTTGCACCAGCGCCCCTATTTTTCCTTCCGACCCGTACCCCCACGCCTTACTCCTCCTGCTCATCATTCAAAATGTCAACCCTGAGAACTCATGACGAAAATTGTGTCCCAATGCCTGTATATGTATTACCCCACTGATCAAGTCCTTGGGGTGATGCCTCAGTGGGAGCTGAAAAGAAAAATGACGGCTTAGTGTTCGAAGGAACGTTAGAGAACTCGGACTCGAGCGAGTGGTCGTATAGGTCGACCTCGTTGATGCATGTCGGGTACGGATGGACCTCTTGGTATCCAACCGAGGGAAAGGGGAGTCCGATATCTGCGTCGAAGCCTTGGTTATCCACCTTTACTAATGCAATTGAAAGCTGACATTTGGACCATCGGCGTGGATATGAGTATGGCTCCACATGCCCCTTCGGGCATACATGTTCATCCAAGGTGGATACATACGCAACCGTATCGCCCAGAGAGATTGGGTTCATATGATGCTTATTAAATAGGTGTTTGTTCGTGGCTCTACCGTCCGCAGGTATGTTTTTGGTGTTGTGTTGTTGAAGTACTTGTTGGGTGAGGGCAAGGGGTACTTGGCGGCCAGGCTCGTCAACTCGACCGAGGGAATCGAAGGACTCGAAGGACTGCGACGTCCATGTAGCGTTGGAGAGTTGGTATTCTCCATGATTGACGTGTCTATTGTCTTCGCGCGTTGCATGTGCTATCACTCCTTCGCTGGTAGCATCGTGGTTTGTGTCGGAGGCGGTGGTCGTATCATTCTCAAGCGAGGTAGTCTCATCACTAGATACAAGGCAATTGTCAGCCATCGCATCAGATAATTCTTAAATGCTAGCCTACCTGGCAGGATTTGCATAGCATGACGCAATTGTCGAGGGGACGGAATGCATTGCGAGGCACGTAACCGAATTGTTTCGTGAAAGTAGTGATGCGAGAAAGATATTTGGCAATCCGCAGATTGGCCGAGTAAACAATGGGAAAATGTGCAAGGAAATAACAGACGCAGAAGGGGTTGTCCAGAACTTATAAGGACAACCCAAGAATATCGAACAGCACATGGCAGATCCATGGTGAGGCAACCCAAGATGAAGTGCAATACTTAATTCTATTTGATCTTGATAAATTTCGTGGGGCAGGAAAAGGCATTTTGGACAGATTTTGTGCAACTTTCGGAAATGCGCAGATGCTAAGGGTGCAATTTGCACCTTTTGGGGAGAGTCTTGGCGCCCGGTTGTAGTCCAAACGATCCCCTTGAGGTGGAACTTGGAGGGAAAGGTTTCCTGCCAAACGTGCAAAACTGCGCCTTTTTGTGCAGGTTCTGTGCAATTTGCACAATTCGCCAAGCACCAGGCACGGCACAGCCCCCAGCTGATCTGCAGGCAAAAAAGCAAAGTGATCAATCATAGGCTGCAGAAAACGCCAAAGCATTTCCTCGTATGGGAGTGTGCTCTCAGCGAGCCCTGATACGGCAGGTTGGTTGAAAAAAGACTTTTCGGCTATATATTCATTGGTGGAAAGGAACCATGACTACTGTACTGCAGCGATAGCAATAAGCGGGGACGTCGAGAGGGTCAAGAGAAGAAGCCCACCTGGCCGCGTTTGCCAGGACCACACCTCCACCTCCCAACGCCCGACTGTGAAGACAGACCTTAAAGCTCTGTGCCTCGAGGCTGCTCCCTTCCATCTCTGCGCGACCAAGAATTCCAGCAGAAGGTCTCAACCAGAGCTGATGCACCTTCGGCTTCAATATCATTCCAAACACCCCTCAAGCCGACAACAAACACCGGTATCCCAGGAGCGTTATGACCTCAACCCCCCGAAGTAGCGCAAAGTGATCGATCGTACAACGCCAACATCCTCTCAAGTTCAAGCAAGGTTGGACCAGAAAGGTGTTGGGCAAGGCGGCCATCATCGTACGCATTGGCCAACCAACAGTGGGTCAGTCGGATCCTGGTCACGTGGCCTACATCACCTGACGCTGCATTAGTTGGACTTGAATTGGATCAAGCAACTTTCTTCTGACAAAATCGGGCTTGGACAACTCTGAACCGAAGCTGGAATCATGGCAAAGGATTGGGATCGATACAAGACCGAAATAAACACGCTCTACATTAACGATGGCAAGTCATTGGACGATGTTCGACGGATCTTGAAAGGAAGACATAATTTCGACGCTTCGTAAGTCTTATCCTCTCTTTTGAGATAATACTTTCTCAGAATTTTAGCGTAAGAGCCTATCGAATGAAGCTTGAATATTGGGGGATAAAGAAGAATAAAGTTCCTGTTAGCGTTGGAAGTCAAGCTCGTCCACGACGCAAGACGAAGACAGTCACCATTGTTGGCCCCTCTTCCGGGGCTCAATCTTCTAATGAAATCGCAAACCTGCCTGGGAATACCAACTTTCCGAAGTGAGTATCACACAGCATTCATCCCCAGAACCGTGATGAATACCTCTAATGTCAATCTATTACAGCTGGCCACAATTTAACAACAATGAAGCTTGGGCGCAAGAACTTAGCATCCCCGCCTCGAATAGAACGAGCCTACCCATGTCTTCGTTTCATAACGACTTCAACGCGCCTTATATCCCACCAAACAAAAATGTGTATTTACCTTCAGGCCAAGAGCTATTTAAGATAATATCTGAGGGCACGGAACAAGAGCTCCTCGAGCATCTATCGTTTGGAGCGTCTATTAACACTCGAGACAACGTCAACAACTCGCCCCTGCACGCGGCTATCATCAGAGGAAACATCGGTATGGCGAAAGCGCTGCTCAAATATGGTGCCGATGTGGATGCTATCGGATATAATGGCAAAAGTCCTCTTCATCTATCTGTTGTTTCCAAAACCATGGTACAACTCCTACTGAAACATCAACCGAACCTGTCACTTCAGGATGATGAAGGAAACTCGATTCTCCATTACCTTCTCCGTCTACCGAACTGGTGGAGCGACCTCGACATCCAATCTGCAATTAAATCGGTCCTTTTTGCTGGCGTGAATATCAATCTCCAGAATAGAGCAGGCGAATCCCCGTTGCACAGAATAATAGCTGAGGCTATACCGGCATCGGCAGGCTATATGGAGGTTGTTTTCGAATTTCTTAATTGCAAGCCAGATGTGACAACCCCAATGCGAAATGGTCAAGCTTTGCTTGGCGTCTTTCTGGAGAACACCAGCATATTTGAAAAAGGTACAAAAAGGTGGGTAGCGCCAGAATGGGTGGAAGCCGGATTCCGGTGCTTAGAACAATTCCTTGTCGCGGGCGCCAATCCGAATATTACGTTTCATTCCCAGCCGTTACTTCACTACTCTCTCGAAAGCTGCAAAATTTGGGAGGGCAGGCTGTCGGAAAGCTGTCTTATGCATCTCATCGAAGAAGCCGATCTTGAAGTTCCTGGACCCGATGGAAATTTTCCCTTGCACATCGCGCTTTCCAGGAGGCAAAGTCGCTGGGATAGAGATTCATCCTTTCCACATTCCAAGGTCACGTCGGCGCTCATTGCTCGCCAGGTCGATGTGAACAAACCAAACAGAGCGGGTGCGCCTCCATTGGAAATATGGCTTAGAGGCTATCGACCACAACCGGCCCTCAATAAAGTCGTCACACTTCTCGCGAATGCAGGGGCATCTAGTACGATAACAACTACAGACGGCAAAACCCTTTTTGACCTTCTTAATTCTAAACCTCGAGAGTGCCGAGTCTTCCTCACCAGAACCCTGCTGGCAGCAGACATAAAAGCACCACAACCTGAAAACGGTACTGTGGCGGGCTCTGAATGGGTGGAACTATGGCGCTCAGCATGGAAGCCGTCACTCTGGAGCATTGCAAAAGCCAGCCTGACCAAGCTGGACCAACTGGATTCTCGGCCGAAGAGCAAGAATTTCATGGAATGCGCTTTCCTAGTCATCGCGGAACGTCTTCTGGAGAGACATAGATCTCGGCTTAAATTGGTTCTCGAGAAAAGCTTGGAGAGAGGAAATGCAATGGAGGATTATGAGGAATACTGTGCCATCTTGAGGGATTGTCGGGAAAGGAAAGCAGGCATTGATGCATCGTTCTATACTTTCTTACTCGATATCATGGATTTCTAGAGTCTGTGACTCAAATTCAGGTCCTGCCACAGACGGGAGGTATAAAATAGCCCACTGAACTTTGGCTTGTGAGTTTGAACCCACATTATAGTGGGCAGGCTCTGCTTAGGCTCTACTCAGGCACTGCTCCGGCATGCTCACCCTCGGCTCAGGTCACACAAGCAGTTCGAGGTTACTACGTCCGCAGACTAAAACGAAACCAGCGAAGGGGGAAATTAATCCTGAGTTAATCGGAAATCATTGCATTTGCCGAAATATGCTTTCCATCCACCTCTAGCACTTTATCCACTAAGGTACCAGGTAAGTTAACAAGACAGGCACAGTTACTAGTAATTGGGTTTCAACGACAACCACGCAATACGTGGGAATTAAGATCCCGCCACCTCGCTTACAGCCGACGCTCGCTGACGTCTTCGATCTCGAACCGTGATATTCTCAATGTGGTCAATGGTTTACGGCCGTTTGAACGACCCCGTTTTAGAGGTCTTGAACTAACGATCGTTTTAAGATCTAATAACTAACCGTAGTTCGTTTATATAAGGCTAAAACGAACATAACGAGGTCGTTGCCAAGAACAGGATAAGAACTAAAGATTTAAAGATAATATTATTATAAAATTATAAAAGCGAGGCTTATTATTTTATATATTATGAAAATAAGATTATTTTTATAACTCTTATATATTATCACTTATATTATATAATTCTGCTTAATATTATTTGATCTTTATTATTTCTTACTCAAAAAATAACAATAATAAAGTATATTATTCCTACTTTTTAATACTCAAAACGAGTTAAAATTAACTCCGTTTTAGAATTTTTTATTTAAACGGGCTACCGTTTAAGCTATACAAAACCAACCTTAGTTAATTTATAATTATAAGAAACGAACGTTAGTTAGTTGCCGTTTTGCCAAGAACCAGAAAACTATTGACTACTTTGGATATCCTCCAGTTATTCCTTCCACAAAGAGCAACAGCCGCAACCAAAGAGCTTGCAGCCTCCTTGTGCAGTACAGAAAACAAAACACAGATGATACGCCGAAAAGCAATGACTAAGCCGTGGCCGTGGTACTAGATCCTGTTACGACCTACGATGCGCCTCGTATTCTAACCGAAACGGGCTCGTAGCATCGCTGGCTATGCGACGGCGCTAAGCCTAATAGGGAAGACTAGGTGGCGAGCCTGCGACATGTTGACGTGAACGGCCCTCGACTACGCTAGGCCTCATTAGGAGGGTCCTTCATGTATTTATACTCGAGCTCCCCCTTACGGAGAGCTCTCCTTTCCTCCTTGTCTTTTCTTCTCGATTCTGAGCGTAGCCTTAGGTCCAAATACAAAGCTTGAGTCAACTCGCTGTATCAACCTTTGGCCAGCCGTAACAGATCCGATGTCTGTATTAAATCTCGATTCGAAGCTTGAGTCTCGGGCTCGTCCCTATTCACGAACCCCTATGACAATATCGATATCCCATCAAGTGAGATCTCGTTTTCATTTTCCCATGCTTATTTTACTGCATCTCATTAGGTCGGGGCAATGCAATGCGGCAGATATATTAGAAGAGCCCCGACCTCGACATAACAAATCATAGGGCGATGATTGCTCATTTGACTTCGGGAAACGCTGAAGCCTCGTCAACACGCCAACCGATATGCCGATAGTTAATTTGCTAGTCGCAAGTAATACTAGTTGACATCTATAACGAACTTCTGATGTACTTACAGCTGCCGCCGTTAAGCTACACTTCTGAAATAAATACAGTCCTGCGTTTAAAGCAACGAATAATACCTAAGGCATTTTATTATAAAGTTATGACGGGAGCTAATGCTAAGGCAAGGCAAGGGTAGTAATAATAGTATATTAATCTTCTTTTGTTTTCACTTCTTCTTCCTCTCCCTCCCTTTATACAATACAAATATATCTAATACTTATAATTAAAATAGGTTCAATTCATACTTCTGGATATTAACATCGCAATTACTAGAATGATAATGTCGCTAAGGCTTAAGATATAATTTATATAGTATTAAATGGTGCACTCGTCCCTTATTTGTACCGGTTTTAACGCGTAAGCGAAAATAACCTTTTACTTTTTTAAGACTTTTACTTAATCGATCTTTTCTTTTACTTCGATAAAGAGATAATCCCCGAGCGAGTTATTCACGCCAAAGGCAGCGGTGTTTATGGCGTTTATTGTATAACAGACTTTCTCGAGGACCTTTATCTTGCAGATATGTTCTAGCTTAGTAAAGAATGCCTTATCACGATCCGTTTCTTAATTATTAGTACCGAATTTGGATCTTACGATTGTGCTTAGGATCTTAGAAGATTTTCTGTTGAATTTAGAACCGACGAAGGAAATTAAGATTTAGTAGCCAATAACACACTCCTCTTTTCCCTTTAAGATTTAGGTAAGTTTTTATACTTTATTTACATATAAAAGCGCAATCCATTAATATATCTTATGCACATCGACGATTCGATTATGTTTTAAGACTATTTATCCTAGAACCTACAGTTCGTTTATTAAGTTATAATTCTAATAAATAATTGTAGTATTCTCGACGAATATAAACATATACACGGCTAACTTAGTTATATAATTAAGCTCATTAATAAAAAAAAGGGAATACGTATATTGCCAATTTTATATGAAGTCTTAATAAGGCGTGAAGTTTATTACGTAAGAACACTCCACTAACTACTCCTTCGACTACTCGTAAAAAGATTTATACGAATTCATCGCTAAGGGCGATTTCCCCAAATGGAGCTTCCAAGTGCAAACCATGATACCAAAGCAAACAAAAGAGTTGTAAAAGATTAATAAAATTAACGTCTTTAACTTAATGTTGTGGTAGGGAAGACCCTCAGTTGACTCTTCGTCACCGGACTAGATAAACTCTTTCTATATAAAAGAGGTTAATACTTAGGAACAATTCGATGATAGAGAACTCTCATAGAATATAATCTAATACACTTTATTCTCCTTTCCTCCTTCGACTTTCTATGCTCTTCAAATATGTAATATCTTTAGATTTGATTAATCCACGATTTTCTAACCTAGAGTCTCTCCCGTACCCACTACATGCTACCTCTCTTGTTGTGTGGTTTATTGAGCTTCGTTCCTCCCACAATGCACGTTTAGTTATATTCCAAATTCCACTTTCGTAAAGTAGGCGAGTTGGAGCTAACGAAAACGCTATAAGCCTATAAATTACTTCGCCGAAATCAAACAAATCTTTTTTAATCTCGTATATATAATCCTCGGCATTAAGCCTTTCGCTAATCTCGTTTTGCAAAGTAGATTATACTTGTACTTAGATACTTACCGCTACCGTGTGAGCGTTAATTACTAATAGTTACTAATTAACGTTTCGCGCGTAAATTATCGTATAAGTAATTTCTAGTGTAACGACATAATAGCGTTTCTTAATTAAGGTTCTCAACTAAATTATATCTTATTTATTATACCCATTAGTTTTAAAAAGCGATAAGTTAACTATAATAAGATATACGCGTATTTCGTTATTAACGTTATAACGTTTTTGTTTAAGATTAAAGAGGAGGATTTTAAAGCTTCGCGAGCCCTGTGAGAGAAAGTTTTCGGCGCTAAAGCTAAGGAGCGCTTTGTTTCTAATATTTCCGGTTATATAACAAATTATAAAGAGGAGGAGATTATTAAGAGATAAATTGGGATTTTTCGTAAAGTGAGTAAGGATTTGGCAAGTTAGAGAAGATGACAAGTATGAAAAGGTATCCCGGGATTACGGATTTGAAGTTTAATAGGACATATAATAAGATAATAAAGAAGGAGATGAATAGGGTTGCTAATAGAGTGAGGGAGAAGGGAGTATAGTTGAGTAGGAGGGAGGGAAATAGTGTGCTTGTGAGGGGGACGTATAGTTTTAAGGTTGTGGCGAATAGAGGGGTTAATAAGGCGGTGAATAGTGTGCATTAGACTGTGGTGATGTAGAGTGAAGGTATATAGTATATCATGATTTGATTAAAATTTGCATCGACTATCATTTTCTTGCTTTTGGCCATTCAATCGTCTTGTAATTTAGGCATTATTCAAAATTATCTCTCTCCTCGTTCTTTGGTGCCACCCCTATCACTTATCGTCTACTTATATACATCTACTATTATCTCATTCTAGCTATGTTTCTTTTCTTTTATTATATCCCTTGCTCTTTTGATGCCTATTTGGTGGATTGATTGGGCATCTACTTGTACTTGTATTAAAACCTCACTATAGCACGACATTGATACATGGACGGGCGGGAGAGGGATGGGTAGGAAGGGTAGGTAAAATCATGATCGTAGATATCGCCGTGGGGAAGCTCGCTCAATCTATCGTTAAGCTCCTCGAGTGCCTCCTTAGCACTTTCTTCGTTGCCGACTTGGAAGAACTGTATACTAATATAGTATGGTGGTGTATCGAGCTTATTAAGCTTTTTCGTAATTGAGAATAATACTTTTTTAATGTTGTTTAAAGGAACGTTATTTATTAACATAATGAGATTAAGGGGCTTTATTTTTTTTGTTAGTAACCATTTTAACCTATAACTTTACTAAATATGGCTTTAAGATATTGTGGACTTTGGTACCGGTAGGAGTCCCGCCTTATAATCGGACTCTCGCGAAGATTTTAGTAACGGTAGCGGCTCTTTTGATGCCTCTATATACTCGCCAGCAGCGATACCCTTTTCAGGGAGCCACTATTAGTAGACTTATGATTTATGAAGTGGAGATCTAAATCGTCGTCGTCGTGGAGGGAAACGATAGGTGCAGTAATAGCTAATGCTTGTAAGACTTCACGTTAGCTATGGCCAGTTATGAAGCTTAAATTATCGATAAGGAGGGTAGTATCAAAGGTCGTGAGGAAGGCGTACGGATCTTTGCCACTCGGGTGGATGGTGGCTAGTATTGACACGGCGGGCGTTGCGGGGGAGTATGATGACGAAGAAGGAACCGCCAACTCAGATGGCAGAGCACCGCACGTTGGACTTGAGGTAGCATTTGGGGAAGGCGTATATACTAGAGGAGGCTGATTCTTGCCCAGGTGAGAGGGGTTTGTGAGAAAGGTTTAAGGTTCTTAGCCCGTTACTAAGGTATTTAATTAAGTAGAGATATTGCTACTCTTGCGAAGAGGTGTAGTTTTATAAGACCTTGTGAATACAAATTTATTATATATCTGTTTAAGACATGAGAGGCCGGTGAATGCTACTAACAACCTCCTCAATGACGTCTAAGACGTTTAGTTGAACCCCTCATTTACTTACGATAATATTAAAGGATACTAGCTTTCCTTTCTTTATCGTTGAAAAGTACTTTGATACAAGGAGTGACTTATTATTATTAAAACAAACGCTTTCATAGCACTTCCATTTTGCGATTTTGCGATTTTTGTTATTATTTGCGGTGCGTACACGTGTTACGTTATGGAGATCATGGGAGCCATCTACTATCCGAAACGGACATAGCTCATAAGCAACTACTACAATGTCTGCTCTCTCCTTGAGCTGTTTAAAGAACCCTAAGTATAAAATATCTTTACCTAATATAATAAAGCTGACAAAGGGCTTTGTTGCCATTCCCTCAACTTGTTACTATTTTTATTAACTTTATGGTTATATGGCAGGCTACCGATGGTGAATAATTCGAAATCGTGTAATTTTAGTGGACTAGATACGAGCGGAATCGTCTCCTCGTCTATCTGTCCATGGTAGCTTTTGTGGAGAAAGCTCGGCATGGCCTTGGCGCGAATCATTGCTGCTTTGGGATGAACGCCTCTCGCTTGCGTGATTTGTAAGGAGAGTGCATGGGAGGGGGCAATTGAGGGCCGACGGGCGGATATGGATGTACGAATCTGCGAAATTCCTCAGATTTCCGTGATTCAAAGCTCTTGGAAATTTTGATGAAATGACCAAGAAAGGGAAAGGGACGCGCCAAGATAATTGATTGCAGTTTCAGGAGCCTTGCGAGATGAGTGGGATTAGGAAAGCGAAGAGGTGCAGCACTTGCGCGGTTCGGAAAATTACCGTAAATTCCAGTCAAGTGGTGGATTGATGAACGCGGAAACATGACTGACGAAATGTATAGTGCGACCAAAAAGCACCTTCCTGTTCGCAGTGCCTGTTAACAGGAAGGACCTGTGGTGGATATCATGGGCAAACAGTCTTCGTTCAGCACGGTTTTGGGGGCAAGAGGGTTCGAAGAAAGGGGAAGACCGACCCGGAAACTGCAAAGTGCCTTCAAATTCCTGACAACAAGCAAGAAGCCAAGTATCCGAAAGCAAGAACTGGACCAGCGATCAAATTCCAACTTGCTCAAACGAAAGAGAAGTTCTCAACAGAGCAAGAGTATCTTGTCTCGATCATCATCGAGAATTTCACGCCTGCTCAGGAAGTATTGCTGGTCAACAGCGGGAGTGGAACTGCTGCGTGTCTCAATTCTCGAGTCTGTGGCGCCTGGGTTACTTTACTTCCAGATATCGTCGCACTTTCTTCAGTGCACCTGAATGTTCTCCAATTCGCTATCAAATCGTTGGGCTACTCAGTCCTTGGAAAAGTCTCTGAAGCGCTTGAAGCATACGGGGAAACGCTTCGCTCGTTGAATGATGTCCTCGGTGTCGCTGGGGAGGGATCACTCGAAGATTTATTGGCAGTGATGCTATGCCTTAGCATGACTGAAGTACGGCCACCTCTTGAGCTCATTTTGCGGTCATTAACATTGCCTTCGATAGGTCTTACAAGGCACTGAGCACACCGGATGGGCGATGCATACCCAAGGTATCTCGAAATTAGTCCAAGAGCGAGGACCAGAGACGTTCAAACGTGGTGTTCTACATCAACTTTTCACGAGTTTTCGGATATTCATGGTACGTCAAGGCAGCTGCTTGCTCCAGTATGACGTCCCTGATTTTATTACAGGTACTTGGATCCATTCAACAACGAAAGGATTCATTCCTAGACGATCCTTCCTGGAAGACAATACCATTTATGTCTGAGCCGAAGTCTTTGATGCAAAGCCTACTGGACGAGGTTGCTGGTCTCCCAGCGCTTTTGCAGCGGCTTGATACAATCTCCATTCCAAGACGAGAATCTCAGGATAGGGAAATCTCTAGTCTTCTTAGTGACTTTTTATCTCAGATGAATCACCTTGAGGATTGGGAGAAGAATCTCAAATTGACCTCAGGGTCGAATTTGGTGTGGTGGCCCGTTGCGTCGTCCTCGGAACGCAAAACAACGTTTCCTACCTCATATGGATTTGCGAACATCTTGATTGCCAACACAATGTTACACTGTTGGAGCTTTCTCATTATCGTGCAAATATCAATAGGCAGTTTGCGAATTGTCACTGACAGGAACGACACTGGACTCCCTGTTGAGCCACGCCACCGCTCTGGACTTTCGCAAGACAAAACGGTAGAGCTCGCGAAAGATATTTGTAAGAGCATGCAATACCATCTTCAGCCAGAGATGAAGCTTTATGGTCCAGCTGCTACGTTGTTCCCTATTAATATCGCGTTCCAAGTTTTCCGAGAAGCGGGGATGATGAAAGTGGCTGCGTGGTGCGAGGATTCTATCGTTAAATTGGGTCAAATTGGTGTCCGCCTCGCACCATACGTACCGTGGATTAAGAGTAGCGAGAGTGTGCAATCAGAGATCTAAAATCACTGTTAACATAGTCTACTAGTATCATAATCGGAATCTTTTTAAAAACTATTTAATGCATGTGCTTGGTGCGAGGTGCCAGCGCACTTCAAATTATTTGAGGTCTTTCTATAGATGGAGAAACTGTATGGCGTAAATGGCCTCATCAGTAAGTGGGGAGCCAAAAACCTACAATTTGATCAGAACTTCGATGCAGACGTGTTTTGAAGCGTGCGTCACTTCCTGGATGTTCTGGGAAACAAATGCTCGGAAAAGTGCGGACAGCTCAGCATCACAACCATGGGTGTATGACATCACAAGATAAGTTTGAGACAATGCACCTTCTTTACTCTTTCCATTATTATCCGCAAAAATACGCACTGGTGGTTCCTTCCACCAGGTTTCTCTCGCTCCTCCCGCGGAAATAGGGGTAGGATTACGCGAATTCGGATTCGTCTCGGCATTGCCGAATAAGGCAATTGTTCGCGCCAAGACTTCGTTACAAACGGTGTAGAAGTATACTGGCCTGCTTCGAACGAGCATAATGAACCGAGGCAGCACACTCGAATTTGTAAGGACTAGAATCTAGACTGAACAGTCTGAAATACATATAAGGGCAGCTTCTGCTGTCATACAGAGTTCTCGTTCCACCTCCAATCCATCTTGTGTTCCCACTTCCATTTATTATACATTCGCACCAAGCAACATTTCGTAACTTTCAAGCTCGAGTCTACTCTTGAATCAACAAAATGGCAATGCCTCTCAAAGACCCTTTCCCAAGCATGCTCCAAGATGCTAAGTATATCCCCCCCCCCCCCCCCCCGGCTTCTCCCGCTTATGTGCATAGAAAAAGTTTAACCAAGTGCTCGCAGGAAATATGAGCTCACTCATCAACCCATCCCAACCCTTGAAGGAATAAAAGCCAGCATGCCAGGACCCCCGCCTGCTACCCTTGTAATCTGTAAGTGTTTCAGCGCAAATCATTTGCTGAGATACTGAAGACATGTTTGCCAACAGTGTCATGTTGCGATCCTCGTATGCTTCTTGAAAAGATCTTTGGCGGTATTGGGATGAGTGCGTCATACTCCTTCATTCATTATGTTTTGGGTTGTATTTGCTGACACGTTTGCTTGCTCAGAGGCTAGCGAGATCCGCAATGCTGGAGGGCGTGCCGGTCCGGCTTTGAGATCGATCATTTGTTTGGATCATCTGGTGGGTGTCGGGACGGTTGTGGTGATTCATCACACTGGTGAGCTATTCCCACTCCAAACATATGCGAGGGGTAATGTTAACAAAGTGCTTCATAGATTGTGGGCTGACACACCTTCGCGATGATTACCTCCGTGGTTCGTTGACGGAGAAAGCACCTGGCCATGCTGCTGAGATTGCTACAATGGAATTCGGAGAGATTCTTGAGTAAGTGCACCAATTTCCAGGAACTCTTGTTTAGAGAATTGAGGCTGAATATTGTCCTTTATAGCCTCAAAGGGAGTGTAGTTGAAGACATGAAACTACTCAAGGAGAGTGTATACCTGAGAAAAGACTTGAAAGTTTACGGATATGTGTTTGATATCAAGACTGGAAAACTTGAGGAGGTCAAAGCGTAAGACGAATCAATACTGTCCATGCAATTTCGGATTGGAGCCATGATGGTTCTAAAGAAATGACAATTTAGTTTAGTTGCTCATTTATATATTTTTCTTCACAATATGTATATCTATAGACTTTGTGCTTAAGTTCCATCTCACCCTCCGCTACAGTAAATGCCAGAACACAGAATCATGAAACGGCTGACATCAGATCGAGTGAGGGTACATTAACTAAAAAAACCTACTATATTGTTTCAGATAAGATCCTCATATATATACTTTTCTTACTCTAGTACCACAGAGGCTACATAGCCTGTACCGTGATTCAATGATGGTTCGAACCCTCAACTTAGGTTTCGTCGGCTCTTTGTATTATGATTCGTTCTCGACTAGACACTGCATGAACTCGAGGATTGGGCGGGAGGATAATGCAATGTATTTTGTGTAAGTGAGGGGCGGGGAAGGGGGTGCGGGAGGGTTTCCTTTCTTTTTGTTACAAAGGTCCAAAAGGTGGGGAAGGAAACGCCTTTCCTGGTTGAAAAAGTTCGACATCAACGATGGTGAAGACAAGTGGACGGCATATATATTCGTAAGAAATCTATACTTTATCTCCCCAATACACGCCGAGAAACTCAGCCGTTGAATATCGACATCAACAGCAGTTACGTGATAAAGAAGTTACTGCATGTAGTAATACCTAGAACATGTGAAAGAAAACGTTGGCCTTAGCTATCACCATCCTCATTTCTACTTCCGAGGTCCACCTCGCCGCTTCTTTCGGTGTTGTTTCGTCTGACGTTGAATTAGTGCTGTTCGGTAAATTATGAGGCTAAATTACTTGACGTGCTCTTTGACAAGAGGGATCCAAAAATCCGCTCCGGCAGGAACCCTGTAAAGGAGCAGAAAAGGATTCCCGGGCAAAATTTGGTAAGGAAACTGCAGCTGGGGCATATAGGAGGCCAAAATGGGCTCCACATTATGATCCGCAGGCTGACTTAGGCGTGCTCAGGATGGCTCAAGTTTACTCAGCTCATTTCGCCATGAGATTAGTCGCCTTGCGCTCTATTTCGTGTATCTCGCTATCGAAACATTTGGGGCGACCCAGGGTAGAATTTTAGAGAAAGTAGGATTGGCACTCACTGTTGTCATTACTTTCTTTGATGCTTTGGTGGTTGGTTTTTATCACGGGCTGGAAATTGACCCTGATTCTACCATCCGTTGTCATCGCGATGGTAGTCAGTATGGGTGGGCTCTCCTGACTCATAGTCAAGTTCAACAAGCTGTCTCAAGAGTCTTCTGGCAGTGGAGCAACTCTAGCGGAAGAGGTGTTCAGTTCAATTCGAAATGCCACCGCCTTGGGAATGCAGGATAGACTCGCCAAACAGTACGAAGTATACCTTCTGGAGGCCGAAAGATGGGGGTTCAGGATAAGGAGTGTCACTGGAATCATGATTGGATCTATGCTCTGGATCATTTTCTGCGACTACGGTTTGTCGTTTTGGCAGGGATCTCGACTCTTGGTATCGGGTGACATATCTGTCGGTCGAATCATCACAATTCTGCTGGCGATAATGATGAGATCGGTCATTCTGGAACAAGTTGCCCCTCACGGCCAGGCAATTGCAGTTGCCATAGCTGCTGGTGGACCAATCTTCAGCATCATCGATCGACCATCTTCACACGACTCGGTAAGTGGCAACACCTTGTTGAAAGTTGAAGGGGCCATCGAACTCCGAGGAATCAAGCATATGTACCCATCAAGACCCGAAGTGGTTGTGATGAATGATGTTGACCTCATCATCCCTGCCGGTAAAGTCACGAGCATTGGTCGGTGAGTCTGGTTCTGGAAAGTCCACAATTGTTGGCTTGATTGAGAGATTTTATGCCCCCATTGCTGGTCAGATACTGCTTGACGGTCAGGATATCCAGACACTACTAGACTTGAAGTGGCTGAGGCAGCAGATGGCTCTAGTCAGCCAGGAGCCTGTTTTGTTTCGCATGTCTATATATAAGAAAATTGTACACGGCCTTATCGGTACCGGGTTCCACGACGCAAGCCAAAACAAGAAGTTGGAATTGGTTTTCAATGCTGCGAAAATAGCCAATACACATGATTTTATCTCAGCTTTGCTAGAAGGTTACAGTATAGATGTTGGAGAAAGGGGATTTCTCATATATGCTCCATTTATCTTCTACTTTGCCTAGGCTCGATCTTCTCGTTACTTTCACAGTCCCTCGTAACTAGTAATTGACGTTGCTGTTGTAGGTCCGGAGGTCAGAAGCAACGAATAGCAATCGCACGCGCTGTTATTGGAGACCCAAGAATTCTGATTCTCGACGAAGCTGCATCTGCGCTCGATACTAAGACTGAAGGTGTGGTCCAGGCTGCACTAGACGCCGCTTCCCAAGGTTGTACGACAATCTTCATTGCCAATAGACTGTTAACAATCAAGGGGGCAGCAAATATTGTTGTTATGCTAAAAGGAAGGATTGTGGAGCAATGTACTCACGAAGATCTTATTAGCCGTGCAGGAGTGTATCCCCAGCCCATCGAGGCACAGCGAGCATACGAAGCATCCACAAGCTTTACTTGTGAGGCTACTGCCTCCATCAGAACAATAGCGCCATTGACAAGACAAGATGACGTGCGGGGAATATATCATTTTATGCTTGTTGATCAGACGTCCAAAAGCCTGCGGTCCGTTTTGAGATCTTCTATCCTGTACGGACTTTCTCAAGCGAGCATGTTTCTGGCATCTGCTTTAGGTTTCTAGTATAGCGGTACCTTCATATCTAATAGCGAGCTCTCTATCGAGGGATTCTTTATTTGCTTTGCAGCTGTAGTGTTTGGCGCTCAGTCTACCGGGGGTATATTCTCCTTTGCCCCGGATATGGGGAAGTCGAAGCAAGTTGCCGACTCTCTTAAATCACTTTTTGAGCGTGTGCCAGAGATTGACTCGTGGTCGACAGAGGGTGAAACGGTTAAGAATCTGGAAGGTGCTATTAAATTCCGCGATGTTCACTTTCGCTATCCGACAAGACCCACCCAACCAGTCCTCAGGGGCATCAGCTTGAAAATCGACCTCGGCCAATATGTTGCTCTTGTTGGCCCTAGTGGTTGTGGGAAGTCTACTATTGTGTCCCTCATGGAACGGTTCTACGATCCGAAGATTGGAAGCATCCTACTGGATGGAAGGGATATCTCGCAGCTTAATCTCAAAGCTTTCAGAAGCCGCATTGGCCACGTCAGTCAGGAGTTGGTGTTGTATAGTGGGACGATCAAGGAAAACATTCTGCTTGGAGGAGAGGGTGGCTAATGAGGCTGTCGCCCGAGCATGTAAAGATGCTAACATCTATGACTTCATTGTAGGCTGTTCTCAGAAGAGCATTTATGCTAGCGAAAACTAACGACAGTACTGTACAGATGTCTCTTCCATATGGTCTTGATGCAGTCGTTGGATGGAAGGGTGTAATGCTGTCGGGCGGTCAAAAGCAACGAATCGCCATTGCACGAACCCTTATCCGCGACCCAAAGAACCTGCTCCTCGATGAAGCAACCTCAGCCCTCGATTCTACTTCTGAACACGTGGTGCAGGAGGTCCTCGACAAGACCTCCCGAGGACGCACGACAATCGCGATTGCGCATCGACTTAGTACGGTGCAGAACGCTGATGTGATTTATGTCATTGATAAGGGGCAGGTGGTTGAGAGCGGAAATCACGAAGTACTGATGCAGCGGCGAGGACAGTACTGGGAACTGGTGCAGCTGCAAGGTTTGAGGGGAAAGGAGGAGGGCAGTGTAAGTTGTAGCGAGGGCTTGGGCATGAGTTGAGCAGGGCAAGATGGAAAGAGGCCGAGAGTTTATCTTGCTGGAGTTGTCGGAGTCATTTCGAATAACGTCGCTGCTCTGACCTTTTCAGATTAGATCTCTGGTTTTGGTGTCCCAAATGCTCTCGATCTTGGCTAACACAACTGGCTGGCCCAAATAATTGATCGTCTGCTCGTCACCCGACCAATGGATGTTGGACGGCGACTGGTGTGTCTTGTTGAACTTCTTTCCCATGGCCAACTGCGTCAAAGCATTGGACATGGGTGAAAATGAACCCTCACATAAATGCAACTCTCGTCACTGATGGATCCGGTCGTAATTCCAGCCATGATAGGAAAGTGCCAAAGCCTGTAGCGAGTCACTAAATAGGCTTCAGGTGGCACAGCCTGGGGAGGTGTGCTTGCCTCAGTTAAGGGGATAAAGTGCAAGGGTCGACACTTGCGACTGCGGTTCTTGATCTCAAACACGACCTCACGGCCAGGGGACAAGACGGCCACAAGAAATACTGCTCAACATATGTACAGCTATCACGACTTCGATCACTAGATGGACTCCATCTTCTGCAAAGAATTGACATGGAGGACCTCCTATTCCGTCCTGATGATCGACCTCCAATCACGGGAACTCACACGGCCGCAATTCTGCAAATATGAGTTTGTTTGGGATGAAATGCTTGCTTGGTAGGACAGTGCTTTACTTCAAGTTCAGCGGCAATTGTGTCTCGCCCAGGATGTACAAGAGCTAGAAATTTCCGTTCGGCTATACTACTTATAGCTCCACCAATATCGGATTGTCTCACACTACCAATCCAAAATGTCCACAGCCCACATTCCCCGATCTCCAGTGATTTGCGTTATCGATATTCGGTAGGGAAATTCGTTGAGATTGTATCCGCGCAGTCTGTCGCCCTTGTGGAGATAATCACTTCTTGGCAACATCATCCAGGAAGGATCCATTTGGGCAGCAACGGAATATTGAGGTATATGAGGCTTTACGGGACTGTACAAATGACCCCCATATTGACAAATGGGGTTAAAGTCGAAGTCAAACCCTAATTTCAGTACTTGTGACCCGGATTTCGATTTGTAATAGATAGATCCAGCCGTGCCGCTCGATCCTGTCGGTATTTCGAGAATTCTGTCTTCATCGGACCACTGATTCCAGCAGTTCACTTCCGAAGGCTCGACATCGCCTTGGCCTGAGACAGTTGAGATTTCTGTTGGCAACTTTCGGATCCAGAATCCGTACAGCCGATCCATAGGTGGACGATTTCTATAGGCTTTTTGTCGAACGTAGACCTGCCTGTACTTGGCTTCTGCTGCCATGTGCGCCTCAAAGGTCCGAGTGTCCGCCCCATCTAGCAAAGTTCTGGCATACTGGCCGTTTTCTGGTAAGAGTTGCAAGAAGATCCCAACGCGACTGTTTGGAACATTTTCCACTTCACAATCAAGTGCTGCGAGATACGTCTCCATGGCCCAGCCTACCATGGCAATCTCTATCGACACACCTTTATCTGTAACCGAGCATGGATTTTGACTCCATTTGCTTCTGGCTGGGACGATGTTGTAGCAGTCGGCAAAATCGGCAGGAGAATTCGCTAACAGCCCGCGATAGTTGACCGTGGTGCTTTTCCAGGCGAAGAGGGATTGATCATCCGACCGCTTCGCAATCTCTTCTTGGAGTCGGATGAATGCCCGGTTGCCTTCACCATATAACATGGGCATGTTGATGTCAAACAGCCCGAGAAGGCTATAAGCTCTGTCTTCAGCCCTTGTTGTTGTTCGCTTTGAGGCCCAGGACATTCGTTTCGCCACACTAAATTCTTCGGGATCGGCACCCTCAAGCATTGCCATATCGATATTCGTGATTCTTGAGATTATATCCTTCAAGCTCTCTCTCGTCCCAAATTTCTTCCAGGCGGAATTGTAGAATTCAACGCTCGAAGGAGCTATCAGCTCTTGCAGCGTCCACCCACGGGTGAACCACGCGCTTTCTCCAAAACTCCCTTTGCCCGATGCATTGCTGGTCTCGACATCAGACAAATACGCGTAGCATACCGCAGCATCTTGATACCATCGATACATTGAATTGATAGCCTCTGTCAACTCGGAGCTGCTAGTCTTGTCGATGCAGCAGGTATCAACCCAGGCATACTGCAACCCGTCCTTGGCGGCCTGGTCACAACAAAACTCGATCTTGGCGTATCCTGCCTTCTTAGCCGCGATGCCATCTTGCATGTCTTTAAGAGACACTTCATCATTCAGCCATCTGTGCGAAAGAATTGCGTATTTCGGGGGATCGGCGAAGAACTCTTCGAGTTTCAAAGTCTTTGAGTTCAGAAGTCGCATGGTAGCAGCAAAGAAGCGTAGAGTTGCAGAAAAAGAGGAGATGTGCACAGGAAAGTGTTTGCTGTTTTGGCTCGAGAATTTGGGAATAGGAGATGCGGAAGGAATATTTAGATTAAATTGGATGATGGATCCGAAACCCAGTTAGCCGCTATGCTGGAGTTGGACATCGCCGATGCATACTGCAATGAGCCAGCCAGCACACCAATTCTATCATGTTTCCATATCCAGAAAACCTGCCTGGTTAGGCTTCTATTTATATCTATTTGCACATCAGGTTCGAGAAGTATTTTACTAGGGTCTGCTTACAATTTGTCTTCCTTGGTTAGAGCTGTTACCTGTTACTCCCTCGATTTTGAGAAGCAGAGTGCCTGAAACCCCACCCCCACAAATAGATCACGGGCTAACAAACTCCCGATAACCCCGCTGTCTGACACAAGCCTCTTGACGAGTCTGGGACCACAAGCCCGTGCGTTACCCGGAATTTTCACCATTTCAGCTCCAACCCACTCACTAGCGAATTAGTCTAATTTGATTAGAGATGTCTCAGCCGTCAAGTCTACACGACTACTCTAGATTGAGAGCACACACTCCCTCCAGCCATACCAATGAACTCCGGGACCCCAAGTACCAACAGTCTTGACCATCAGATTCGCCTCCAGAACGGGTCAATGTTAGTTCTCGAACTCTCTCGGGAAAGGAAAGGCTCCAACTTCCACCGTATTGCGCCTGACGATCGTGGTGGGAGCGTTCCGCCTAGGCCAATTTCCCCGATACGAATGCGAAGATATGCAAAGGGGATGCGAGGAAGCGAATACGAAGATATGCAAGCGAGGATGTAAATACTCAGCCATCGGCGAATCTATTACGCCAAGCCTCTGGAGACTTCCCCAGTACAACTGCCCAAGCAAGAAACCGGAAATCGAAAAATTATCTGTATACTACTTAGACGAATACAGGTTCGTAGCTGGCACCACGTACAGGTTAGAGTTCGACTTTGCTAGCCTAGCCTTGAATGAGACATGGTAAAAGAAAAGAAGTGAGATCATGTGATTAGACTAATGCCCTTTAGGTTTAGAGCCGGGCGAATAAACTCATTCATTCAAGGCTGATCATGAAGATCATGTGCCTCGCTCTTATCGTTGATTTTGCAGCGTTCAGAACGTTTCTTGTGCTTCACACATGCTTCCCCTTTCTCGTCATGCAACAAGAATACAACTACCGCCCTCTGGTGCCTGGGAACATTAGGCTGGTAACTATTGCTCCAGGCTCATGGGAAGATGACGTATATTTTACGATCGAACAGCAATCGCCCTCAGACGTTGCCAACCATTACGATTGTCTTTCATACACCTGGGGCGATCCAGTTGATCTCCGCAGAATCTATTGTCAAACCTCCTACACCTGTCTCAATGTAACCACCAGTTGCCAGCTGGCAATGCGCCGGCTGAGGCTTCTCCTACGGCCGAGACGGGTGTGGATAGATGCGGTCTGCATCAACCAGCATGACCTATCAGAGAGGGCCCAACAGGTCTCTATTATGGGCGAAATCTATAAACGTGCTAGGGCGGTGGTAATCTACCTAGGTGAGGAAGCGGACCGAAGTAGCGACGCCATGAACTATCTCAATGAAATACGGCTCCAAAAAGCGAGCTGGTCCACGCCGCTTGCACCGAACCTGATGTCGGCTCTCGCCGCCTTGATAGCAAGGCCATGGTTCAGTCGAATATGGGTTCTCCAGGAACTCTTCAACGCTGCATCGGCGACGATTGTCTGCGGATCTTGCGAGGCGCCTTGGGCAGCTCTTGACATCTATAAGTGGTGGCATATTCTCGGGCGGCGAGATATCGACCGCTGGCCGTTTGTGACCACAATCAAGGATCGATCGGTATACTACTCGACCGATTTGCTTGGCCTGCTGCTCGGTTCGCGGTACTGCGGAGCAACGGATGCAAGAGACAAATTATTCGCTCTTCTCCCATGATCCGCGATGCCCACATGGTTGGCATACCCCCAGATTACACGACTTCAAAACGGAACTTATACCTCCAAGTGGCACTTCATCTTGCGCGTCATGACCTTCAGTTTCTTGCGATGGTATCGCACAACCCAGACTCACTGGCGGCTGAGGCGATTCCATCTTGGGTGCCAGAGTGGGACTTTGATGACGGGTGTGTGCCTATATGGCCGAGTACTGGAAAGGCCATACCCTCCAGCCCGCAGCTTACTGCAAGTGGCGACATCCTTCACAAGCCTGGGGAGATTCAAGAACAGACAAACTACAAGGCTGGCGGGCTAGGGCCGGTCATCCCGGAAGTCATTCGCGGCGTTAAAAGCATCCTCAAAGTCAGGGGCATCCGCATTGGTGAGATCTCTGATCTGAGCCCAGTCATGTTCACCACTGCAGAGGATCTAGCCCTGTCCAAAGGTGACTTCTTTCTGACATGGACAAGCCTGCGTCGGAACTACAAGGGCGCTGCTGTTTGGGAGACATCTCGATCGCTTCACCCTATTCATCACAGTATCGACGCAGTCATGGGGCACCCTATGTGGAAATCCACAACAACGCAATACAATAGGACGTGGCAGCACGACGTAGTTGGAGTTACCAATGGGCGTAGGATCTTCGTCGCTGACAGGGACAGGATGGGAATAGTACCTGCGTTAGCTCAAGTCGGCGATGTCTTATGTATCTTCTTGGGATGTCCTGTCCCTATCGTGCTGCGATTGAATAAAAATGAGGGGGGGCTCAAGTTCGTGGGGCCATGCTACGTTAATCGGCTAATGATGGACAATGCGATAGATATTCTTCGGGAGGAGCTCGGGGATGCCTTTGCCTTGCTAGATTTCTACCTTCTATAAAGGACGCCTCAAGCTAGGGTATAAGAACTGGGATAAGCAAGGCAAAGTCGACTGATCAGCAGCTAGGTGAACAATAGGTTGACGAGGGCAGACGAGGGCTAGTGAGTTTGTAAGCAAAGCAGGGCCGAGGAATGGGATCGAGAAAGCAGCAAATCAAATGGACCTGGTGGACCCACCATGAATACAGGAATATTATTCTGTGTTGAGGTATTAATTTTTTCATTGGGGTGACAGGGTCACGCTTCGGTCTGCAGGGATTTTCGCTTGGCAGGGACGTCTCTTAGTGATGATTCTACTGTTTCCCCCCAAAATCTAGTGAACACAAAATAAGAATTAGTAAAAGTGCCATCGCTAGTAGGCTTTTTATCTTGCTTTTTCCGAAGTATTATATTATCCTAAACAAGTCGCATACCGTTTCCTAGCTCGCTTTGAGCTGTGATCGTTGATGTAAGATCACTGTTGAGAGAAGTGATGAATACATTTTCCATTTCCGTACGACTGCCCGGTTTGATGAGAGACGCTTCACCCGAACCACCCGCTTCTCTTCCCTCCCTTTGGAGTTCTTGAGCGCAGCTGTGAAGAATGCTTCAGGGCTGTCTCTTCCCGCACCAATTGTACCTCAGCCTGGGGAAGGGCAGTAGGGTAATGCAGGGGTCGATGGATCATATATCGCATCGGGTGGGCCAAGGGATGATAGAGAACCTTCTAATACAGGGGAAGTTAGAGAAACCAGGCTCTTAATCCAGATCATCTCGTGGGGGAAGTGATATTAGATTCCTGTCCTCCCAAATACCTGGACAAAGCTTTTCCTCCGTCACTTTTGAAACCAAACCAACAATAACTTCCAGCTTCATAGACCATGCACGAACTCTCGATATGCTTCCACATGCTACTTGCGCATAGAGATTTTTCTCGGTGGTGGTGGTTAAATGATAATTTAGACCACCGAAGCACTAGTGGAACGTGAAGAATGACAGCTCTCCTTTGCTGCTCTTGTGTTCCACCGAAAACTACCTTAGTTAGTAAGTGGGTTGATAATTTTAGGAAGGAAAGGATAGGATGATTTAATGTTAAGCCGCCAGATAAGCCTGTTCGTTCAGCAGAGGTTGCAGATTTCGACGCTCTTTTGCGAACGCCCGTGAACGGGGAATGGCATTCGATCTCTACAGATACAATGGAGGATCTGACCAGCAGAGGTCCGAGATGAGCAATTCGCGAGCCAGATTTGACGCCAAATTTGCATTGTCTTTCACTTCCGATCTCGTCTAAACCAATTTGACTTTATACCACTTACTTAACAATATTTTGGAATCATAACCTACCCATCCTGCCCACATGTGCTCATCTAACACTTCCCAATTTGTTCTCCCTCTAGTGCTCGCTGTCGATTCGAATTTCCGATCACAACCTGAAATCCTCACTACTGGAATCATCCTTCATGCAAGGCTGTCGAACCGCAGCTAACATAAGAAGGTCTAAAGCGTAAGATTAATATTCAACTCATCATCGGCCCATTCCCACAGCACCACTTTGACTTTGATGCCCGCCTCGTGAGTTCCCGAACTGATCCAAGCTTCTTCGCATTGCCGGTCGGTTTGGTTGCTTGCGGTCAGTTCTTTGCCGTGGTATAGCTCGGATGGCGTCTCTTCCTCCTCCTCTTGTTGAGTCCATAACACGCCATCCAACTAACTTTTAGTTGTTGATCTCATCGAATAAGCGGACATAATTTGAGGCCCATCGACGCGGCGCTAGCAGAGAATCAGATAGAGTAGCGTAATGAATCAGTAATAGCGTGTATCACAAGCATTGCCATATCCAGTATGGAGTACAAGCTGGTAGATTAAGTTAGATATCGCATCTACACAATAATAAGCGAGAGGTGATGAGGCTTCTCCTTCTTAAAGTTGGAGTCGGAATTGAGATTTGGGGTTGGACTCGGGTTTGCAGGAGGCTACTGGGGCGAGTAAGTATAGATGATTTCTCATCTTTGACATCGGCGACAGCTCTCGTTCAAGTATAGGTCGAGTTTCTTGATTTCGAGCACTGACTTTATAATAAAGATATTAAAATCGTTAAATATTTTGGGTTAGAATACGATTAAGCTTAAAAAAAAAAGCTCGTGAATTCGCAGGTCTTCAAACCTAATAAGATAAAGAAGTTTATTTGCAATATGAATTTGGTATTTTAGTATTCAAGTGAAATCAAACGAACTAAAGAGGTTATAAATTTCGCGAAAGCGGCCATAACGTTAGTACAAAAGGCTATTACTAATCCATAATGCTCTAATCTCTTTGAGAAAACAAGTTAACGACGATTAATAACAGCTTAATTTAAACTAAACGCGGTAATAAAGACGCTCGAATTAATTAGGCAATAAAATAATCTTATTAATAAATTTTATAAAAAGATACAACTATTTTTAATTAAGAATAATAGCACGTATAGAAAGTGTTATTAAAGTGCAAAGGAATATGTAAAACGCTATAATATACTACTACAATAAATTTTATAATAAATTCCCTTGATTAAGCTCGAGTTGAACTAAATAAAGATAACTGATAATGATATGAATAAAGCAAAGAATAGGAGCTACAATGGTACTACCGAACTTAGTGAAGAATAAAGCTTTGAAAAGCAAAAGCGTAAACGTAATCGCTACGATAACATAATCGACGGTAAATTACCTTCGAAGCGGCTAAGATACGACGGCTAACGTTCGAGTTTCTCTTCTCGTAAGACTATTAATAAGTGATTAACTGGGCGATTATAATAGTTTAAGATCGTTGTATTAAGAAGTATAAGGGAAGGAAACTAATTAGTGGAAAGACAGAACCGATAATTAGAAAAGGATGCGGTGTGAAGAGCAATTGATTTATCGTTAACTTTTTATAATCAAAAAAGAATAATTCTTTAGGCGTCTTTAACTATCGTAATACTAAAATTACGAAAAAAGAATAACGATTAAAAACCGCCGTCGCAAAAACAACCAACACTCCTTAGTACCCCCTCGCCAAAGGACTACTAAGCTCACACAAGCACCGACACCTCCCTTATTAATAAAATCGTAAAAGCGAAAGTTAAGGTTTAAAGCAACAATAGCATTAAAGAAAGGCCGCCCAAACCGAGGTAATAAGTATTATACGTTATACCCTGGAATATTAAAGAGGAAAAGCTAATTTCGTTAACAATTACCCGTGAGAGGATAAAGGTGATTAGCAGAGCCTTAGTAGCCTCCTTTTCTATAGAATCGTCCACGGCTGGCTATACTTATAAGCTCTCCCTGTTGCCGTATCTCTACCCCTCTCGCTTCTTGTAGAATCACTTGGGAGGAGGGAGCTTGGCGAGGAAGCGCTCATAGAGCCACCCGAGTTTCTCACTGCTCCCACTCAAGCCCTGAGCTGGGGTACCACATTGACAAGCATCTCGCAGCTCTTCTGGTCGACTACCAGTGGTTTCGTTGCGTTCTCGACTCTGGATCTCGTCCTGTGATGCCTCGGCCGAGCGAGGACTTGGGGAGGTAGGTGTGCGGGGCGATGATGACTCCACTCCCAAAGCTAACCCTAGTTCTTCAATTTGATTGTGCGGGAGGATTTATTTATTAGTATCCACGCAAATGACTTTTGCCCGCCTCTGAAGATTGTCCATCATCTATCCTTTATAGAGAGTCTAGCTGAGTCTTGGTTGATCGTCTTCGGGCTGTACGATCTCCTACGCAACAACTTTATGGTGAAATGGCATCAATTGATCCCCATCGCTCAGAATGATGAGGCTCTGGAGACTGCCAGCGCATGCTTCTTAGCGGGTTGGTTGAAGGATGAAGCGGATTGGTCGATTCACTTGGGCTTCATGCAAGGCAGATTTCTTCGAGCCGGACAGGAACAACAAAGAATTAGGCTGCCTCGAAACAAACTTACATCCATCTAATTGTCGTATCGCCCGTCGAATGTCTACGTTGCTCAACAATAATGGATCCCCTCAGCGCAGTGGCAAGTGTGATAGCAGTAATCCAACTCACGCAGGTGGTTTCTCTCGTATTAAAAGGGTACTTCAGCACTGCCCGCGAGGCTCGCAAAGACATTGACCGCCTCTTTTCATCTATCACCAGCCTCGAACTCATCTTGGTAGAAGTCTCCCAAATCGCGAACAATCAGCATTCCGAGGATTTAGCAGCATCTTTGGAACATCCTGGCGGTCCACTTCAGCTGCTGAAAGCTGAGCTGGAAATTCTCCGTGTCATTCTCAATGCTCCACGAGCGCCTCAGCCAAAAGGAAGCCTTAGGACTTTGGTCCAGTCGCTGCAATGGCCGTTCAAAAAGGGTGAAGTGGATAAGTTTTTAAGTGCGATTGAGCGGCATAAATCAACGCTAAATGCGAACTTGGGATTTGGCATGTTGGACCTCCAAATCAGGGGCTTGGATATTCTTACGAGCATTCAGGCGGATATCAAGAATGCTCAAAGCGATCGCGAACACCAGGCAATCATTCGATGGTTATCAAACTCGATTCCGGATCCATCGCAAGAGCACAATGCAGCAATAGAGAAGCATGTCGAAGGGACAGGCGCGTGGTTAATTCTCTCGCAAGAAGCGAAGACATGGGCAGCGACGGGAAACTCATTCATCTGGTTCAATGGCGGTTGTAAGTACCATCAATAGGAAGCATTCATCATCCAAATTTTTACTTACATCATCTATAGCCGGTTCGGGGAAGACTATTCTATGTTCAACCTTAATTGAAAGTCTCAAAACTCGATGCAGACTCCGGAGACAGTCTGCCACGGCCGTCGTGTACTGGTATTTCTCATTCGCCAATAAACAAACACAGAACGTGTCGAACTTCCTTCGATCCATCGTCAGAGATCTATGCAGCAAAGTTTTGATTGTTTCAAAAGTCGTGCACGACTTATGGTCGGATCTGAATAACGGCCAACAACTGCCAAGCAAAGGCAACCTCCTCGAAATGATCCGCGTGCTTGCAAAAAGCTTCGATTCTGTATATCTAGTCATCGATGGCGTTGACGAGTTCCCACGGTCAAACAGACGGGAGCTGCTCGATGCAATTCAGAGGCTCGCTTCCAATGAATTCCCCTCACTTCACATCTTTGTCGCGAGCAGACCTGAAGGTGACCTACGAGAAGCTTTCGAGGAGATTTCAGAGACGTCAGCTTACTACTCTAATGTCACAGCTCGAGCTTCTCACTTCAAGGAAGACATAAACAAGTATCTGGATGCTAGGATGCAGTCCAGGTCATGTAACAAATGGCAGGCAGAAGAAAAGAGCAAGATCACCACGGGTTTAGCAACCCAAGCCGATGGAATGCAAGAAAGTCCCGCCCTAAAATTCCTGATTACTGCTAATTATTGTAAAGGTTTCGCCTAGTAGCTTTGCAAATGGACAAGCTGAACACATTGCTTTCGCGATCTAAGAGGCGTGAAGCCATGACTACCCTCCCGAAATCTCTGAATCATTGCTACGACCGTCTCATTGAAGACATTGATGAGAGCAATCATGACATGGTCCAGAAAGCTCTCACTTGGTTGCTATTCTCTGCACGGCCTTTGACACTGGCTGAGCTTGCCGAAGCAATCATGGTCAAGTCTACCGAGCCGTATTTTGATGCCGCGCAGAGATTCGATGATGAGAATTGCATTTTGACCATCATTCCTGCTGGATTCGTCAGGCTAGTGTTCGATGACATGCATTCGAAAGAATTGGCTCAGATCACTAGACGCGGCGATGCCAATGGAAAGAGCTTCCACTCTAGCCCAACAGTCCAACTCGCTCATCAGTCAGTGAAAGATTACCTACTTTCGTCACCGGTTTCTGGCCAGCGCTTCATCATCGAGCAAACATCTGCTCATAACTTGATGAGAGAAGCATCTTTGGGCTACTTCATTCATGTGGTACAAGAGTCCCCATTGAATGATATGCCGAGCAAACTGGACATTGCCCAACATTATCCGTTTTTCGGCTATGTGTGTACTTGCTGGCAATACCATTTCCATGACTCGGCAGACCATGACAAAATCATGCTTCAATTCCTGGCAACTCGGTTCGTTCGAGGAGACTCGACGCAATTTACAGCGGCTAATGGCGAGAGTATGATCCTAGCCCGACAAAACAGATCTCGATGCTCGACTGGTTCACCTTGTACACAGTGTAGACGCATCATAGGACGTCGGCTGCATGTAATCCAGTTGGATAACAGAATCAGTTTAGAGTCACTAAATACACTGTTCACACCAGGTATGTGAAAGTCCTACTGCTTGTGAAACTGTACTTATCGGCACTGCTAGAATATCTTATGGGTCACTTCACAGCAAGTAACGTCACGAATTTCTTAGATCGAAACGTCACAGAGTGGGGAACCCATGGGACGAATGTGAAGCTAGATTGGGGGCATCCATCGTTTTTATGTATCGATGTGGTGGCATGCGTTCCATCTAAAGAGCTTTTTATCCAAATGGGAGCTGACGGCCGCCCTCAACTGGTCAGAAAAACATCGCCGCCACTGGCGATCTTGCCAGACGTTATGAACACTATGTCGCATTACGTTGACGATTACGTCAAAAACATAGCATTCGTGGGATTGGATAAATTCGTTGACACTAGTTACATTGATCAGCATTCTATGTTTCCAGAGCGACTTCTTCGGGCAACATGCAGATGGTTTTCAAGCGGTCTTTTTCACTATACAGAATTTCCTCGGGATCACAAGCAATTTTGGCAACTCCAAATGCTTCAAAAGGCGATCGAAATCCACATACTAACAGTCGTCATGGAAAGGAGTCTTTTTCTAACACCAAAGTCTCTAAACGCGGCTCAGAAAGTTCTCGGTCAAGAATTTCACAGACGATCTGCCCCGCGTTTTGCCCAGCGTCAAATCAAACTCGTTGTTTTTGACGCCTTGAGATCACGGTTGATATCTTTGCTGAAAGACTGGGAAATCATTAACAATCATGCCGTGAACCGAGAAGATGATTGGGCCGCAGAGCTCTGCGTACTTCTCATTCTCATACTGGTAGCAGATAAGGTAGCAGGAAGTGCCTTGTATTTTTGTGAGGCCAGAATAAAACATCACGGCTACCACGCAAAATCAGAGAGAGCAGAATTGGGCCAATTCGTAGAGGTGTCCGACAAGTACAGTTTTGGCTACCTTCGCGAGAGTTTTCACAGTCGGTATGGCACGAGAAGAGGAGGGAAGGAGAGTTTTAATCCTATCAGGGACGGTATGGACTCATGGAGAGGAGCAAAAGAACCAGATTCCAAGACCAAGCGTCTAGTAGAGGACTTGATACATATCAAGAATGAATTTGGTATGTCACTTTTATACTTGCAACATTCGTGGGCTGATTCATTCCAGATGACGAGATCAATCCTCTGGCAATATCTGAACCGCATCCAAATGAAAAACGCGAAGAAGACACTTACGCTTCGCCATACATGAACGCTGGGAGACTTGCGAGCGTTCTCCTTCGTGACCTCAGTTGAGCAGTAAGTCACAGGGGTTTAAGAACGGAACTTGAATGTCAGCATTGAGTTCCTCGCTTTTCCCAGGTAGTTAGGTGTTTGACGAAACGTATAAAAACGAGAGCTCAGCAGTGACTACCTGCCAATGATCAAAGGAGGAAATCGAATACGATGAACAAACTGTGGATCGCGGGCAGCGATCAGGGTAGCAAAATGGGTGTAATATTGATATCTACAGGATGTATAGATCCGTCGAACAGAACTGCACTGAGAGGTCGGGGTCATGATCGCTATGGGAATGTGTCCCGTACCTCGACGATGTATATCAAGTTGCAACATGAATCTTTTAATGTGATTTGAATTTTATACACTTAAGATATCAGATATGCGTCCTATTCGTCGACCGATCATCCATTGATACAATTTATGGGAGAAGCAGTCTCTATCTTCTCCCTTGCTTTCGCAAATTCCGCCTCTGGATCATCAGACGCAAGTTGCGCCGATCATGGCATTGACTAAATTTGCTCAACTTACAAGAATTGCGGGAAACTAATACCAAGACTCATCACATCACCTCCCTCATCGTTCTATTTCTCTCACACTTCTCTCGCACTTTCACTATCTAGTTATATCGAGCGTGCTATTATACTAGTATTTCCTTCTCACTAACGAAAATCACTTCACTTACTTCAAATATTACCAGCGTATGACTTCGCCCAGCCTAGCCTCCGCCCAAGTCAGCCTGCCCAAGCCTTCCTCCTCCTCGCCTGTCCTCCAAGCAGCTACTCCTAGCCTAATCCTAGCCTAGCTTTCTGATCAGCCTAGCCTAGCCAAGGGGGGAGGCTGGGCTAGGCTGGGCAAGGCAAAATAGGGGTAACTTTATATAAGGTAGTAGTAATTAACTTCCGACGAGCTAGGTTCCTAACTACGATATTTCTAATAAATGATATATTAATTTCCACTTAATTGAACCTTATTTCTAGTGGTACTGATGTCACTGTATATATTTTTTTAATTTTTTTTGTGAATCTAGCTCGTAAATTCAACTTTGAACCTGTTAATTCTTAATTCTTTACTTTCTATCTATTATCTTTTAGAATTACCTTATAGTATGGCTTCTCTTATAACCGCTATTAATATTAATAACGGCGATTTTAATTTGACTACTCTTAACTTAGGGGATACGCCTACAAATCTATAAAGTAACGATACCCCTTAAATTTAAGCTTTCTAAAGAGCTTTAGGCGACAAAATCTAATATCAATAGGTCCTTGATAGTATACCTCAAGATCACTAAATTAAGGTTAAATCGATTCGATTTATTACTTATGAGCTATATCGTACGCCTAGGGAAGTCAAGGATGCGTGGTATTGGGGGCCTAAGTAAGTATTTGAGCTTTTCCGGGTAACTAAGGGTATATATCTTGTCTATTTAATATATAGTACTAATTGGCCTAGGGAAAGATAAACGGGGCAAATCTCTTTAAAACCGGAAGTACTAAAAGTGCCAATAGTGCGATTATACTTAATTTTCTACTACTAATTCTCAGAATAAAATCGATTACCTAATATGAACCCACGGAATATTAGAGTATAATAAGAGGACGCTAATTTAGCCTATAATATACTAGAATAATAAACTCATAACAGAAGAAGTGTTAATTCGCCAAGTTAAAGTATACGTTAACGTCGCTGTTATAGTCAAAAGACAGCCATTTATTAATACTCTAGTAGCCTTTGTCGTCATTTGTTAACTTTCACTCAGGCTAATAGTCAATACGTTATTTGTTGAGCTGTTAGAGGTGTTATACCCGAATATTAGTTAACTATTACCTTAGGCTAGTAAAACTATACGCAAATGGATTATAATTACTTTTGAAGCCCGGAAAGAGGTGTTAAAGGAGGAACTACGCTAATCTATTAATAAAATACACTTCTTATTTAATTTTTAGACTTCTCTTAACTATTTGGCTTTAATAGGCATCGTTACACATTATATAGACGCCATAGGAGTTAATAAATTAGTAAGTTATATTTATTTTAATGTTTTTAGTCGGATGTTAGAAGTGCCTCTTATATCTGGTCTAATTTCACTTAATTGTTTCTCATTTACTACGCAATATTTCTAGGAGATAGTTAGATATTCTAATAGTAATTAATTAACTTATTAAAACGTACTACTTAGATTTTTATAATATTGTGTAGTAAATGAGTAATTCGCCGATATGTATTTATTAGATTTTCTTACTATATACTTTCACTTTTAGAAAACATAACTAACTTAATAATTCTTGATTTTTAGACTTTACTAGCTATTCGACAGCTCTATAGCTCTTATTCGGGGGAGAATTAAGCGGAGGTTATTATACAAGTGATTAACGACTACGAATTAAAGGACAATATTAGCTACTTTGTCACGGACAATGCGACTAATAATAATACCGCTATTAAAGCTATTCTTAAGCACTTCTTTCCTAATATGACCGCCTAAAGGCGTAAAGTACGTCGCCTTCGCTGTTTAGGCTATGTAATTAACCTATTTACTAAAGCCTTTCTTTTTAGTACAGAATATAATACTTTTGAGCAAGAAGTCAATTAAGCCGTCTATAAAGATCTAATTAAAGAATTGAAGTTGTGGAGAAAGAGGGGACTTATTAAAAAGCTTTATAATATTATTATTTTTATCACTTGATCGCTATAGCGCCGGGAAAAGTTTATAAATATTAAAAGCTTAAATGGCGAAGAAAAGGGAGATTTTAATTACTTAAACTTAGTGATTAATAACACTACTCGCTAGAACTCTTTATATTCTATAATTAAGAGATCTATTAAGTTATAGGACCAAATTAACTACTTTTGTATTAACTTCGCTAAGTATATATATAGCGTAGAGGCACGGAAAAGAGCTTAATCTAACGAAGAGTAAGAGCAACTGCTATTACATAATATTTTGACTATAAACGATTAGCAAGCTCTTACAAAAGTACTAGCTGTTTTAAAGCCATTCTACGACCTACTCTGCGTGGCGAAGGTTCTTTAGCTAATTCTTCACGTAGTACGATCTCTAACTATATGTTAACACTCAATATACTTCTTAAACACATAAAAAAGACACGTGATAATCTTATAGCCAAATATAACAACTTAGAGCTAGTTACTTTATCTCTTGAGTATTTAAAGAGTTATACAATTAATTCGTGGACTAAACTTAACGAATACTTTAATAAGGCAGATTAAATAAGTGCTATATATACGGCCGTTATTACTAGGCCTTAGTTAAAGTGGAAATACTTCTAAAACACATAAAGAAACTACTCTAAGACTTAGCTTACTCGTAGAAAGAACGCTCTTAATTTCTTATAGAACGAATATCTCGATTCTAATATTAAAGGTACTAGAGAAGTAAGGGGAAAGCGGCTAAGAGCTTGTATTATAAATGATTTCTAGAAGGAGATAGATATAATTTTATTAGAAGATGACGAGCCTAAAGATTAACTAAAGGTATAGCTTGACTCGAAGCCGATTTCGTTAGAAGAGCCTTTAATCGACTTCTAGAGGAGGCAGCGGGTAGTTAATTCTACGAGTAGATTAGCCTAATTAGCCCTTGATATGGCATCTATACCTCTTATGTCGAGCGAGTGCGAGAGGGTGTTTTCATAGGGAAAGCTTTTGATCACGGGACAGCGCTATCGATTGAAGGTTGACTTAATTGAGGCCACACAGTACTTGAGAATATGGCTAATTATGGACCGGAAAGCACAGAATAGGTGGAGATTAAGTAAGAAGAGAGAAAAAGAGGAGTTGGTATATATAGTACCAGATATTCTTTGAAAAAATCTATTTTCTTTACCCGGACATCATTTTTTACCCCTAGTTCACCTCTAGCCTTAGTCAGCCTTCCTACTCCTAGCCTTTTACTATAGTCAGCCTAGCCTAGCCTCGCCTGAGGTATGCTCTGGTTAGCCTGGCCTCAGCCTAGCCAAGGGGGGGGAGGGCACTTAGCCTAGCCTATGCCGTAGGCTAGGCTAGGCTGGGCGAAGTAAAACGCTGAATATTACTTTTTACTCTCTCCCCGAACTCGTCTCGATCATATCTTTTCTCAATCTTTTACAAAAGTCATGCCTATCAATATCGCTACACCTCGATGTAAACTACTATCTCCTTAAGAATACCGCGACGCATGTCTACCTCAAAATCATAAACCGCTCAAATATTCTTCGCTATAAGAAGGGAGATACTACTCCCATAATCTACCCCGCCAGCATCAATAAACCCCATCACGACTACATCATCAGATTCGCAAATCCCACCCGTATTATAAGAGCTATATATCACGATGCGAAATAAATACGTCAAATTACCCTCAATCTATTCAAAATTCATCCAGAAATACCTAAAAGCCTTTTTACCATCTGCGGACTCACGTACTCAATTATCTTCGGCTTTATCAACACTATCGTCATTTCGCTTTATTCCATCTAAAGACTAAACGACTTCCTTTTACAATACCTCAACTATCCACTTAACCATAATCCTTTGCTCTTATACGCCTCAAGGGCCGCAAACTAAGAGCCCGGAACAAACTTCTCGCCGCACTTACTAATCAATCACAACCTCGCAATCCTTTTCTCTTTTAAGAATCCTCTTAAGTACTCACACTTTTCGAAATATTCAAATACCTGGGCACTTTACTTCCTAAAGGAACATAGAACCTAGGGCCCGTTATACTTAGATTGAAAATCATTACTTTAAAACTCCTCATCCTTATTACAGCCTCGAAACTGTATATTTCTTACGTATAATAAGAATACGCGGAAGTATAAAATTAATATTAAATTATCATATATAGCGCCTTCATTATACAACTAGCTTTAAAAATATTCATTAGTATAATTTTAATATTAGTAGTTTCTAAATTTTCTATAAACCTAATAATAACAATTTCGCTACTCTAATCTGTTTGTATTATAAAGCAAGGTTTAGTATCGCGAAGCTTCTCGATACTAAATATACGAACAAGAAATTACAACAATTCTTTTTGCTTTAACATAATATATATATAAACCCCAACTACGTTTTCTCAGCACTTGTCAAATATACAAAGCGAACCGCTAAGTCGTTCTAGTACTGATAACGGTTCCTCCGACAGTCATCTCTCCAGAATTCGGAGAAAAAAGCAATAACAAAAAAAGAGAATGGGAGGATTTTTGCTCGGTAATAAAAGTAACTAGAACGACGACAATAAACTAAACCTAGATCTTCTAGTCTAGATAAAGCATTCTCGAAAGGAGAGTAATACCAAGGAGATACGGGTTGTGAATGTTAGAGGCTACGGTTATGGGAATATAACGAAATTGGCTCCGAAATTTTAACGCTTGGCTGTTGCTCAGTGGCTCTGCGGTACGACGCTTCATGTGCTGAAGGCTATCATCGGAAAGTTCCCGACCAGTGCCAACGTGGCTTATTCCCTAAACCTCACGTATACGCACGAGGAAAGGGGAAGACTTAAGACTTGTGTGCGGTGCACTCTGAGGACCTCCAGCTTTCAATTAGAGGGCTGCAGAACCGGCGATGCTTCACTCCATCTCCAACCCCCCCCCGCCTCAAAACGTGGATTCATGGCCTGGGACTGTTGTATTGTATTTACTTCTATTGAGAAAATTTCCTGATCCGTAGTAAGGTGTTTTCGAAACTCCGCACAGTTTGTAAGGGATAGAAGTTCTTGGTGCAGCGAGATGGGGGGTGTGGGTTCTTCATGCGAGGAAAATCTCCTTCCAAACTGGTCCGGGAGTAAAACTCCTCTCTACAGCGTTCTGGTGTATGACCCCAAGACCTCGTCGCTCTGCAATACCTCCAATCCACTCAAGTAGCAATACATTGTAGCATGGCAACTCATCGGAGTTGGCTGGGAAGTTCAAGTTGCCCATGTCCCCAAACATCCGATGACTCCTGGGGTAATCCCCGTCAGAGAGAAGTATAAGCTCTAGAGGACTGCTCGTTTCAAAAAAAGTAGTTTCTTCGAATCCATCCATATCGATGTGACCACACGGAGTTCCGAACTTATCTTGAACAGATGCTGACGCGCTGAGTACTGCAAAATCCGAGATGGTGAAGTAGACCGCAAGAGTCCAGAACTGAAGAATTGGATATGGTGGGAAATCTCGCTCTAAGTAAGTTCTTGTGTAGGGGTTGTTCTGGACGTAGAAAACTTCAGCGCATGCCTACTTCCAAAGGGCAATCTGTGGCGGTACTCGACGAAGTCCATGTTGGCGGTGGGGAATGTCTCGTTGGCTATGATGTCCCAGACGAGATTAACGGAACCCGAAGAGCTTCTCTTGTACCAGATGATCCATGTATTGTGGAATAGCCAACTATTCTCGTTGATCGGGTCGTAGAAGCTTACTTGCCCAATCCATCCGCACCAGGAATAGCTTGGGAATCCCTGCCTGCGACGGAGTAGAGAACCATAAGCGCAGAAAATCATGAACGTGTCGAACGCTGCTGCAGGTACTCCTTGGAAGAATCTACTCCTCATTTTGCTCGAAAGCCGCCTGATAATACCAGCCATAGCAAGTAGAGTATCCGCCTGGTTGGTAAGTGCCCGTGGGGTATAGTAGAGTAGGATAGTGCGGTATTCCATTTCAGGTGGCATTTCCAGCACCCCTGGTAGTATAGTTGCATAGAATTTGTAATTGTTTGGCTTTGGAAGTTGATCGACGCAATTTTCAGACCAAGTAGATTCTTTGCAGCGAAAGTATACTTGATCATCCGTAAAGTAAAGAGCACGACGAGAAAGGTATTGCTCTTGAAACCTGGGGAAATCGTTAGCATTAGGACCAGTCCGCAAAATTTCAGCTAACGATAAAGCAACTTACGTCCAGCCTCTTCTATTATATGCTGACGGCCTTAACATGTGATCAAGCTCATTATAGACAGCCAGTTTGATTCCAGGCTGGATCTGTTCGTCGTGATTAGTAACGAGCCGGCTACCCCAACGAACGCCAGGAAGACCGGTGTTTGCGGTGTCTCCAGAAGCAGCGATAATGCACAACGAAGCTTTTTCGTAGATGAGATCCATTACTTCGATGCCGCTCCTCATATCAACTGCATCATTTTGTACGAGGCAGACTGCATCAACCCAAAGGAAACGATCCTCCAATGCCCCTACTAATTCAATAGCGTCCTGGATAGTCCTCGGTAAGATGTGCCGTATTGTTTGAAGAGCACCTTCCTTCATCAGGGAAGCCTTAGTGCTTAATGTAAGTCGAACACCATTGACACCTCCCCAGACGTAACTGAGAGCTAGATATCTGCAGGGACCCTGAAGCTCTACCAGGCATCCCTTGACCACATCAATAAGCCGCAGGACTTCGAGTCCAGGAATGAAAGATCCGATGGACTGATCCCATCTGGGGTTGCAAGCATCTCCATGATGAATTTCACAAGCTGTGACCCAGCCGCGAGCCCTGGTCACGTCTAGTTGTGGTTCGGCGATGGGGATAAATGAAAAGATGTTAGACAGTGACGCAGGTCGTCCGGGAAGAGCTTGGTTCACAAAGTTGATGGTGGTGCCGAAGCGGAGCCACCCTGACCCTGTAACTTGGAACCCTCCACCAGGACCCATGAATGACATCTACTGAAGGGTAATCTCTCCACTCAGCACGCCCGACCATCCACGCTGTGTTTCGTAGGTGGCTAGAACGATAAGCCGACAGAGTGAGCAGTCCGTCGTCCTCCTAATTCGATCAAGTGTGCCCAATGGCCACACCTCTTTTCCACGATAACTCCCAAAAGGGGGATCTTCCGCGTCGAAAGGGATTGGGAACAGATATCACACACTCTTGTTGTGCTCGGTGTAGGATCGGTTGTGTTGAACGACATGATTTAATAATAGTTTGATTGATTTTTGATCCAAAGGGAGCTGATACCAGGTTGTCTGGGCCGATTAGAAGCTCATACAAAGATAAATTTCTTAAGTGAGAAGTGCGGGGATTCATAATTAGCGTGATGCCGTTGGTCTTTCACGTGATCTGAAGGCCATAACGGCAAAGCTGTGTGCTAGCCTATATTTATTCTTCTTGATTTAGTATTAGGTACGTTAAAAACTTGCTAAGGGGTGCCCTAGCCCCACCCCTTAGATTCCCCTCCCATCTGCCTTTGCTCCCTCGGGGGGTGAAGAGAACCAGGAGAACGAAGGTACGAAAGGGGGTTTCAAGTGGATCTCGTCCAGCCTGGTATTTTCTTTCGCTACTTGTAGAAATTTGTAGGGAGAATCGGAGTGTTCGACGTTATTCTATGGTTAACAGCACCCTGCCACTAACAACGGTGGACGAGACCCATTTCCCTGAGTAAGCGGATTAAACGAGTTAACGAAAATCTCATTAAACTATGCAGTATCGAAAGCACCGGCTCCTCCAGTCTAGGTATAGTTCCTGTACACAGATATGGGGCGCTAGTTACGCACAGAACGGTCGGTGACTCTGTAGATTTGATGGTAGTGAGGTTGATGTTACAGCCAAAGACGGTAGGTTTTAGCGTGTAGTTCCGATTCTACATCGTGTTGACTGGTGGGATGATAGGGAATGGAGTCTGGAGGCGTTGGCGGTTAAGTGAGTCGCTAGGAACAAGATTTGACCTTCGTCCCGTCGAATAAATTTCTTCGCTATTGCGTTTGGCCTTTTGGAGAGTGATCGCTTCGAGACTGGGGCTAATGTGTCGTTCGAGATGTCCTCGATTTCCCAGAAGTTGAAAGCAGAAGCAGCTTTCCCCATTATGAAGCTATTGTACTGAATTAGCATGGGGGGTAAAGTTTGGGTTGTAGAAGCAAGACATTCTAGCCTCGCTCCATTAAAATCGCGCACACAAGCACTCCTGTTCACCGGTGTCCCAGCTGCTGATCGCGTTCCCGTCCACTCCATCGGCGTAAAGGCAGCAATCCGACCATCCCAAGACTCGAACTCAAAAGGTGTAAACACATACTAGGTCTTTGAATCAACTCTTAAGGAATTTTGGTTCTGAAGTACCAACTAGCTAAAGGAGAGTCCGCAGCTGGGACTTGATATCCATAACAAGCAGGATCATCCACTTCCAAGGCAGTTGCCTGCACCAGAGGCAGCGGCATTTCATGACTAAGAAACTTGCTTTGGTCCCTGATGCTCGACCAAGTCACACCCAAACCACCTCTCGAACCAGGGAGGAACTCGTACGTAAATCACGACCTAGAAAATCGGACGTTGAGATGTCGAACCCGGCCTTGTACTTCTCACTCAAGTCTACGAACATAGATGCAAATAATCCATCAGTAGTCAAGTTGACAGATAGCACATTTTGCGCAGCCTGTTGTGAGATCCAGGTCTCGACGAGGTCATTGGAGTCGGGAAATTTTGGGTTGGGAATGAAGAGACGGGAAATCCACCTCCAGATTGCTATGAGTGTGTCAGCCACATTGTTTTCTGTTTCGATTGGAAAATATGCCCCGGTAAGATACGTTAAGCTCTGAAGCAAGCCACCTGTCTTTTCCTCGTTGGCGGAAAGGAGACGTGAGTCTATTGCTCTGATGGCTCTAGTTCTCGTATACCTAGATCTGTACTAACTACCGCTGATTGCCATGCTAAGAGTAGGCATATGTTTGTAGTTTGACTCCTTTATTTGGTGTATGATTTCCTGAATATTGAAATACTCTAGACACAGGCGATCGAGATAACCCTCGAGAGCATCCGGAACAACAACTTTGCGTTTGGAGACCCATTCTGCTTTTGCATTACCGAGTCCGTTGGCAGGACGAACCCATTGGATGTTGGATAGACAGTTCACAGTTATTAGTACGTACCTTGCAGACAATGCTTAGTCAATCGACGAGTTTTAGCATTTTGTGAGTCCACCAAAAAGCTCTGCTTTCTAGTCAGCACAGAACTAGATAAGTAGCTGTACAAGGAATTTATATTTGGCACTAAGAGAAATAGCTTAGGAAATTTCTGTATCTTGAAGGGTAAAGAAGTAATTATACCTGCTCTGGTAGTCAAAATTTCTTAGCTTCCCTTAGCTGAAAGTTTATTATATTATATTTATACTTGACTCTTTGAGAAGTAGAGGAATTTTAAGTTAATATATCAAATAAAAATAATAAACAGTTGTTTTAATAATATTATTGTTTATATCAAATAATCCACGAATTAATAGGCTAAGGAAGAGGCCCAAGAAGACTTCATCTAAGGTAAAGACTACACGAGCTCCCTTTGGTAATTCTATAACGAAAATACTCTTAATTCCTGCAATTGCGGATGGATATAATTATAATATGGGAGTAGTTGGCGAGTTTGATCATCTGACTATTCAGAGCGCTGGTCTGCGTCACGTAGAGCGTGGATGGCGCCAGGCACTTAATCATTGGCTATTAAAAATAGCCTTAATCAAACTATTATTTATTGGCTCTATATAATAATATACCAAAGCTTAGAGCAGAGAGTTTTAAATGCCAAATAGATTTCAGGACCAATTAATGGGTATTCTTCTTATTAATGTCACGGGTAACCAAAAAGTGCGGAACCAGGGAACGTGGTTTGAAAGATTGACTGAAACTTAGGAAAGAGTAAACTACAGAATGTCGAGAAGAGAGGTGAAGACTCGGTACAAGCTCTTTGCATAACGTGTGTTAGTAATCCATTTTTGCAACCCCACCGCTTTTAAATCTCAAGTTCCCCCCTCCATCATTTGCCATTAACGTGCCCTCACACATAACTTAATACCGTAATAACCAAAACACTTTATAAAGGTATTAAATTAAAGCTGCCACTTCGCGCTTTTAAATAAATGATCTAACTTTTGTTATGCCTAGAGTTATATTCGTTGAGTTATAATCAAAAGGGCGAACAACGAGTATACGCTTTGTGACGGTTAAGAGTGCCCAGAGCCTCATTTCCGGTATTCTTTCTTAATCGAGTATTACTAAAATTAAGCGAGTCTATAGCGCTCCCCTCTTATATATAAAGCTCTTTTATTTTTACCTTCTTTTTTACTTAATTATAAATTCTAAGAGACTCTTGTTATCTTTATATATTATATATTAATATATAAGGCTATTATTACACGTGATTACTATCTTTCTAGAGCAAGCGTTACACTAAATATTAAGGACTGTTACGACCTACGATGCGCCTCGTACTCTAACCGACACGGGCTCGTAGCATCGCTGGCTATGCGACGACGCTAAGCCTAATAGGGAAGACTAGGTGGCGAGCCTGCGACATATTAACGTGAATAGCACTCGACTACGCTAGGCCCTATTAGGAGGGTCCTTTATATATATATACTCGAGCCCTCCCTTACGGAGAGCTCTCTTTTCCTCCTTGTCTTTTCTTCTCGATTCTAAGCGTAGCCTTAGGTCTAAATATAAAGCTTGAGTTAACTCGCCGTATTAACCTTTAGCTAACTGTAATATAAGAAAAGACTTATACCCCTTTACTGTGAAGCGTTATATTTCACTTAGTCTTGCGCCTTGTCGACTTGCCTTTATAATAAGCTAACAACGAGCCTTAACACCTTATCCTATTCGACAGATAAGTACCTCTTTGCCCTCATAGTAGACTGTCCTAAAGAAAGCTAGATATTCTCTCGCGTTTAACTTACCTTGCCGTAACTTGACGCGCGCCGCTGTTTCGAACGTATGTCTAATTAACAAATCGATTAACAACCTCAAACACCCTTTAACTTCACCCTATTACCTTTACCGGTCTCTCCCCCTCGTTAGCGAAGCTCTAAAGAAAGGAGCGCCCCTGTACGGCTAAGCTTTACTAACATCCCTATCCCTTTAATCGAGACTCTCTTAAAGGAGCCGGAAAGCTTTAACAGATTTGACTTAGACTTAGAGGACAAGCCCCAGCGTTTCTTCGACGCATCGCTAGAGCTTACTAATATAAAGGGCCTTACCCCCGCTTAATAAGCTAGAGTAAATTAGTTAATTAAGGACTCCGTTAGCTTTACTATCGCCGCCGCCGTTATATAAGCCCTTACTTAATATACTATTAATAACCTTCGCCAAGAGACTAACACTCCCTCTCCTTTTAACCGATTAGTGTAAGCCCTTATAGCGAACCTCTAGCCTACCGCCGACTATTACCTCCCTAAGCTAAACCCCGCTATCCCCGTCGTCGAGCCTAATAAGGTTAGGTACCCTTATACCCCCTTTAGCGATTATAAGGGCGAAATTAAATACGACGCCTAAAAAATAGATATAAAGCTCTTTATTTAGAAATACTTAAGTAACTTCCTCACTAGTAAATTGTAAGTCCACGCCTACTTTAAGTATATAAAGGGAGAGGCTAAGACTATTATTCTTTAATAAATAAACCCCGACTTCGCTAGAGACTTTAATAGAGCCGCCGACGTCTTAAAGGTTTTAGACTAGCGTTTCTTTGACTACAACCGAGTACAGGCTGTTAAGCTCAAGTATAATTAACTATAAATAAGTAGTATAATTTATAATAAGTTCCGTACAAAGTTTATAACATACGCGGCTACTAGAAAAATTTCACTTAACCGCTAGTTCGACGACGTATATAAGAAAGTCTTAGATGAGCTTAAGTACGATATTTAAACTAAGAAGTATAAATTCGCCGGAGATTATATAACTCTTAACGAGTTCTTAGTCGTCTTAAATCGCGAATTACGAAATATTATTACTAGACGAGTTAATAAACGTGTTATTATTACTGTCCGCGAAGCCCCTCGAGTCTCCTTTAATAATACTAATACTAACGACTCGCGCAGTATCTTAAAGAAAGATAACTGGCGTTCGACTTCACTTACCCCTATTACTCACGCCTAGAGACCACCGACTCTAAGACAGTCGTTAGATGTCCGCTAGCGTATGCCCTCTCCTTCGCTTGTCTTACGCTGACTTGAGCCCCTTGTACCTCCTCTTACACCTAATGACGTCTTTTCCGACACTTGCCTCTATTATAGTAAGACTAGCTATTAAGCTAGCGACTATCTTAAGCGCCGTAGAGACTAGGCTCTTAATAAGTCGATTTCTTAGTTAGTCGTCAGTGAGGATTTAGAAACTAACGAGCTATTAAAAAACTCTTAGGCCGTAGTAAAGACTTACACCTTAATATAAGTTATAACTTATAAAAGGACTTAGTATTTGATTTCCGTGCTCTTATTAAAGGACGACAATTCTTAATTAATATTAAACTAGGAAAGAATAGATTCTTTACTAAGACACTTATATATATTAATAGTAAAGTTAATATTTTCAGTGTTATTAAAACCTCTTTTATATACTAACTCGTTAAGTAATTTAATATTTCTTTTATATCTCTTCCTTAACTAATCGTCTTAACTAGTTATAATAGTAAGAAAGGCAAGCTAATTAGCACAGCCGTCTTACTTACTTTAATAATCGACCGCCGGCGAATTAACTTCCCTTTTCTAGTGATTAACTTAAGAAACACTAACGTCTTAATTAGTCGGAAGTTCCTTGAGTATTACGACTTAAAGTAGTGTGGTGGGGACAGCCCCTGATTTCTTTTGTCACATGACTGCGCTGGTCCTTCGCACATATAAGGAGCTAACACTTGACTACAGAACGTCAAGAACGCAACACTAGATATATTCTATTTATTAGAACCTTTTCCCTCCCCTCCTTTGCCGATTCGTACTCTCTAGATATGTGATATCTTTAGATTTGATTGATCTATTATTTATAGAGCCTAGAATCTCCTCCGGTGGCTCGCTATATGTTACCCTCTTATTGTGTGGATTGGGATTCGTCCCTCCCATATATTTCTAGTGACTTATGCAGGGAGTGAGTTACTACTAGAGGAGGAACTAGGTAAGTATAATAGTGAGGCCCTTGTGTGCTAATTTATATAAGGAGAGTCAGGAAAAACGACAATTGTCTGAACTAAGGGAGCTATTTAGTTAGCTATCTCTTAGCCCTCAAGGCAAAACGACGAATATAGAGAATGCGGACCTTTAACTTAGGGAGAACGAAGACTACTGAGGAACTAAGGAAAGCTATAAAGTGGGAGCACTTATAGTACTGGAAAATCTGTCTCCCTTAGGCCACTGTTCTGATTCTATCGTTCCGAGACACAGTGCCTAGCCACTTCGCACTAGTTTCTATTCTCAGCGAAGGTTCCAGTGTTTCTAAACGTAATTAGTATTCTTTGAACGCTAAGAAAAGTCGAGACTCTATAACGGAACTGAAATTAATATATTAGAGGCTTAAGCAGAGTACTGGCGAGCCTGTATTTCGGAGTGTTCGGCGAGACATAGAACTTCCAGGCTAGTCTAAAGCCTGGGTAGCTTACGCCGAGTGTTGATCTCCTTACTTTGTTTTCCTATTGTATTTACTTTTGTTGTTTTTGTAATTTCCGTGTACGAGCCCTAAGCTTTAAGGCGTGTTTGTTTTAGTTTAGTAGTTATTAGCGTTCGCTAGGGGCTGACTAGGGAGTACGGCCCTGAACCTTCGCTAGGAGTTATTGACATTTATCTCGCTTTAGGGTAAGCGAGAGCCTATATACTTTCTGTTTTAGGGGAGGGGGTTTCCTTTATATTTCTTTAGTGATTAATACACTGTATTCTCAGTTACTTTCCTATATTCCAATCGACGACACTATTAACTTACCTCACTACTACCTTCTTACGACAACGTACGATGTCGAACAACGGAAACATCGACTACGGCTACGGCAACCCTGGGATAAGTGGGTTCGGCAACATTGTAATGCCCCTTAGCTCTATTTTAATAGGAGCAACTCCTCCGTTTAGACCTAGAATTACTACTGGGCTAAGCCTTAATACTTCTACACTCTCTAAGGACACTACTTCTTAAACCTCGGAGACTTCTTAAAAGAGGAACAAGGGAAAGAAAGAAAAGCAAGGGACTAGTGGCTCTGATTTTACTAATCTTATAAGGCCACACTAATACTCCGGCCCTACTTTTACTGTAGACGACTTAAAGAACCTAAAAATCTATCTCAGTTAGCCTATGCCTATCGCCGGAACCTTAAATGCCCCTATCTTCAACGGAATCGATGTCAGCAACTACTTCCGGATTCTCGATCGATACTTTACAGCCTATATAGTTACTAATGATTAAGTCAAGAAAGAGTAGGTGGCTGAGTACGCTACTTAAGCTTATGTATGGACTATTCGGAAGCTTTTAGGCTTTAAAGAGGGTAGTTATACTAGCTTTAAGGATACTGTAATTCAGGAGTACTAGCGCGATAATACGGAGCGCCGCTTATATACTAATAGTTACCTTGACCGACTTAAGTATGACTTCAAGACTCTTATAGGGGACGGCGAGCCTACTCCTGAATAGTGCCGCGACTTCCTCCGAGTATTTAAAGAGGTTACTATTAACTATATTAACCGTAGTAACCTCACTAACAAGTAAGCCTCTATGAGATTTATCTTCTCTCTTCCTTAGAATCTACGAACTAAAGTTGTACGGGCTACTTCTAAGAATAATAGAACCCTAAACATCGACAATATAAACTTATTTAGAAAGGTCTACTCTACTGTAGAGGCCCACCTTAACTCTGAGAGGGAGTTAAGCGCTATTACTAAAGAGTAAGGCATCACCGACCGAGTATGGGGCAACACTAATAGTACTAACTTGTTTACTGAGCGCTTTATACCTCAGCTAACGACTTATATTATTCTGCCTCGTAGTAATAGACTAGTACCCCGGCACTAGTCTGACTTTATTAACTATAGGGACAACTCTATATAGGACGAGATTTCTAGAGTACTAAAGTAATAAGACGAGGAGCTGTTTACACTTAATTTCCTCTTTACCTTAGAGAAAGTTACTAGGAACTTAAGTAAGGTTAACACAAGAGATTTAGATTTTATCACTGAAGGATTAAAACACATAAGGATTCTCGGAGTAGTAGTTCAAAGAGCCTCTAATGTCAACTTCACTACTGAGGTTAATATGTTTATGTTCTTTGAAGAGGCTTAAGAGTAAGTTGCCGTCGACTACAGTGTAGTAAATTCGAGTTCCTTGGGGTACAATAGGCGCGCCAGGGATGATTATAGTTGTCGCTAGTGTATGAATTAACACTAGCTAGGCATAAGACCTTAGGAGTATTATAGTTATATGAATTAATACTATAACTACAAGAAATAGATTAGTCTTAGTATTATCCACGAAGCCGACGATACTAACTACATTTATATTAACTTATAATAGGAGGGGAAGAAGTCATACCCTGTCTAGTTTCCCTTGGATAGAAGGTCTAGAAGACATTATATCTTGACGCAAGTCTTAAATACCTTGTACAACCTTAACCCTAAGAGACGAGCCAAAGTAGTTAAAGAACTCCTTAAGGCAAGAAAAGAAGCTGCGCTTACTAGGGAAAAGGGAGATAAGGGGGCACAATCTCCGACCGTTCTTATTATAAGTTATATTAAGCTTATTGAAGAACCTACGGGGGACCTTAACTCGGATATTATTAGTCAATGGGACTGTACTAAATACTAATTAGCACAGATCCAAAATTTACTAGCGTATAGTACTAATAGTACTAATTCTGAAGTTATAGTAGCTCCGGTCGAGACTAGGCAGCGAAAGGGAGTACTTAGACAAGAGCCGTATAAGACTTCAGATAAGCTCTAAGAGAAGATCAAGTCTCAATTTACTTATAGTAAACTAAAGGCACTCCACGATATTAAAGAATTAATTAAGTTCGCTGATACTATAGACGTCGATAGCCTAGCTAAGACTAGAATAACACCGTAATAGATTTTAGCCCGTAATAAGTCTAAAGTCTCTGACTTAAACACGAAAACGACATTTACTATAGTACTGAAAACATTTTCTAAAACATCACTTATTAGTAGTACAACAAGAAAGAGAGCTTTAAAGTCTAAGGCACTAGTAATACTATCGGCTATCCCTAGACTTATATCCCGTATAGCGTTATCCTAAAGTCCTCGCGTATAAGAGGCGTTGACTCAGAATAGTTATAGGCTTAATAATATCTTAGACAAATTACTCGTATAGAAGGAGCTTCCTAGAAACCTTACGCTAAAAGAAATTATAGTCTTTATAGACCCGCCTAGAGTATCTCGTCTCTTTACTAGAACGATTGACCGACGTATGTAAAAGGAATCAATCGCTAATATTAGTACCTTGGAGTTCGAAGAACTAGAGTTAATAACTAGGGAAGATATTATTATATATTAAAAACCACTTCACGGCACTTTATATACTCTTCTGAACTTCTATTCCACTAATGTTTCTGTGACTGCGAATTATAGACGACGACTTAAGGAAATCAAACGAGAAGGCCTTAAGTTAAAGTATAAGTATTAAGAAGAGCGCATTATAATTCATAACTTTATCCTAAGAAATCTATTAGCGGCAAAGTTCAAAACATAACAAAGACGCTAGCGACTTTAATTGTTCGTATAATAAGAAGCTCTTATTAATAACTTAGTACTATAGCTTATAGTTAGCGCTATCTCGGTCTTTAGTCCGATCCTTATAGTGTTACTTAGGACTATAATACTACTTAATAAGTGTATCTTTAGGAACCTTCCGACGAAACGCACTCGCGCTTAAAAACTACTATATACTAAAGTAGCCTTATTAGGGACAATAGTTAAGACAGGAAACTTATACTTCTCGCTAGTACTAAAGGTTATTATTACTATGCCTAGCCGAACTAAGGTCACTGATATTAGAGTTACCCTTAATATAGGAGCTGAAGTTAGTTACATAACACTTGAAGTAGTTACTCTCCTGGAGCTCCCTATTACTGGAAGCTAGACTATAGCTCTAAAGACAATCACCGGAGTTAAGTCCTGATTTATTAGTTTTGCTAATAATATTACGGTTACTATAGGCAACTATGTTATTAATAATAGATTCTATATTATAGACGCCCTTAGTATAAAGGTCATTTTAGGCTTTTTATTCTTCTGTAAAGCTAGAGTATCGTTCCGCTATCTTAGAGACTATAATAGAGGCATTGTACTGGCTCAGTTTTAGGATCAGCGATTAAGAGACATTACTACGGTCAAAACTAATAATACTACGGAGGATACTAAGGACGCTAAAGCTCTTCGGGAAGAAAACGGGATAAGTATAATCTTTTTAGAACAAACAGACTCTAAAGATAGTTATAAAGAAGAAGACTTCTCGGGAAAAGAGTAACTAACTATATATTGAGCGCTACTGTCGGTGCCTTAGAATGCTCGATTAACCCCTCACAACATAACCCTTAACTACTAAAGCTTAAGGGCAAGCTTTATAAAGGGGGGGACGAAGCGGTACTAAGTGATAATAATAAAGGCGATACTATTCTCATTAAGTACTTAGAAAGAGAGTTTTGTGTCCTGAAATTAGTACTTAATGATTTTCAGTAAGAGGCAATCTTAGACATATTCTTGGAGGAGAAGTTAACTTCAGAACTATTCTTTCTTAGAGCTTTTAGAGTTAGTTCTTTAACTGAAGTCACGCCTACCTTCGAATAGACGAAGAACTATGACGATCTCCTGATTAAGAACTCCTTTCGGAGCACTTAGAACACTACTGCTCGGATTAACATTATATATAAATCGAAAGCCAAGAAAGTCTAGCTAGTTAACGAAGCCGACCTTATAGGCGACCCCCCAGGAGGGAGGGATGATTAGTATAAGAGATTAAAAGACAGAGGGACTAAGTAAGAACAGTTAGGGAAATATTAAGATTTGTTACTATTACACTTTATTAGTATACTCTACAACTCCTGACTTACGCCGGAGAGACTAGCCAAACTTGACGTCGGGAAGCTATTACAACCTAAAGAGAGAGCTCTCTTCGATGAAATAATAATTAATAGAGAAAGAGCTATAGCGTTCGACTGGCCCAAATGTAGTAGATTTTACGAAGATGTCTCTCCCCTAGTCGTTATTAAGACTATTAAGTACAAAGCTTAGTAAGCCCTTAACTTTCCGTTGCCACGAGCTTTAGTCCCAGAAGTCACGAAAATAGTATAAGAGCGTCTCGATAAGGGTGTTCTTGAGCTTTCTAAAGGCTTATACTGAAATACTTGGTTTTTAGTGAAAAAGAAGGAATCTAGAAAATATAAACTTATTAACTTAGCTATTATATTAAATGCCGTCATACGAAGGGATGTTAATCTTTTACTTTTAGTAGATGAGTTCTTTAAAGAATTCGCCGGTTGCCACGTCGCTAGCCTCGTTAACTTATACTTTAGCTATAATTAATAAACTCTCTACAAGTCTAGCCGAGACATGACTGCCTTTTATGTTCCGAACGTAGGCCTAGTCAGGAATATAACTCTCCCTTAGGGTGTTATAAACTCTGTTACTTAGTTTGTTAAAACGATTACTCGTATACTAAAGCCACTAATTCTTAGTATATTTATATTATTCTTAAATAATATAAAAGTTAAGGGACTATATATAGACTATAACTAAGAAGAAGCTCGTCCCGGAATCCGAAGATTTATCTTAGAGTACATTTAGAACCTCGACAAGGCGCTGGAACGTTTAAAGAGAGTAGGCGTTATTATTAAACTAAAGTCTTAGTTTTGTTTAGACGGTATAAATATTATAAGATATACTTATAACTCTAAAGAGAGAGAACCTTCGGCGAGACACTTAGTTAAGATTAAGAACTAGAACTTACTAAGTAACCTAATAGAAGTCAAGGCATTCTTAGGCCTTATTGTTTACTTCCGAATTTAGATCAAAAACTTCTAACTAATTGCTGAGTTATTATACGCACTATCTAGAAAAGGAGTCAAATTCTTCTAAGACTTAGAGATTCACGACAAAGTAATACAAACTCTTAAAGATACGTTATACTCGTTTCTAGTTCTATGTCAGATCGATTATAGCGAGGGTACTAGAGAGATAGTTATTAGTGTCGACTTAAGTGGCACAGGTTAGGGAGGTTTCCTCGGCTAAAGAGACCCTCTAACGAACAAGATACGACTTACGAGGTACGAGAGTGGTTTTTAGAGTAAGACTAAAGCCAAGTATAATGCTACTAAGCGAGAGTATAAAGGTATACTTTATATTTTAAAGAAGCTTAAGATCTAGCTCGTTAACGTGTACTTTGTTATTGAAATAAACGCTAATACTTTAATTGTTCAACTAAATAGAGCCGCCTACGATCATCCTAGCGCCTTACTTACTAGATGGCTTACTTAGATACGCCTGTTTAATTTCGAAGTTTAGTATATTAAAGGCTCAATATACGTCGTTGCCGATTAGCTCTCTAGGAGGCTAAGGTATACTGACGACACACTAGAAGAGAGTGATGCGGACGAGGATTAAATACTTTCCGAGCTGGGAGCTTATGAGATCTGTCCTATAGAAGTATTTAACGCCGAAGAACTTACTAACTCAGAATCCGAAGGAGTAATAATAGACCCAGAATTGCGCAAGCGGAACGACATTCTTCAAGATATAAAATCCTAAGTACGACACCTAAGGGACAAAGGAGAGCTTAGCTCCTCTAACGATTTAAGCTAAGACGACAAAGGACCACTTATTATAGCTAATAAATACAGCGAAGGATACTAGTAAATCGCCTAATACTTAACGACACTTAAGACTCTTAAGGACATAATTAGAAAGTAATTCCGTGTTTTTAAACGGGAAGTATTAAATTATAGTGTGTATAGTCGCCGGATTTAGAGACTTCCTATTAAAGGTTCTATTATTAGGCTTATTATTGACATTAATAAGGAGAAGGAAATTATACTTTAGAGCTACTATAACAATTCTAGTCACAAAGGGAGAGAAAGCACTTATTACTGTATCACTATACGGTACTTTTAGAAGGGACTGTTCACTGATTATATAGAATACGTTCGAACATGCAAGAATTGTCAACTTTGATCAGCGAAGCGCCTTGAGGAACCTCTTTACCCTATAGTGTCAAATGGACTTATGGAGAAATGGGCGTTAGACGTTACTTATATACCTCCCTCCCGGGGGAAGGGCTACTTTGTTGTTGCTAGAGACGATATAAGTGGATGGGCCGAAGTTAGAGCTCTCCCTACTAGAGAGGCTAAACACATCGCTACTTTTATTTAGGAAGATATTATTTGCCGTTATAGGTTGTTTTAGAGACTTATTGTGGACGGAAGAACTAAGAATATAGGGGAAGTGCTAGAGTTACTTAACAGAATAGAGGTCGAGCGAATCAAGATCTCAGCGTATAACGCTAGAGTCAATGGAATGATCGAACGGGGCCATGGACCTATTAAGAACGCTTTGTTAAAAATGGAAGGACGCTGGACTAACAACCTTTCCGTAGTGTTATTTGCTGATAGAATTACTGTGTATAGTCTAACTAGCTATACTCTGTTTTATATAGTGTACGGCAGGGAGGCGATTTTACTTATCGAAACAAGGAACCTTACGTGGAGGACGCTATTCACGGAAGAAATATAAGACCGGTCTAAGTTGCTATAGTTTAGGGCTACATAGTTTCAGATGAGACAAGAACACATTAATGAGGCTATCTTTAGGAAGACTCGACGTCGTCAAGAGGGCAAGGAAGCCTTTGATCTCAAACACGACATACAGAAGAGACTATTCAGAAAGAGAGACTTAGTACTTCGCTAGGACTTAGTACGAGAGAATGATATGTCCTCAAACCGAGCACTCGACTTTAGGTAGCTAGGCCCCTATGAGATCGCTGAGACTTATACCGACAAAGGCTACTATAAACTCAAAGAGCTTGGTGACGATGGCCCCTGGCTACGACAAACCTTCGCCGGTAATAAGCTTAAGCTCTTCCACAAGAGAAGTAACTTCATTTATAATGACAGTAATAAAGTAAGAGAGGCCTCTAGCGAAGACGACAACTTGACCCCTCTGAACCTTGAACTAGACATTAATTTATAGTACCTTAACGACCCCGAATTCTTAGAGAACCCTATAATTCTGACGATATAACGTATTAGAGACAATAAGATAGTAATTAGAGTCCCTGAATTGTCAGTACAACAGCGCAGTAAGTACTAAGTAGTGTCTGACTCGGAATAAACATACTTTGGTGTTAAGGAGCTAGTACGAGGACGCACCTCTAGTCTTTGAAGGGGGGGACGACATACTGCCGCACACTAAAATAATTACTAAACCGACTTCGTACTGCTAAGAACCACGATTTAAGACACCTTAATATTACAACTAACACGAAGAAGAGCCTATGTAGCCCTGAGCACGTCAGAGAGAACATTAGCCCCGCGTGTAAACCGCCAATTCCTTAGAACAAGCTCACAGAACTAACGACTACAACTACTTGTCGTAGCCCCCACGAATAGACGACAAGTTTAGAACGAGACTGCTATTATTAAGTTAGTGAGAATTCTAAGGCGGTAGAAAGTAACTTCGTTGAGATAGGCCAGTTATTAGGCTCGATCCGCAGGACTAGATTCTAAAACAGCAGGTTGAACTTGTGGCCTAAGCCAGAAATTCGAGTCTAACGTATTAAACACCCTGAAGATATAGACGTAATATACTAAGGGCACTAACTCTCGGTATTTAACTCATAGAATAAAAAGAAGACTAAGTTATAGGCACTGGGAGTGTTTAGGGCCAAATGAATGAAACCGAGCTGATCTTACTGTTATGTACCTCCTGGACATAGCCACTAACCTTGTCAAGAGTAACGTGTAGCGATCTATGAAGACCGACATTAAAAGCACCGTTAACTTGACCTTTAAACTAGTAAGGAGATTAAACGATCTATGTAAGGTAGGCCAGAGGTCTTAGAAATCTCCTAGCGAAGAGCTAATAACACGCTCAGAATTAGAGCCGTGCTCTCTGAAACCTTAAGTCAATAACTATAATATAGCTAACGCTAACCCCACCCCACGTACTAAAGATCTGAGTATATTATCAGCCGACGACCTTTAGTTAGTGAACCTTTTAAGGATCGAGTATTAGTCGACTACCCCTAATTAGCTCTGTCTAAAGTCTCTCGCTTACTAAGTCAGGGCCCCTTCTATATATACGTCAATACCTCTTAGTCCCTTCTTGTCGGAAAGTCTGAAAGAATAAAGACTTCTCTTGCCGTTCACTAGTGCTAGTAGACAAGAAGTAATATACTTCGTACTTAGAGTGTTAGTAAGAGACTATAAGTTATAAACAACTTTCAAATATAATATAATAGTTCTACGACTATAACAGACTTATAAGTAAGAGTGCCGCTATTTTAGGCTCGTATTAATATCGCTGAAGTAATAAAGACTCTATACCCTCGACCTCTAGCTAGGTTTAGTATTAAGTACTAGTAACTAATCAAGGCTAAGGGAGCGACCTTAGGTGTTCTCATGGATGTTTCGTCACCGCCTATTACATTATTCCGAGAAGTGTCGTTAGGTAGAACGGACAAGGACAAAGCTAATAACTTATAGAGTAACTAGTTAGGAGTTAAGTCTAGCTTCGACCTCGAGATCAATAATAAGTTCTTCAACCCCTATTAAAGAACTGAAGTAATTAAGAGACCTTAACTAAGACCGAACTACTATTCCGAGAAGACCTCTAGCTAACAAGACCCTACAGTATGCCATTTTATGCTTAATTATTACTAACTTAATAGTACTTGAGTTGACTAAACTCTTTTGCCCCTAGAAAGCTTAGCTGTTTTAAAGACCCTCTGTTAGCTTTAATAATAGGAGGTGACTTACCTGTCAAGGGGAGAAGGGGCCATTTCCACTACACTAAGAACTAAGAACCTATTGTAGCCTCCTAACCCTACTCGACGTATTACGACCGTTAGTTTTCCCACTCCTCCCGGCTTTCTGCTATAAACCTTCGAAATTGGCGGATCCAGCCTTTACCCCATCTAACTAACTAATTGATAAGAGACTGGCGGAATAATGTCACCTATCTTCAGTAGTGTGACTTACGTAAGTATAATAAGAGCGTATTTATGGAGGGACCCGAAAGCTACTTAGTGACCTATTACTAAGGGAAGATCAGTACGGCGCGACACGCACGTTCTTAGCCTAAGGGGTAGAATTTGATACGGGTAGTCGCACGAGGTGGCCTTGATTCTTATTGATTTACGAACTTAAAGAAGATAGATAGCATCGTTTCCTTGACTTATAAAGAGAATATAAGCACTAGCGCTGCGAAGAGGTTGGACAGTTTAATACTTAGCTAGATGACGTCAAGGTGAAGTTTTGGAGTTCACTTTAGTTACTTCTTAAAACACGAGTTAAGGATTAATAACCTTGGCGGTACTTTAAATCGCCGTAGGAAAAGTATTAGTATAATCTGTGAATGGCTAGTTAAGTATAAGAGAAAGAGATAGGAGTATAACTCACGAAATTAAGACGCGTTAAGACCTTTATAGTGTTGACCTTTAGTATTGAAGCTGAGAGCGCTTAGGCTGAGATGCGAACCGATTTCGATGGCACCTCTAAGGTGGCTGACAACGAAGGACTCTTCTTGAAGGTCTATGAGGAGTTAGCAGAGTTCAGATAGTACTATAGAAGGTCAACTTACTACGTTAAGGCGACTTGACTTTATACTAAAGTTGTTGTTTGGAGATCGAGGTGCGGGAAAGTTAAGCGGAGACTGTACATAGGTTAACGCAAGTATTACGGAAGAAGTTACTGTCTAGCAAGAAGGAAGCAAACAAGTAAGGAAAGCTCTTTGCTACGTTACCTCTACGACTAGGCAACAGCGAAGTTGAAGGTGTTAAACTCCAATAGCGCGCTGAAGTTGATAGTAAAGGCCAAAGTTGTTGTCCTAAAGGTACCGAATATGGAGAAGTTGGCGGCAGAGAGACCTCTGAGAGTACTAGAGTCATAGTAGCTGAAGTCATCGTTGAACGGAAGGAGATCTTGCCTTAGTGGTGTGAAGAAAAGTGATGGTGAAGTCGATCTTAACATGAGCTTGGCGGGGAAGTTTGCTTTCTTTAGAGGTGTTACAACGAGAGAAGGTGTAAGAGGTGTTATTTGATTAATAGAAAGAAGGAGGAAAGAGATCGAGACGCGTTGAGGTACTTTATAGAGAGAATAGTGTCAAGGAGAGATTATTGTATTTGGAAAGTTAAAGTTGGAAGGTTAGTGGGGGAGAGCCAGCCTTATGTAGGGGGGCAGGAAGGTGCTAAGCGAGACGATTGTTTACTTTAAAGGTAACAGGTCAACTATCACGGGACTTCGCATACACTGGCTGTATAGTATCCTGCTGACGATTTAAGACGCTCTGATTGGCTGTTTACTTCTTTTTGGTATATATTACTCGAGGGCGAGCAGAGTCTTTGAAGGGGGGGACGCATGTGGTGGGGACAGCCCCTGATTTCTTTTGTCACATGACTGCGCTGGTCCTTCGCACATATAAGGAGCTAACACTTGACTACAGAACGTCAAGAACGTAACACTAGATATATTCTATTTATTAGAACCTTTTCCCTCCCCTCCTTTGCCGATTCGTACTCTCTAGATATGTGATATCTTTAGATTTGATTGATCTGTTATTTACAGAGCCTAGAATCTCCTCCGGTGGCTCGCTACATGCTACCCTCTTGTTGTGTGGATTGGGATTCGTCCCTCCCACAGTAGTTGTATATAAAGAACCGTAATTAGCTAAAATGGCTATTAAATATACTTGTTTAGCCGTACTTTAATTAGCGAGTCTTCGTCGATATTAACTGTTCCGACAAGCTAATCGTTAAGTCTTATTAACTTAATACAGAACGAAGGGATGCCCTTATAGATACAGATAACTACCGCCGAAGGCAAGCTAAGATTGCGGCACTCGACGATTCCCTTAAGTCAAAGGTCTTTATACGACCTACGGCCAGCGGCTCGTCGACCCGACCCTTAAGCTTTATTAAGGAAGTTAAAGAGCGCCTATAAGTTATAAAGGATTAATTAAACCCCTCGATATCCCGTGATCTAAGATTATTACTTAAAGACAAGAGAGCCCGTAAAGCTTCCTTAGCGAGTTACTAGTTAAAGGCGCTTATTACGGAGATCTCCCTTATATTAGTAATAGTGATATCTATTACGTATTTCCGACTTAAGAGAGCTAAGAAGAATAAGGTAAAGACCTTTATAGCGTTAGTGTATAAGATCGATTAAGAGCTAACTCGTCGCTGGCGAGGGGCCCTAAACTAATTAAGTGTCGAACTCGTATTAATAAATAGAGACTTATCCCTGGAAGAGGCCCTAAAGGCTAAGTACGCGTAAGATAACAAGTTAATCGGCAAGAAGCTCCTTATAGAGTATTAAGAGTATACTCCTCTCTTTTCCTGGCGAGCCTCTAACGAGTTACTAGCGCACCGCTAAGGCGTAGACTACTAGATCGAGCTTACTAAGGAAAACGACTTATCCTTTAAACCTCTTTAGCGTATGACTAAAGAATAACTATTAGAGACTAAGCGGTATATTATTAATAACTTATATAAAGGTTTTATTAAGCCCTTTAGCGCACTATATACGACTCTTATTCTCTTCGCTAAGAAAGCCGATGGCAGTCTCCGGCTATGTGTCGACTACTAGAAGCTAAATGCCTTGTCGAAGAAAGACTCGTACTTAATCCCTTTAATTAATGAGATAATAGCGCGTATTTATAAGGCGAAGGTCTTTATAAAGCTTAATATTTAGTAAGCTTTTTACTATATCCGTATGTCCCCCGAGAGCAAAGACTATACGACCTTCCGCACTTAATATAGCACATATAAGTATAAGGTCCTTCCCTTTGGCCTTACTAATAGTCCGGCGACTTTTTAGTGTTTTATTAATAATATCCTTATAAAGCACCTCGACGACTTTTACGCGGCTTATATAAACGACATCTTAATATATTCGTCTACTCTCGAAGAATATAAGGTTTACGTTAAGAAAGTAATAGCAATACTATAAGCACACGGACTTTAAGTTAATATTAAAAAGTCCGAGTTTAGCGTATAAAAAACAAAGTTCTTAGGATTTATTATTAGAGTTAATAGTGTAGAAGTAGACTTAAAGAAGATTAGTATAATTAAAGATTAGTAATACGCTAATAATATATAAAGTATATAAAGTTATCTTAACTTTTATAACTTCTACTACTAGTTTATTAAGGACTATAGTCACATCGCACGACCCCTTATAATACTTACTAGAAAAGATATTCCCTTTATCTTCGACAACGCTTATAAGAACGCTTAGGAGACTCTCTGGGAAGCCCTTTAATTTACGCTAGTTCTTTACTACTATAACCTTACTAAGTAAACACGGCTAGAGACTGACTCTTTAAATAGAATCGTTACTAAGATTTTATCCTAACTTTAAGAAGACGACACCTTTTATCCTGTAAGATACTTTTTTAAGACTATAATAAACCTTAAGCTTAATTAATTAATTTACGATAAAGAGATACTAGCGATTTTCCGGTTATTTAAGTAATATCGCCTAGAGCTCTTAAGTACTTAGAAAAATGTCCTTGTTTACACTAACTACTGAGCCCTAAAGTACTTTATAACTACTAAGGACCTTATAGCTAGGCAGGCTTAATAGGCTAAGTTCTTTATAGACTTTTATTTCACGATTATATATCGTATTAAAATAACTAATATATTAGCTAATACCCTGTCTCGACAAGATTAAGACCTCACGGCTATAAAGGCACGTAAGCGGGCTATCCGTCGTAAATAGCTAATTCCGACTAACAAAATTAACTCGCGAGTCGCTAGCGACCTCTAGCTTTCTATCGTTAATCTTATAAACGCCTATATTAAAGTCGTAGAGACGATACCCTTAGCACTTATAAACGCTATAATCCTAAATCGCGATATTAAGACACGTGACGAGTTAGAGCTAGAGCCAGAGTCGAATACGGAAGTATTAATCGACCTGAAGACGCCTATAGCGAAGGAGTTAGACCTTAACTTTATAGTAGTATATAACGTCACAAAATACGACGTTATTAACTAAGTGCTCCTAGCTAATAAGGCCTCGCCTTCGCTAAAGCCTCTCTAATAAAAAGCTAGGGAGCAATTACTAGATTACGAGCTAGTAAACGACAAGTTACTTTTTTAAGGCCGCCTAAAAGTGCCCTTAAAACCGCCGGAGCTTCACACGACACTTATTTGCTATATATATTCTTAACCTTTAGTAGCGTATACGGGGATCAGAAAGATGAAGGCATTATTAAGTCGCAAATATTATTAAAACGGCCTTACTATAGACATAGCTCGATACGTAATAAACTGTAGTTACTCTTAGTAAAAAGCTTATAAGGATAAGACCCTTAGTTTCTTACACCCCCTACTAATCCCTACTCGGCTATATTAACACCTCACAATAGACTTTATAAAGCTATTACTAGACAAGTACGGTTATAACTTTGTTATAGTTATTATTAACCGCTTATTTAAGAAACCGGTCTCGATACTTTATAACGATATAATTACGGCGAAAGGCATAGCTATTCTCTTCCTCGTTTATTAGACTTGACACTTCGACATACTAAACTCTATTATCTCGGACTAAGGGCCTCAGTTTGTCTCCTCTTTTTAGAAGGAGTATTATTATATCCTCGGGACTAAAGTAAAGCTAACGACAGTATATAACCTAAACGTTAACAGCTAAATAAAAGTGACGAACTAATATATTAAGTAGTAGCTTTGTCCTTTTTGCTACTATTATTAAGACAATTAGAGCGACCTCTTACTAATTATAAACATTACTTAACTAACGTTATCGCACGAGTCCTTAGGCCGCTTATCTCCTTTTTAGTTACTTAACGGCGTTAAGCTAAGGACTTCTTAGGACTTAATAAACCTAGAACCGCCGGCTATAGTAATAGAGAAACTTAACCGCGAGGAAGCTTTATAAGTAGCCTTATAAATAAAGGAAGTTATAAAAGTCGCATAGTCGTCCCTAAAGGACTAATAAGAAAAAATAAAACGATTAGCGAACCGTGGGCGACGCGCCGTCGATTAGGACGTTAGTGACCTAGTACTAGTCGATACTCGGAACTAGAACATCGACTAACCCTTAAAGAAGTTATTAAACAAGTAATACGGCCTAATTAAGGTAATCGCTAGGGAAGGAGAGAGTTAGAGAGTTAAGTTACTAGGGGACTAGTTAATACACCTTGTCTTCCACTCGCACTTGCTCCGTAAGTACGTCGATAACCCCTTGCCGGGACAAGTTAAAGCTACGCCGGCACTTATTTAGCTATTACCTAAGCAAGATAAGTAAGAAATTAAAGGCATCCTTGGCTCTAAGGTCATACGAAACAAGCTATTTTATTGTATTAAGTAACTAAGCGTCGACGAAGACCTAAAGTAATACTTATACTTAGATACTATAACAACTCTATATATAATTAAGAGGTTCCACCTCGAGCATCCGAATACTAAAGGCCCGCCAAAAGCTCTCCTAAAGTGGCTAGAGGCCTATAACGCTAGTATTAACGACTATAACGACCTCGAGGATAATACGGTTATAGCTGTAATTGCGCGGACGCAGTTTTTTAGGAGGAGGGGGTAATGTTACGACCTACGATGCGCCTCGTACTTTAACCGACACGGGCTCGTAACATCGCTGGCTATGCGACGACGCTAAGCCTAATAGGGAAGACTAGGTGGCGAGCCTACGACATATTGACGTGAATGGCACTCGACTACGCTAGGCCCTATTAGGAGGGTCCTTTATATATATATACTCGAGCCCTCCCTTACGGAGAGCTCTCCTTTCCTCCTTGTCTTTTCTTCTCGATTCTGAGCGTAGCCTTAGGTCCAAATACAAAGCTTGAGTTAACTCGCTGTATTAACCTTTGGCCAGCCGTAACAAGGACAGTCTAGAAATTAAGTCCAATATATTAAGACATAAGAGTATCGAAAAGGGTATATTAGTATAATTGATAGTAAGAGCAAAAAAAAGATTAATAAGGCAGATTCTAATACTATAGCACTTGTTAAGGAACTCAACGACCTACTACTTACTCTGTCTATAGCAGGAGTATATCTCGAGCACGTAACGACGAGTATATCGGATTATCTTTAGCTTTATAAGACATGGTTAAAGCTTCAAACAACAAGTCCACTTTGAAGATTATACACTACACACGACATAGCATTTAGAACTCACTAATAATCCTGTTCGTCAATACCACCTCAACCTCAGATGCGGCACCATCACCTGAGTATCCCCCAATTCAACAGAATGAACGAAGAACATATACTTGCCATATATATCATCGGCGTCATCTCCTGGTGGCGGCGATGGGGGCTGCATGCTGAGGTCAAACGGAGGGTATATAGCCTCTATAGACGGATTGTCCGATTTTGAAGACGTCAAATATCCCCATGCGCCTCGCAGGCTAGTCAGCACCCCTTTCCGAGGACCATTCATCATCTTGAGCAAAGATTCTCCATTGGCTGGCTCCAACTGTTGCACCAGCTGCCGCAAAGAGATACGGTGAGTCGGAGGTCCTTCATAATCTTTGGGATTCCTCCCTGGGGCTACTAGGATCACACAATTTGTATCAACCACCCCTGTAGCAAGAAACTGTTCGAGTCTACTACACAAACGATTTTTGTGTCTATTCGCTTTCGTGTCGATCATAGTAGCTGCAAAGTAGATGCAAAATATTGTCCAGGCTGACGCTGTGGTTTCGTGCTTCCTGTCTTTGACCTTGACTTGCTCATTCGGCGAGGCTCCAAGATCAAGAAGCATCTTTAGCATTGAGCTGTCGCCTCCCCATTCTAGAGACGCGGACACAATAAGAGAAAGATCATCCTTGGCGAGAAGAAGATCGGGATTTTTCGACACTCTCCGACGGACATATTCGACATCATTCCAACGCCATGTGGTATTGTGAATGAAAGACATAAAGGTCCCAGCTTCGACGCCGCCCGAACTAGCCGCAGAATGCGGTTTTGTTGTGACCCCTGAAAGGCGATCGCAGCCTGCTTGAATATGATAGGAGAGAACTCTTTCACAGGCGTCTAATTGTGCATCTCGAGACGGTCCACAGGGATACTCGTTCTGGAGGAGGTGTGAAATTCTAGCATCCCCATTAACATATTCTGTCTTTGCAAACCAGAGTTCGGCTAAATAGACACGAGCTTTTGCCTCAAAGCCCACGAGGTTTGGGAATTCAGCTGAAAAATCGCGTAGTTGTTTACTTTGTTTCACGAAGTCCCTAAGCGTCCGATGGAAAAACTGGACGCTCTTGACGAAGAACAGGTTCTCCTTATCATGGCGAGATTCCGCCACTTCAAGTAAACCCTTTGTGAGATCGTCAACTTCGGATTCTGCCATGGCTTGCCGTTCTTTGATTTCATCGTCAGTGTACGGTTGTATTTGGTACGATGCTGGAAATGTGGGATCGTCCAGTTTGTCAATCCACGTTAAAGCAACCGCCGGAAGTGAGTACATTTCGGACACAAGTAGTAGCATCTTGAATGCTTTTTGTCGATCACCAGGCATGATGGATGCCAGTATATTCTCGTACAGGGCGTTGATGTTGTCCCTAGGTAAGTTCTCCAGTTGTTTGTCTAAGTAATCGTCTGCATCCTTACGCCCAGGAGCCATACGCGAAGCAGCCATAACCAGAGAACGTACGGCGAGACAGGCCCAAAGAAAGACACCATCGGACAACTTGACCACCTTAGCAGTTAATTTCTTATAGAAATGTTGGACAGCGAGGAAGCATTTATGCTCTCTGAACATGTTTCGTCCAAATCGTAGAATGTCGGGTTTCGTGAGCCTATGCAGTCTAATGCGGCGATCTTCCGAAAATGCTTCTTGAAACTCTCGGTGTGGACGCGAGCTAACTAAGATCTTGATATCTTCTTTAGAAGCCCATTTGTTGAGGTCTTTTGCAAGATCTTCGTGGTCTAAGCCATCCACGCCATCTTCACCGTACTCGTCAAGTCCGTCGATGAAGAAGCAAAATCGATATCCTGGGAATGGTGATTTGGATATGAGTAGTTTCATGCCATTCTCCAAGTCCGCAGGCCGGAAAAAGAGCTCATCAATGGAACCTCCTAACCCAGTCTTTGAAAATTCTGCATAAGCTTCGGGAAAGACTTCTCTAATCAGGTCGGGACACTGCTTCAAGACCTCGAAAAGGATTGAACGGTATAGTCCAGGCAGTGACCTCTGGAGCTTATCCCCGGATCGCCAAAAGAAGAAGTGAGCGAAGATGAGTTGCTTCCCCTCTGCCCACTTCTTCACCTCAACGCGAGTTTGAGGATGATCAACAAGAAGTTTCATCAGCGTCGATTTGCCGGATCCAGGCTTCCCGGAGATGTGGAAAACTCGATTCTCCTCTCGCAGCCATGTAAGAAATGCAGTTCGTGACTCCGATTGTAGTTTTTTGGCATCCTCTACCAACTTGGCTAATTCACCATCTTCAATTTCATCTTCATCGGACTTTGTATTTTGTCGGTTGTCGCTCGAGTCTTCTTTCAAGATCCATTCAAACGTGCCACTCCTGGCCTTTTCCATCACATCCTCTCGAGAATATATTGTGTTGAAGTAGAGCTGCTTCAGTACCCGCATGTCAGGAGATGGCACGGCCAATGGTTCAAGTAGTGTATCGACCGAGTTGCGAATGTCTTTGATGAGACGCAACTGTTCGCTAAGTTCAAGCGACAGTGATTGATTGCTGTCTTGAATTTTGCTTTCCATATTCTTCAGAACGTCATCACGGAGGTTCGTCAACTGTCTCACGGCATCTGACGCTTGTTTTTGTGACACGGACTGGAGGTTGTTTAGCTCAACCTGGACAGACACCTGTCGCTCGCTAATTGTTTTGTTAAAACTCAATAGCAACCCAGCTTCAGTTTCATACTTACTTGAGAATTAGGACCAATCGAAGCAAGACTTCCGACCTGTATTTACCAAGTCTGTTGTCCAACTCTGTAATCTCTCCTTTCTTCCACATGGAATGTAGAGCGACTGTAATACTCTTCCATTTCGAACTCCCAGCTTTGGTCTTGACACGATCCAGAAGCTTCCGCAGCTCATCCGAGACGCCTTGACATTCTGTGGCGAGAGTATTCAGAGCTTCCTCGTGCTTCGAATAGCCAGGTGGGCGCTGGCTTAGCTCCTTGGTGATTTTATCTAGATCCGCGGTCACAACGCTCACATGAACGTTCTCCGCAGTACTTCCAGATTTGATTACCTCATAAGTACCGCGAACGATCTGGTATGAAAAGTCAATAAACGTGAGAATGCTGGCAGCGAAGCCCACGGCCGTGATCGGATCCATCGGCCCGTTTTTGTTGACTGTAGGAAGAATACTCCGTACGCTGATCCACGGGAGGACAATGAAGGGCATCAGCAGTGGATGGGATGGGACGGACAGCCAAATGATGAAGCTGAAAGAACGTAGTAGACTATCGAGGCCGGCAAGATAAATGCTGCAGCTTCGAGGCTGTGCACTTCAGCGGTCCTGCGGCCTGCCTGCATGGCTCTGCATTATCATGGAAGCGAACCAACCCAGATAAAATACCAATCTTCTGCATGCAGCCTCCGGTCAAGTCCTGCACAGCTGGAAAGACGAGAAAATGTGGTGTAACAAAGGTAAGCCTTTGACCAACCAGGGAGGACCACGTTTCTTGAGGCAGGCTCGCGCAGGCTCGCGCAGGCCTAGCGACCAGTTACTTACTGTTCAACACTCTGCATAGCACGCCAGGAGGTACGCCTTGCGCTAGGACTTGACTGGCTCTGTCTTATTATCCCGCCGTCGCGATGGTGATGTATGGAAGGGGGTTCCAGGCGTGTCTCGTCCGCCCCTGCCGGGCGGTGAGCCTCATCGCCCCGTTCATTGATTTAATAACTGCTCCAAACAGATTTGTACACGGTAAACAAACATTGTTAAAATGCCTTGGACACATGAGACTCTAACCCGTATGCGCTTTAAAACTCTCTTCGATGAAGGCTATTCTTAACGTGCAGTAGTATGTAAACTTGGTATCCTACGCTCTTTAGCTCAATATTTTATCGATAAACCAGATCGATAAGCAAAAACTCCTAGTGCGCCTTTAAAGATATTAAATAAAAAAATCCAAGAGATAATTAAGCGGTTTAAAGGCCACTACAATCGACGAATCTCTTCTCTTTGACAAATCTACGAGAAGTTTCAATTAGATTGTTACGATAATAATCAGTTTTCCTTATATAATCCCACCCTGATTATAACTCTCGCCTTAACAACAAATTGCACTTGATCTTTTATAATAATAACTTCACGAAAAATAAACATATAATTAAAAAAATTGATGTTAAAGATGTATTAAAACTAAGTTTATTTATTATATTAAATTAAATTTTATAAATATATCGTGCAAGTAATTTAATCTTTTGTCTTCCCCTACTTTTACTTAACAACCACGTATCTTCTCTTATTACAATTAGAGTACGATAAAAAGTTCCTAAAGATAACTTAACAATTAAAAAAGGGTTCTAAGTAAGTTGCTTAGCTTTTAGTGCAACACGTATTTGTTCTTTAGCTTTAAGTAAGTACATTAAGCTTCGCTGGCGAAGAGCGTGGTTTTGGTGTTTTAAAAAGACTTAGGTTTACTACTACTAAATCGTTAATTAATTGCTTTACTACATTGCCTTCTACTCCTTTGCCTTTTATTTCTTTTTCTTTTTATATAATACATAAAAATGACAAAAGTTTCTTAAAATTTATAATCAAGTAAAAAAAGTAAAGAAAAAAGAGCTTTATATATAAAGGAAAAGTACTATAAGCTTGTTTAATATTATTAATACTTAGTTAAGTTAAAATACCGGAAATAAGGCTTAAAGCGCTTCTAATCGTTATACTACTCTCCTCTCTTAAAAAAAACCTATCCTTAAGTATTAGTTTATTTTTTATTAGTATTAAAGTACTTGTAATTGTAAATACTATTTTCTTATGCTTTAATTTATTTAAGTAACTTAATAAAGAGTCTTGCTTACTTAAAGTAATTGAAATAACTTTTTTGGACTTTATACAAAGTATACTTAAAATTAAATGCGTTATACTAATTTAAATTAATGTTTTAATTAAGTTAAGTAATATGGTAAAAGAGAGTTTTGCCCTTTTTATAATAAGCAAGTACTTTTTTTAATTTTTATTTATTATTACTCGTAATATTAATTAATAAGAGGGTATCTTATACTGGCTTGTCTTAGTAAAAGATTATTAAGATTTTTACGTAGTTTATTAATCAGAAAATTGTTATAAACCTTTATACTTACTAAAACTTTAAGTAGCACAAATTTCTTACCCTTATCAGAAGGGAATGGTCGACCCCAAAACTTTCGCGTGCACTCAGCTCGATGATTCCCTTGACACAACTAATCGCGTCGGTCCAACCGCCATGAGCCTCTAACTTCCCCTTGATAGTGAAGAGCTCCTCCGTCCATTGCGTCAAGGCACCCTCGCAGAGCCCGTGTTCGAGGAGTTTGGCTCGTATGGCATCCGACCGATAGGCATGAGATATTTGTATGAAGAGAGCGCCTGACTCGTTTAAAATTTGCCTATAGGCATCTGAACGATGCTGCTGCGTTGATGCTAGCATGTACTCTACCTTACACAGAAGTGCATTTGCACGAATCAAGCTCGGAACGTTGGGGTTGGAAAGTAGTTGCTCGAGCATCCCTTGCGAGTCCAGCTCCGTATCGGAGAAGTTTTGTATGGTTGCGATACGCTTGGCTTTATCATATCTGCCGTTGTGAATCAAGCAATTAAATAGTGAGTGAAAGAAGGGCAATGGGAGGGTTGGAATGGGAGGGTTGGTGGTGTAGTTTGGAAGCCGAGAAGTTTGAATAGGCTACACAGACCTTGGTAGAGTAATATTGACGAGACTTAGAAACATCAGTATCGTGCCAGGCGAGAAGAAACACGTTAAATTGGAACACGAACTATTTTGGGGTCAAGATTAAAATATGTAGTAGGACTCGTATAGCCAGCCACAAGAGGTGCTGCTGAAAAAGGCTACCAGCAACTCGTGACGGCTGAGTTAGCTTGCTTGTAGTCACAGCCAGGGCAAACAAATCTAAAAGAGAGAACAACTCGTAGCTGTTATCATCCAGAAATTGCCTGCATCCAGCATACTCAATTAATCTAAGACGCTGGCGGCAATCTCGTATAAGACTTTGCTCTAACAACATAGCTGCAGCTTCAATTGCCGCATAAGGCTGATTAATGATGGCATCGAACTGCTACATCGCTTGGTCATAGTAGCCAAGGTCTCTAAGTCTTCGCGCCTCGGAAAGTCACTAATCAACTGTAGCATTGTAGTCCATTATAGTCATATCTCCAGACTAACGTGACGGAGTATAAGTAGGAAAGACAAAATACTGGAAGCAACTTCAAGCCGTGAGCAGAATTTATACCATGAGGCTACTCAATGCCAAGCAGGGTTTTGGCCTTGTACGAAGGATAGTTGACCAATACGCGTCGGATGTCTATTAGAAGGGGGCTGTTGGAAATCAACGTCACCCCGTGGTAGGCGGTGAGAGGGATTGGATCATGACAAATGCATTGGGTGGCTTTCCGTACTACGTTGGCGCTCTCAGCTGAATCGAACTCGTCCAATACTTGAATTCTTTGGCATTATGATCAAGTGCGAGAGGGTGTTTTGCCAACAGCTTTGCTCTTGACTTCTGCACTATATTGGGGAATACTCGTTGGACCTTGTTTAGGCTATCTTGCTTCCTCCACACAATTTCAGTACCCCAAACTTTCGCCATGGCAGCCAACCCTGATGTCGAGGACTTGCTTGATGAAAACATTGTCTTCTCACGAACGGTCGACCTAGAGATCAACCCATTCAGTGTGGAACTCGGGTCTAACTTTTCAAAGCCACCACAGGAGATAAAGGAATCCTCCAACCGTTCCAGTGGCATTAAAGTCAATGACTGGCGCATCAATGGCGAGGTCATTGCAGTGTCCCAACGAGAATATCAAAGGCGACCAACTAATCTTCTGCGGTTTCGCTTTCGGTTCTCCTGGGGTTTTGGTGCTTCCGAAAGGCTCACGAGTGCAGATATTGGGATATCCTTCTTGATGGATTTTGCAAGGTGAAGCGAAAAGACCCATTGTGCTTGAATTTGGCCCAAGGACTATCAAGCCAACTGCGACGACCGCGCAGGTCTCAAAAATTAGCCATTATAACCCCTACGCACCCCTGCCTGCCGACTGGTTTAGGGAATCTGCCAGTTGGTTTAGGAGCCGGTTTGGATATGCAGACCGAGACAAACTATGAGAAGCAGTTCTTAGTGGTAGTGGAAGGGCAGTAAAAGCAGAGTCGAAAAGACGATGAAAATAACGATCCAGATGACGTAGTAGCTTGGAAACCGAGAGAGGATGAGATTCAACAAAAAGGAATACCAAGAGAGGTCAGAACAGCTGTCGTGGTTCAGCTTCAGCCAACACTACGTCTCTTCGGGCTATTGTGAAGACAACGGCGAGGACTAGCTCGGGAGTTGGCAGATTCGCACATCATCAATTAAGATATCTAAATACCAAACACAACAGATTAAACATCAAGAACGATGGTGAAGTGTATTATCCTTTTACTGCATCTATGACAGCATATTCCTACAATGTTCCTCTCGCCCAGCATTCGTCAAGAATACTATTATCCTCCCACCACCACTTTCCTCCCTTAAGTTGAACATTGGAACCCCAAGTTTCCTTCCAAAGCAACCTGCCAAGTACATTCTTGAGCTCCTGTGTAACATCATCTTCACGCGACTGCTCCTCTTCCTTGTTTTCCTTTTCCATCTCTTTTTCGGCTATTTGTTTCGCATCCCCTCTCCTACCACTGTCGCTTGATGCCAAAGATTGCGAATTAGCGATTGACGCCAGAAATATTATTTGTGTTGTAGCACTTCCTTCAGCATATAGTCCGGCTTCTGCTAGCCAGCCGGGGAACAGACGTACTGGGTGCAAATTCCTCCTGAGGTCAAAAACGAGGTGATGATCGAGCCAATCTCGCAGGCGAGGTCCTAGAGTTGCTGAAACTGGACAAGGGTCCACGATTGTAAGGTGAAGAGTCCCTCCTTTATGATCTACGCTATCGACGGCATCGTATTCATCAATCGGTGATCGCTCCCCACCAGCTGTCATATTTTGGGCTCGAGATGAAGGTAAAGCTAGTACACGATGGCACTCCCTCAATAGTATAGGGATGGCATGTGACGACAGCAGAGACGCCGAGCCAAAAGAGTGGATGCTGCTAAACATATTCAAGGGATAAGCTAAATATGGCGACCCTGTTGGAACGGAAAGCGGTATGATATTTGGAAACCGATTTGGAGACAACGGTGTCGTAGAGACGTGATGCAGCTCTGTTTCGGGCGGTATTGCAGCCGCCAGATAACAAGCCGAAGCTACAATTGGTGTTAACTTCTTTCCTAGATTACCATCACTATATACTAACCATAATTCTCGAAAAGACTCAAAATTGTGCCTAGGTTCTTGCTTTCCATTCACTCCACACGTAGTCTTTTCCCCATCCCCTTCGAGACCTTCTCTCCAACTTTCATGACTATCAAGCCTGTCGAAACGTCTCATCGCAGTGACCATTCACTTGTGTTTGTGCATTTCTAATTCATATTTTAATATTGCATCCCCCAGTCCTCGCGCAATCTTTCCAACATAATATTCTCACCCACAGCTTCCATCAGCCTCATGGTGCGCACCGAATATGTTGGAACTCGGTGGCCATACTCGACGAATCCCAGTCTGAGTTTCCTCCGGTCGGTTGCTGCGGAGAATGTGATAGACTATTGTGCAGTAAAGGGTGATCTGTGCAAAATACAGGTGTCGGCGGTGATTTGACGATTCTGATGACCTGGTAGAACACTCCCATGTTTCTGGCGCTTCCCATATCTGTGATATGGCAGGAGAACAACCCCGAGGATAGCCACGACTAGTGGGCTTCGTAGTGGACTGTGTTTGCGACGGTATTAGACGTAGATTTGGACTAGATCCGAATGACGTTGGTTGAGGAATATCTCTTGGTGCCAAAGACAAGTTTCTTTTGAGAGGAGAATGCGATAACTCAAGTAGCCGAGGCTTGTCTCTTCGCGGCGAGTCTTCTGAGAATGGTGGAGAGGAGGGGTCGAATGCTAGTGAAGGTGGAGACCTGATTTGCTGTCAGCTTATTGAAATGGGTTTCGCGGGCATCATAGGCAACATCGGTGATCAAAGTTCGCTTTTAGAGAGAATCTCACCTTTTCGCAGAGGATTGTGAGTGCTCGAGTTCTGACGACTCCTCTTGACCTCGGCGTGAAGGTGACCCGGCAGCACTGATAGAGACAACACTTGTCGTCACATAATTTCCGTTTTCAATGCTATCCCGAGGGCCAACTGTCACATCGACACTTCGCGAAATGAAGGACCTGGGCGATAATGGCTGCACAACAAAACTGTTCGTCCTCGAACAAGGCGCGAGTGAGTCTGTGACGGAGCTCCCGCTCCAGCTAGACCGGGCACTGGAAGCCCGGTCAGTTTCGATTGGATCCAAGACGTTTCCGGGATGGAGAACTACAATAATATAGTCGTCAGTCGTCAGTCGTCCACCATCATCTAGGAAGCCAGCGAATGTGACTACGAAATGGTTCCACACTCACTCGTCGGTGGTCTAGTGTTTTCTGTGGATGCATTCCGTTGAGCTTCCGAGTGAAGGTATTCGAGGAGGTCGCTATCTGTTGACCATGCCGACGAGTCCGATTGAATCGACGCAGTGGAGAATTGCTCATTGTAGGTGGTATCGTGGAGAGAATGCTGGATGTGGGATCTTGATTGGATCCATTTGGGGACGGAGCTCTTACCAGGGATTTCCCAATGTGAAGTCTTTGCCGCAGCATCGGAAGGTATCGAGCTCCGCAGCGATCCTTCTTGCGGAGTTCTGTTTCTGTTTCTTGTTTCGTTGTTAAGATGTCGGCCTGATCTCTGCTTCTCCGTGTCCTTTCGAATTGTCCTCTCGCCTACAGTTTCTCTGGCGGGATCAACCCAGGAAACGTCGAACATCTCGAATGGGTCGCGGTGGCAATAAACAGGAGGAGAGGATCAAATACCAGTCACTAATTCTCATATCGTAATATTCGAGCGCAATGAGTTACGTATGTACTTGTACGGAGCAGATGCGTGATAAATGGCGGTGAGGAGTCGACGGCGCTCAGGGCTAAGTTGTACTGCAGTGTGTCTTGTGCACATCCCTTCAGGCCAGCGAGCATAAACTCGGAAATTTAGTGTCCTAGCCCAAGACATCGTCCACTCTCTTCTAAAAGCCCAAGTCGTCGTCCTTGTCCTCTCGTTGGCCTTGTCGCCGTGCGGTCCGTGCGGAGACGCCCAACATCCATCTCCCCTCATCGAGAGGCTGGATCAAAACATATTATAATTGATAAGAACATACGATAATCGCACAGTCCTCGTGGGGAGGGAGCACTATACTGGGCATAGCTTGCGCCTTCGCCTGGCATGAATCGCTGTCCTGGCGTGATGTCCAAGCCACCAAGTGCACCTCATCCACCTGGACCGTCTTGGCAAGACTGACCAGCGCCTTCGAGCAGTCCCCATATTGGTGCTTTTTTGAGCAATAAGGAAAACAAATTCCCACATTCCAAAACAAACCTATCAGCATTCGTCACTGACATCCATCACATAGAGACTAGAAAGCTAGGCTAAACCGAGTAGACTTCCATAGATCAAGTAATGGACGCAAGGTGTCAGTTGGCGGGGTTGTGTGCAGTAAACAGGATTCGACTGATTAATTAAGACTACAGCTGTAGATGCTTCATATAAGCCATCTGAACGATAGGCAGCCATAGGCTCCAATACTATAAGCTAGGTAGAAATGATACTCATGACTCATCATGTGACTCATACCAATCAACACACCCCCCCAGGCTTGAGAGATATCGAGAGTCTGTATAGACCAGTAAATGAGTGGTGTTAGCAATAGGCAAGTAAACCTAGAATTCCATCCAATGAGAGTTGCTAAGAAAAGAAAGAACATAGGTTGAGACTACGAGTCTAAGCGTTGTTGATTTCAGACAACAGACGAAAAATATCGACAAGATTGAGTTGCTTCAGGAAAACCGCGTGTTTTTGAGGTCCAAGTGCCTTGGTGAGACCGTCTGCCGGCATATCATTGGTCGAAATCCATTCGAGTTTGACTGTTCCCTTTTCTGTTTCTTGACGGAGCCAGTGTTGATGAATATCAATATGTTTGAGCTTAGTGACTAACTTCGGAGCTTCCTTCATCAGAAGTCTAACAGTTTGAAGGTTGTCACAGTTGACTGTTGTGTCGGAATCAAGGTCGAGCTGTAGATATTCGAATACTCGTCTCCACCAAAAGAGCCAAGCGCAGATGTGGGAAAGAGCTAGGAGCTCTGCTTCAGTTGATGATGTTGTGACTGTCCGTTGGAGAATACAGAACCAGTCGATACATCCTCCGAATAGTTGGAAAAGGCCACCCTCTGTACTCCATCTTCGTACTGAATCATCAGCGAATGAAGCATCGCTAGCTGCAAGAAAGATAGGTGGATTTTCCTTGAGAGAACCGTATTCCAGAGCGTAGGTTTTGGTAGAGTTCAAGTAAGCTATGCACTGGTCGGCCGCTTCTTGGTGTTCTGGGCCAGGATTTTGTAGAAATTCAGAGAGCTTTTGGAGTGCTCTAGAGCAGTCAGGTCGAGTGATCGTTGCTGGGTAGCCGATTGAGCCGACCTTGCGTTGATACAGGTGTTTTTCGTGTATCGTGGCTTCTCCATCAAACCTGGTAAGTACCTTTTCAGGGGATAACGGGACCTTGGCTTTCCGGTGCTCCAGGTTAAAGGTACGAGCGATTTTAGTGATATAAGAGTCTTGACAGAGCCAAATTCGGTGGTGTATTCGATCCCGTAAAATCCGGATCCCTAGGAACCATCTGAGTTCACCGATTTCCCGGAGCTTGAATTGTGACATAAGGCTAGTCCGAAAGTTCTTATAAGCTTGTCCGTCTGAAGAGTGATACAAAACAACGATGTCGTCAACATAAAAGAAGACGATCAGCTTATTGCTAGTAAATAGACAGGCGCACTCTGGGACTGGTTTCAAGCCAAGCTTTCCCATAATCCGGCACAGCAGTTCGAACCAGAGGAGTGGGGAGACTCGTAAACCATAGAGAGCACGAAGAAGTAGAAGTACATGTCCGGGGACACTATATCCAGGAGGGAGTTTGATCCAAACCTTCTTGTTCAGCTTTGCGTTAGGAAAAGCATTGATAGCATCAAATTGCTTAGCCTCCAGATTGAAGTAAGCTGCAATGGCCATCAGGAATCGAAAGACACGTGCCGCTAGGGTAGCTGCATAAGTCTCTTCGTCCTGCTTTGGCTGAAGATCCCCACGAACCACAAGTCGGGCTTTGTATTTGAGAAGATAACCCTCTTCATCAAATTTGTAGGTAAATACCCATTTGGTTGGAATGACAAATCCCACAGCTTCAGATTCCGGAACTTGGACAAATGTGCCTCTTTCGTGAAGGTCTCCATATTCAAGCTTGATTGCTGCAATGAACCCTTCTCGATGGTCGTGATTTAGCATTTCTGTCCAATTAGAAGGCTCAGGCGGGAGCTGGGACCGGTGGATTCGGGCCCGTTGATGGTTAATGCCAGTGGCAAAGGCAACATGGTAGGCTGAGTTGAAATGGAGGTTTTTCAGACTGACAGTGTGTATCTCCTGAAGATCCTTCCGTCTGGATGATCGAGTTTGTAACCTTGTGCTACTCTCAGCTGCAGTTGGAGTCAAATACTCTTGACGCGTTTCAACTCTAGGTTCAGGCGTGGATTCAGGAGACAGTCGAAGAGTTCCTAGACCATGCTCAATTCCATGGCCACTATCGACAACAATCGTATCGTTGTGTGAGTCCAAGGAGACTTCTGGGGAAGGTGTTGGAAGATCAGAGCCTAGGTCTGGTGGTCCAATGGGTGGTTCAACATCAGCTTCATCTTCTATCCCTTCAAGCGATTTCAACTCAAGTGGTTGAATGAGCTCTTCAGTGATATTTTCGAAGGATATATCTTGCTGATAGCGTTGAGATTCATCAAACGTCACGTCACGAGCACTGATAACTCGAGAGAGTGTTGGAACCCAGATTCTGAAGATGTTTGACGATTCGTAGCCAACCAAATAGCCAATGTGGGTCTTTGGTTCAAGCCTGTCGAGCTTGTCACGGTTGTGTTTGAGGGCATAAGCCCTGCATCCGTAAGCACGGATATGAGCAAACTTGGGGTGTGGCGATGGAATACCAGCAAGCTGCTGAAGCTTTCCAAGAGGTGATTGCCACCCAAGGCGTCTGGTGGGAGATCTGTTGAGTATATACGCTGCTGCCGCGTAACACTCGTCCCACATTTGTTGAGGAAGATTGCCTGCTGACTTGAGCTTTGCCGCCCTAATCCCTAGCACCCCCCCAGATTTCTCAGCAGCGCCGTTTTGTGCATGAACATCTGGCGCAGAAACTTCAACTGTAAGCCCAGTTTCGGTGATATAGTCGTTCCATTCATCACTTGCAAGGAGTGAGACTTGACCGTCTAATCGTATAACAATGACTTCGAAGTTCCAGCGTCGCTTACATGTATTGACACATTTCCTGATATGACTGACAAGGTCTCTGGCTTTGGTGCTGTAGACACGCTCTACGTAGTGAAAGCCAAGAAAGTCGTCATACATGTGAGAGACAAAGCCGTCCCTCATTGGAATAACATCCCAACACAGCCTGTAAAAAGGACGATGAGCACGTACAGGGGTACGTCGAGAAATGAGCTGTTTTGCATCGTGTTGCTTGCAGATCGGGCAGCTGGGGTCATGTTCCCCCTTCACGGCTTCAATATCAGAGCAAGCATCCGGAAGGTGTTTTAATGCTTCAGCATATGTGTGACCCGTTCGGTCGTGAGCCTGTTGCATTGTCCAAATGGCCTTTGGAAGTGGTGTCCTTGACGAGTTTGCAGGGTAGACTGTAGTTACTGGGTTGTACTCCAGAACCCATTGTTCACAGATCCGGCGAGTTTTCCCAATCATTATACCCCCATATTTAAGGCACATGTTTTCAGAGTCCCAATAGATTTGCTTGTCGAAGAACCGGTTGTAGCTCACTGTGTTTGTTGTAAAGGTTGGAATAAACTTGACGTTATAGAGGAGCCAAGGTCTCTTCCCATCAGGAGTTCCCTCACATTCCAAAGTGATCTTGATTGTCCCATAACCCTCGATTTTGACTGGGTTATTGCCTGCAACAAGGATGTCATCTTCTGCTGCTGGGGTGAATTCAATAAACCTTAATCTGTCATTACACACGTGTTCCGTAGCTCCGGAATCCAGAATATAACTGTTACGTAGAGCGAGGTGCAGCCCATCAGTTGAATAGGATTGAGGAGAGAAAGTTGTGCAGCCCATAGGCAATGGGTTTGCCGTCTCTGGCGAAGAAGGTGGTTGGCCAGATTTTGACAGGTTGTGGTGTTTGTCCCGAATTCTCTGGAGTGTAGTGATGATCCCAGAATTCTTCGATTTCTTCTCTTCGATCAGCTTGTGAATCGAGTCATCGATCTTGAAGCCAGTTGGGCGATTCCATTCGAAGATATGTGGACACTTAGACCAAGGGTGCTCGGATGAACCGCAGAGACAGCTTCTCTTCTTTCCATCCTTGTCTTTTCCATTAAGTGTAGGCGTGGGAGTGGTAGAAGGAGCAGCAGGCGTATCAGTGGTGTACACAGTTCCACGGCCAGATTGACGGGTCGTATTGATGTGTGTATTGCGGTGCCAAGTTCGATAGACCTTGAGTACGGAGCGAAAGTCCAAATCAGCTCCTTCAGCTTGCTTGACCGAATAGGATTCAGCGAATGAAGGAGAGATCTGCTTGAGAGCGTTGAGAAAGTGCAACACCGGCCAGCTGCCCTGAACATCAGGAATATTGAGTTCAAGACATTCGTCATACGTCGTTTCCCACTTTTGAAGCCATTCGTCCGTATTGATGACTTTTGCTGACTTGGTAAGGCTGGTCCATGTAGCGTGAAGTTCCATCATGCGAGCGTGGTCCGTCTGTTTGAACCTATCCCGTAGCTTGACCATCACAGCATGTGTAGTTTCTCCTCTGGTGTAGATAAAGTGTCGAATTGCAACGGTCCTTTGAATCTCCATGCGTACCTTAGCAATAGCTTCGGTGTGTTTGCGGTGGATTCTCTTCTCGTCATCGTATTCCACATTCATCCAGCGGAGTTGTTCTCTTTCATTGGCATCCAGGTCCGAATAGGTCGTGGGCCGAGGTATTCCAAGTGGATTAAGAACAGTAGGTTTGATCATTTCCGGTGTAGGCCGAACTGGAGCGACTGAAAGTCCTGGATTAAGAACATCAGGATTGATATACCGCTTGACTCCATATTCGTCTGCAATAATGAAGATATATTCCGACCAAGGGAGCCAGTCCTTTTCCGAATCCAGGATTGGGATATTTTTTGGTTGGGTTGTTGATGCCATAGTTGAGCAGATGGCACAGTTGTTTTGATACTGAAATTAGACAGGCACGTTTTTATACTAGTCTAGTAGACGTGGTATGGTCGATCTGGTTGATCAGAACGTTGTTGAGAATCCAAGTGAAAGTATCAGAGGGTTGAATCGAGCTGAGTATTGCGCCCGTAGGGTTGACAGCAGGCTGTGCAGGGAAGGTTGTAAAACGTGATAAACAGATGTGTTTACAAGATACGTTCTGAACTAAGAAGCTAGTATAACGTGATAAACAACGAGTTTACAATAAACGTTTCGAACCAGTTAGAGCAAGCGGGGCTCATAACTGTCAGTTGGCGGGATTGTGAGCAGTAAACAGTATTCGACTGATTAATTAAGACTACAGCTGTAGATGCTTCATATAAGCCATCTGAACGATAGGCAGCCATAGGCTCCAATACTATAAGCTAGGTAGAAATGATACTCATGACTCATCATGTGACTCATACCAATCAACACAAGGTAATGGCACTTCCGCCTTCTGGCCAGAACGACTCAGCCAAAGATCATGATAACTCAGGGCCGCGTAACCAAAGAAAGACGCCAAGGATTGATCTTGCTCACTCGATCAAAGAAACAGGCCATGTGGCTTATCGTACTCAAAATCAATTTATCCAGCCTGCTGTCGGCCACAGCAACGGGCGTTCGATCTCCAGGAGTCTCATAAAATCCAGCAACGGCTTCAGCCTTCATGATCCCCCATATTCCAGAGTCAAGAGAGACCCACGATCGTTGGTCTCGGCTGCCTATCCGTTCCGGCGTAGCTCAGATCGATTAGGCCCTTTTTGACTAAGAGTGCGCCAACATTTCAATAGAATATATAAGGAGATTATCTGTATGCTCCAGCCACAATGGTTTGTGTGGCGGTTAGAGTTTTCGCTCCCTTGTCCTTTCTATAAGTTGGCCATGTTCCCAGAGTTCAGTATCTCTCACTTCGCCTACAAATTTCATGTTAACCAGCATAAACCCCTTCATACAATATGTTTCAGGTCAAGACTTTGATCAAAGCCGTCAATGACAGTATTTCCCGGTCCACATTTGGCCGAGTCTTTCACCTTGAGGGCTCAGGACATGCAAGTACCATAATTAGCGAATGAGATGTCAAGACTAATAATCAGTAGCCAAATGAACGACAGGATTCCAGGTTTCTTACTGAGATATATGCCGGCCTGACGACATTCTTTACTATGGCATATATCATTACTGTCAATGTGAGTTGTTGCCAAGCTTATATTGTGACTTCCAGTAATTTTATGCATAGGCAAATATCCTCACCCAGAGCGGCGGAACTTGTATTTGTCCAGGAACAGATTCTAATGACCCTCTTTGCAATAATGATGCTCCATATCAGCGGTGCTTATTAGGTGCGTTCTTCGAGCATATTGAACTCAGAACTGACGATATCAGGCCTTAATCGAGATCTGATCACGGCCACAGCTGTGATTTCTGGCATTGGCTCAATTGCATTTGGCTTCCTCACCAATCTCCCAGTCGCACTGGCGTAAGTTGTTAGCGAACCCCGATTGACCTGGGCTGACCTCGCTGCTTATAGTCCCGGAATGGGCCTCAACGCTTACTTTACCTTCCAAGTTGTAGGATATCACGGTTCTGGGGCTGTGTCTTATCGACTTGCCTTGACTGCTGTCTTTATCGAAGGCTGTATATTCGTCTTTTTGTCGCTGATCGGAATGCGACAATGGCTCGTGAGAATCATTCCATCGTCTATTAAAGTTGCCAGTGGTGTGGGTATAGGCTTTTTTATCTCGGAAATCGGCATGTCGTATTCTGGAATAGGATTGATCTCTGGTGGAGTAGCTACACCGACTAGCATCGCAGGTTGTCCTCCACAGTATCTAGATCCTGCTTCTGGGACTTGCACGAGTCATAACATGACGAATCCAACTGTACGTCAGTATCAATAATCGATGGTGTGATGTACTAACCGGATATAGCTCTGGCTTGGAATCCTTTGTGGTGGAGTTCTCACAACTTACCTGATGTCGTACCGTGTCAAATCAGCTATTATTATTGGCATATCACTTGTGTCAATTTTATCTTGGCCGTAAGTACCACTTTCATATTTTAGTTTCATTATAACTGATAAATAATTATAGTCGCAACACTCAGATTACTTTCTTCCCCAATACTACTGAGGGGAACGAGATGTTTTCATTTTTTAAACAAGTCGTTCATTTTCATCCTATTTCCCAAATCCTTTCTGTTCAAGACTGGGATATCTCGAGAGCGGGCTCTCATTTTGTCCTTGCGCTTTTCACCTTTCTCTACGTCGATATTATCGACGCTACTGCAACATTATACTCTATGGCACGATTTTCTGGTGTTGTGGATCCTACAACTGGGGATTTTCCCCGTTCGACATTGGCGTATTGTACGGATGCTATTATTATTTCGATTGGATCCCTCTTTGGATGTTCACCAGTGACGGCATTTATCGAATCTGGTGCAGGCATTACTGTAGGTGGGAAGACTGGACTGACAGCTATTACTACGGGTGTTTGCTTCTTGATTTCAATGTTTTTTGCTCCTATTTTCTCCTCTATCCCTCCTTGGGCAACAGGGTGTACATTAATTATTGTGGGGTATATTATGATGCGTCAAGTTGTCAGTATTATTATTATTATTATTATTATTATTATTATTCCTTTTTACATGCTATGTGAGTCTATGACTATGCAGCATGGCGGGATTTCTCCCTAGCTGTTTGAGCTGATTCTAATACAAAAGAAAGCTGTGATACAGGGTTGGGGGCTCTGTCTGATGTGTTCTAAGCGCTGGTGAGGGTCTTGCCCTATTTGTACAAAAGAAAGGTGTTTTAACAGTCTCTAGTCATGTGACTAGTCGCCATCCTCCTCCTCCTCCTCCTCCTCCTCCTCCTCCTCCTCCTCCTCCTCCTCCTCCTCCTCCTCCTCCTCTACTTCTTCCCCCCTCCCCAGGTGCCACGCTCTCGTGGCTACCTTCGTGGTCTTTAGGAATTCAACTGTGGCAGCGATTCCTTTCGTTGTATGCATGAGAATTCGTTGAGAGAGGGGCGTTTTGAGCCGTAAGGTGTCTCTTACGTACTTCCTGGCTAGACCCGTTTCTGGGCAGCTGAGTAGTAGGTGTTCAGCAGTCTCTTTCGCACCGCATCTGCACCTGTCGTTGGACGCATGGCCGAGCTTGTGGAGGTATGATTTGATGTAGCCGTGGCCGATTTTGAGCTGGTAGAAGGCGCTGGCAATCTCTCGCGGAGTACCGGGGGTTATTCTGAGCTTGCCTGATATGCTCCATGGGAAGATCTTGCGGTAGGAGTGTGAGTTGTTGTACAAAAGGCTACTTCTGCGGTCCGTAGCTATGGCTTGCTTCCATTCCGTTGATCTCATGCCTTTGATTTTCATCCCCAGCATGGCGAAGCTCGTGTCGTGTGAGTTTGGATGTTGGGAGGTGGCTAGCTTTGCCAGTTCGTCAGCTTTGTCGTTGCCGTTGATGTCTGCATGGCCTGGAACCCATTTCAGGTTGATTTTTGCGCCTTTTGCTGTCGCTTGTTTTGCTGCGCTAATAGCTCTGATTTGGCAGCTCTGGCCGGGGTTGTCGGACGGTGTTTTGAGCCGCCAGAGGCCGGCTTGGTTGTCTGAGTATATGTTGAAAGTGAGGCCTGGTTTGGCAGTTCTGTTTGCGTATTCAACGGCTTGCGTGACGCCTTCGAGCTCTCCGTTGTAAACCAGTTGATCTTTGCCTAGGTTGTGGGTTTTTTGATGTTGAATAAGTGTAGAAGGAGGTACGAGTACGACCAGTCCGACACCTATTCCAGTAGTTGTTCTCTCGGTAGTCTGTGAAGCGTCGGTATATACAAATATATCCTTTGCGGGGTTGTTCAGGGTACGTTCCTCATGTACTTTGGCCTCTTCTTCCTTTGGGAGCTTGCTGATCTCTACGTTAAAGTAGGTTTGCCGCTTCCACGGAGGGAAGTGATGGTGGGAGAGTTTTTCCAAAGAGTTATTGTCGTACAGGTGCCGTATGGAATCATAGATGCGCTTAAGTTGTAAGGGCGCTTTTGTTTTCTCTCTAGGAGGGGGCTCTACCGGCGCTACAATCGCTTGTGTAGCTTTGTTGATTGGGTGGTCAGGTGACAGTTTGAGCATACGAAAGGCGTACATTCTGTTGCTATGGTTTAAGCGGATTTTGGGAGGTGGGGTAGCTGCTTCTACTTCCATTGGTAGTATTGGTGCTGTACGAAACACTCCTAGGATTTTCCTGATCGCCATGTTCTGCAGGCTTTGTAAGAGCTTGATGAATTGTTGTTGACCTCTCCACCAGATCACGGATCCGTAGTCTGCAATACTCGTAACGCATGCTGTATATAGTTGTCTCAGAGCGAAGGGAGTTAGGCCTTTGCCTATGTTAGCTAGTCTGGCCATCCTGTGGAATGCTCCTCTGGCTTTTGCTACTTTTGTTGCTACGTGGTGTTTAAAGGAGAGCGACGGGTCGAAGTATATGCCTAGCCATTTAACAGAGCTTTTGGGCATGATTGTCTCATTGTTTGGGAGCTTAATGGAAGCTGAGAGGGCGTCATGTGATGTGTTCCAGTGCAAGAGCTCTGTTTTTGCGAGGTCGAATGCGATTTGGTTGTGTTCAGCAAGTTGGAAGATCTTCCTTGCTTCTTGTTCTAGTCGCCTGACGTTCTTTTTGATTGATGGAGAGGCTGTAGTGATTGAGACGTCGTCTACGTACGAGATCCACGTGACGCCTGTGGATTTGAATAAGTCTCTGATATAGATCAAGAATAGGATTGGAGAGACAGGGCTTCCTTGCGGGACCCCTGATTTAATGGCCGCGAAGCTTTGGATTTGTCCGTCAAAGGCTAGTCTCAGTTGTCTGTCGATTAAGAAAGATGCAATCCAGGCGATTATGTAGAGAGGGAAGTCTAGCTCTTGTAAGATGCGGTATAGTCTGTGTCTTGCCACGTGGTCGTATGCCCCCTTTACGTCCATGAAGAGAGTAGACGACTTCCACCCTGTCTTTTTGTTCCGTTCGACCTCGTTGGTCAACAAGAGAGCAGCGTCGATTGCTGATTTTTTGAGTCTTCCACCCATTTGAGACTTGTGTAAGAGGTTCGTTGTTTCTGCCCAATAGCTCAGTCTGTGCGCTATGATTCGTTCGGCTACTTTTCCAAGGCAGTTAAGTAGCGTTATGATTCGGTATGATTTGGGAATTGCGTAGTCCTCTTTGTTTGGCTTCTGGAGGATAGCTCCGGTTGCTTGTTTCCAGCTCTTTGGATGGTATCCGAGGTTAATAAGGACAGAGTATACGTTATAGAATGTGTCTGGGATAGCTTCGTAGGCGTGTGTGATAATATCCTGGGTAATGCCGTCCGGTCCTGGTGATTTGGATTTGACTTTAGCTGAACATACAGTCTTGAGCTCTTCTACAGTAAGTCTTGGCCATTCCCATCTCGTGCCGTTTCCTGTGTAGTTCTCCCATTCCGGTTCTTCTGCGTCCGGTGGTAGAGGAAACAGGGCTTGCTTAAAGGCGTCGCATTTGCCTTGGAATGTGGTTTGTAGTTGATTTTGTCTGTTTTTGATGTGTGGAATACGGCGTACAAGGTTTCCCTTGGTGTATTTCATGGCTGTAAAGATGGAGCGGGGGTCTTCCTTCTCTAGAAATTGGTTCCAGTGGTCTGTTTTGGCTTGCTTAACTGCCGTGAAATATGTGTTTCTAGCTGAGCACCATGCGGCTGTGGTAGAGTGGTCTTCTGCTGTCACGTGTCTGTGTTTTGCCGACATGTCTTTGCGTAGTTCGGTGAGCTTTGGCGTCCACCACGCTTTTGCATGAGCGCTTGGCTTGATCAGGGGGATGGCGATTTTGGCGGCTTTGCTTATAGCGTCGGTTAATGCCTCTGCTGTGCTGTCCAAGAGCTCCGTGAGTGTGGTGTTGTCCTCTCTGACGATTGACCGAGCGTTGCTTATTGTAATAAGGTGTGGGCCGAAATCTGGGTTGTGGAGGTCTCTTGTTTGAGTTGTGATATATATGAGTTCTCTCTGAAAGAGCTCCCAATCCGCCTTTTTGATGTTATACCTAGCCTGTAAGGCAGGGTTTCCTACTGTGTCGTCGTCCTTGGCAGTGATGTTGATTTGGAGACCAATATGGTCAGAGGCAAGCTCGGCGTTGAGTTTGAAGTTATCGCATCTCTCAGAGACTAATGGAGAGGAGAAGGCTAAGTCTAGTACTGAAGGAGTGACGTTTTCTCTGATGAAGGTGATTCTCCCAGGCTTATTTAGCAAGCTTAAGTTGTTCCCTTCTAGCCATTCCACGAGGTCTTCAGCTTCTTTGCTAGGGTTTCCGATGAGTGGGTTCCACCATGGGTGGTGTGTGTTGAAGTCTCCTGCTAAGATTGTGTGTGGGTGTAATTGGCGGTTCTTGAGGCATCTCTGGAAGGTGCGTTGATTTGATTCTCCTTGGTCTCTTTGGTTGTATATGTTGATGATTTGGAGTTTGTTAGAGCCTTCTGTCACGTCTAATACTTGAATGTCTGTGTCATTAGGCGAGTCGGTGGCAAGGTTGACGGAAGGAGAAAACGTTTTGGAGACGTATGTCAACGTTCTTGGGCGATGGTTGGTATCGTAGTTTGGGAGGATTTGCGTGTAGCCTGGGTGGCCGGTAGAGCTGAGGTTCGTCCATTCGTTTCTGACTCTCTCTCTGCCGAACCATGGCTCTTGAATCAAGATTATGTCTGCTTTGCACTCTACAGCTATCTGTAGCGCGTTCTCTGTAGGTTTGTTGTTGATGTTGCAGTTGATAGATATAATCTTGACAGCGGTGTCTATCATGCTTTCTCCGTAGGGTGAGAGGGGGAGAGTTCGCATCTTTTACTGTCCGCTGAATGGCTGCCTCCGCAGTTAGCGCATTTGAATGTGGTGTGTTGGCATGATTTCCCAGCGGTTTGGCAGTTCGAGCAGTGGTGCTGCTGTGTTGCATGTTCCTTTGCACATATTCTGCATATTGGGGTTCTTTTGCAGTATTGTTGCAAGTGGCCGAATCCCCAGCAGTTTGTACATTGTATAAGAGGGGAGGTAGAATGGAGTTTTTCCACCCTAGCGCTGATTCCAGCTATTTGGAGCCTGTTTCGGATTGCTTTCCTGGCGTCCTCTTCTTTCCGAAAGGAGATTATGACTGAGCCGTGGAGTTGATTGGGGTCCATTCGTTTTTCCCGGGAAGTCAGCCAGTATGGTTCTCCGACGAGTTCTAGGTCCAATCCTTTGTTGAAGGTTAGGATCTCGTCTTTGATAACCGCCATGCCTCCATCGGTGTTGAATACTCTTAGTGGAATACTATGGGCGACTACTTTGTAGTATTGGGTGTCTACCTTTGCGGTTTGGTAAGTGATGAGTTGTCTTAAGAGGTCTTCATGGGCCTGGAGCATTTCTGCTTTGAAGTCGTCCGTGGTTGTAATAATCAGATTCTTTTGAAGAGACCTAGTGACCGTGCTAACTACGGGTCCTAGATGGGTCCTGGCTTTGATTTCTTGGTTGATTTTGTTGCGTAGGTCGAGAGAGTCGATTTCGTTAAAGCCTTCAAGTGTAGTTTTAGTCAGAATCAGTCGTTTCTGCCTTTTGGCTTCTCTTCTCTTCTCTGCGGCTTGTTGTGGAGTGGGTTTTGGTGTTCTTTGCAGGTGTATGGTGGTTCCACGTGATTCAGGACTGAACATGGAGGACATTAGGCCAGGGCCATTTTGGGGGCCGTTTAGAGGGGTGTTTCGCGGGGGATTTTGCTGGGCTGTCGGTTTTTCAGCGCTTTTAGCCTTCGTAAGCTTCAGAGCCGTGTTCCCTAGGTAGTTGGCAGTGTTGATGATGTGTTTTGCCGCTGATTGCACTGGGTTTCCGTCCATATGTTCTTGAAATTGGGAGATCAGGTGTATAATGCTGGTTTTGCTGTCTTCGTTCTCTTCTCTTCCTAGGGCCCAGCATAACAGTTGTCTAGCTTGTAACAGAGCTTCGTTTACTGTTCTTGGTGCCACGTTCTTGGTGTATTTGGTGCTGCGTGGGTTGAATTGAGTGTCGTTTGGTCTCTTAGTAGGCTGTATTGGGGGGCGGTGAGCGGAGGCAAAATCCAGATTTGGTGTGGATACTCCCCCTGTAAAGGGGCTTAGGTTTAGATCTCCTCTGCCGAAGCTGTTGGGGTTGAATTGTGGTTGAATAGTTCTCTGCTGTCTGCTTAAGGTAGGGCTAGAAGGGGCTGGGTCGTCTGAGTTAGGTAGGAGGCCTCCGTTGCTGTGTGTTGGGGTGTTAGGGATGGAGCTTCCCAATATCACCTGGGTTCCGTCCGGGAGGTCTGTTTGTGTGTCCATTGAGTCTGACATGTTGTGGGAGGTCTTAACAGGTCTCTAGAGATCTGATTGCTGTTTGTGATTGGTCGTATATATGTTTGGGGAGGTGTGATGGCTTCAGGGCTGGTTTGCAAGATTTTCACGTGAGTTGAGTATTTACTAACTCAACCACCAGTTGTCCAAGACAACTGGGGACAGTTGCGATTGACTCTGTGAGCGTCGGTCAATGGTTTGGGTTAACTAATTTGACGAATTTCGAAGAAAAAATTCTCCGCAAAAAGAGATGTTGTCAAGTTGTCAGTATAAACTGGGGGTATATTGGCGACGCCCTGCCTGCTTTTATCACCATTATTACGATGCCGTACAGCTACTCTGTCGCGTATGGTCTGATTGCGGGGCTTTTTACTTATGCCATTTTGAATGGATTGATCTGGGCCACGACGGTGGTCTCTAAAGGCAAGGTTCAGCCTCCGGACACAGACCTCAGAGAATACTGGACGTACAAAACCTGGGGGCGTGAATTGCCTTGGTTTGTAAGGCTTACCCAGAAGAAGCTCTGGTTTAGGGGTGAGGGAGGAAGATGGACGGAGCGAATGCCAAGTGACGCAGGGACTGAATCGAGAGACAATGATATAAGCCTGAAAAGTGGGATAACGGGAATAACGGCTAGTGCAAGAGCTTCAAATTAGCTTAGGTTGAATGGAAAATGCGAGAGGTTAGAGTGAATAGAGAAAGTACTCTTGCAATACTCTCATTTATAGAGACAAGTAAGGCTGATTTTCGAAACTCGGTTTCTCTACCTATTACAATTTCTGAAGGAGTCCTTCTTGGAGGCAAAATTACTCGGTAGAGAAAAGCAATTCTGATTCTCGAGTGTTGAGCAGAGACGGGTAATACGGTCACGTGCCGCTGTCGTGGGCTGCCGGCTACGGGTACAATACGGTAGTAGACCAACTACTTACTAAAGAGAGTATGATTCAAACCTAAAAGGTAGTCAATTTGGTTGAGCGCCGCTACCTTGGGCTGCTGGAAACGGGCGCAAGGCTGTGGTCAAGTTGCTGCTCGAAAGATCGAGGTAACTCACAGGATAAAGAGGGTCGGACATCGCTGTCTTTTGCTACTAAAAGCGGTCAGGAGGCCAGTGTAATCAATAATTTTTCTCGTTTTCTCGTTTTCTCGTTGAATGAAACTAATTGCCGTTCGTTATCGCCTACCTTTAGTGTTCATTTTAGCAACTTAAAACGATTATTAATTAAATAAATTTTTAACGAAATAGGGTCGTTTTAACTTGTTTAGCTTGACGCTTAGGTTATATTAATAAAGTTAAATTATATTATTGCTTTAATTTTGTCGATAGAAAAAGGCCATAATATAACTTATATTATAATAACGTGGGATTAAGATATATATAAAAATAGCTTTATTATTAAGTTATTTAAGCCGAAAGACTATTGTAGTGGGGAAGGCTCTCGGTAGTCTCTTTGTTACTTAATAACCTGATAAGCTTTTTTTACATAAAAAGAGCTTAATACTTAGAAACAACTCAACAACTAAGAATATTTTATAAATTTTATTTAATACACGTTTTTTCTTCTTTCTATTCCTTAACTTTTTATGCCCTTTAAATATATATTATCTTTAGATTTAATTAATTTGCGATTTCCTACACTTAGAATTTCTTTCGTACCTTATTATATGTTACTTTTCTTATTACACCAGTGGATGCAGGAATTCGATACGCACGCTAAAATTAGGCGAGAACCCCACCAAAATCAAGCAAAAGTTACTATATTAATACTAGAATAAATATTATTTATATTATTATAAAATCCTAAAACTTAAAGGAAACGATTTTTCGAAGTTAATATTTAAGCTTATTATATTTTATTTTATATGTATTTAAGATATATAAAGGAATTAGTTATTAAATGTTATTTAAAAGTACTTACGTAAATATTATACAAAATATTATAATATTTAATTAAATATTATATTTGTGACGCTTGACAGCGCCTAGAGCCTTATTTCTGGTTCATTAATTAACTAGGCTTTATCAAGATTAATTAGCCTTATAACACTTTTTTTTAATATATAAAGCTCTTTTATCCTTACTTTCTTTTTTGCTTAATTATAGATTTTAAGGGACTTTTATTATCTTTATATATTATATATTAATATATAAAGCCGCTATTACACGTGATTACTGTTTTTATAGAGCAAGCGTTACACTAGCGATATTAGTGTTAAGAATATACGGAAGCTTATCACCGAAAAATAGGCCTTTGTCGCGTTCTTAAGTATTATAAGGAAGAACTGCAACGTATTAATTAGTAAATTAAGAGGAAAGAGGGGAGAGTACGTACGCATAATCGATTAAACTCTAATTAGTATATAATGCGATTTTGGACTAGAACATCGCGAGTACTTATAACAAGTGGTTTCCCGATTTCCTGGATAAATTCTATTATTTATAATTTAGGAAGTAATATAATGTTAATCAAGCTAGGATATTATGCTTTAACCTTAAGTATAACTTTTAATTGAATCTTTAAAGGGGTTTTATAAAGATAGAATTAATTAAAGAAAAAAGCTTCGAAAGGTAAGGGCTAATTAGTGATAAAAGATATAAAATAAAATAAATAAGATTTTTTATTTGTCGCATAATAAGTATTCGTTATCTTCAAGCTCGTTATTTTTACTCGCAAACTAATCCTAGATAAGCTAATCTCAAAAACGATAAGGTAAGAATTAAGATTATTACATTCGTATTAATATTTACTACGATTAATACGATTTAATATCTTAAAATTCAAGTAATCCTCAAAATAAATGAATAAAAAAAAATTTAAAATACTCTTTAATACAAGAGGAATATAAAGGAAAATGTTTTAATAACTTTTTCTTATTATTATAATTACTTTATAAAAGGAAAATCGTTTAACACTAAAACGATTAGATAATACTTAATCGCTATACCTCCGTATACCTTCTAACTCCCGGGCCCCCTTAAAACGAGGTTGCCTTAGGCCAGCTAACCTTAATGCAGCACCTAATTTCTCAGCCTATCTATTATAATTACTGATCATTAATTTATCATCCTAGATTAGTCAAATGAGCTCCAAGGGGTTTTGAGATAAAAATGCTAATTACCCTCATCTCAAAAGTCATCAACTCAACATACTTCGTACGGAAGGGGGTTCCAAGTGGGTCTCGCCCACCGTGGTCAGTGGCAAGGTACTGTTAACCATAGAATAACGTCGAATACTCTAATTCTCCCCACAAATTTCTATAAGTAGCGAAAGAAAATACCAGGCTGGACGAGACCCACTTGAAACCCCCTTCCGTACAAGGGACAAAGATCAAAGATTTTTTGTCCGTGCTAAATGACCCATATTTTACTTATTACAAACAAGAAAGACTAAACCGGATTGGTTCATTGGATAACACTCCATATAAAGTGGAATCTTCTAGTAATAGAAGTATGGACAGACGCCAAGTCTTTGATCTTTCCCACATGTACGGAAGGTACCTTCCGTACCAAAGTGTGTCCATGGGTGTTGATTCTGGTAGTGGAGTGAACGGGATGACTAGCCAAGTCGAGACAGTCTGCTCAGGCGATGGTAACAGCTTGCTTGGTAACCACGAACCAATTATCGCCTAACTCATCAGCCTAGCACAGTGTAACTTTGATAGATGATCCACGTACATAACCGCAACCTTTATTTCTCTTCGTGCAGCTCGAGCAAGCCGGCAATGTCAAATCATATCTCCGATTAGCTTTTGCGCGGCTGGTAATGCTTCGCGACTCGTATCGCTCCGATGCACAGAAGCATGCTAGGAGCCTGACGATTACTTATCCCTTCGTTCCGCTAAGATATTTTCCACGCTCAGAGAAGGCTAAACGAGAGGCTGTTATTCGCCAAATGATAAGGCTCTCTATATATCCGCCTAGAGAACCAATTAAAATCCCTTCATTCTGTCCCTACTAGCGTGGGAAATGTCTCAGCGGAACGAGGGATAAACCAAAGGAATGTACCGGCCCCACAGAATTCCGCTATAAGGATTTTCTCGCCTCATGACTCGAAACGAGCAAGGGATAGATAACATTTTCGACCATACCTGCATACCATGAGCAACAGTGGGTGCAGGATTTCCGTACGCACCCCTCTGAAATAGCCGAAATACCACCAAAACTCACCCTCTTCACGACTTGATTATTCAACAAATATATACTACAATCTACTCTAAGAAGTAATAAGTATAGACATCTTTACAAGTTAAATCTTAAGCTTTTTAGTTACAATAAAATAACAAGACACTATCTCCGTACAGCAACTGGTAAACTGGGTGGTACGTCCTCCATTTATTAGCTGACACATTGTTTTGTAATCGTCTCCACCTGCTTTGATAGCATGAGAAAATCTTTGTAATATCTCGAACTCGTGTGGTGATGGGCTGCAGTGCTGCTAACCTCGTCTTGGAAAGGGAAATGCCTTTGATGTGTGGACGTATTCTTGGCTCGACTGATTAGCCAGGCTTCTATTCCTTTTCATTTGTGAGGATCCACTTATTTTCCGTCTCCGGTCTCCGTTATGTGATTCACGGCGATACACCCAGCATTTGTAAACAATTAAGGTTCAAATAAACCTTAAACTAGTGCTCCCGAAGTCTCCCCCAGTCCCGTAGCAACAAGTGCGGGTTAGAGTTGACCAACGGAGAAGCTTCATTACTCATTCAGTTGTTGGTATTGTCCGACATAGCTTTGGTTTATTATTTAGAGGGCCGTTCTTGGTTCAATGTAAAATCCTTTCCATTCATCTCATCCAGGATTCCAAGCCTTCTATTGAGCGTAATTCGCAATTTCGTCTTCTCAGCCCTATATCAAGCTATCCAAGATGGTATTTGTCAGGGTTTCCGTCTGGGCTCTCACCTTGAACACAATCTGCATCCTCGGCCTGGCCAACTCTTCGCCACTCGAACGACACTCACAACTGAACTGCACAAATGTCGTCATTCCAGTCACCATCACTGCCACCAACCTTCACATCCCTATTGCTACCACTGGCCCTGTGTTCGATGTACCGGTCCATGGAACTTTCAACATTGCTGCTCGTTACTGTGAGCCTGAGATCAAGGTTCCTTCAAAGCAAAAGACTCTTCAGATCTTAGTACATGGCATTACTTATGATCGCAACTGTAAGTTAATCAATTGACTCCACCCCAGACACCAATTTAACGTCACAGACTGGTCTGGAGATGGACCGCCTGGATCAAGTTACCACGGCGATCAATACAGCTGGATTGCATTCGCTTCCAAGCTGGGATACCCAACACTCTCAATTGATCGACTCGGGAATGGCCTCTCCGATCATCCTGATCCAGTGAATATTGTTCAAATCCCTGCTCAGATTGAGACCATACATGAGCTCATATTGAAAGCTCGCGCGGGGACATTGCCAGGTCCTGCAACTCCTCGTGCCTTCAACAAGATTGTATACGTTGGCCACAGTCTTGGATCTTCGCTTGGAAATGGTTTAAACGTCAAGTACCCAGAAGACAGTGATGCAACCATCCTCACGGGCTTTTCAAACACACTCAACGGTCCATTTTTCGGCAATAGCCTTGCCCCAACGATTGTCCCAGCGGCTACCGTCAACCCTGCAGAATGGGGCAATCTCGACCCAACTATCTCGCCTTGAACAACTCTACTATCTTCCAGCAGTCGTTCTACTACCCTGGTGGCTACGATCCGGAACTCCTCACTCTGGACTACAGTTTGAGTGGCACTGTCACACTTGGCGAGTTGACTAGTGCATTACTTGGTTCAACTGTAGCACTGAGATACCAGGGGCCGGTGTTCGTCGTCACAGGCCAACATGATTCTATCTTCTGCAATCTCCCAGACCCCAGTCCTCCGGCCAATGCACCATTTGAGACTTTCAGTTGTGAGCCATATAGCACGGTATTGTCTCAGACCAAGGCTTTGTATCCTGCTGCCAAGAGCTTCCAGTGGTTTGCACCGCAGAACTCTGGCCACTGCTGGCATTTCCACTACGAAGCTTATGCTACCTTTGGGGTTGCACATGGTTGGTTGGCTTTACAGGGGCTCTGAGGGGTTTAACAGAGCGTTGAGGGTAGTTTGAATTGTTCCTTGAACTGAAGTCTGACGAGTGGTGAGGTCGACAATCATACACTGCTTGGTTTTAACATAATAAAACTTGTGCAGGCTTTGCCATGTTGTTTGATGTATAGAGAGACAGGAATGCAATAAACTTCTATTAATTGAAATCTTAATTGCTGAGTAATCAAACTCTAAGCTATTGAGATTAATACTTGCTCGGTATGGACATTAAATGACTTGCTGGGCCCATATCACTTAATGAAACGCAGACGAACTTGCATCGCTAGATTCCAGTTCATATTCTGACACAGGAGTTGAATTACAATACTGTCTCGTATTTCTCAGTTTGACGTTAAGGTAAGATTACAACCTTTCTCTCAGGGCGGGACGAAACCTTATTTTAACTCTGCGGTCTCAGGTCTGTAAGGTAGTAATTAAGAATGGATCACTATGAGCAGATGCTGGGTATGGAAAGCCCGATTCCACTTGCCGGTGAGCCATGACGACCCCGCCTTCGGCAAGTCGCATTTCTAGTAGCTGAACTAACGCTACCTCACTAACTATATTAGTTAGGTGTGATTTATCAGCATTCGCCTTGGTACGGGCACTATTACATTTCGGTTGATTTAAAGTTTGACACTAAAGTACCCATGAGAGTAAAAGAGTGTTTTCAAAGGCTGCTTGTATATTTATTTCCGCTTCAATACCACTTATTCCTCATCATTTCAAGCTCCTAAGGAATCGAATCAACAATAATATCTCTGCCTAAGACTACCACAGCATGGGCTATCCAGGGCCAAAATGGCTTCGACAGTCTGATGATGTAGGTTGATTGACACTTCTCCCAAATTCTCCTTTCAATTCATGAAGAGAAGAATTTCTGATCATCAATCCGGAGAGTAGAAAGAGGAGGTCAACAATCACATCAGGAAGTTGTTCCTCCCCTACACCTTTATCGATATCGGATTCTAGTACCAATTCTCCTTTCCCCAGCTCCCGTCCGGACGCTTCGATTATGCCACGTCCCCCGGCGGGACTATGTCTATCCACGGCGATGGCGAAGTGCCAAACCTGCTCCATGATCTTCGCGACATTGGGAAATTCGTTGCGCGTATCATTAAAGATGAAAGGACCATAAAAAAATGTCTTTGGTTGGGGTGATTTCCTCACTGAGAATCAGATTTACAGCTTGCTAGAAGAAATCTCGGGAGAGAAACTCGGCGGGCAAACCGTACGTCCCGATGAAAACAAAGACTGTAGCCTGCTAACATGACTGGAAGGTGTCTGTTGAGGACATCGAAGCACCTGTGGCACAGGCAACTGAACTCATCACTAAAGAGCCCGACAACGTCCAAAATCGCGTCATGTTGTACATTGCGCAGTACGATGACAGCAAATATGTTAGGAGGGACACTACGACGGAGTACGCCAAGTATCTTGGCTATTTAGACTCCAAGGAGCTCTACCCTGATTTCAAGCCAAAGACCTTCCGTGATCTCGTGGTAGACCTGCTGCATGGGAAGGTCGCGAGGCCGTATTCGAATGCCGAGTACACGGACATGGAAGACGGCCTCAAGACTTTCCAGAAAGCAGTCGGGAGAGTCTACATGCAAGGCGGATATTCTATCCCTGCCGAGGGCATTCCGACCCCGCGAGATGACGCGGCCAACAATATATTGGACATGCCAGCTGCGAAGAGGTTTCACCCACGTTTGGAGAATATCCCTTTTGATGTGTATACTAAAGTTACCGCATACGAAACAAACATCCCAGCAAGCATCTTTAATGACCTAGGAGATACCGATCACCCTATTGGCAAAGATCTCCAAAACCGCTATCAGAGACAAGGAGTCCAATTCTACAAGACAGCATGTGGGCCAAACCCTGTTAATGGCATCACCCAGAAGAAGTTCCTGCACGACCTTAGTAGCTTCTACGAAAAGCACCCTCCAGGAAAACAGACATCAGAGAAAGGAACGCCGCTCCCCGAAGATGGAACGCCACTACGGCATGCTGGCACATCCTTCTGAGGTATCGCTGGATTTGTATAGGCTGGGATCGGCGACCGATGCGATTTCATCGACGTATCCTAAGTATTGGTCGAAACAGCTCAAGCCATACTTTAAGCCCGGATTGCACTTTAAGACGAATAGGCTCGCTTCGTATTTCTCCAGCTTGCTAAATATAAAAGGAATCTTGAAAGAGATGAAGAAGCCCCAGCAAGATTTGCTCGCCGCACTAAGTGAAATTGAGGTGGGTGTTAAGGGGAAGAGACCGTTAAGTGCAAGGGGAAAGGTTATACGAGAAGTACTAGTATAGCTACCAACAGTGAATCGTATAGTAGCAAGGTTAGAGGAGGTTGAAACAAAGTTGAGGGGTACGCCATAATAGAATAGATAGAGGATACTTAACACGCGGGAATAGACAAATAGGGGTTTCTGCAAGGACTAAAGTACCTCGGGGGTGCAAATTAAAGAAGACATGCATCTAAGTTGGTGGGCATTTGAGTTAACATTATGCTCTCCTGGCGATGTTACTCTATTATAGACGAAACCAACCAAAACATCGAACTGGTGCGGCCTAGTCATCAAGGCATGCTAAAATCTTCACTGCCATGGCCGTTACTTTCATCATATATTTCCACTCGTCTCCCTTACCACTCCCTATCCCCCACCCCGTTTCTCTCAATCCACCGTTTCCAAACCTAGAACCCCCAATCCTCCCTAATAACCTGCGCTCCCTTCTCACCGATCATGAACACCGGTCCCTGAATATTAACATCCGGCAGCACCGGAATGACGCTACAATCCACCACTCTCAGTCCCTTCACCCCATAAACCTTCAACCTCGCATCGACCACCCCTCCATCTTTCTTCGGAAGCATGATGTTAGTGCCGCTGGCGTGCCAGTTGGGGATGGTGTTGGCTTTGATATATTCAAATATCTCGTCGTCGCTGGACGAGGAGGTGATTGCGGGGCCGGGGGACACTTCAGAGAGGATGTAAGGGGCGAGGGAGGGGTGCGCAAGGATGGCGCGGAGGGTGGAGAAGGTGTTGAGGGCGATGGCGCGGTCGGCTGGGTGGGAATAGTACTTGAAACTTCGTCAGTGAGAACTCATCAAAGATGATGATGGTTAGTGCAGAGCGAGGAAGAAATGATGGTGGATTACATGAGGGCGGAAGTAAACAAACGAAGATGAGAGAGAGACCCACATTCGGATTTATAACCGGCGCATCCGCCATCCCCGCACTCCTCAACGTGATATTGCCCCTACTCAACGCGACAAGACTACTCGCCGTCAAGCTAACATAATGCTCAGCTCCTTCCGGCAAATACTCAATGCTCGTTCCTCCCGGGTAGAAAATACTCTCGTACAGGATCTCGACGTGGGCACGATCGACAAAGCCGGCGTCGAGAACGGCTTGCGCGCCGATTTCGATGAGTGTCTCATTGGAGAGTTGCTGGAAGCCGTTGGTTATGCCGGAGGGTGCGGTATAGGGACCGGTGAGGTCGTTGTAGAAGGCATCTTGGGCGGCCATTAGGTTGGTTATGTTGTTGTTTACCTGGGAGGTGGAGGCGAGGGGGGTAGAGAGGGCCATTATGCTGAAGACATTGTGGTCATTCATTCTGGGTAAGGTGTTAGCGTTATTCCTGTAGACCACATACCACACTACTGTTGGCATGAAGGAAGAAGGGTGATGCATGGCTGCTTACCCTTGCCCGACGTTCTCGTTCACAAGAACGGGTGTGATGCCGAACTTCTCCAAAGTCGCTGCTGGACCGATACCCTGATCCGAATTAGTACTCACTTTTGCATATCGAAAGAAATAAAACAAAAGAAAAATGACAGGAAAAGCTTACTGAAACCATCATCAACTGCGGCGAATGGAAGGCCCCCATCGAAACAATAACCTCCTTCCTCGCCTTCACAACATGCACCCGTCCCGTCGGCTCATCCACAAAAACCACCCCACTCGCTCTCGGCTCACCCTTCCCCTCCTCCCCAGTCCCATTACCGTATCCTGTCGCATCAGTCTCAAACCACAAACTCTGGACTGGCGCCCAGTGCAAAATATCCAGATTCTTCCTATCCTTCGCCTGCTTGCCGAAACTATCCCAACTCGAGCTCCTGCGGAACCTCGAATCGAGACATCCAGTTCCCTGTTTCACGCCGGTGTTGTTCCCGTTGTTGAGCTCTTCGACGATGGGGATGTTGGCTGCGGCGCAGGCTTGGATGAATGCTACGTTTGAGGGGGGCACGTAGCCTTGGAAGCCGATTTGGAGGGGCCCGGTGGAGTAGGCGGAGGGATCCCAGGTTTCATAGGAGTGGTCAAAGCCGTTGTTTAGGTTTGGGGGGTTGAAATGTGTGTGCTATACGCATCTTCGGTCAATTGTGCACTTCGAGGACAGTTGTGGAGGGAAGGAGAGAGGAAGGGAGGGAGAGGTAGATCATGACTTACTTTTACGAAGAGAGGGTAGACTTCGTCCCATGTCCACCCGGGATTTCCGAGAGCGGCCCAATGATCGTAGACACTTCTAGAGCCACGGCCGTAGTATAGACCATTGGTAACACTGCTTCCTCCAAGACCACGACCACCTGCAAGGCATTAGTCCTGAGAATCTAAGCCTCCGATTCTCTCAGACATAAGGAAAACTAAGAACTCACGATGATACGGCAAAACCCTTCCTCCAAGCGTATCCTGCCTTTCGGTGTAGAAATTCCAGTCGACAGCGGTGCCTGAACGCCGAATTTTAGATTATCTTGAATGCTGTCTGGAAAGAATAATGACATACCACCTAGAAACTGATTTCCTCCAGGCGTCTCGTACGCCGCGACAATACTCGGATCCGGGCCAGCTTCAAGCACGAGGATTTTCTGGTCGCTGACCTCGCTAAGACGGTTTGCTACTACGAGACCGGCAGTTCCGCCTGTGATATACGTCAGCCATCGGGGATGTCGCTTTTTTAAATATGAGGTCTTGAAAGTTTGGAGTGGAGTATGAGGCGGGAAGCGAGAAGGGAGGGGAGGGTTCAGGGGAACGAGCGCCATTGGGAGTTTAGGATGAAGGAGAGGGAATGCCATACCTCCACAGATGATAAAGTCATATTCATCCTCCACAACCTGACGATCGAGATTCTTTAATGGCGTGGAGGCCACCAGATCCGTGAGTAAGAGAACTGTTGCTGCGAGGACAGCTGGGAAGAAGATAGTCGATTGTAACATCTTGAGATATGTCTTTTGCTAAGCAATAATCTGTCTGTACAGGATCTTGAAAGTTCGAATACAATGATAGAAAAAGTCAGACTCACTTACTTATAAGATTATCCATCTCGTACCTTATCCTAGAGGAGGATCAATATACGAATTCAGCAGTGGTCTTCATAATAATCTATTATTACTCTCACCCACCATGATATCAAAGCCTCATTCGTCGCACCAGACGAAAAGCACACGGCTATCAAAGCACATGCTCGTAGACGATCATCTCACTAACCAGCAGGTTTCCAGCCGCGGCAGCCCCCCAGCCGCACAACACTCAGCCGTCCCGTGTGCGCAGTGTGCAACGGACAAACCACTATCCCATCTGAGGAAAGTCAAAACAGAAAGTAAATAAATTCATCAATCAATCAGTAGCTAGTCAGCTGACGTACGTGTACGGTGGTTGGTCAATCGTTCATTCGCCTTACCTAACGGATCCAATCGTGCGCTTAGTTTCGCACAAATACGCAATCCGGGAAGCGAATAAGCAGGTAAGCAAACACTCCTATCACTGCAGGGGCGAAGAGAACACGGCAGGCGTGTCAGCGAGCGGTGTACTACACGCGATATAGGGAGGTGGACGAAATAAGCTTATATCATTATCCGCATCGATGGGTCACAACTGCCGATCACTTGGGTATGTATCCAGTCACGACAAGGCCAAGAAATGGTGGTTTGATCGGCGGGAGGTTTTGCTTCCTTCTGCCTGGTAGAAGGATGTGATGCTTACGATCAGTGTCTTGGCTGCGCTTGTTATGCTTGCTTTTGTATGGTGCTTACTCATGTTTCACACCGTACAAAAAATATCGGCTGTCAGCCTTGTGCGATGAAACGTTTTTAAAGAGCAATTGGACTAAGCCGTGTTGGAATTCGATCATCTTGATGCTTGTCGATCACTCGTGTTCAGCCATTCAAAGACACTTGTCATCCGGCCGAAGGCCCGACTCAACAAAAGCAAAGAACGCGATTCTTCAAAGTTTATAGCATATGAAACCATTGAATAGCTGGATCGGAGATAGGTGAAAGCAAGAAAATGCAGCAGTAAGATTTTGGAAAATCGGCCACGACCTCATCTCCGATACACTTGCAGCACTTCGCAAAGTAACGAGATCGGCCGAAAGTGACAATTGCCAAGCCGAGATGAGAATGAACCTAAGGCAATCTAACAGAGAAATACTTGTCGGGTAAGCAGAAGGGATCTAAGCAAGTCTAATAATGGTCTTCGGCTGATTCCCAATCGAGCTGATAGGTTACCAGGGGCACATTCACGTGTTGACAAGAAAAAGCAAAGAGGGAAGCCATTCTGCTAAGAAATCCTCGATGCTTTTCGTGCTTAGTACGTAGCTCGAAAGATCGAACAGCAGTCATGATATCCGATCATGCTAATTCATCCTCGTCTTCATCATCTTCATCCTCGTAGTCCTCCAGGCCATCCGTAGAATCTGAGTAGAGTTAGCACGATGCTAGGATGGCATGGACGCCGCACTTACCTTCCGACTGCTCCTTACCACTTCCATTTCTTGACTCAACATCCGAGTCCTTTTCGAGATCTTCGACAAACATTAGAGCCTTGAAACCTCTTAGCCCACTCTGAGTGTCCTTTCCGGCCTAGTTCTTCGTATATTTCGCTTTTGTTTCCTTGCATGAGACATGCCGGATGTGTTGTTGATCTGGCTATGATTGTAATAGGAAAGACATATTAATAACATCGAGTTTGAGATTAAGCATCGATATGTCTTCAAGGAACCTAAAGGTTGACTCGCTTATTTGTTAGTACGTCGGCTACGTAAACGAAAGAAACTTTATAAAGGCTAATAACCCTTAAAGCTACTTAATACTTGCGAATAATACCGAGGAAAACTTTAGGCTCGATTATTATTAAACCGATATTAATTTATTTGAGCTTCTTTAGCTCTATTAGGAGCGGTTCTATACAAAACGAATTTATAGTAGTAAAGTTTGAAACATTAAGTAGTGAACGTAAAAGTTAAAATAATATAAACTTTATATCGTGATAAAATCTAAAGTTTGATCGAAGATGCTTTAAATTAACGGTGCGTGAAAGGAACTTTATTAAGAAATAGCTAAAGTATAAAACTATCACATTATACTTTTCGATATAAATGAATAAGAGGTTCGAATTTAAGTTTAGGGATATCGTAGGAAGGCTTGCTGAGACCGGATCGATAGTAGGCTCCAGATACTTGGTGATAATAAAAGCTTAATCGCTTAGGGTATAATTCCTTAGAATAACCTCGGAGTGGTTTAAGCTAAAATTTGCTTTCTAAAAACCAAGAAGAATATTTATAAAAACGCGATAAATAAAGATAATATAATCTAATTAATATAATAGTTATACTAAAGTTCTACATATTATACACACTTACTATATAATTGCCGGTTTCTTAAAAGTATATCTGCAATCTATAGCCTGAAGAGTTAAATAAGCAATTTGCAATAAACAGTATTAGGACGAGCATTTAAAGCATAAGCTGTGATAACAAAAAACTATTAATAATAAAATTAAGGATCACCTAATAATAACTTACTATTTCATACAGTGTGTAAGGCATCGCGATAACGAGAGCACAAGTTAAAATCACGCATCCCAATTGTCTCGAGGTTAAGAAGAGCCGAGAAAGCTTTAACAAGCATTTTAACGTTGCGTCCGGTGTTTATAAATAATAAATAGTTAAACTAGTCCATGATTATTCGATTTCTTTTATGGATTCCAGAAGAGTTCACTAGTATTGTACCAAGATAATTTCTCGAGGGTTCTTCTAAACGAAGATAATATGCTTCAAGATAAATGTAAATCGGGATCTCGAGATATCGACCAGTGCTTAAAAACCGTATTCCATAAACATAAATTATCTTTTCTACAAGAGCTCCTTAGCGAAAGTAATATAAAGCTAGTCTTCGATATGTTTGTATAAGAGGCGGAGATTATTATATTTAGGAGCAGTAAGGTATCTATTAATATAAAGGAGAACTTTTATAAGGACCGAGGCTAATTAGTAGAGATAATTAAAGATCGATTATACCTTTAAGTGGAAGAATTATATCGGCGTTTATTAGGCAGATTGGAATATTATCGATATATATAGTGTAAGTGGAGGAGAAGGAGAGGTAAGAAGGAGGTTGTGTGTGCTTGAATTACCCTGTCGTAATAAAGCAATTCTGGGAAAATGAAGCAGTGTCTGGTTTGATGCGGAACGAAGGACTCAGGATCAAAAGAGGAGAGGGAAGTGAAAGAAGACGCAGATGAAGATGAGACAAAGCTGAAGTCGCGTGAAGTAGGTACTCATGAGGTTTCGCTTTATTCCAGCCTCAAACGGATAGACGCGGAAGCATGTGTCCATTACCTACTCTATTTTGGTTGGGTGATGTAAGGAATTCGGGTGGTTTCAACTCTGATTACCGTGGAGTATCGACTTGACGAGAATCAATTAGGAAGGAGTGGAATCATTTTTATTCCAAAACTTTATATTGTGAATGAAAATCTCATCTTCTGCTTAACTCCCGTGCTAAAGTGAAGCAATAATTTCAGACCCGTTCGTCGCGCTCAACTCGGCCCTTCTTCTTAGCAACTCTCGAGCGGCTCATGGGGGGGAGGGGGGAGCGGGGATCTTTTAATTGAATAGCAAGTAATACCAAAGGAATTCTCATTGACTTATAATTCAGAGAGATGGTGTGTAATGGGATCGCTTTTATTGTATTGGTTTGTGGTAATCAGACTCGAGATCTCGCTCCAGATTCCAGAGCCTAAGGACTCAAAATGCCAACAGAGGGCACCATATTAAGACACCTAAACAAGCTATGTAGCTGGCTTCCGTTCCAAATATCTCCTAATACCCGCCAGCTTCTCAAACCTAATCACCGCCCTCACAAAATACCACGCTTCCATGCTTCCATCCAGTAACGGACTCAATATCAGCCAGGATATCCACCAAGCCTACAGCATGGGAAACATCCATCTGTCTTGCCGTTGCAAACGTACCGCTTTGCACCATTGCCACAGGCCTAAAGTCCTTATCCAAGATCACCGAGCCTGAATCACCATGTCGACTGCACACCGCCGATGCGTTTTTAATCGCTGACACAATGCAGTAGCATTTATATGGTACGCCACCTGGTGTGCTTTTTGTTGCGGTGTAGATGCTGTTGACGCGACCGATTGTCCATTCGGAGGTTGTGCGGTTAGGTGGTTTGAAGACCATATCAAGGGGGGATAAGGGAGTTTTGCGCAGAGAGGCGAAGGATGGGCCGGGGGCGAAGTAGGATTTAGCTGCTGCGATACAGTTATTTTCATACAGCAATGTGCTTAACTAGCTTCAATCCGGATTTTTAGCGAGCCTCACGAAAAGTCGCGTCAGTCCCTCCCCCGCCATCTCTCCGTACATACGCCCCCCCACACAGCACTACCAAAAATCGTCAGATCAACGTCGTGAGTAGCTTAAATTAAAGCTCAACAGTTGTGCTTTCTAATGAACCAATTTTCAGGTTGTTCCGATGGCGCCTCGTTTAGATATAGACGTAGTGGCGCGTATTGAAGATGCCCTTCGCGAGCCTCATGCTATCCTCGACCGACTATACCTGCAATTAATCGCCAACACCTACAAGACTACAGAACGTACGATATATGCTCATAAACTACGATTGGAATATAATCTACCTGTCTTACTACGATCTGGGGGTCCTACTAAGATTGTGTCTGTGGAAATAGAGCAGTCTATTAAGCTACTTTTGGACGAGAGGCCATAGATATATTAAGACGAGATTGTAGACTTCTTAAAGGACGCATTCGACGTTGAGGTCCATAGAACTACTATATACAAGATATTAGCAAGAATTAAGGTCACGCGGAAGAAGTTAAAGGTTATTGTAGCTTAACAAAACCAGGAATTGCGATTAGAGTGAGTATATTGATTACAACAGTACACAGCAGACTAAATCGTTTGTGTAGACGAATCTGGGAGCGACGATAGGACTAGAGATCGTCAATATGGCTAGTCTCACTCAGGAGTAAGAGCTATAGTTAAAAGGTGGCTACAAAGTAAGGAACGAGTCTCCGTCCTCCCTGTATATACGACAGATAGATACATTACATTTACAACTTTTATAGGGACTTATATAGGCGATATATTCGAGGATTTCATGATTGACGACTTATTACCGCTATGTAACGTATACCCAGCTCCCAGATCAGTCGTTATACTCGATAATGCCTCAATCCACTATTCCAATATTAATAGGATTCAAGAACAATTCGACAGAAGAGGGGTCTTACTACTTTTCCTACTACTATATTCGCTAGATTTTAACCTAATCGAAGAGAGCTTTGGAGACCTAAAGGCTTATATTCGTCGCTATTATCGTAGGGAAAGACACAACTATACAAGTTATCAGGATTTCCTAGAATAGGCATGTATTTAGTCAGGTTTAGGACTTGACGCTGCCCAGAGAGCTCGCGTACATTTCAGGAACGCAAGTATTAGGGAAGCTTAAAACTTCTACACTTGAATCTATAGCAAAACTATTGCTAGCTTACTGTTAGAGTATAGTTAGTAATAATTGTTAACGCTAAGGATGCGGAGGATACTAAGCAAGGTGAAGCGAGGGGAGGCGAGGTGAGCTCGGATAGAATTAGGTAATCAATTACTATTAATTAAACATAGAACTACATACAAATACACTAAAATTAACACGGATATAATATATTTATGTGTTAGGCTCACGTGGCAAACTTATCCTATTTGATTTAATTCAGTATTCGTCGAAGAAATCATCATCTAGATCCTCACCTGACCCCGCACCTGACCCCTCTATTAGACGGCGCATATCGCTAGTACTTGCCGTATTAGGGAAATCTAACAACGCAGCGGCTGCCTCTGCCTCTACTTTTTGTCGTTCTTTAAATTCAAGCTTGAATTTAGAGACTTACTTTGAAATCAAATCTGTAGTACCAGCTTTAACACCACAAGACGTAATCAACTCTTAGTCGTGTAATTAGTCAACAGATAATATATCTACGTCGTTAAACAAGTCAAACGTAAATTAAATCAATGGTCTACGAGCAGGGAGAGTTTCTACCCGCAAGAGATAGTCCCAGAAAGCTAACATGTCGTTTCCCCCTATCGGCCCTAGTCGCAGAGGTAAGGTGGGTAAAGTAACATTCCGAACATGCCCTAATACTAGATTTTATAAGGCACTCCCTACAGAAGTAAGACTAGTAGACGTGCCGCCAATATATAAGTACCCAAATAGGCCGTGCGGCCAGTAACCAAGAGGGGGAGGGTGAGCGTATACTAGTTACGACTAAGTAAGAGGGACGAGAGTCGCAGCGGGCATATTAACGTGAAGGTGCACTAGGCCAGAGTCTATAGTATCTTTCTTTAGTGCGTCCTCCTCTTTCTTTTAATTGACTTTACAGGTTCCTAATGATTTCATCTGTGTTAAATTCTCACCGTCTTAGAATTTAGCAATCCACATAGCAAGTAGAGTATAAAAGTCGACTCCGGGGATCTTCAATTTAATAGCTATAGCCCACTCTTCTTGCTCTAATAGGGATATAACATAATAAGTACTAGTTGACTTCAAAACGTAACAACAGGCCCTCTTGTTACTATAACGCGATTCAGCGCAGTAATTTAAATTGAAGATAGTTTTCCGTTAGATTTCAAGAGGTACTTCTTTAGCGTCAGAAAGCCTCTTCTTCTACAACAGTCTCCCTGTAACTGTGTTTAGCAACTTCTCTGTTAGAGAGATATTTACTGAATCGTCGTCCTCATCGTCGTCTAATAAGATCAAATTATCGCTCGAAGGTTGCCGTATATTGACTTTCCGTACAGTTTCTGGCCTTACTTTCCCTTTCCCTTTATCTTTGACAGTTGAAGGGGTAAGTTCTAGGGTATTTTCTCTGTCAAAAGTCCTATACGGGGCATCCACCGAAACACTAAATGCCCATTTGGCTCCTAAATGATTCCATTAGCGTAGAAACGTATAGAAATCCTGTAAGTCCTCTTCATCCGTCACTTCCGTACAAACCCCTTGTTTCTTTAGATCTCCAAACGTAACAACCCACGGCCTTGATTCTAGCCTATCTACACCTTTTAACCCTCTTTTATCAGCCCATTCTTGCACTCTCTTCTAGTATGCCTTCTCTTTCATAGCCGCGAATAGTAGTTAGTCTCTAGAATTAATGTCTTCGTAGAGCAAAAAGGAGGATTTCGCCCGGCCGTCGATTAATACCGTTATAACGAACCCAACTGTAAATTTAGGGCCGTAATTATCTGTTAGATCAAAGGCAGGAGTCTGTTTTTTCCTGTGAGCTAGCTTCGAAGGCGTTGAGACGGCGCTAGAGACTTCAATGGCATCTGTCCTGCCCTTGCTATTCCGAGGATTTAGTGTTGAGGGCTCTCCTTGTACAGCATTCTCCACCGGCTCGTCCGTATAATTGTCTACCTCTACAGTATCCTCTGCATCATCTTCCTCCATAGTAGGGGCCCTGGGCCGCTTCTTAGCCTTCGTTTTACGTATAACTAGCTCCTACGACTTAGTAAAGGCCTCCAGCGAGTTAGTGTTAGGTTTACGCGCCCGTTTATTAATTTCATCCGTATCAGGCGGCAGACCCTACAAACGCTTTGACCGAGAGCCTCGAGGCATGTTGAACTCGATATTCCGAAAGTTTTATTGTATTTAGACAAGTATTCGTGGAGTTATTAGAGGTAGTCGTGAATTGAGGGGGCTGGGATACGGGGGAAAAGTCGACTTTTGATAAGGCTCGCTAAAAATCCGGATTGAAGCTAGTTAAGCACATTGCTGTAACGTGTGTTAATAAGCGATCTCAGCCGACCCCACCACTTTTTCGCATCTACCCCTTCCCTAGCCCCCCTCTATATAACACCTACCTTTAATATCTCCACAACAACACTACCGAATCACCTGAAATTTGGCATACTTGTAGTTGTATATGGAGCCATCACGATCCTCTAAGCGCGTGCAAGGGCTGGCCCCCGATGGCTCACAGAATTCGAAACGGCGGCTAAAACTAAACACTAACTCTTTCCCGGCATTTAAGGAACTCCATAGTACCTAGACACGCCAAATAGCCCTTACAAAGCGTCGTAGAGCGAAGACGACTGAATCTGATACTAAAAAGCCTGCTCCTGATCCTGCGACTTCTTCACTATAAGTATAGCGCTAGAAAATAAGTGCGGGGGGGCTAGATTAAGAGGTAGTGGATGTGACTTCTTCTCTTATATAGATTCGTACGCTTACGACTGCCCTTATAAAGAAGCCCTTAGTCTTTGATCCTAAGGTGTTATTCGACAAGGAACTACAGAACGTTGGCTTTAATATATGGCTAATTATTAATAAGAGTAAACAATATACTATTATAAAGAATTAGGATATAAACTCTGTCTCTGATCGAATCACTTATAAACGATTATGTGAAGTAATATAGAGAATGGCGGTAGAGCTATAGACCGAACGACGGAGCCTTTTATCGTCTAAAAAGCCTATTCGACAGGCCTTTGAGTTTCTCTTTGGGAATCCGAAAACCCCTACGTTAACTCTTGATGTGAGAGATCAAGAGACATTTGATGATACTATAGTCCCCCTTAGAATATATAAGTATAAAAGGATGACGTTGGCTAATGAGATTATAATAAATGTGTATTATAAAACCCCAGAAGATTTAGAAATCTCAAGTTCGGACGATGAGAGATCTATAGGTAAAGGGAAGAAGAGATCTAAGGGTAAATCTAAAGCGGATTACAGAGCGCTTGTATAATAACAAGAAAAAGTGTTATTACGTTATAAAAAGAGTAGGAACGCATTACGCCATTAATATAAAACGATAGTAAGAGTAGGCAACTATAATTAACGCTAAAGCTTTAAGAGTTACGAAAACTTAACCGCTAGCGGAATAGTTAGTCGACTTCGCCGAAGGTGCCTTAAGAACTAACTATAAGCCAAAGCTTATTAGCGCGAGGAAAGTAGATTAAACTATAGTAGAAACTATAGCTAAAGTTAATAAGAGCTCCTCCTTTATCGACAAGTTAACTCAACTCTTATTGTTATAAACGGTGTAAAACATAACAAATCAAGTGCCGACTCCTGTAATTATTCCGACTTTCTCTAGTACTCTTGGACCTTCTATAGCATCGGAATCTTATTATCCTGGGCAGTCGAATAGGCCTTAAGTATATACAAATCCACCGTAAAATCCGGCTCTTAGATCATTCGGGCATACCTTTATACCCCCACTATCGTCACTCCTCAAACTATTAGACGATGATGAGAATGAGGTAGAGCTAATAGGCTAATAGATAGTTTAAAAAGAGAAGAATTTTAAACAGAGAGAGTAGTTAAGTAGAGGTTTTAAGCTTATAGAAAAGGCCTTTATTATAGACGTGAGCTAATTAAGAGATGTTCCCTTTATTACCTCTCTTAATATTCTAGCGGGTATTACTCACTATATTAAAGACTACGTTTCTAAATTTAAGAAGGTTTATAAGGAGAATAGATACGCTGTAGTTGACTTAATTAACTTTAGTAGTGGCGCCATAGGGAGACAAGATATACTAGGTATAGGGTCAAGTGAGGATGTCAACGACCCCGACTTTTTTGTTAATTACTGAGTTTTTTCGTTAGGTAATAATTAATAAAGAATAAATATATCCAGGATATTGTATTCCCTTTGTTTTTATGATTAATTGCGTTAAATTACGTTAATTTTATATATTATATTTCGCCCGGGATGTCCCCTCCCCGTATCTCACATTATACCTTTACTTTTACTTAGTACTACTTAATTAGGAAACTATTATTAGATTAATAAATGTTTACTTTCTTTATATCTTTTACTATAATTACTATTGAATAGTATATGTTTAGGTTATCCTATAATTCTTAAAATGCGTTCTCGCTCTTTGTGTAGCTTCTGGACCGGTTCCTGACTTTCTTACTATAAATTCAAGAAAAGACTAGTAAGATACGTGGTTTCTACGCTCTCTATAGTAGTTCCTGTGAATCTAATACTTTAAATCCCTAAAACTCTCTTTAATAAGATTAAAATCAGGCGAATATAGAGGCAGGAACTTCAACTAAACCCCCTTGCGCCGGTATGTTATTAATATCTCTCTGATATTCTTATAGTGAATTAAAGCGTTGTCTAATATAACGACTGATTAAGGACTAAGAAAGGGGTTATATAAAGGTAATAAATAATCTACTAAGAAATCTTATACGATATCTATAGTACAGGTACCCTCTAACGTGTGGGATGTTATGTAGTCGTTTATAGTATATGCCGCTAATATAGAGACTCTTTCCCTGTATATTAGCCATTAAGAAACCTTTGCCTCAGCGCCTTTATAAGACTAACTAAAGGTCTAATCTCCATTCTTTTCGTCACTTCTAGACTCGTCGACAGTAACTACTTGATCTGTAGAGAAATCTTATATAAAATCAAGTTATATTATCCTTAGTTCCTCATTCCGTTGAGCCGCAACGTATTTAAGTCGTTTCTAGGTGATCTTAATACGTTTGAGAGTACAGTAAATCGTTAATATAAACGCATTTATATTATATACCTTAGAAAGAAAGATCTTTAGCTCGTCTAGGTATATCTAAGGCCTCTGATTTAATAGGAGTTTTAGGGCCTTTTCATACTTTAATTAAAGTATAAGAACTGGCCTTCTAGAGAGAGGTAAAGCCTCAAATCCCTTCTCTAACCTCTTCTTAATTCGATACACAGTTTGTACGGAAGTGCTATATATTACTGCGATTTACTGAAGGTAGTCGAATGGGAGGGGGCCTGGTTCGTTTAAGGCATACTCGATGTCCGCCACAACGGATGTAGGTAATCTGGTAGGCATGGCATAATAACAAAAATTAGTTCGCTAGAAAGCGTAAAGTGGTAGCTTTAAATTGACGTATCTACGAAGTATTTTGAGTGTTGCGTTGTGAAGTTATGTGAGGGGGGGGCGAATATGGCAGATGGCGGGGGGGAACTTGGAAATCAAAAGTGGTGGGGTCGCTTAAATCGATTATTAATACACGTTATGAAAAGAGCTTGTAGAAGAGGACGGGAAGCCCGGGACGGGAGGGTGTCGGAAACCGGAGCGGGAGTTGAATTGATGGAGGGGGACGTGCTGGTTTCTTTTCGTTAGTTGAGAGCAGGAGAGAAAGGGCTAGAAACATACGCGGTTGTAGTTCTGGCCTCCTTTGCCGCCTGCAACTGGAGTGAGACACCAGTCGAATGTCATGATCTCCGAGTGTAGAGAACTGTGTTCGACGACGCCGAGCTTCGAGTCCCATGTCTTGGAATCTTCCATTACCTTACGCCAAAAGTCTACATAGACGGGCTCTCTGAACATTTTCGACAGTTTCTTGAAAATACAATGGCGGATCTTGTCCATTGCCGATTTGGGAAGGAGAGCGGCGACGTCTGCGTTGAGTGCTTCCTTTGTCTCCATGTGATCGAATGGAGATGGAGATTCGAGTGGACTGCCTGGTCTGCGAGGGAGGCAATGATGGCATGTGAGGTAGTAGAAGATGCCCTGATGCTTGACGTATCCTGTCAATGTGCCGGAGACTCCTTCTGTCTCATTGACCATCTGACCGATTGAAGCGCCTGGGAAGGGTGGATTGCGGATATAATGGCCTGGGTTAACGGATGAGGGTTCGGATTCGGTTGTGAAGCAACCACGGACTTGCAATTGAGGCTTGCAGACATCGACATAGACACTGTAGCGCGTTAGGATGGAGCCAATTAAGGGAATAGAAGAGAGGGACATACCTCTCGCCTTTCCAATTACTCCAGATAATCTCAGCTACAACACGTACAATCTCCAACGCAAGCTCATCAGTGAGGACTGGCTCATCTGCGTTCTGGCCGATGAACAGATGAACTACAATCGGATTGGCCGTTCGATCGCCAGCATAGCCTGAGCGCAAGACATCTAAGAGCCACGTATGCGGAAGGTCGGCGAGATACTTCAAGATGGGCTCGGAGAGTGTGGTATTCCAGCATTGCGCGAATTCAAGGTTGTCGCATACACCTGTGACGCGGTCGTAGGGATATTGAGTAGATGGATTGACGGGGTGAGGAGGGAAAGCGTGGATGTTGTTAGTGGCAACGAGCTCGGCGTAGGGCATACGGTAGGTAGCCTTTTGCTCCTCGAGAGGGAGGTATGCTGCTGCTACTGCTAGAGCGAAAGAGAGAGAGGAGGAAGTCGAAGGTGTGCATTGAATGGCGAGTGTAGCTGCAGAGGCAGAGGCTGAGGCCGAGTCCGCCATCTCGAGATTCGGATTCAGATCCAGATCGAACGAGCAATCAATGCCCGAATCACTGTGTGAGAGATGGATAGTCTCCCCCCTTCTCTCTTCCTTTTCCTTTTCCTGTTTGAAGCCAGGCGAAGCATGCGTTGAAGAAGACGTTGTCTCGATGGTCTTGGTGCTTGTATTGATGAGGTAGAGGTGGCTCGAGCGCCAATCAACGCCAACTCAAAGAAGCATGGCACTGTCGCTTGGAGAACGCGCAAACCATTGATTGGCCTCCATGGTGGAAGAGTAAACAAAGGATGCAAAGACGCCGGTGAAACCAGACAAGACAAGACGAAACAGCTGATTTTTCGAAAGGACTTGACGAGGGGGATAATGCTTTAGCGCCAGACGAAGGGGTGCACGGTCCAGTCCTCGAGCAAACGACACTGGTGCATGACACCCCTGGGTATACGCCGAAGTGAAAGCGTGTGAGGCGAGGCGAGGCTAAGCTAGGCTAGGCTGAGTTGCGTCATTTCCTCTCCGCTGAGCTACTTTCTGCTGTTTCTTTTGCTGCCTTTGCGGTGCAGAGGGCTAATCTAAAGATCTATAGGCTTGGACCTCAACAAATGTGCTGGCTGGCTTGCTAGTGAAGAGTTACTTCTACTTGATCGCCTCTATGACAGGTCATTTGATGAGAGTTGCCAGACCGCTTCCAAGACCATTAGTGGGTGGGTTTTACATATCACAACAACGCCCACAACAACTACTTGAAATCGGAGAACCTTCCTCGTGGTCTCGGAATTTAAAATTCGTAGCTTCACTCCAAAACACTAACGATAGAATTTTGGTTCGCAAAACGGAGAGCTCGGTAATATACGCCTGCTTCTAAGATATGTTCAGCTTGATCTCCTCCCAGTCGTGTCCACTGAGATCATACCAAACCAATACTCAAAGTAGCAGTGGTTCCTCAATACCGAACCACAACCTATCCTGATCCAACCCCTCCCTCTTATACACCGTCCACTAATATTACTAATTGGTGAGCAGTGCTATTACCTGACTTCGGGCCATTAGCTGTATAACTCCCCTAGTACTTGTAGTCCAGTTTGCTTAGGCATTATCGTGACGATAGATAAGATGGCTTGGCTACTCAAAATTCGATAAGAGGAGTTAAATAGCACAGAGTTGCAATGTATAGAAGTGGGCGAGACGCTTGCCTACCTACTTACCCACATCCCATAAAAGGGTAGAGTCTCATTAGGATACCCTCTGAACATCGACTCCACCAGTCAGTCACGTAGCAGGCGGGACTCCGACATAACACCCACGCATTGAGAACGCTTCCAAACGCCATCCAATCCGCCAGTGTATTCTGGGTCCCTTTTCTTTACTTTCGTTATACCGATTTGCAGAAGACCGGCACTTGGCGAGATTCCACACTCCCCCACCAATCGCGCCCCTATTTCAACCCGATACAATCACCAAGCATGGCCAACTGGGCCTAGGGTTCCTCACCTTCACCGGCCTAGCTCGAGCCACAGATCCCAAAACCAAAGAGAAAGGTCCGTAGCCATATTCAACATGTTCGGTAATAGCGTCTAGGACATGGAAAATTAAGGGGTAAAAAGAACAATATTATTCTTGTGTAAATAATGATATTCAAGTAATCAACGGAATTACGTGAATACGGAGGACGGGTAAAAACAGGGGTTGCAGGACATAGGGAGTAATTGAGAGTACTCGACGCTAGTCACTTTGGGACTAGCCCATGGCAAGAGCTCCTTATATAGAGCTCTTATCGACACCCTAAAGTAGCTCTTTAGACTTAAACAAATACATAGAATATAACTAAGGCTTTACATTGTGTACTCTAGTCTTAAATTATTATATTATAGTTGTTACTTATTGCGGGAGTTTTAGGTAACGGAGTGTAATCAACAATTCTAGACATTACTGGACTTTCCGAATCCAATGCCGGGCCCTTACGAAGCCTGAGTGGTTCAACGTTGGCTTCGGCAGTCGTACCACATCCGAGTAGCTTAGGAGCCGGTTGCTCCAATCCATTTGCACGGTACCCTATTGAGATAGATGTAAGAACTCATAAGATGTTTGATCATTGTAAGTTCCTATCCGCGAGAAATCCAAAGCAAATGCTGATCAGGGCTAAAGTATATAGAAAGACTTACCTAATGTTTGAAACCTTGAGCAGAATTGAGTTTTTTTTTTGGGATTATCCGAAACGAAGTAGCATTTCATCAAATTCTCTACATCTCATCGGCACACATGGCCAGATTGCGTGATGAATCTGAAAGTACAGAAGCTACTACTCTGTCCACTGAGGTTATCGGGTGTATCAATAAGCGAATCGTTGACCCGGTTTTATACATCAGCGATAACACCTTGGTCGAAATCATTGATTTTTCTTGTCACGTAGTTTGTGATTTCTAAACAAGCTAAGATGACTGGATAAGCTACATGACTGACCACGAATAGGCCATGTTCAATGATGCGTCGGGCACTTTGACACACTTCAAGGATCTTGACGAGATCATTCGGCGGAAGGGGGGTCTCCAGGTGTTGAGTTCGAACCCGGTGTTGCGGACAGTTGTCTTTTGGTAAGTTCAGTTCGGTTTTTCAGAGTCAACCTTGTCCAACCGACGTTCAAGTAACCTTCTTTTGGGCGAGGGTCGACGTCAACACCGCATTTCTTCACGCTTGTGTGCCACGTTTCCCTGTACCCAGCGACATCCTACCTCAAGTCAATAGCGTACCGTTAATTTAAACATTAGAAACTTCGCTCTTAGATGCATGTGTTACGAACGAAATGACGTCTGCTATCAAAGACTTGATCATCTTGAATCAATTCATAAATAGCGAGCTAGTGGCCAGAGATTTGTGGGACGATGGTGTCTTCGCCGGACTGTATGTCGTACCCCTCGTGAACAAGCTTCTCTCCATCCGCCATGACATCAGCGAGAGTAATACCACACTTGCGAGACAAGAGGCTTGTAGACTTGGAACATTACTATATCCCGCCGGTATTCGGCAGAGATTTGGAGTTAACCTTCTTGCGGAAATTTATATCCCGGAGCTCAAGGAAGCAATACCATTCCAGGTCGGCTTAAACTTTGGACAAGATGATCCGGTTATGCTTTAGGTACTAGTTATTGGTAATTTGAAGTCAATGACGTACAAACACCATAGATAGTTTATCACGGCGGTGGCAGAAATGATTACTAATTTGCAGCACTGTACTTGGGACGGTGTAACGGTCATTTTTAGGAGAATCTTATGGGTGGATGGGATCCTTGAGGACGAATGCCATATATTCCGCACGGAGTTCACCTCAAAGCTATGGAACTCTCACAGGTATTGGTTTCAGTAAATGATTTAATTCTAGTAGAAATAGCCGACCAAATCCCGATTCTCGCCTAGCACACATCTCAGTTTCCGCCAAGTTTAACGACCAACTTCCCACCGGCGCGGCCCTCCTCCATGACCTTGTGTGCCTCCGCAATCTCCTCAAATTGAAATATCTGAGAGGGTTTGGCATTGAAACGACCTGCCGCCACATCCTCCGCGATCTTCTGCAACGGCACATCCGAAAGCGGAAATCCAGGAGTCCCAAAATGAAAACTCCCAAAAAAGTTGAAGTGCACCCCACTTGGCATCTGCAGGAAAGGATTGAACTCCGCTATTGGAGCAAGGCCACCAAGCCAGCCGGCCTGGCATACACGACCTCCGCGCTGCACAATGAACAACGAATCGAGTAGGACGCTGTTGCCGATGAGATTTAGCACCGAATCAATGGCAAGTTCCTTTGGGAGCATCTCTGCTAGCTTAGGTGATTCGAGCTCCACGCGCTGAACACCCAGTTCGAGAAGCATCTTGGCTCGGTCCGGGTTGCGTGTTGTTGCAATGACCTTCGCGCCAGCATTGACAGCGAGATTGATGGCGGCTTGTCCAAACGCAGAGGTGCCTCCCCTCACGAGAAGTGTTTGGCCATTGGTCAGTTCCAGGTTTCGGAAGAGACAAGTCCAAGCCGTAGCGTAAGATTCTGGGAGAGCGGCGAGCTCCTCCCAGCTCAAGCTGGACTCGATGGATGCGACGTTGCTGGCTGGTACCCGAGTGTACTCAGCATAGCTTCCGGGTATGGTTCGGCCTAAACCTCCCATGAGTGCTGCGACTTTGGCGCCGACTGCGAACTCGCCGCCAGGACAGGAGTGCACAATGCCTACGCATTCGATGCCACTCACTTCGTGGATCTCTGGCCATTGTCCGTGCCGCATGTGCATCTCAGCATGATTGATGCCGAACGCTTTGATCTCGATGACAACGTGCCCAGGGAGAGGTTCGGGGATGGGAAAGTCTTTGAAGATATAGGTGGAGGGTTGTCCAGGGTTGGAAAGGACAATGGACTTCATTTTGGGATTATGCTATTGTGCAGCGCAGGCCTTGGCTTGTTGAGATTTTTGAATGAGGCTCGAGGTAGAATAGATAACAGGCTGTGTAGCTAGCTTGATCACTGAGTGTTGCGTTAGTTGCTAAGGCGCGAAGCAGATTAGGACATTTATATGTATCCCACGAGGCTACGGACGGTCCCCAGTTGCCTCAAACGGGATGAGATTACAAATGAAAGCCACCGACGCCCTTGAGGAATCCGTAATGGCTAACGACCATGACTTCCATCATCGTGCACTTCTCGATCCACTGCTCATTTGTCAAGTAGACAGTGAGAGAAATATTCCTCGCGATCAATTCAATATCATCCGAGTTGAGCCAAGAAACGGCGTGGCGAACTAGCGGGAGCCATGCACGAACAAGGGTGCAGGAGCTCCAAATCAGGTATAGCGAAAGAGGGGAACAACGCCATGTCAGCCAAAAGCTTAATCCTTCGTCTATCAAAAGTGCCGTGAAATCCGGGGACCAAAGGGTGGCGGTGAAATACGAAAATTACTAAGCCGGCAACATCTGGCGTGGACTCGTGGTCCAGTCCGTGTGGCTGCATATGCTATACTTGAACCGGGCCTTACTCCGTAAATATCGCTAGTTCAAGCATTGATTTGAGAAGAACATCTCGGGGGTCAAGCTCCTCGTAGGCTGTCGGCTATGCCTGAGCAGGGGAGCACACGCTCCTTTTTTGGCCTAGCTAGTTTCATTACCCTTTCCCACGAGTTCTCATCTTCCACCTTACCACATCGACATTACCACCCACCCTCTTAGATTATCAACGTCCCATTAAGATGTAAAATCCGACTACTACCCCCCACATAGATGTAATACTTGCCACGCTGCAGCTTCCAATGCTGCGCTACCACATCCCAGAGATCTTCTACGCCACCGTCTCTAATCGGGCCTGTAGGATAGGTGGTATGAGAGGCGCCGCTGCGCGCCCGGACTCTTAGGTTTGAGTAGCCAAAGGTGGTATAGGAGAGTCCGAGCCGAATTCATAGCAAGGCGTGAAATTCTGAGCGTCAAATGCACGATAGTCGATATAGATGCCTTCGGTGAAGTTATCTTGTGGGAACAGGGTGTAAGGCGCCGCAGGGAGAGTTTGGCTGAGAAGGGTTCCGAAGGCGCTCTCGTTCATTGGAACGCTGTAAGGTAGTTTTACTAAGCTGTATTGTGGAGTTTATGATCTGTGAGCCGTAACGTGCAGTTCACATTTGCGTAGTATGGCTCCAAGAGTTGAGTACGAGATCGGATTGTAAGAGCGACAGACTTTAGCCTCCGACTATAGTGTCCAGGGAAGTCCAGTGTGGGAAGCGCAATGGGGTTGATGGGACGAAGAGATACATGTTTGGTCACGTCAAAGTCGTGCCCTCGAGTCTCGTAATAAGCTGCCTCAAGATTCTTTAAGCTAAGGAAGATGCGTTCCCCAGACAATAAACCATCACTGCTCGGTTGCCAACAGCCGAATTTGATAAAGGGGGGAGGGTCGGTTGCATCTGGAAGACCGCGTTCGTATCGGAAGGTCATCTCAGCTTTTCTCGCCAATTCGTAAGTCGCAGTGTAGGTATTGTAAGAAAGACCCGAGACTTGCTGCTCAGCCCAGGTATAGAGCTCAATATTTGTGTACTTCGATGTGAGGAAGTCCTGCACTTCCTAAGCATGATCGGTCATCTGTTATTAAGCGGCGACGTCGGCTTAATTAACTACAACGCGGACTTAGTAAACGACAATCGGCTTGTCTATTCTCTTGATATCATACCCTGTACTATTGGCTTCTTTGATACGTTGCTGTGTCTGCTTTACGAAATTTTGGACCCGGCTCACATTCGAAGACTAGTGAGCCAGCTAATCGGAGACTATGTTGTACGCTTTAGCCACGCCTTGTAATCCCTTGGTGATATTTGGTGGCCCCCAACACGCGGCCACTCCACAGCCCAATGGACTTGCGTGAGCATTGAGGACAGGGAGGATATGCAGTTCGGGGGCAGTTGTTTCGACGATGGATTATTAGTTTCCAGTCCAAGCAAGGACTTTACCGCCTTCTCGATCTCGTCTTTCTCCGACGCAACGAGCTTCAGTCCACTTTCAACGACAGGAGCTTCAATCTAATCTGCAAGTTCTTTGAAGTCTGACTCGACATCGCCGATGCTTGGGATCGAACCCAGATCCTCCCCGAGAAGTTTGACATTGTGAGTCATCTGGTATTCAGGCAGCTTGCGTCTCTGCTGAAGATGCTCAACCGCTTTCAGGGATTCATCGACGGCCAACTTCTTCTGCTCAACAACCATACTCTTGATTACCCCATCGTGTCGTTGTTTCAATTCCATCAAGGCCTCCGTGTCTTTCCTTTCCTTCGCTAACACAATGGCCGAACCGAGTGCCTTCAAGTGATTGCACATGTCCAGGGCTTTTCGCAGCAGATCTTTGAATTTGTAATTGGGGAGAGGCGAATTGAGGACGTTGAGGACACTTGCTAGGCTAAGCCCTGCCGCAGTAGCTGCCACCAATAGGCCAGGGTCGGTGGGAGGCTCATAGAGAGGCAGTTGCCTCACGACACCTTTGATATCTTGGCAGCGTCTGATCTTGAAGAGGCGGTCATCGATAGTAGCGCCTACGGCTAACAAATCGGGGTTATCGGGGATGCAGAAGTAGCTGGTGGCCGCGAATCCGAAGATGTTTGCAAGCCCGACAGCACCATTTGTCACTCCCGTCGAAGTCGCGATCTGATTGATGCTGAACGGGAAAAGAACCTCCACCTGAACCATCGCATTACCGAAGGCATCCCATTGATTTAAGAGTGACTTGTATGTTTGCAACTTCTATTTTCCCCGCTTGGGAATTTTCTGTGCTGCCGGGTCATAAATGTGAGAAGCCAGGACATAACATTGGATGGCCATCGGAATGAACTCCAGGGACATCAAATTGTCTCAACCCATTAGAACACAACACAATAAAACATAATCAATACCAAAAGTTTTGGTACTTGACGAGAACAGGCTTGCGGGAACTGGACGGAGGAGCGCCGGGCCGATGGTACGCCGCTGATAAAGTACCATGGTGCTGGTTTATGTTTCTATGAAGTACATGTTAACTTTGCTATCTCCGGGGGTAGAGATACGGCAGCAGGGAGAGCTTGCAGGGTGGCCAGCCGTGGGTGATCAGCAGAACCAGGTAGAGGTAGACGACACGAACGATCTTACGAACAAGGAGGCTACCGAAGCTCTACCAGCCACGCAACTGGAGATCGACAAGCACCGTTTCCAACCGCGTGGGATACGCACCCAGCAGCTTCCTAGACGCCAAACAAAGACAATCCAGTACCGAGTCAAATGGGGCGAACGTCCAAATACGTCTGATTCTTGGGTCAATGAAGACGATGTACAGATATCAATGCCACCGCTACCTTGCGAGCGATTCTTTCAAAACTCGGTCCCACAGGTAAAAAGGGACTCGGCAATGGCAAGATTTTCGAGTACCTGGTCGATGAGCTCTCCACCTGGATCGCTAAAGATCAACTGCGAATCTCACTCAGTCCTATGTTACTTGCTGAGCTTAGAGGTAACTAGTAGCGTCATGAGCGTCTTGTTTTGGAAATCTTGAGTAACAATTGGCTAACGGAACAAAATTTAAACAGCGTCTTCCCCTAATCCCTTGAGCCGAGTGCCAGTCTGAGATCCATCCCAAGCATCCAGCAACTCCGATCAACGATAAGCACGACGATACTCTCACTGCTCCACCAGGCCCGTCACGAAGCGGCGACCCTGATACAAGGAAACGGGGAGAGAAGCGGAGGCACCAAAGGACATGTGTACCGAGAACAAAAGAAGCAAAGCAAAAAGTAGATCCTGCAGAGCAGCGGATAGTGTATTATAGTAGAAAAATCCCAAGCCCAGCTATGCTGGCAGCCGCACTAAGAAGCGTAGACCCCAACTGTGCTCTAACTGCTATATTTGTCGCCTTCGGGCTATTATTTATAATGCTTGAACCCATCGTCGATGTACTAGTAGCACTGCTTGATAGCGGACCTCCTGTCGCCGAAGAAGTTAGAGTGCCTAAGGTTGTGGCCAACGCGGCTGAGATGCTGCTCGCCTGTACCGTATCGATTTTCGCGCCACATGGATTGGCAGTGCCTGGTGTGCCGCCCAGTTGCGGACATCCCGTCCAATTGGCCACAATGCCAAACTGCCCTGCCAAAGTCGAACAATTTCTCGTGAAAACCGGAGAAGCACCGCCATCCTTCACAGTAAAGCTCATGGAGCCCTGAATCGGAAGCGCGGATCGGATTGTAAGGAATTCACCGTCAGCAGTAGGAGTACAGGTGCTTGCTATGGAGTACGACCAGCCGAGCGCCCATTTCCCGGCTGGCACCTTAGTGTTAGCTATAGAGTCGCCAGGCCATTCGGTGGAGTTCACGATGATAAATGGGTCGGAGGTCGGGAGCAGGTTGTACGGGCGCAAGTTGTTCGGGAGCAAGTATATGGTGCCGCTCGGAAAGGTTTCGGGGCCAGAATATCCGTCAACTACGCCGGTGATGTTCCACGTGAATTCGAAGCCAAAAGCCCAGGCTGCGGCAGCATTTTGGATGACGAAGATGACTGGGAAAGGGTCGATGGGGGCATAGGTTTCGTTGAGCGGGAACACAAGATCGAGCTCAACCGTGGTGGGAAGGGTTATCGAGTCTGCGGCGGCCCAGGTCACCCAAGAGAAGAGGAAGAGCAGGAGAACAAACATAATCAGTCCCCTGCAGGTTTAAGGTCAAAAGGTTGGATTTCGCGTTGCTCGAGGCGCTTTAGTGAGTGAACTTTTGCAGGTAGACCGGAAGGTTGAAGGGCAACTAACTCTTGGCGTTTGAGTTCCTTATTTATATAGCTTAACTTAAGGTTTCGGAGCTTATTACCTATTGCGCTGTTACTACCGCTGCACCCCGCTTAAGATAGAGGAACATCAAAGTCCCACTGTTCAAACTCTATCTATTCAAGACAGCACTTATAAAATTTAGAATGAACTTTGCACACTTGTCGCGCAGAAGGTGATCTATAATTACGCAAGAGGACTTAAAGCGGCTTTCATTTTATAGGAAGGCAGCAGCAATGTTGAGTATAAACTCGGAAGAATCGCTTGCAAGGCTGCACCGCGGTGGCTGCGCAGCGGATAAGCATCGGCCTAACTTTCCTCCAATTCTCAAACAGTCTAATTCATTAACTTAAGTTACTACAAGTTCAATCATCTACAGCACGGACGAGGAATCACCTGCGCAAGATCCGGCTCTTACATTCTACCACATGCGGTGCAGTTCTAATGCCCTTACCACCAAATACAATAACCTACTAAGCGGAGGTTGATTTCTTGCACAGTGGTGGTCCTCTCTATTTATATTATCCCTGCCAGCCCCGTGTCCGTACCCATGCCCATTCCTTCCCCAGGTTTCTGCCCGTAGATTACGTACAATCATTTATAATATGGCATCGGAATTGACGCCCAAGCTGGCGAGTCCATCGCAGGCGAGATCCCAGTATTACGCAACTGGATGACCTAATGATATGCTTTGATCATGGAAACAGTGGCGGTGGTGGATTTCTTGCATCTCCATCTATTCTCCGGGCTTGAGATGTCTGTTCTAACGTCTGGGATTTGTGCCTTATATGGCTTGACGCACTCCTTCCCATCATCTTCTTTCTTAAATATTATAAAATAATTCCAACTAGTCTCTCAGAACCAAATCAAGGTGCGACATGAAAAGTAGTTATGACTACGTGCTAATGCATATGCAATATATATTAATCTTAGAAGCCTCTAACTAACGTTCTAAAGTAACTAGCGTGAGCAAAATTAATCATATAAATCAATTAATATTTGATTAATTTGATTTGATTTGATTTGATTTTGATTAATTAATCTGATTAATGACTTTTTTATTTAAATATTTATATATAATATAAGAATAGATTAAATAAGCGAGTACTTTAATAAATAAAGAATGAATTAAAGAATAATCAACTTATAAACTACTTAATTAAATAAATAATAAACTAACTAATAAACTAACTAAATTAAGTAAAGTATGTTTCTTACTCTATTTGGGTTAAGCGAGGCTCTCTAGATTAACCGAGACTCTTAGACTTTAACTGATTCTATTATTAGTATATACTAACCCTCTTTAAGCTTAATTTTATAATCTAGTCCTAATTAGGATGCGGCTCTTATATTAATCAAATTAATCAATTAATGCTTGATTAATTTGATTTGATTTGATTTGATTATGATTAATCAAGATTTTACTTGATTTGAATATGATTAATAGCCATTAATCAAATCAAATCAAATCATTTTTTACGCTGAAAGTAACTACCGTTCTTTCAACTGTTGGCTTAATAAGGCAATTGGGATTGCTCCCTTTTCTGCACCTTGCTTTGTTTAGATCTCAGTTCTCCGTATTCCGACATTGTAGTATATCGTACCTATTGATTGTGTAGTAGGGCATCACTTAATAGTCTCATAATCAATTGACCTCCTGCACATACTACAGTCTAGCAGTAGTCAATCTCGAGATCAGCGAAGAGAAAAGAAAAAAAATTTAAGCGGTGAATCGTTGAAACAAGCGAATTACGGTGTCCGTCCTTTTTATTCATGAACTTCTACTACGCCCCCTCGTAGCTAGAATCGTTCCTCATGCTCACGGAGGTACTATCGACGAGCCGTTGCAGGATCCGAAGACACTGCGAGCCTTTATATTTCTCGAATAATCTCGTCGTTCTCTGCAATGGTGTTCCGCGCGCCCTTTGGTGATAGCGCCGAGCGAACAAGTCTTCCTTCCCCAGCCGAAGTATCATTCCAAGTATGGCTGCGGTCCTTTCTAATGAAGAGCATAATAATTCTTCTTTGCGTCCAACACGACAATCTGAATTGCAGCCAAAGTTCCACGCCCGTCAAATAGCGTCCCCGAGATCTCTTCAGCAATCAGAGGATACAACTAGATTCAAACCAATAATTTCATTAACCGATCGTAGAACTTCAGCTCCATTTTATCCAAGGACTTTGCACGCGGACCCGACTATTCCTTCATCCCCTTCAAACAGCTTATCGACCGACGCTAGCAGGGAGGACCATAACAACAAAGTCCAAATTGTACCCCCCCCCCCCCCTATAAAGACAAAGGGTGTTACGGCGAAATCCAAGACCTGGAAACTCCGCAAAAAACCCGCTCAGAGAGTCCCGATCCGGTTTCACCAACTTCGAACGACATTTAGATTAATATATCAAAACCGCTATCTCTGGACCCAGCTGAATATACAGAGGACAGTGCAGCGGTACGAAAACGGCCGTCGAGGAATGTAGATTACTTATCGTATAATTGAAAGGAGGAAGATATTTGGTCGTCATGGAAGGATATTGCAGCGAAGCGAAAGGTGTCCAGCAATAGCGCGAGGTTGAAAAATGCGTGTTGGAGAACGTGGGCAAAGTCAAAGTCAAAAAATAAGCTCAAGACGGTCTCTCCAGAATCGCTCAATTAGTACGCTTTGATACTAGCACGATTTTAGATCTCTGGAGCAGCCGTGCTTGCTGATGTCCACCGGGCGCATGGGAAGGGCATCTTCTGGGCTGGTAGAAGGCATAGAACTTACTAGAAACCAATGTGCCGTATTTATTTGCCCCAACCACCAAGTAGCCTGGAGGGGGAAAACGGAGGTCGCGAATCCAATAACATAATCTCTTAACTCTATGGGAAAATCGTCTTGACTCTAATCCAACTATCGTGCTTGATAAGAGGAATGCACTGACCGATGCAAACATGGCGATGGCGCAATTCATTACTAGTTGTATTGGCTTCTTCGATCTCGGAACTTCGGATCCCTGTTCCATTTCGCTCTGGTTTTAGTCGACGGTGGGAGGTGCCATTTTACATGAGCCTCGAATTCGTTAAGACCAAGCAGAACAGACAACCTCATCTAACGTTAATTCACCGCCTAACGCATTTCTTCCGAGACATCGCACTTGGAGTTGTGGTGGGCTTCTATTCACACTTCCTGAGACTTACTCGCAAGTACGAAGGCGTCAATGCTTTTAGTTTCCTTGAGGAATGCAATATTTTATGTTAAATTATGCATTTGGCTTTTGCTAAGCTCGGTGCTCTAGGACAGGGTAATTTCTTGAATGGCATTTCGGGTTATTAAAAGTTGGTTTATAAGAATTATTGTATAAATTAAGTAGTAAGATGGATAGTGTTTTTTGGGATATCCGGAAGAGTGGCGGAAAGTAAAGAACTGGGGCCATCTCTATTCAAGATGAGATATCGGCAGAAAAGACCTAGGGCCGACTTCGGTCTGCTGCTAAGGAGGGGTCACTCTTAGAACTTCTTGCTTGTTGTTGGTGAAGCCTCGAATAGCGGAATCGGCAATGAAATAAGGTTGTGGATGAGTTGAGATGAAATATCCTTCTGCAAGTTAGCGGAGCTCTGCACCCCCCTCCCCCCCCCCGAAATCGAACAGAATGACTAGTCTAAATAAAGTTTACTGTCTCCTCGTAACTGTGGAGGTCGCAGGAAACTAGTGCAAAGGGTGACTTAATCAGATGGGCCAATGGTTCGTGAAGGGTCCATCTCCAGGCCTTCAATACAGCCAGCAGCACACCTCAAGTCATTAATGAGTAGCAACATGAACCTCAGATTACGGCGAAAGACTAATGAGCAAGCGAATTTAGCTATCAGTTGCGTGATCATCCGTTACGGAGGGAAACTACAGGAAAACAGCCATGATATAACTACAAAATGCTCTTCCAAAACAACGGGTTCGAAACTAATGGACAGAGCCACCTTTTGCTCTCATGCTGGCTCCAAATTTGTGGAGACAGATCAAAATCGCCAATCCGACGGCGACCAGCACAGCTTGAACGCCGAAGGAAATACCGTATCCATCCTTCTCACCCCATGGTTGCTGAAAATACCCGACGGTGAAGCCTCCGCAAACGCGAGCAAAATTGAGGAAGCAGGAAACCTCTCCAGATCTTGCTGGGTACGAGTCCAAAGCATAGGTTGTGATAGCCACAGATGCTAACATGACCCCAAAAACGTACATTCCCCATCCCATAACAATGGCCGAGTAGTGGAGATGCTTTTCTAGTGCTTGGCCAACGATTATGAGGCCGGGGATCATGAAAAATGCAGCAATATAATTGGTCCAGAGTCGTGCCTCGGGCTTAAAGATTCCATGGTGCTTTCGGATGTATCGATTTGCGAGGAAGTCGTTGAAGAAATGGCCAAAGAGCTCGCCCAGAGAAACACCAACGATGGGCGTCAGGTATAGAAACCCAAGGGCCTTGGCGTTGAAGCCATACCCCCCGACTGCTTTGGGGGTTGCGAATAAAATGGACGAAGTAATGTTAATACCAACAGACCACATGAAGCTTAACATCCTACCGTTTCACATATTAGTGCCACAGACAAATCATAGAGGCGTAGGTTGAAATCTTACTGATAAGTCATGGTTGGAATCATGATGGGCTTGATAAAAACGGACCACAAGCGAAGGTAGGAAGTGGTGATTGGCAGGAAGTAACCATCATGCACCCGAATTTGCCAGAATCCGACCAGCCGGGATAATCTGTCGCCTCTTGAAGGCTGATCCGCTTGGGCTATGTCGCGTCTGTACCACGATTCATCGGCGAAGAGGACAATAAGAACGAGATCAAAGCAACAGATGGCGAAAACGAGCCAGAACACATCTCTCCATGATCCAGTGCCATCGATGATAAAATTGCCAAACATCGGTCCGCAGTACGGAGACAGCAAGAAGAGACCTGCCCAGAGGCCAATTTTACGCGCATGCTCATGGAAGTAAAACATGTCTTTGATATATGCCAGGCCGATTGTCTGGCCCGATGTTAGCGTAAAACCTTGGAGTGCCCGTAGACCGTAGAAGACCGAGAAGTTTGTCGTGAGACAGCAACCTAAGGTGAAGAAGGTCCCTGCCAGTACGGTCCAGAATAGAACCGGTGCTCGACCCCAGAAGTAGACGCACGGAATCCACCATATGCCGCCAATTCCCCTGTGAATTGACTGTCAGCGCTGTGTCACCGAAAAAGGAAAACACGCACGAGACTTGATACTCACAGCATAATTACATTCAAATTTCCAGCGTAATTGACCTTGTTAGGGCTCATATTCCACTCTTCTCCTTGCGGAATGATACATGGTATTCCGGCACCGGAACTGAAATCTCCGCAGAATGCTGACAAGGCTACGATGAATAAAATCATATGCTTCTTGGACCATGGCCAATTGAGAGGGTCCTCAGGATCATCTGATGGCTGTGGGATTAAGACAGTCTATGTACATTATCAGCACCAAAAATCCCGGGACTTTCTGTGGTGTTTTGCAAACATACATGCTTATCCTTGGCTAACCTAAGCGAGCCTGCATCTCCTTTCTCATCGTCTACTCGGATGTCAAGCAACACTGCAGCATTTCCTTGGTCAATCTCCTGCACGTGACGAGAATGGACAACTCCATTCTCGATGTGGAGGCTGTCGGCTTTGGCGTCTGCCATGATGAAGAAAAGTGCTGAATGCTAATGTCTACTAATGGAGGATATGGGATTCACAGTCCTAGTTATAATAGTCAGTAACGCGGCAGATTTCAATGAATTAATATGTGAACACGGCAACTGGGAACTTAGGTGTTAGGGTGAGTAAGACGGGGGATTCGGGGGAAACGAGGGGGGAAACCGTGCCTCCCTGAACTGTCCACACGACAGCAAGTTTCTCCAGACCACGCACTTGGGCCAGGAGTCACTCTACGATGCATCTCATCTCCAAGCAAGCGATCTCAGCAAATATTTCAAGCATCACTTCCCATTCAAGATCAGTTCTTGCAACGCCTCGCCAGCCACTTTTGGTCGGCACTTCTATCACTCGCCAGTGAGACCGTTTACGCGAAGTTTATACTTTCCTAGCCCCACATACCCCGTACTTTATGTGCAGTTTCGGCAACGAAGCTCGGCAATTATCAACATCACGTGTTGAACTTGCGCCACAAAGGCGCGTCGCACGTCTTCCTCAATTTGTCCAAGGCCATGGCCACGCGATATATATATAAAATAAAATAAAACGGCACAGTAAGCTAACGTCGGGCCCATTGAGAAGCCATTCTCACGCCTTAGGTGGCATACATCACGTGATGTTCAACAACTTGGCTGAATTTTGGGGAAAGGTATTATTTTCTTAAAGAGGAGAGACAAGACACAAGAATATCTCAAACCTAGCCTGGAATAGTTCTAAGATCGTGATGCTAGGAAGCGTACCGCGCATCGCAGTTATCAGGGCGGCGTAGGACGAACTAAGAAGCCTTTATGAGTCTAAGAGCTCGAGACAATAATATTTCTCTTGTGCGTGAATCAAAAGGCAAGACATATCTCTTATATTTTCATATTTTCGACTGACAAAGCAGCGCGAGCTTCCGCATTCTCTGAACTGGGCTTCAAAGCGATCCATGAGCCCAGTGTAAGCAAATGCGATCCGCCTCATGTACAATCACCCACTTTTTTAGCGTTCCAGAAGAGTCAAAGGCAAACTGGCTTAAGTCCGATTCGCCATCCGTAATTTACTACCACTCGGCAACTGTGATTGTTCACAATAATAGGAACAAGTAACTATCCTGCTATTGTGCTTCTCGTATATTTCAAGTCCAGTTTCCTTGATTCCCGTAGTTCCAAAGCATACTGTTTAATCAGTCGCACAATAACACACCTCCGTAATCTCCTCATGCCTCGTATAGTTTATCACTTTTACACAAAGGTTGAAGCTTCACAATCTGTCGACTCCAAAGCCCTCAAGCTTATGACCCTTGTACTCTTGAAACTTCGCAAGAATACTGAGCCTTGGCTTTGGAATGTCTAGACATGGAGACACGAGAGGACCACAAATTTGAAAACAGCTCTAAAGCGACTGCACAAAGTGGTACCAATTGCTGCGCTAACAGAAATAATCAGAGTGCTTGATGAAGAGTTGTTTCACTGGCAAAAGCAGACAGCCGGCCATCAAAAGCCCCACAGCAGGAGCAATAAATCCAGTAGCTACACCAGCAGCTGCTCCAGTGGTAACTCCTCTGGCCATGGCACCTTGAATGACCTTCAAGGTTCCATTACGCCTTGTCAAAATGTCAGTCAGAGGACGTCAAAGAAAGCCGAGAGGATTTCACGGCGGAGGACTGCAGAGGTTTGAACTCCCCAACATAAAACTGTCCTTTGTTGTCATATAGCCAAATTTACCTTGCGCTTGATTGTATTTCCAAGTTTTCTTGTTCTGGCGTATATGATATTTGCTGATTTTTCACAGGCAACCACACCAACCGGTACACCTGGACCTGACTTAGTAGAAAGTGACGTAGATCCACCCCGTAGTGGTCATCAGACATTCCTGTCAGATTATCAAGAGTAGATAGAGAAGTATGACGCAGCGGTGATCGCTAATCAAGAGAAGAATAGCAATACCTTGTCCGTTATTTCCACATTAAGAGGACTCCAATAACGTCGCAGCCTCGACGTCGATATCTAGAAGAAACGACCAAAGCGAAGGAAACACAGATCTGCTACATCGAACGCCGAGCTTGCTGTCACTACCCGGCCTGAAGGCAAGATTTCTCATTTTCACCATCGCCAAACAAACAACAACACTCGCGGATTCAACAATCAACTGTGCGGCCCCGATCTTAACGTCCTCGTGGCTGCCAAGATGCCGAGAAACACTTCGCCCAAACGCAAGGCAAACTTCATTAACAGGGTTCTGGCACTTGTCAATATCGAGAGGGTCAAGAAATGAGATAAAGGACGGGGTACTGATCTTGACGGTACAGGCAATTCTCAAACGAACAGAGAAAGACGTGAAAGGACGAAGGCGAACGGCGATATGCTGCGGAGTGAAGACAAAGCGCGCAAAGACTCGATGCCGCGCCGACACGAGACAAGTCAAGGTCAATCGAGCTACACCAACGCCGGCAGAACGATGCTCGATCCTAAGGAAGTGAGAAACTGCGTTAATAAAGTAGTTCAGGACTGGAACTCTTCGCCATCTGTTCTGAGAAGCCGGGCATGACCCATCAACTTTGGTAGCATCATGGAATAATCGTTAATACCTAAGTCATTTCAGGATGCCTTACCTTGATCTCAATGGCAATCTCCCAAGGAGCACCAAACATTCAGACCGAGCCCATCTACGGAGGTCGCGGCAAAAAGTCATGGGTGCGCCACCACCTTGGCGATGCCAAGCCCCTAGAGTTCAGTGACTCTTGGCACTCCTCCTTCACTCAATTTCTATTGGAATCTGATGAATTTTAACATTCTCAATTTATCATACTCTATCTGGATTTCGTTGCTTATTACCTGACCCTTCTACATACTCATTTCCCTCTTCCAAAGCAATTACTTCTTGTATATGCCTTAGAATTCTCTTAATCTATCGTTAAATACGCTCTTAAGACAACCCCTTTTAATAATCTAACTAATCTTACTCCATTTGCTTTTAACTTATTACAGCTCTATATTTTATTGTTTCTTTTTTTATTTAAAACCACAAGGGTTTAATTATATTCAAATTAGGAGAATTCGCTAACTAAATCATACGAGTTATCTCCTACAAGTTATATACTCGGTGTTAATATAAATGAGCGTGTAGAGAAGCATTGTCTTCCTAAACAAGTGTATTAAGTCGATCTTTCTTACACTTCTTTACAAAAGGTAAGAGCTTTTCTTAAAGAATAAGCTTTTAATATCGATACTAATCGATGCCTCCCTTGGACTCTCGAACAAGTTTACTAGTTGCTTTCCCCCACTTCCACGTTAGTTTTTTCCCTGGCATTCTCCGAGAGAGTCGTGTTCGCCGCATTATAGTCTCAAGCTCCCAATTAACCTTACACTCCGGCTCAAGGAGCTTATTCTGTTCTTTAAGCTAACGATTAGCCTCCTTTCTCTCCGCTTTCGTCTTATCCTTCTATATATAACATGGCCCCTTCTTATTATACGAAAAACAACCCTAAAACATAAATTACTTGTATCCCTTCTAGTGTCGACGAATAACGTGAGGATAATAGGTTTTGTGTCTCTTTCGCCAGACTCTAATTCAACCTCGTTAACCTCCTATTATTACAAAAGTTTCGTCTAACTAAATGACGCGTTTTTAATCTTCAAGAGTCTAATTCGCGTAGTCTCGATACTACTAAAGACGAATAGCTTTTGCCGCAAGTGTAAGACCTAGTTTATAACTTAGTTTAAAGGTTCCGTAACTTAGCTTTGCGAGAATTAACTAAATAGTACGTGCCGAGACTTTAAATATAGGATTCTTCTCAGCGAAGATATTAGCAATTGCTTGAGTAAAAAGTGTTCGTGTAATAGAGTTCTTCGTAAAAATCCTTTCGACTTCTTGTTGTATCTCTTCTATAGCTTTAATAGGTCTTCTTAATTAATCTCTATCCTTTATATACATAATTAAAAGCTTTCGGTCTTCCTTTTAGCTCGTAACCTCTTGAAATCGCAACCTTCTAAAGCCAATAAATTAAAGTAGGAGAAATAGAAGTAATTTCGTTAATTAGAGCTACTAGAACTCTAATTTCAAGAAGAACAAGAGCTTGAAGTCGTGTACTAACATTATAATGGCTTTGGCGTACATTCGAAGTCATTTTGGTAATGTAAATTAATAAATTAAGCTTCAAAATTAAGTAATAAAAGTGGGATATTTACATTCCTCATCATTTCAAAGATGCCCCGCGATGCGCTGGCATGCCAAGGCGCCAAGGTGGTGGCGCACCCATGACTTTTTGCCGCGACCTCCGTAAGCCAAAGCTGAATCCTCGACAGTCCGGTAACGAATCTCGGTCTCGAGCAGCATATGCTTCGGCTACCGAACCATCCTCCTCAAGCTATTTCGCGTCACTACCATCAACCCTCACTTCCATCACTCCTCCTTCATATCGCCAAGAGTCCGACTTCACTAAAAATCGAGCGAGACGCGGAGCTGAACGCATTGCAAACGCGCCTCCGAGTGCATGTCGTGGCTGCTCGTTTGTTCGAAGTAAGGAGTGACAAGAAGATCGCTTTCACTGTTTCCTGAACCCCTGAGCTCTACTTTGTGAGTGAGGCTCATATCTAGATTGGGTTTGTACGTTATGGTTGTATAGCAAGTCCCTGCATTTTCTGGTTGTTTATTCGGCTAAGCTCACTTCTAAGGCCAGATCTACCATCGACCGTGATGATAGTAAAAGCGAATGGTCCGGGCAAGCTGGGTCGTGTATTTTGGTATCAAGCTATTCCGGAATTGAATAGGGCGACAATGTTGAACCTTGCATAATCCCCTACTCTAAGTTGTCTCACCTCAGAATCTTGTGACCTGCCCATTAGGGCGATAGTAGCATCCAGAATGCACGGTGAGATGTTGCAGTAGCGGTTGGAGGATGAAAGAAAACCGATCTAGCGGGTATACGTCCTGGAAGGCTTGAAGATCTGAGGGCTTGTAGGCGAACATTCGAGCTTATAGGATATTGTCTATTTAAACAGTGATTATCGCTGTCTTTTTATGTTTGTTTTGAAGAACAAATTTTCACGTGTCTGTCTTCTAAAAAACGCTAAAAGAGTTTTAGTTCTCTTATATTAATTCTATAGGATAATTTGTTAATGGTGGACTGGGATTGTGTGGTGCAGAAGTGGAGTAAAGCCTTGCGGTCAACGTAGGGAGAATTGAAGTGGTTGATTGTTCTCTAGAATATATAAGGAAATCAGGGGAACACGTTGTTTTCCTGAAAGCGGTATAACGTGGCAGAAACTATATCTAACGTAGCGCGCAACTAACCGAGTATCAGCCCGTGCCTATACGACACACCCCCTAGCCAAGTGACAGTAGTAAGCCACTAATATTATAGTTAACTGCGCTAAGCGAGAGCAAACACTAAACTAAATACTTAGGCTATAACTATTCCTATACTACTAAGTTAGGCAAACAACCCTCCTATTTAAAGTAGCGTATCCCCCACTTAATTCTTAGTCCTGTAACCTCTCTATAACATATACAGATCGACCTTTCGATTTACTAATTAATTAACTAACTAAACAAACAATTAATTAATTAATTAACTAATTAATTACTCTTATTTTTAAAATAAGTGTTTCTAATCGATTTACTAAGGCCGTTAAGGCTAAGCGTGTTATTGCCGCTGTAAGTTATTAAGTTAAAGTTTATTAATTATTAATTATTAATTTAAAGAATTTACTAATTTGAGTATAACTTACTAATTATAATAGGCTAAGGCCAAGAAGAAGACCGCCTCTAAGAAGACTACTAAGGCTGTTAAGGCTGCTCCCGCGGCTGCTCCTCGTGCTGCCTATGCCCCTTGTGTTAAGGGAGCTAAGTGTGCAGTTATTTACTTGGGTTGTATTAATAGCGCCCTTTAAACTAAAAGCACTAGCGAGTGTTTTAATGTCGTTAGTTAAGGTACTTACTATTTCGCCTACTCGTCAGGCCACTTATGTAAGGCTACTTCCTCTACTACCTAAGCCCCCTTCCTCCTCTATTATACTGTACTCTTAAATAACACGGGTAATAAAGTAAATTCCCTTAGTTATTCCTTTTTTAGTATATAATTACTGATTTCTCTAGGAGCTTAAGCGGTTAAAAGCTCCGGTTTTTACGGCCCTTAAGGGTCAAGTTATTACTAGTAGAGCTACTAGTGGAGCTAGTCGTGCTTTAGGTGTAGCCACGGCTGCTCTTTACGTTGAGGCCTCTATAAAGTCAAAGGGTAGTAAGAAGACTCCTCAGGGAGCAACTCCGACTTCTCCTACTACTCCTGCGACTGCTACTCCTGCTGTAGTTATAGGTGGAGCTAGTAGAGCTACTATTACAGCCGCTAGCATTAGTACTAATCTTATTACTTTCCAGGCCCTAATAACTAATAAGCCTCTTAAAGTTACTCTCACACTAAAGTAAGAAACTTAAGCTACTCGGGTTAAGGAGCTTATTAAGGTAATTACTAGTGCGTTAAGTGACTTAGTTCGGGAGGTTTTAGGCCTTTTAATTATATAAGTTACTCGTTTTTTATATTCGGCGAGGCTTAAGAACTTCTAAACAACTAAGTGTCCCTTTATAACTGCTTTCTTACGCTACTTTTTGTTGTGGAATCAAATAACTGTTAAGAGTAATTAAGTCTTTTAAATACCGTGTATTTTACCCCCGAGCTCAGTTACTTTCTAAGTAAATGAAACAGTAAGAGAATTTACAAAGGAATAACAAATATATAAGAAAATACCTTTATAATAAAGGAAAAATAAAAAACGTATATAAAGACCTACTTTAAAATAAGGGCTCTATAGTGAGTTACTTTAATTAAGCACGAATATTTACTAAGTTAATAAGAGTAACAAAATTCTCAAATTTCTATCGAGAGAGGTTCTTTATAAGTCTATTAGCGGGTATATAACCCGTAAGTAAATATTCGACTAAAAAAGTGCCCTTTTAAAACTGTTAACGCAACTATATATTCTAAATATTAACGTGGCGTAGTTTAATAGAGATACGCTGATTTTCCCTAATAATTAACTATATCGTTTACTAATTATTATAAAAGATCCTCTAAATTTCCCTTAACTTAAGACATAACTCCCGAAAGAAACACTATAAAGCCATAATCTCCTTAGCCGTACGCTTAACGCCTAAAAGCTTAGCCTATATAGTCAAAGTAATGACTATATCTTATAAGGCTGCTCTCTATAAGATTAAACCTCTAAAAAGTATTATAATATAACTATTAAAAGAGCGCCTAGTATTGAGATCGTTTACAAATGAAACATCCGAAGCTATAATAAGCTAAGAGTCGCGTAACTTGTAACTATAAGTAATCGCCAAAAATCGGGTTCCGAAGAAGTAACGAATAGTCTAATTAACTGCCGTAAAGTACTCTAAAGAGGGGTTAATCAAGAAGTGAGAAAGTCTTAAAGCTATAAACGCAACGTTTATACGTAACATAATTACTATATAAAGTACTAAGCTAACCTTCTCTTAATACTCCTTGATTTAAGCTAGGGTTACTTGCCCTTAATTCTTTAATAACTTAACTTAAAGTAATAAAGTACTTAGGCAATTTCCATTTATTAAGTCAAATCGCAGAGTAACCTTTTTAATATAAGTGTCGTGTATTAGAGAAATAGTCTTCGCTTAACGATCTCTAATAATGCGAACACTTAAAAACTACTCTGTTAGTTTACTTCTAGTAAGCTCGTATGCCGTACACAAACCCTTAATTATAAGTTGAGCGTCTTTAAGGGCTAAAGCGTAGTATAACACTTAAATATCGTCGATATAAAAGATAACAAAGACTAAGCGTTACTCGTTTATAAAGATATAAGGCTCCTCCTTATAAGGGATTAACCCTAACTTTGACAAGGTTCCGGTAAAGTCTCTGTATTATAGTACTAGCGAGTCTCTAAGTCTATAAAGTGCACGATTAACCTCTACTATTATGCCGTCTTATTTAAATCTGTCTAGTAAGTAGTAGCGTACGCGAGCACTCGATTCGCTTCGTTTAGCGTTAATAAAGGCGTTAATAACGTCAAATTAGATTATCTTTAAATTAAATTAAGCTGCTATTGTTATAGCGGTCTTGAAAGAACAAGCAACTAAAGTGGCCACATATATTAAGAGAATTGACGTTTCGGGTTGTAAATCCCCTCTAATAACAACTCGCGAGCGACACTTAGTCAAATACCTTAAAGAATCGACCTTGGCGTGAAATACTTATTTTAATAATATTAGTTATTTAGTAGCGAAGCTTTATTTAACGACTCTCTAGTAATTACGCGACTCTAAGTTAGTGATTTCCTTAATTGCGTCGGCTCAGAAGTGCTCTCTTAAAGAGTAATCCTTAAGGTCTCTCTAATTTAATAGGTCCTTTAGTAATTAAGATTAGTATATTCGTGGGAGATCAACTAGTTGTCGAATTTCGACATTTTTGAGAATAGACACTAAGATAATAGCGTAAACTGCGCTTAAGTCTTTTTTGTCTCTTTATACTAGTTCTTAACTAGGCCAAAAGGTCCCTAGAAAGTCCTTTAAATACTCACAGTTGCTCGACGGTTTTAACGATTCCGTAATTAACTCTTTAATAGTTACTATATAAACACTTTAATTCAGTTTCGTTATTTTACTACTAACTCGAGTCTTTCGACCGTTACTAGTTACTCGATCTTCTACCCTCTTCCTCCGTAGAAGTTTAAGTAAGTTGTTATTAATTAAGGCCAGAAGTAGTAAGTGTTACTTTATACTTGATTCTTCCCCTAAGTCTAACAAGTTAAGATACTCCTTATACTTTATTACTTAAGGCAGAACTTTTGATTACTTAGAGCCAACACTTTAAGTAAGTACTCCCCGACGCTTAAGACCGTACTCTCGGTCGTGTGGCCTTTAAGAGTATATAACAACTTATAATATTAATTAGCGCTTAACTCTTACATCTCTCTTGAAGTTTAGTATACTATATAAAATATCTCTCTTAGTTATACTTTAAGACACTAACTATCTTGATTTATTAACTCGTTTTAAGACTTAATTAAGGTACTCGTGAGTAAGAAGTCTAATACTCTTCTTTAGTTAATTTACCCCCGAGTTTTTACTAATGAGTTCTATTAATCTTGACTTTTTTAGAGGTAATATTAGTTACTTTACCCTTATAATTAAAAGCTCAATCGAAGGCTATAACACCCCCAAGGTTACAAACTTAGTAATTTTAATAGAACTTATTACTTAGCTTGGTTATTCCTTTTCTAAGGTGATACTTATTATTAATTTTAGTATATTAAGTGTACTCAGTCGATTAATTATATCGGTTCTAGCGTCTTAGGGTCCCTCCTCTTCTTTTAGTATTTTAGCAAGATCTCTTAATATTAAGCGCGGCTGGCCGACCGCTTTCTCCACGTTTAAAAAGCCCGAATAAAAGAGGGATTTATTAAAAGTAACGTTCCGAGTCACTATTACACGCTGTAATTAAGGTACTTAGATCCTATATATATTAGACGAAACGTATTTTACTAAGTATCCAAGGTGTACTCTTAAGTTGACTTTAAATACTCTCTTTTGTTAAAGAGCCTCTCGGTCCTTGATTATAAGGTAAGCTCTATAGCCGTATGCCTATATATTACTCTAATTAAGTCGTATATTAATAGTGAGCCTCTAAATAAGCTTAGGGTCGTAATACTGAAAATATTGCCTAAACTAAACATAAAAGATCTCATTTAGACTCTTAAAGCCTTTCTGAGTAGCCAGACTTATATTATAAAGAGTAATTGCCGCTATAACTACTTCCGTCTAAAGTTCTTCTAATAAGTTTACTAAAAGGCGCATCTTAATAGACTTTTCGATGATTTCCTTACTTACGCGCTTAACTCCCCTATTAAGTTAGTATATATATAAAGGGGTACCCTTAATATTAATATTATTCTCTATACACTACTTTTCGTACTCGGTTAATCTATTAATTCCTATAATCGAGGTATCGTTATCTTGGCGTATTTTGCAAATCGAGAGTCCGAATTAACGTCTCGTCCACGCCTTAAACAGTTTAAGAGCTCCTAAGACAGTGATTAACCCTTTGTTTTTCAAGAGCCATTTATAGAATTTCCTATCGTATTAGTCTTTAACTAATACGAGCCAGCTATTCTTATTAAATCTAACAGGGAAGTCGAATAAGTCTTAAGAAATACGATAAAAAGGCCGGATAACTGTTCTCTCTGAAGGTCTTCGACTAACGACTTACTACGCGACAGTCAGAGAGCACTCTTCACACTTAATTTAAGTAGTACCCAAGATCTCGACGTTACACGTATTTTTAATTAAATTCTCTAACGCTTCCTTCCCTAAGTGCCCTGCCCGTAAGTGCTATAACCTAACGTCGTCTAGCCGCGGTCTTAAATATTATCGACTTAATTAAAAGCCTTACTAAATGTTCCTTTAAAGCGTAAGGAACATTAAAAAGGTATGAGTTAGGCGAATTAGAGAGTTGTAAGTAGTTAAAGAGGCTAAAAAGTAATTAAAAGGCTTGTATTTAAAGAAAACTAAGTTAAACTGTCGCTCTAATTACTTTAACACAATACTCTTTTTAACTAATCCCACGCGCAACGTATAGTCTAACTTATTATATTAAAGTCTAGCCTTTAATAAACGAGCTTCCGAAATGATATTAATATTAAATCCTTTAACGACAGTGACGTTAAAAAGCCTTAAGTCCTTAGTGTTTAGTCTATTAAGGCTATAGAGAACACCCTTAAAGACACGAGTACCTTAGCCCTTAACTATAAGGCTCGACGTTCCGGCTTTAATACTATCGTCGTCAGTTAACTTAACAAAAGTCTTAAGCTCTAATAGAGTAACCGAGTTAACTAAATAAGTAGCAGCGCCGTTATCGAGTAAGGTGCTCTCTAAGAGTAAGTGTCGATTTATATCAATAGTAATATAGATTCTAGAGGTGACGAGAGCCTCGTCGAGTAACTCCGGACTAATTACACAAGTATTAATACTGCCGAGATACCTCGATAGCTCTAAGGCTTTTACTAAGGTTGTCGGAGAAGACAAGGAGTTTTTAAAGGTTATTCCCTTAATAATTTCCTTTACCGCTACTTGTCTTTACCCTTTCTTACTAATTACTCGTTTAAAGTCAGGAAACTCTTTTTCAAGCTTAATTCAGGTTTCCTTGATTTCCTCCGCAAATAGTAAGTTGCGCAGTTTGTCCCCAGTTAAGCCGTCGTAACAATATCGAAGTCTATAACACTCGATTACTTTATGTTAGTAAGAGCTCACCTTATAAGGGCAAGTGTTAAGCGAAGTATTTAGCGAAGGGGTCCTTAGTACTAGTAGTACTCCTGGAGCATCCGATCTCCCTCTTAATATAACGTATAATCTAATTGTCTTGTTTCTTTTAATAGCCGTAAGAGACTCTTTATTAAGCGCCAATAACTAATTAACGTATTAAAGTAACGTGTACTTGTGAATAACCTTAAGAGTATTATCTCTAAGGACCTTAGACAGTCGTTCGCGAGCCTATTTAAGTGCGAGCTTCTCTTACACTACCTTAATAAAGTTGATAATTACTAAGGGGCCCTTAACGTCCAGAATGTCGTATAATAGAGCATCTTAGTAAGCTAATCGCCACTCTTAAATCCACACCTTAGGATTTACCTGTCCTACTTTAACGATTTCAAGCTTCTCTTTATATTTAACTTAAGCTTTAGTGAGGTTACTTACTTCTAAAGGGGCGTAGTCTCTCTTTAACACCTTAAGGAGTATCTATAGAGTCTAAGATCGTGGGTCGTTCGATTCGTCCGTTATCTTATTAAGCTACTCCTTCGCTCTCTATTCCTTTTTAATCTCACATTCTCGAACAGCGCTCTAGTAGATTAAAGGATTAACCGTCTCTTAAATCCACTTATATACTACTTTATAGGCTCAAGCCTTTTCCGACTATTATACGTGTTTAATAGTATATTCCCTTATTAAGGCAGTATATATTAGAGTAACTATAGTAATATTAAATAATATAAGAGGTATTACACTTAGTTTAAGTCCCTTAAGTTCGGGTACTCGTTAGTCTCTATTTTACTTTACTTACTCCCTAAAGTTGAAATCGAGAGCCTCCTTGTCCTATTATGCCTTCACTTAGTCAATCGTTTATACTTAAGGCTCGTTTTCAAGGATATTTAGAGCGACTAGTAATTTTAGATTAACTAACGTTTATACCCTATAGAAGATATAAAAGAATTTAAAGGCTTAATACTATAGAGTCTAAGTTTACTTGTCGTAATTAAGCGGCGTTCAATTATTAAAAGAGGAGACTAAAGTTAAGTCTACTATAGCGAAGAGAGGGTTACTCTCTCGAGGGTTTAATAGATTTATTGAAGAGGAGAAGAAAATATCGAGTACAAGTGCTCGATTTACCCTTTTCTAAAGAGGTTAAAAGTAAATAGTAATGTGAACTACACTTATTAATAAGTAAGAAGCGCCGACGTTGTTCGTCACTTACTAATCCTACGTTAACAGCTCTACCTAAATCTATAAAGTATAAAAGGAAGAATACTAACTTAATAACTTCGTCACGGGGCTTATAACTGTGGTGCAAAAGTAAAGTAGAGCCTTACAGTCAACGTAGGGAGAATTAAAGTAGTTAATTGTTCTCTAGAATATATAAGGAAATCAGGGGAACACGTTATTCTCCTGAAAGCGGTATAACGTGGCAGAAACCATATCCAGCGTAGCGCGCAGCTAACCGAGCATCAGCCCGTGCCTGTACGACAGATTGCTAATTAAACAATTGACTAGCTCTAAATTTAAGCGAACGATTAGTTTTAGGCTGCTGATTCCGCCCCTTATCTTCACTCGCTTTTGTCTTTCACTTATAACACATCATTTCCTTATCGCTCATAGCGTACTCCTTTTGGCCTCGCGTATCTGTGCTATGGCATTTATAGCATTTACTTCGTATTAGAGGTAGATTGGCAGACTACGCGAGCTATATTTATTTGTCTTCTTTGTCGTTTCCTAGGTCGCTGGGCGCCGCCGTCCTATCGCTGTAGTCTCTAGTAGAGGCTTTGTAGATCTAGCAGAGTTCGGAGGATCTAGTTCGCTTCAAGGATTTCCTCTTATTATAGCTTGTTAAAGAGTTATTACTATTTTCTCTGAGACGACAAATCGTACTACTATAAAAGCGGAAGTGTCCTTTGCCGCTGATTATTACGTGAGAGATAAAGGGCGCTATAAATATCGTCCCGAGCGAGTAGAGCTATTAAAGAATGATACGAACGACTGTTATCCGAGACTTGAGATAGAACTATAGGATTATATTAGGTACGAGAATTTCCTTTTATTATCGCTTACTTACTTTAAGGCGTTACTTTCGATCCCCAAGAGAGCCATTACTACTAAGCGACCCCACAACATCTAAGTACTATCTACCGCGGTACAAGCATCGAGTATAGAATAGTTGTCATTAATATTACGGAACTTAGCGCACTACGTTATGGAATTATTGGATTTACGGCTGTGCTAATAAAGTAGGCTTCTTTTATAAAAGCAATCTACAGACAATCGGGCACCCAAGGTGCTTTTAATCTTATTTCCGAATCCGGGGGCGAGTTTCGAGTCCCAGACGGGGTGTGACCTCGTGTCGTTATGTCGGCGGCTAAATACTTAACTAAAGTCCTAAGACCGAACGCAATTCCCAAGGGCGAAAGTGTTACTAAGCTACTAGCTCAGATACCTCTAGTTCACCCGAACGCCCTTGAAATTATCTGGCCTGCTAGCTCGGAGTACGACATAGCTCTTCTAATGGTCGATTTGTCAAATCGAACAAGTAAATCTTTGGATAAACAGGCTATTAGGAGTCTATTTGTAAGTACTTGAAATTTCATACGCTACATATTCAATAATACAATGGCCATTTGTTATATTACAACACCTAGGGATATCAAAATTTCCTGTCAGCGTTCACTATCGCAACTTACACTATACATACTAATCATGATCCTGGACTATAGCAAAGTACGATTAATGTTAATAACTTCGATATCTCTATCTTTAATGACGTCCGAAAAATACTAAATTTCAAGGATATACTATAGCGCAATTTGTTATAATACTCTAACAGACTTGGAAACACAAGTTCGGCAGGGCTTCTTCTAAGATTGGCCTTTAATAATAGGGAACATCTCAGCTTAGAAACGACTAGAAAATATCTCTATAAAAGCTATTTCAATAATTATTAACTATCTTAAAACAGGGACAATATCATTAGTTAGTCTTTATATTAGCAGCATCCGAAACCTATCGGCTAAGCTCATAAAGAGACTATTAAGGTTGACAATCCACCATCTATTCGACCTGGTCCCGGTGAGCTAGAGGTCGTTGGATTAAAGGAATTCCTCGCAATTACGGCCCTAGATATAAATCTTAAGCCTATTGGTCGGCGATTACGGGAAATTGCTAAACATCGTGATCGCGTTAGCGAGTATAATAACAAGGGAGTTCTACTAGAGAGCATTAAGCCAGTGGATGTTTTGGAATATGAAGAGGCAGTAGACATACTTCTTGTATAATTGAAAGATACTAGAGGACTAAATGAGAATTTGCGCAATACTATAGAGGAAATACTTGGCGGTAAGTTCCTTTTATAATTTATAGTATTTTGGGGTTTAGGGCTAATTAGTGTTAATTTAGGCCAGCAATGATATCCCGAACTTCTACGAAGGGACAGTAGTACCAATGAAGCACTATTCAGTGTCTCAAGGTAGATAGGGGGATTTTTAATTTCTTAGAGGTTTCAAATTTGCAACAGCCTGGTATATATGTATGCAAGTTATACCAAAGTCACGATGCAATATTTGAACAACTCTTCGTTTTTATAGTTCTGCGTAAATTGTCAGTTTAAATTTCGAAAACGAGTGCTCTTAATAAAAGTGATTCAACTGCTAGTCTTTTTTCTTTTAAAAAAATAAAGAAAGAAGCTTTATTAGAAGGTTATATAAACAGCATGTATTTGGAATTGTCTTTCTTACTAAGTTATATCAAGAGTATAAGTATTTCAAGTATGTATTAATCTAAAATTACGCGGAACTAATATTTGAAGTATTTGTATTATTATTGAGGCGTTGTGGTAAAATATAGTTGATCAAAGGTGGGTGATATTAAGCTGTATATTTCGATTAAACGGAACCTAGGGTTATTGCTAATATTGATTGTTTACTGAATCAAGGCGAGTATTTAAGTACTTTCTTACCCTCTTTTTTTTAAAAGTTTAATCTGATGATCATATAAGAAATAAAGGATTAAGAGGTTTTATAAACGCTGCAATCCCTTCTAATAAGATACCTAAAGAAAAGACATATAATAAGCTTGCACAAGTATTGTGAGTTAAATTATATTATCAATCAATCACGACGAATTCTTGTATTTATCAAGACACACCGACGCAATACGCCTGTCCGAGCCAGAAGTTTGTCATACAGTCCCTACTCACAGCGGGGTTCCAGTTATAAAACTGGTCCACGGATATCCCGTTGTCACTCGCCATAGAACCACAACTATCTCCACTCTGGACGACATCCCATTTGTTGCAGTTTGCGGGCTGGCCTGTGTGTGTTGGGGCCGGGGGCGTGGCCTTAGCTGTCGTCGTCGCCGTTGTCGTTGGTGATGGCTGTGACGAGCTAGAGACGCCGACGCAGTATGCCTGCCCCAGCCAGAAATTCGTTACACAGTCTTTGGAGACGGCAGGGTTCCAGGAGTAGAACTGGTCCACAGATATCCCGTTGTCACTGGCTATAGAACCACAACTATCGCCACTCTGGACGACATCCCACTTGTTGCAGTTGGCTGGCTGGCCGGTGTGAGTCGGTGCCGGAGGCGTCGGCTGGCTTGCTGCTGACGACGATGATGATGCCGTTGTTGTCGTCGTGACGGGCGAGCTAGACGACACGCCGACGCAGTATGCTTGGCCAAGCCAGAAGTTAGTAACACAGTCTTTGGAGACGGCAGGGTTCCAGGCGTAGAACTGGTCGACCGATATGCCGTTATCTGCGGCCAGCGAACCGCAGCTGTCGCCACTCTGGACGACATCCCACTTGTTACAGTTAGCCGGCTGGCCACTGTGTGTAGGAGCAGGCGGGGTCGGCTCTGTTGTTGCCGTACTGCTGGTGACTGTGGCGGAAGAAGACGAAATACTAATCCCCTGGCCTTCCCTGTGAATACAATAGGCCTGCCCGAGCCAGAAGTTGGTTGTGCAGTCCTTGGAGACAGCCGGGTTCCACGCGTAAAAGTCGTCAAGGGATATACTCGCGTCGTCTGCAACAGACTGGCATGAGTCGCCACTGGCAACAACATGCCAGCCATCACAGTCCGCGGGCTGGCCCGAGTGTGTAGCCGCGGGCGGCTGGGGACTGCCATCGGTGGCGGTGGGTGTAGGCGCCTCGGTGACAGTGGGCTGTGGCTGCAGGGCCCACGCACCACAGTACCGTTTGCCTACTTCAAAGGCACACGCCGGGTCCGTGACGTTGGTGCTGAGCGAATTCCAGGCGGCGAAGTCGTCAAAGTCGACATTGTAGAGAGTTGCTGCAAGCTGGCAGTTACTCTTCCAGAAGCCGAGCTTATCAGCAGGGAACTGATACTGGTCGCCTTTGAAGTTGTACACGCAGTCGTCCCGAACTCCAGACGCGAGGGGAGCAGGTGGAGAGGGTCTCGGGTACGGTGTCATGGTGGCATTAGGGAGCATTGTGAATGGGATGCCGGTGAAGGTGGCGCTGGGGTCGATGGTGAAGGAGACATATCCAGGCCGGCCGGGATAGGTGTTGATATCTCCGACAGCCTGCACACAGTAGCTTTCGGCAGCGTAGAGGTTTGTGCAGTTCGAATTGATGCCAGTGTTCAAGAACAAAAAGTCTGAAAGCGAAATGGCAAACTTGAGGGTTACCAGGTTGCAATAATCGCCAGACTGAACCTCGTACCAGCGACCGCACGGCTTATTTGATCCTTCGGCAGTATTTGCGGGAATGGGAGCAGCAGTGGTAGGCGTCGAGGGAGGGATGCCTGTTGTCACTGCCGGGGGCAGTTTGGGTCCGGGAGGTTCAATGCAGAGGGTGGTGCCGTTCATCATATCGAGGTTGGAGCAGACGGGGTTAATAACGGGGTTCCAAGCCAGCAGCTGCATCTCGCTGATGCCGGCAGACGTGGCTATTGCTGAACAAGTCGTGTTCTCTGCCACCGTGACAGTCTTGCAGGTGTTAGTGATACACAGACTTCCTGACTTGGGAAATTCAGCGCAGTAGGCAGCGAGGTTGTTGTCAGAGAGCATCCAAGCAGTGCCGACGCCTTGGGCTTTGGAAATGCCGTAGCAGTCATCGCCGCCCTGGACCTGGTATGTGGTACCACTGCAGGTTGCCTCTGTAGGCTCTGGTTGGCTGGTAAAGTAGTCGATCGTGGATGTGGTGGCGGGCTTGCCAGTGATGCCACAGCTGGACGTCATGCTCTGATAGAGAGACTCGCTGGCCACGACGGGGCCGTCAAAGTAGGGCGAACCAGATCGCACGCGCAACCTGGCTGCGAGACATGGGTCGCAGTCCGCAGGCTTTGTGGCGTCCTCGGGGAGTTCATTGATATAGTTAAAGATGGAAACTGGCAGGTTATGAAACTCAGTATTAGCATAACGCATTTTCGCAGATCGATCTGATGACGAGGGAGGTATATATCGCAATAGAAGAAGAAGAAAAACTTACTTCCAGGGTCACTGAAGAAAGAAGCCAAGGCCGCAACAGGGCCACAGAAGACATTGTTCTCCTCGAGACATGTGTAGCTGTATATGTACTGACGGGTGGTCGGAATCACAATGGGTGATGCGGGAAGGTCGAATTCAGCGGGAATGACAACGTCCTTGCCACAAGCTGACCGAACCGAGCTCTCCCACGACTCGAGTGCTGCCGCACAGCCAGCGGTGCAAATGCGGTGTAGAGAAGCAGGAGGGTAGAAGAAGTCTGGGCGAAGATTTGGAACAAGGGCGTCGCAGGCCACATCGGCCATGAGGGCTGCGGAGCACGCAGAAGGAAGATCTTCAGGAAGACTGTCGTCGTAGAGCATCTTGATGGCGAGCGCAGGGCTGAGGAGGCTGAGGCTCAGAAGGGCGGCTCCAAGCCCGGCGACACAACGCCGCAGGACTACCATTGTGATGTACGGTCTTGCCTTTCTCACCAAGAGCAAGCAAAATTGTGAATAGTAAATGAGGGCCAACACACACACATCCAAAGGGGGGAGGAAGAGGGGGAGGAAGAGAGTATAGTATCTACGCAGACACAGGGAGTGACAGGCGGCTCCAGAGAGATAAGTAGATCAAAGAGTGTTAAACGGACTGGAACGTTAGAACTGCTACCCAAGTCAACAGGGAAATTGCTCAAAGTGAAGCGGCATCGAAAACTAATTGTTGTTCGCAGTGTCCAAGACACAAGACTTAACCGCCCGATCAAATTCATGCTGAAGAGTAGATCCGCATGTCAAGGATCGCCTATCGGGCCCTGAGGGTGTAGTAGGGCTAAACATCGACCTTCCTCAAGGGGCATCAACCCCGGATCGTCGGGCCCCCCTACTAAGGAGGCTGACATGCCAAGGACTGATCACAGCACCTCTGAAAACTCTTTTCAGTACTACTTTAGTACATACCCGGATATTCCAATACTTGGCATCTATGCGTCAGACTAGAAGATTCCACTTTACAAGAGATATCAACCAATGAGCCAATCCGATTTGTCTTTTTCCATCTGTAATTAGTAAAATCTGGGCCATTTAGTGCAGACGTAAAATGTCAGATTATTGCCCCCCCTTTGTTAAATGTTAAATTTTCTGGTAAGTTCCAAACATGAAATTTAACATTTGACAATACTACCCTCCGGGCCGTGCCGAGTGACGCACGCTGGAGGGAGAAGAGGGGTTATCCACGGAACGAAAGGCTATTTGTCGGCGATATTACGGGTATCCCGGAGATTAATAACGGGAAGTCTGGTCTCGGCGCCTTACGATAAGCTTAAATACGCCTTGGCCAGTTCCCGCAGCGCAGGGTTTGCCAGGGGAAAATTCCTTCAGCCCCTTATTGGCGCAGGGCAGGGATCCGCTGAAAATCTTAATTTCACGCTGCTGCTTGCGATATAGTTTGCAGGTTTATAGGCCTTGCCCGCCTTTATGTAAGGGGATCTTTACTCTCTATTTTAATTAGCTGAATACCCCTGTAGTCTCCCCTCTACTATCGTTGCTCGAACCCTTGCAAAAGCCCCCACTATTACAAGTAATTAAAGGGGGGTGGGGGGAAGTAAAGCTTTGAATATCACCATATCACACACCGAAGGACTTCTGTTTTACAAGCTTTAGAGTAGAGAAGCTAAGGATAAGCAAGTTAAGCTGCAAGGTTGCATTTCTTAGCAGATGTAAAAGTACCATCTAATCATCTGACAGGAGCATGTTGTCTAAAAGGGGTAACAGCCCGACATAAAAGGCTAAATGCAACAACGCCGAGCCCTTTGGAGTATGCAGACAAGGAGATTGAGCCGTGGGCTTTCTTCAGCCTACTCACTCTCCTGATGCCCTTCTCCTTTGGCTTCCTTTAAGACTAACAAGGCCAGCAAACTTTACTTGTTGCCTTGCACTTACTCTTTTTCCCTTTCTTATCCCTTCGTCCCATTCTCTCTCTTTAGGGCCCACATTCTTTCAGATATCTTTTCCCTTTCTTATCCCTCCACTCCTCTCTCTCCCTCTCTTTTGGGCCCACACTCTTTCAAATATCGTTTGTCGGCTCCTAACGCTCCCTTTCAGGCAAGATGGGACGGTGGTCCCAGCTCTCATGGAGCTGCGTGCTTCTATCTACATTCATTACTCCCTGTCTCTCAGCTGTTATCACAGCAAGACCCAACAGTACCGATGTGTTGCCTGAGCTCCCAAACGCGTGCCGCGCCGTTGTATCGTAGGTAGCCCATAAAAGTCAAAAGATGTTGACCCTAGTCAAACTCTTGACTTTGAACAAGTCCATGACTGACCTAGATCAGACCTTTCGATTACTCCGCCAAGGCCCGCCGTGACCATGAGCTGCCAGTCTGCAGTGCTGACAGCCACCTTCACGCCCGTGATGGCGACGAAATCGTGCCTGCTTCACCTGAAGCCGGCGTGTCCTTGATCGGACAGACCGAATTATCTTTCTTGTTTGGTAGACAGGTTGTTGGTGGCGATGACTATTCGTGTGGTCCTGATCGGCCCTGCCAGAACAAGGCCTGCTGTCCCAAGGAGACGGGTCAGTGCAACTATGGCGAAGAGTGAGTCTTCTCTTGCACACCACCCGGACTTTTGCTAGAGTTCTGTCCTCATCAGCAGTGATATTCCTATCATTTTCTTAAATGCTAATGAAGCTTTCTCTTAGGGCCTGCGGCACTTCGGGCATTTCTCCCAATGAGGTGTGCTGGTCCAACTGTGATGCGAAAGCAGAGTGCGGCAAAAACGCCAAGGTTCCGGGCCAGGAATGTCCCCTCAACGTCTGTTGTGGCAAATGGGGCTTCTGTGGAATGACAGAGGACTTCTGCGACAAGGAAGACCACGGAGCTACTGGTGGATGCCAGTCCAACTGCGACCAGCCAGGCCCCAAGAACAAGGCTTCTGACCAGCTCAACCGTGTCATTGGATACTATGAGGCCTGGCGGCACAACTCCACGTGTCAGGATATGGGCCTGGACGATATTCCAGTCAATTCTCTGACTCATCTATACTTTTCTTTCGCCTTCATCACCCCGAACGAGTACAACATCATTGGCATGGACGGTCTGCCAGATAAGCTGTTCACGGACTTCACCAGTCTCAAAAAGAAGAACCCCGGCCTCAAGACCATCATTGCTATTGGTGGGTGGACGCACAACGACCCCGGCCCCCTACAAAAGGTCTTCAGCAACATGGTCAGCTCAAAGGAGACTCGGGCGCGGTTCATCCAGAACCTGATGTCTTTCCTTCGGCAATATGCATTTGATGGTGTTGATTTTGACTGGGTAAGTTGATTGGATCAAAGTAGCCATTGGCGCTTGCTTATAATTCTCTTCAAACAGGAATATCCCGGGGCCGATGACCGTGGCGGTGTCCCTGAGGACGGCGAGAATTTTACTCAATTTCTGAAGGAACTTGATGACGAGAATAAGAAACAACCCAAGAAGTACATTGTGTCATTCACGGCCCCCACCAGCTTTTGGTACCTTCGCCACTTTGACCTCAAGGCTATTGACCATATCGACTTTGTCAACGTCATGTCGTACGAGTATGTTTTTGCTCCCTGCGGCCTTTTCAATGTGCTCTAGCTGTGCGTGCTGATTATGAAATAGTCTCCACGGAGTTTGGGACCGCGAGAACCCAATCGGATCTCACATCTATGGCCATACTAACTTAACAGAGATGAGCCTGGCATTCGACCTTTTCTGGAGAAACGACGTGCCGGCCAACAAGCTCAACATGGGTCTCGGCTTCTATGGGCGCGCCTTCCAACTGGCCGACCCGTCATGTAACAAGCCTGGCTGTCTGTTCAAGGGCGGCGCTACGAAAGGTGCCTGCAGTGGCGAATCGGGCATCCTCAGTTACCGCGAGATCCAAGAGATTATCGATACCAAGAAGCTCACGCCTGTGCATGACAAGGACGCCGGCGTAAAGTATATCACTTGGAACAGTGACCAGTGGGTGTCGTTCGACGACAAGGACACATTCAAGCAGAAGAAAGACCTGGCCAGCAAGCTTGGTCTAGGAGGGTACCTGATCTGGGCTATCGACCAGGACGACGCCCAAATGTCGGCGCTGTCGGCGGTGCTAGACCCCAAGCCCCTAGGCGACTTCAAGACGACTGACAAGTCGGACGAGAACTGGACGGGCACGAACGAAATGTGTTACATTACCGGATGTGGCGACCATTGCCAGGCGGGCGAGATCAAGATCACCGACCAGAAGTGCGGCAAAAACAAGAAGAGCGAGCTCTGCTGTCCGCTGTCAGGAGCCCCTGACCCCAAGGAGTGCCACTGGCGAGGCGGTGACACCAAGTTCTGCAATGGCCACTGTCAGGACGACGAGGTCATGACACACATGAGCAAGTATGGCGGCGGCAAGGACTGTTGGGACGGCCAGCTCGCGCACTGCTGCAAAGCCGCGCTGGGCGAAAAGAACATCTGCAAGTGGCGCGGCGTCGGTGAGCAGTGTCATAGTGACGAGCTCCCACTGACCTTCTCGGGTACCGTGCTCGACATCCTGGACGATATCGCATCCGTCATCCTGAGGGTCGTCGGACGCGCCGTGCCCCTCGTCTCGCTGACCGGTGAGGTGCTCCTCCAGGTTCTCGACGCGCTCGACCTCGATACTAAAAAACTATACTGCTGCCCTAAGGCTGAGGTCAATAAGTGGAAGAACTGCGCTTGGTACGGCAAGCCTGGTAATTGCTTTGACGGGCACTGCCCGGACATGAAGACCGTTCAGATCACAGACTCGTACTTTGGTGGAAGCGAGACCTGTGGTATCCACCTCGACCGCGTCCGTACCTTCTGCTGCGAGTCGGACGGCGAGCCCCTTTTCCTCCCAGTACCGCTGGGGAATCTCTTCGAGCACCCGCCCGAAGGCGGCGTTGATACGGACTTCACTCTCGAGACGGATAAGTCATCTGCTGATGGCGATACGGACCCTAATGAGGCCGCTTTCCAATTCGTGGTCCTCGTCTCTCCTGAGGAGCTTCAGGTTTCCCTCGACAAGCGCGACGGCTCTCACTGGGACATCTTTGACTGCAATGATGCCGTCACAGAGGGCGAACACCGGGTCCGGATGGTCTGCACTGACTTCACTGCTGACAGCAACTGCGGCAAGATTGGTCTCAGTCACGGGGTCCCTGGCACCATCTTGCAGATGCCCAAGGGCTGTGGCCCAGGCAAGTACGCCGTTGCTAAGAGCATGATGCCTTCTCCTGGGGACGATCACACGAACCTCTTGCCTCGCCATCTTGCCAACCTCGCGCCCCTTAAGCCGGTTGTCTATGATCTCACCTTCGACTACGAGTTTGAGCGTGTCCCGCGCGACCTCGGCAGTACCCAGATGCGTATCGACTTCAGTAACCAGGACGATTACTGGGATACGGTGGTCGCCGGGTCTGTCAAGAAGAAGCGAGATCTTGGTCTAGACAACAACAACAACACCGGCTTAGCGAGGCGGTCATTAGCCGACGTTGGTGGCAACCCTGTGCGATGGCTCGAGGAAGAGTTCAGAGACGACTACCACCTCAACAAGGTCGACAAACGCGATCTTCACGAGCGGTGGTTTGGCACGAGCGTCCTTGAGTGGCTCGCCCAGCTCGTCAAGCCCGAGATCAAGCGCGAGTTCAGGCACCGCTACGACGACACCATCACAGCTAAGCTCGTTGACGACACCTGGGACTGCACGAAGGGAGATGTCAGATACGACGGCCACATCCTCGCCCAGGCCCTGCTCAACGTCAAGGTCGAGTCTAGTTTCGGATTTACTCTAATCGTCAACGATTTATCCCAGAGGCCCCTGAGTATGGACAAGAGCTATCTCACCTTCTATAATAAAGGGGAGGTCACAGGTGTTATAACCGTCGAGGCCGTCGCAAGGGTTTCATATGAGAAGAAGAGTACAATTCTCAATATTCCTTTCCCCGGTGCTTCTTTCAAGATTCCAGGAATCGCCACGATTGGACCTCAGCTCACAGTTGAAGGCAGCATCGACGCTGCCTTCGCCATGGCTGGAACGGTGGAGACTAAACTCGAAATTGCCAAGTGGGAAGTCCGCCAGGTCCTGCCAGCTGCGAATGGGTACCAGCCTGAGCTTATCAACGACAGCAACGCCGATCTCAAGCAGACCGGCGACTTCAGTGGCATCAAGAAGCCGGAGTTCTACGCTGGTGTTGCAGTCCAGGGCGATATAACAGCCAAGCTCTCGGCCGCGGCTGAGTTTGGCCTCCGGTTCGCAGACCGGTGGGAGGTTCCACCGGCTGCCGCTGCTGTCGTGGGCGAGGCCAGCGTCATGACCAAGCTGAAGGGGGGTGTCTCGACGAGCGGAACCTGCCCTTTTACATTTGGTATGGAAGTTGGTGCCCGTCTGTTTGCCAGAGTGTCCGGGTTTGGGTGGACCAGTGGAGATTACGACCTGACACCCAAGTGGAACAAGATTGTGCTTGAGGAGGGCACGTGTCCTGATCTTGGACCGATTCCACTCAGGCGAGACTTGAGCCTCATCGAAGACGGGAACTACTCTGACAACTCTGTGTACGGTGGTCATCACACTTTGCCTTCCCTGTATGAGAACCCAGACTTTGTCAGCGAAAACCCCCATCAACGGCGCTCGAGTCTGGTCAAGAGGGGCGGTGTCTACGGCCCCGCGATCAGCATCCCTGTGGGCAAATTCTTCTGTCCTCCCCCGGCCGATGGCAATGACGGAAGCGGAAGCGCTGATTGCAAGTCTGTCGAGCCGCCTTGGGGTGTTCCCAATCTCAGCGAGAACGAGAGGCGGAGCCTAGACAAGTCCACGTCCACGTCCGACCTGGGAGCAAGACATTTGCACAGCCATCTTGGTGCTCATGGACGGCACGCCCATGGCTCTGGCCATGCCCATGCCCATCCCCATGGCCATAGCCATAGCTATCCTCATCCTGTTAGCGAGGCAGACGAGCATCTCACCGGGCTTCTTGAGAGATCGATCGAGAAGAGAGCGCCTAAAAAAGTCGAGATCTGCAAGGAGTCACTGACCTTCGAATACCCTACCGACAGTGAGATTCCGAATGCCAATGTCTACGGCTACGAGGATCCCGAGAACTGCAACAGCTTTGCCTGGGGCAATCCACTGGCCGGACGCGTTGCGGGCACGTATCACTCGGAGCACCTCCTGGAGGCCCAGATGATTAACGAATTCTTCAACTATCTCGACAAGGAGGAGCAGGAGCCCCTCCCTGATCCACAGAACCCAAGCCAAAATATTAGGTTCTGCGAATATGTCAACAAGCTCTTCACCGTAGAGGTAGTGGCCAATATCGACTCGGCCCAGGGGCCAAGCGCCCGGGCGTCACCCCTCAGGCACATTGCCTCACAGTTCCCCACCAAGACATGGCACCGAGAAGAGTATCTCTCCCTGCAGAGCAACATCAACTCCAGAATCAAGGGCAAGGCCTGGGGCGATCTCGACAAGCGGGTTGCCAACACCGACGCGTGGATCGAAGACGACGAAAACCAGGTCGGCTTGATCTACACACCGACTGGGGCGAGAGGTGTTTACAAGATCATGCGCGCATGTCTAGGCTCGCGCATGTACCACAACGATCCCGAACCGCTTCAGATTCTGCGCGATCAGAAGAGGCGAATCGGGGACATTCTCGACCTGCTGGACACCACCGTCCTGCCTGCGAACCCTCCAGCGGGCCACGCCGCATGGCAGCCCTTGCAGCTGCGGTCCAAATGGGACGATTTCATGAAGTACCGCTTCCTCCTGATGCAGACGAGGACGATGAAGATCATCGACGATTTCTTCGGTCCCATGAGGGACTTCTGGGTCACAGATGCCCAGAGGCAGACGTACGCTAACAATGCCGCCGTCCTACAGCTGATTGACGACATTGAGGTGATGGAAGTGTTCATGCGAAATATGCCTGCGTGGCAATTCGCATGGTGAGGCAGGCAGGCAGGCAGTGCGCGAGTACTTGGGAGCAACTCCGATCGTCGTAAAAAGGAGGTTATGTGAAGACTTCTGTAGTTAACGATGTGTGTTAAACTAGAAGAACGCGCAATTTTTTAAATAATATAAATGTGTAAATATGCGTAGATCTTCGACTTCGGTCATATCTAGATATCTAGATATCTTGTGTGCAGTTTTCCATATCTCACTATGACGGAGTAAGTGAGTCAGCGTTGATTTAAAGGGCAATGTTAATGAAACCTTTGTGACACTTGAAAGCTCCACCCGACAAACTCTTTGACTGGATCTATGAGTAGACTCTTTTTTTACTTGTAGGCGGGAACGACTTTGCCCATTCATTTGAATCTAATCCCACCACCTTTAGTGTCGCAAAGATCAGGACTCGGTTATTATGACTTCCTCTTCTCAAGCGTTATCCATGCCCCTTCCTTGAATCCAATATCATGCCGCCTATCTGACATCAAAACTGCCGGGCTCGCATCGCATCATTGGTGGTTGCTAAGGGCCTGCCTTCTGTAAACTCGAAAGCAAGCCACTCTTGTGTCCCAAGCGCCTCGAAAAGCTCCATGACCCCTGTGCTAGGTCTCCAGTCCCCAACTTGCCACTGCACTACCGGAGTCGTCGTCTTGCCGTCGCCGTCGTCGCCGCCGTCCTCACGGCCAGCAGCAAGATACCGCACACTCCATTTGTGCACACTGTTCTTGTCGTATGGGGCATCGCCAGCATACTCCTCTTCTCTGCTCTCTGAGGGCGTCCACCAGACGTATACAAACATCTCCGCGTCCTTCAATCTGGGCATACTAGCCACCGCTGCTGCAAACCGCGCAAGTAAAGGCTCGACCCTCTCTCTATGCGGCTCCGTCCGGAACATATCGAGGAGTTCATCGAGCTCGGAGTCACCATTTGGAAATTCATCGAATTCCTCATCGATCTCTTTGTCTGCGGGTATGTCGTGTTCGCGGGGGTAATCTGCCGTGTCGGAAATGTGAAAACCGCCTTCTCTATCATCCTCGGAGCCGCCGCCACCGCTGCTGTCGCTACGCAAAGGATCCTCGCCTCGCGGACCGACAAAGTACCACATTCCATCTGGGCGGAGCGGGTGAAACTCGATTCGGAGCCGCTGCATAGATGACCACTGCTGCTGATTCTCTGCTGCCCCTGTAGCAGGAAACAAGTCCTCCGTCACGATAGCACGTAGGTCAAGCTTCTCGAGCTGTATAGCCAACCTACACAATCCCACGCTGAAGGGATCCCTCTCGGCCGGATGGATCAGATCTGGTCGAGCCACAGTCTGGTCTTCCAACGCGATCTGCTGCGGCTCCCAAAAATGCAGCAGCGCGTTCTTCAGACTCGTAGGAATCCGTTTGCCGCCGAGGAACTTCTCCTGCTCGCAAATCGCATTGCCAAAGTCATGTCTCGCGTCCCTAAGGGGTCCCTCCCAGGGTCGGGTGTAGTGCTCGCGCACCGGCGTGCTGGGCGAGGGGTAGGTCATTGGCCGCTCCCACCCATACGGAAGCAGGAGCGTGGTGAGCTTCGGCAGGGCAGCGATGCATTGCAGAGGGACGAGTAGTGATAACGGGCGGATACAGTACAAGCCGCAGACCCCCTTATAGCTGTCCGTTGATTTGATAGATAGTTTGCGTATGAACGGGAGGAGGGGCAGAGTCTCTGGGCTATGTAGCTGGAGACGCCGAGAGTGATACCTGCGATGGTCGCAATCTGGGTAAATGTCAAAGGACTGTGGCGCAATCTCGATGGACAGCGCGATACCCTCATCGTCAGGTGCTGCCAACGTAGGGGAATTGGCGGCGACGAGCTCGAGTTGCGAGTACAAGGCGTGGATGCGGGACGAGATGTGGGCGCTGACATATGCGGTCTCTTGGGCAGTCTCGTGACATTTCAGGCGGTTCTCTCGAGGGTTGGTGAGGAGTGGTAGTGTGATTTCATATCGGAGGTTGAGGTTGAGGTTGCCGCCGTGTTGTTGTACGCCGTCGGGTGAGTGAGATAGAGACGCCTGGATCTTGGCATGGGCTTGACTTTCATAGTCTTCGTCAAGCACGAGGAAGCCCATGATGATTGATTTGTACGCGGTGGTGGAGGATGTGCTAGTCGTGTGCGATGGTGGTGGTGGCTGGTGGGAAGAGGCTGTACAGCCTCGAGTCAGCGCGGCTACATGACTAAGCGGTTTACTATCTTGACCAGGTGATCGGTCGGACCACCCGGCATTTCCGACTTTCTGTGGGCCGATTTAACATTTATCATGGGATGTACAAGTACTGTAAAGTAGGTAGTAGTCCGGCTCCATTTTTGACAAGGCTCGCCAAGCCACGCGCATGGTTTCTTCCGTCGACCTGCATGCGGCTTTAGGGTAAGTAATCTATTTATATAATATTAGAATTAAGGTTTAAGGTTTAGTTAATCCAAAGCCTAGAAATACTGTATTAGTCAAGTTAATTGTGGGACTTGTGGGAAGTATGTCTAATCTACCTTCCGTTTTCACTTCTTCCCTATCGACCCCCTCTTAGGCCCCTAGTTCCCCTTTCTCCCATTTCTTACTGCTTCTCCATGACTCTATTCCCTACCTAGTACGACTACCTTTTTGGTTTTGAATAGATTAAATATACTGACAAACCTCTAGTCTAATCAAATCCGTGACCCCTCTGTACTAAGGCAAGACCGTACTGAAACTAGGAATCTTCCTTAAGATCTCAACACCAGAATAGGAGTCTTTTAGTGGGGATCAACAAGCTTAGGAAACACCCCTTAATAGAACGGTACAGCATAAAGGCAAAAGCTTCAAAGAGAAGATGAAGTAGATTATCGGTGCTGGCACGGTGGAAGTGGCGAGAAGTGGAACTTGGCTAAAGTAAACGCCTAGAGCAATATGGAAACCCAAGAACTAAACATCGACCTCGAGGGAAGCTTGGGGATGGGTACTTGCAAATTACGAGATCATGCGAAGAAGGTTATGTCAAAAACACCGGTTTTAGAAGCTAGCGTTTCGAGAATATTGAGAAGTGACAAAAGCCGAATTTCACTGGGTCTCCAAATCCTGGGGTATGGTATTCCTCACATAAAGATGATTTGTATGTTTTGATCCTGCATATTAACATTGTAAATTTAATGTTCTTGCTTTCAAGGTTACATCTTCCTCAAAGATGTGGTATATAAGTCGTGATACTCTGATCCGGTGTTTGATACACACCAGCTGGCATATGCCTTAACGAAATGAAAGATTCAACAACAATGAAAATTCGCGCTGACGGATAAATTAGTGTAAGTACAGGAGCAAGTCCAAAAAGCAGAATATAGCTAGCTGTGTTTTCCAACCAATTCGGAAAATCAACGTCTTCCATGAGGCCAGAGGAAATGAAGACCGAAACTGCAACAAGCAAAAGCACAAGTCCTGCACCACCGAGAAGTATGTAACAAGACGATCTCCAGAGCGTCAATTCGACCGAAGTGGGAAACATCGTGTGACCAGCTGCGAGATGGATTGCCCCATATGCAGAGAGAACAAGGATCAAAGCCACGAATAGACCTACCGAGGCACTATCACCGGCCAAGTCGAGACGAATTTTGTCCTTATCTGATATTATAATTTTTTGGTAATTTTTGGGTGATGGATGGCCGGGCCCCAGACCAGAGCAGAGGGCTTGACCATACGACAACGAAAAAGCTGGTGATGTCTCTTGCACTGGTGAATAAACCAGCTTTCTTCTACCTGGGGTGCGACGCTCGATATAGCTATAAGGAACAGCTTGGTACCAGTAATCTTCTGATGTCCCATCCTGTGGATGTGATGTTGAAGAATTGTCGTTGCCATCAGCGCTAAAATTGATCGCGGAACTGTTCAGACTTCCATACCAAGTAAAATTTGGGTCTTCATCCAAATAATCAGACGGGAGAAAGCGTTCGACCCATGCCTTCGGTAGATTAGATGTAAATCCACTACATCCTCTCCACTCCGAGCTCGCAACAATGAAAGCCAGCGTTTCAGGGAAGTCACCCGTTCCAACCAGCGAGGGATATTGAATATCATATGGCTTCTGAAACCAAAGCACATACATGACCAGAGCACATACAACATGGACCAGCGTATGGAACTCCAAAATGCTAATAGGTAGGCCAACTGCCTTCCTCTCGATCGTTTGGCCGGCCACCCATAACACCTGAACGCAGACTAGTCCTTTCGCAAGAATATTGGCTTTACTCTTGTCGGCGATAGCTTCTGCCTCGACATAGAAAAAGTGGCCATGCTGGGCAAGTAGGAGGAGTCCATTCATGGTGAGTGTGGCTCGCTTTAATCTGTTGTGAAGGTGCTCGATATCGACTATGAATCCTCCCATGACAGCGAACATAGCGTAGGTCATATCAAATTTGTGCTTTTTGCGACTGCCATCCTTACCCTTAATAGATGTCAGCTTTAAACTTCGACAGTGGAACGTAGCAAGCCCGATACTGACCTCTAAGCCGGGCGGTACCCAATCATGTAACTTCTGCAACTCCGTTAAGAACATCCTCGCCGTAAACCACTGCTGAAACGCACAATACACCACAAACTCAGGTGCGAAGAGAGCGATGAGAACCCATTTCGCTTTTCGCCGGTACATCTGCCAGGTGGTCTCGCCGAAGCCGGGAACGTTTAGATGGACGGATGTCCAGACGCAGAGGACAAGTGTGAAGACGCAGCTGTAGAGGAGATTCCATGTTCCGCGACCTTGAGGCTCGGAGACCCATGATGAGGCGATGGCTGTGGATGAGGCTGTTGTATTGGCAGGGGTGGTAGCGTTTGATGGGGTGGAGGAGTCTGAGATAGGCGCGGCTGAAGAGAAGTGGGTAGAAAGACAGGAGAGAAGCAATAATGTTAACATGGCGATGGGCTTGAGACTAGATAGGAATGACGGAAAATAACGAGAGGCGTTAGCTTGTGGAGGACGATGGAAAGATCCGATGACTTAGATATTGTTGAATTTGTGTGGACGGTGCTAGCCTCGTGGACATCTTGGCAGCACCGCCTCCACAGAAAGTGAGGCTGGGTTCAAAGACAGATGCTGCACTTTGATAGGACCGTGATAGTTCCTAAATCTACCCATATGGGTTGTTTCAGCTGCACAGCCCAAGATGTTAACCAATCACATTTTCCTGTGCCTGGCACTGCGGGAAGGCAGACTCACTGCTGTGGGCTAAGGAAGAACCATGAAATGGCATTGCAAAAGCAAAGCGAGAGAAAAGCTGGGATTAAAAGTTGTAATATAATTCACCACTTTATCGAATGCAAAAGGTCGGCTCATTTGCTAAGCAGCCTGGATTTCAGTTTTATATTTCATCGAAGAGCGGAAACGGAGAGGAAGGAGGAGCAGAGTGTACCCTGATAAGATGGTCAGGCAAGAGGCGATTGGCGAGTGTCTGTTGTCGCTTGATGAGCGCCGAAAACCACCCGCCTCTTAAGATCAATTTATTCTCAACATGGCACATCGAGAATCGAACCTTCCTTCGTTGCAGACTCTGAGGGGCGGGGGGGTTTGATCCCACATCTCCATCTACACGAAAGACTTTAATTAGACCTTATCATTACGCAGTCATAACCTGCGTGACATAGAGTTACTGGGTGGTGATATCTACAGTAGCTTGTGCTGTAGTGGACTGAATGATACCTAGTTCTTGCGTGTGACCCACTGGAATGCATAGATTACCGGGTATCGAGTGGCAGTGCAGGATCTCTGTAGATATGAACCGCCTCTTCTGGCAGGCTCATTTCAAATGATCTGTGAAGAGCTGGCACACAGGCCTCCTTCCTCGTCCGTTTCTTCGGTCATCCAAATGGACGGACTTCCAGCCAAACAGCCTTTGCGTGGCCTTGCACTTTCACTGCACTGAACAAGGGTCTCATGAAGGAAAGCTTTCCTAATCAGAACTTCCGCTCTATAATAACAGTAAATCAACAAGCAGAATCCCTGCAAGGCGTGATCAAGAACAGGTGGGGCTTCCGATTGTTGTCGCCCAGTGCTCAAGCGAGCCCCTAATCGCTAAGTGAGATGTAGGGACTTCTGAACCTTTGCTTCAGCATAGGATTTCCGATAATATTCTGGTGCTGTTCAGTCCAAGTATACCCCTGCTGAGTGCCCGTTGCCCCATAAAAGCTGAGACTCTAAGTTTCGAAGATGATACTGGCCTTACGACGGCCGTTTTCCGACTTTCAAACTGTCGGATTGTGCTAAGTGTACTTGATGCGTTCAAGGACTTCGTAGGGCAAACCTTCTATTTATTTGATAGAACGAGCTGGGCTAGAGTCAAGTCACTTCGTATCTACGACCTTTCGAAGTAGGGCGTAGAGGCAGATGTGCTTGTACTTAGTCGATAGCACTGCGACTGTGTGCCAGATAGTGCCTATCATCTCGCGTGTTCCGTACCACTTCCTCCCTACAGTAGAAGTAGTAGTTTTGTTGTTTATGCCCCAATGGAGATATATATGGCGTTGCTTTCTCCTTCAGGCCTAGAAAATGCACTGTTTCTTCTTTAACTCTGGCTCCGTTACCCACACCAGGCTTGTCACAAATACTTCCCCAGCCAATACACACCTGACGTACCACACTAAGGTTCTCCGAAGAAGCTCTGACCACCACCTCTTTCATTACACCTTCCTCCCCGACATCATCCCCTGCTTTCACAACCTGAGCTTGAGTTCCTGCAAAAGAAATCGGTTCTTCGCCGTACATTTATAATCGACGATAAAAGACATGATCACTTACATCACCTCATGAGTCTTCTTTCTTTGGCACCACGAAGTCGCAGCCTCGTAACCAAGGTTCCAAGTTTTCTCTTCCCCGGGACCTGGAACAAGGCGTGCCCCTGTTCTTCCGCTTCTGTGGAAACTCCATTCCAAAGCGAGACTGGAAGAAAAAACAGGTCTCTAGGATTCTCCCTCCTCCTACCAGATCGTGCAGATCTGAGATGTATCTAAACATTTACCAGGGGGGGTAATCTCTTTGGACGATATGCATTATCTCGCCATTTCCGAGATGTAAGTCATTAAATGCTTTAAGTAAGCTCAATATTAGGCTATGATTTGCCAAGTGTCTGATCTGGCTTACGGTCAGGGAAAGAGCCTCATTGGTTGGCTGGGATTAATCAAGGACAAGTTAAAGCCAATCAATATCGGAATTTCCTTCCTATCGATCCCTAGGATTATAAGCCATATGTGAACACTTGAGGATCTATTCCACTCCACTATAGTTGTTGTTCCGGAGTTGCGGAGTTCATATTTGATGGCATGTCTATTCTCCCTTAATGAATAGGGGATTCGCTTTGCAAAGCTGATTCATAGAAGCTACATATAACTTAATTTGAACAGTTCGGGAAGTTACCAAGGTCTGCCACAGCTCCGAAAGGCTAGATCGAGGGGGCGTATTAGAGGAAGTACTTCGTAGCCCTTTCAGGATACGAGATCAAGGTCCAAAGATGAGCCAAAGATGCAGGGGGAGTAATAAGCATACCGCAAGTACTCACGTATTACGATCAGTTGTATTCGATCAGATGTCCTTAGTCAAGATGGCTTTTATGATTCTAATATCCGGGATTATTAATACTTGACTTGCCTCTTTGTCATAATATACAATATTATCGAGCCCGGAAGGGAGTTCCTAGACCTAGCTAGCGAGTAAAGGCCCTCAAACTGCAACAAACCACCTGATGGACGATATAAACAGCTAATGTAGCGGCTTTGACGGTACTCCTTTCTATAGATTAGTTTCTGGAGCTTCTAATCGAAGAACTTTCAAGGATGTTTTAGTCGCAAACAGAGGGGCAATTGCTGGCGAAGCATTAGTCTTTCTTCTCCCAACCGCACCCGCTCCGGCGCTCTAATAGTGGACAAGACTGCCTTGACTGGGGAGTAGAATTCATAGCTCGTATACGATTGCTGCTAGAAATATGCTTTGATTGTGGTTGCAGAGGGCTCATATGAATCGAAATATAGCACTGAGATTACGCTTTGAGGTACTTTGGGGCGCTTTGGGGAAAACAACCGAGCTTGTATTAAAAGACTAACAACTTGCTAAACTCTTTTCTAAGACTTACGGCACAAGTTACAAAATGAGTCTCTCATCGAAGGGTGGCGGTTGAGAGAAAAGGACCTTAAAGGGTTGTCTCTTTAGCTGGGTAGCTTAAAGGTGTCGAAATTCGCCAAGGGCAGTGGTCGTGTTCTGAGAATGGCCACGCTGTTGGCCAAAATCATGAAAGTCGAGAAGACCCAAAGGCATCGCGGCTTTTTCAGGGTTATCTTGGTATCTCACCCCCAGGCTGCCGCTGCCAATGCCCAGCGAACAGCGCAGATTATATTGCTACCAGATTGCACGACTTAACTAGATCGAGTGACTCGGAGCAACCTCCCAAACTAATAGGCGATCATGGCGCTAGCGACGAGACGTCTCGGAACAAGCAGAAACCAGTATGTTCAGGTGAGGCGTCCTTCCATATCCACAGCTAGAACTGACATGAGCTAACAGCTTCTAATAGCTCAGGGTGTGACCCGACATTAAGGATAAAACCAACACAAGGGTTACCATTAAGAAGTGCTCTGATTTTATTGAATAATTACATCAATTACAGCGAAAATCCCATTGAAGACAATTAACACTTTAATAAAACTAAAGAGTCGAGTATGACAAGTCACAAGATAATTTCCTAAAATCATGTTACTGTCGCTTGCGTTTTTTTCTCTTAAAGAACATCTTTTTTCTTCAATAGGGATTTATCTTCAGGGAGATATCTCGGTAGATATCGACTATTAGCAGAGATGATCACTATACCCATACTTAGCGCTCATAAAACAACCAAATTCGCGCAGGTACGGAGCTTGCTTAATATGAACAATTTTTTATATTATAAATTGGATTTTACGTGCTTATATTAGCATGTTCTGCATTAGGTGAATTAGGACTCGGCGGGTTTTATAAATCAAAACATTCAAGGAGCTAAGCGAGATCCCGACCAAACACTTTGTCTTTCCTTGTCTCTTTTATCAAGCAGTTCCTTTACCTCCTTAAACAAGAAATCCCCTCCTAGCAGAAATAGGGGCCAACTGTGTTCAGGTGAGCAAGACACTTAGCCGTGAGAGCTTCACTTTATGGAGCACGGTATTCTACCTAGTAACTCGAACCTTTCCCTATCGGAAGATCCCGAGTCTACACAAGCATTTTTACAGCAGTGTTCGGCTGAGCAATAAGAACTCTCCATCTTATTTTACGGGCCGGTGGACGGAAACACGACGTCGTTGTATAATAGATAATTAGTACGAGTGTGACAAAAGACTTTGATTTGGGTATGACTTCATATAGCAAGTAGCTAGGAGCCAATTAATCTCTTGATCATGTCAACAACTGTAGGACTAGTCGATTTGCGCCACGACTGGCTCTAGCACTAAGTAAAGATGTAACCTCCCGTATAGACACCGCTATTAAACAGTTGTTTTAACTCTACTATTATTATTCAATTCAGCATATCTTTACTTATATGTTCCATTACTTGGGCACAACAAGGGATAAGATACTCCTCCTCCTGTTTGGAAGATTGTTCTTGATCAAGCAAGTAGGTATCTCAATCATCCCTCCCATAAATCCCAAGCTGACTGGATGAAGGGCATATTTCTCTGGAGAATCCTACCGGATTTATACATCGGTTCGACATCGGTATATGAACTATTGCAATATATCCGTAAAGGGTCTGCGTGGGCATCTTCGGGTTCTGTTTATCATTATCGTAGTGCAGCACCACGATCTGCTTTTAACGTACACTCTATACTCATTCGTTGGAGCGTACCTGTGTCTGTTGACTTTATATGCCTTTCTAATATGCCGAGATCAACGTCCGCAATTAAGCTTGATATTGGCACTTCTCACAATCTTATTGGGTTGTCGTAGTGCTTTTGTCCTCTTTTCTTCACACCCGGACATCGGGTCAGTTGGGTATCAGCTTCGTGGGTGAGAAGTTCCTCCAATTTTCAATTGGGTCTATATTAACTAACAAATAGACTTTGGTATGGCTGCCTTTTGGTATTCCCGTTCTATTATTATTGGGCGGCAAGGTAATCTAGCCTTGCACCCGCAGATCACTAATAAAGCAAGCAAGAGCCTTAGAGTATTGCCAATCACTTCCATCTGGGAGATAGCGTGTAGCGTGGAAAGTCGGAGGAAATCTGTGTAGTTATATATTTTACAATAGTAAGTTAAAAGCTTACAGATTGCAGCCAGGTTCGCCTTCAAGCACGGAAAGAGATAAGAGGCCACGTTGTAGTCCGATGCCACTAGCCCAGCTCATTTTGAGTCTCGTGTTCTACAAATCTAGTTGAGTTAGGGGTGAACGCTGATAGTGAAAGAAGCCAAGTTAATCTGGAATTTACGAGGGCAAAGAATAGCTCGAACGAAGCGATCAACTCTAGAATGTGCACAGCCGGAGGCTTCATATGCATTCATTGATATAGAGAGAGCCTTCTAACGTCTAACCAGTTGTTAACTGGCGTCAGGACGTAAGTCAGTTCAAGTGAAGGGGATTTCTCCGCAACCACACAAGAAGTTCTCACCTTGTCCCTGTAGATGGGGATAGTAGGATGAGTATCAATTGTTCAACTGCTGTCTTCTTCAACCGACGGAGCTTTATATGAGGAGTCATCCTGCACTTCTCCAAACTCGTCTTCCTCCGCGCAGAACCTCTTCTCGTCCCTTTCATCTAGTTCTTCGGGGGGCGTGGCTGCACGGCGCTTGATCTTCGTCCAAGTTATTGTAGCGGGAGGTTTGACGATACCAGTATTACTCTTGACTGTCGAGGCTTCTTTCTCTGCAGCATCTAGGAAATCGCACATTGTTTGGGCGGATATGATGATCTCTCCCTCCGGTACTCCCTCCAGATTTATAGGTGCGAAGTCTTGAAGAGGAATTCGGAGATCGCTGTCAGGAGAGGGAACGGTATTGCCGTCGCAATCACGAAAGGGCTGTGGTACAAGTCAGCAAATCAGTATAAATGGAAAACAACGGGAATCCGTACTTGGCTCTTCACAGTCTGCAGAGCAATCAAAGCAGTCTCCCCATCATCTGTAGTAGTACTTGGTACCCAGGTCGAGATGGTCGCCAACTTCGCCTTGCTCCCTCCATATTCGATATCCAAGCCGACAACTCGCTGTATATTACTCTGCGAGCCAAGAATGTAATCGTCTGCAAGATAGGGCAGGGCTCTCTTCTTCTGCGAATGCGAAACCTCGATCACAACACCCGGGAATTGCGCCCCTCGACACTTGAACGATGCATCCGGATCATGCGAACCACAACCTGGAACTTGAGAGACGACTCTTGATGATCCACAGTTGGTGATGCTCCTCGCGAATTCTGCAGAGCTTCCTTCGAAGGCGTCCAATTGCCTCTGTATCTCCTTTGCGATCCTTTGTGTGAAATGTTCGTGTGTATCTCCGGGCATTCGAAGGATGAATCGATTGAGGAATGGGAAGTAGTCGTATCTGCCGCAAATACATGTTAGCTATTGAATAACATCTGCGACACATACACCCTCTCTCTCTCCTTTCCCCCCTTCTACATACCGAAGTTTGTGCTCTACAAATACAGCTAAGGCCTTATCACGTTGGATACGACGCTGCAAGTCGCGATAGCCCTCTGTATCCAACTTGTAGGTAGCCCAGGGTACGGATATTGCCCTGCGGTCGCCGGCGCCGCCCTCACCACCGCCGCTGCCGCCGTCTCTGCGACTCTTCAATTGCTTGATCTTCTCGATGATGCGCAGGCCCGTGGACGTAGATTTCTCGTTGGTTGGGGGTGGTGTTAAGACGGTGTCGGTGTCCTTGTCCTTGGTGAAGCTTCCTGGAGGGGTAGCGTAGGGCGGGGAGGGAGGTTGGTTTCCAATTGACATGATAGTACTAAACGCGGATACGGACACGGTACGCAGGCCGCGGATAGAAAATAAGGAGGAGAAGAAGGGGGAGGAGGAGAAGGAGGAGGAGGAGGGGTTGTGGTTGTGGTTGTTGTTGTTGGACGTGATGTCGGCTCGAAGTCGCGTGTAAGCAAGTGCTGGGCAACCGTGGAGCCTGGCAGCCTTGCAGCCTTGCAGCCTGAGGTGGTAATAGGTACATACCTATCCCAGCTCAATACCCACCTACCTTTGCAGCTTGCAACATTTATGGCTTTTAAAAACTTGATAGATTCAGTGTGTAGACGGATTGGATCCTTTGGTATTTACGAATTAATTAATTATTAGTTTTGAATAACTAAAAGTGGAAAAGTCCCTTAATGAAGCGGGGTGACTTATGGGGGTCGCTTATGGTGTTTTGGTCTCCACATTTTCTCAAGTCCATGCACTGCGGGGTCAGGTGTGTATCTACCTAGTGCCAGCTTCATTGCTTGAGTCCAATCTCTTCATTTGCTATTATTTATGTACCTAATGCCAGCTTCATAGCTTGAGTCCAATCTCCATCCAGTCTGCCAATTTCAAACTTCTCTCCTTGGGACAATGAACATGAGGATAGAACATCGCAAGTAATTTGCCTACGATATAGGTCATAACGAATGTCCAAGACTCGAAGGAGGGTATCTGTGATACTAATGATACGAGCCTGAATTGCGAACCTAATTATTAGCCCTGAGACATCCCCTGCAGAAGAAATGAGAAATTGGAGAAATATATAAAACTCACCGAAAAGTCCTTGGTAGGGTACTCAAGTTCTTCTGCTGGGCACAGTGACAGCCGCTGCGCAATGATGGATACACCGCATACGAAGTCTCCCAATAAGAATTGGCCCTTTGTACCTCCTTCAGTGACATTATTATGATATACCGTCCCGCCTTGCACTTCTTCTAAGATAAATCCATCCTCTTCTTCCGAAGGGACAACGAGCACGCTCGAAAGGTACCAGAGGTCTCTGTCGCCGCGGCCCAAACTGTTCTCCATAGGAGAGTCGCAATCAATACTAAAGTTAAAAAAGGTCAGTCAGTCTCATTTTGTAGAAGTAGACGAAAAGTCGGTGGTAAGGTGTGGAGAAATAGAAAGACGACTTACTGACGACATTGCAGAGTTCCACGTTCTCGTTGATACGACATCCAACTGCAGCCTCGACTGAAGTTCCAAGCCCATTGTTCTGCACATGGCTTCCGATTCGAGAAAAGGATCGCTCGAGGAGTCTCGCTTGCTGCTAAGTCGATCAATGTAGAAGAATTAGTGGTAGGTGAAGGTCGAGGGTGAGAAGAGGATTGCATGGTGCCTGGAACGTTGAGCCAGTCTGGTCGGCCTTGTCCTCTGGCGTGGATCATCTTGATCAACTCGATCAGGTGGCGGATATTTGTGTTTCGATCCAGATGTTGGCTTGGGTATGTATTTCGAAGATCGTCACTACAAAGATCATGGGGCTCTGCACCCTTTCTGACCTCTCTGTCGTTGCTACTGCTAACACCGACAAGCTCTTTATCCTCTTTGCTCTTCCCACCCTTTGAATGTGTTTCGACCGTTCGACACTTTCTATGCTCTCTATGTTCTCCTGCCTCTGTAACCTTTCCAACCTCTCCAACCCTTCCAGAGTATCCAGCATCTGTAACCTCTCTTCCTTTTCCATCCTCTCTGCCATCTCCACGCTCTTCACCCTTGTCACTCTCAAGGGGCAGCAGTTTGCCGTGCACAATTCTTTTCCCACTGCTCTCCCCAGTTACAGAATCTTTGTTGTGTTTCTCCTGGTCCTGATCACTACATTGTGCATTTCCTTCCCCCGTCTTCTTCTTTGAATGTGACTTGTTAGCGGTGCCACTCGTGCTTGCATTTATGTCTATGCCCTTGTTACTAGAGACATGTCGCGAAGGGAGAAGAGCGTTGGCAATTCGGCGTGCTTTTCTGCGAGGCATGTCGTTTGAGGCGCGTTGTTTAAGGCTGGGGCAGGAGGGAAGGGGGGAGGATGAGGCTGAGGATAAGGCTTTGTAAAGCTTATCCCTTACAGTATGTTTTATTGATTATTGATTAGAGATAAGATAGTGAACGAAAATCGAAGATGAATATTAAAACATTTACGAACAAACAAACAGACGCAAGCACCGAATCATCATATCACATCCTAATATACTACATCGCATCACATTATGTTATATCACATTATATGATACTTTATCTTAAGTAAGCATTTTATTCCTTTTCTCTTTGTACCACTTACAGTACCAAGCTCTGTCTTAGCTTAGGACCCCCACCGGACATCATGTCAAAACAAACAACGGCTGAAGCGAAAGAAGCCCAGCCTGGAGCGTGGCTTATTATAATTTACAAGACGCGCGTCTAAAGAATATCAACCCTCCAACCGGATCCCAGTCATCTCGCTTCTCTGGTCGTAATATCACAACTCGTGGCTATACTTCTTCCGTGTATTGCGCCGTTGTCCTATGCAATTCGTCCTGGACGAAGTTCTAAATCATCTTAAACATTTTGAGCTCATTTCCCTGGATAATGCGAATATATTTCAAAAGCATCTTGGAATCAATATTAATCAATTTACTCAAGCCTCAGCAACCCATGCCTAGTCACGACCTCAACTTATATCCAACTATTACAACCATTGCAAAAGCCGTTTGAATTTGCTCCTTCGACAACACTCACCACCTCCTCCCAATACACCTGTTAGGATAGAAGCCGTCAAACCTTTACCTGGACCGCAAGAGGCACCGCTAGAGGCACCGCTGCGCATAACAAGTGTTTCCCAATCCAGGGGGTCTGGATTAGATTAGATTAGATTGGTTGAATACAACGCTACTTCCACCGTCTTCTTATCGTCTTGAAACTGCTGTGAATCATTCTCAGCCTGGCGCAGGAAACCCGTCTGCCACTAGCCACTTGCGCTAAGTTCTAGACCTGTGCTTTTGATGCAGCTGTCCCAATACGGGCGCGGGGCTGAGATGGTTCATTCAGCTGACCATAATATAGATAAAGAGTCAAACTCCCCGGGTTTTCTGCTTTCCATGCCTCAAAACTAGCATATAGTGATGGCGGCCTCTATTCACGAACCGTACAAGCTCGCCCGCGATCTCTGGGCGGAAGCTCTGGAGTCCTTGCTCGAAGATCAGCGAAAACTTGTCGCCATCCCCGTACCGTCTCCTGCTACCAGCCGCTCCGCCAATGGAGTTGGCACGGACTCAGGCAAGCCGGCGCTCGCAGTGCTCCGGGAAGTGGAGGCTCAGAAAACCAAATGCCAGGACAAGCGGTGGAGCTTTCTTTTTCGAGGCAAGAAAGTTGTCGTAAGGGAACTGCTGGACAAAATCACAGGGTGGATTCAGAAATTTCAAGATGTGGCGGATTGGATTGTAAGCCTGGATGTTTCAGGGCATGCAAGCATGCCATGGGCCTGTGTTAAGTTTTTCGTTGAAGTGAGGACGACATCTGACCTCGTTATGTAGGGTGTTCGCTGACGATATGTGTAGATCGCAGGCAAAGATTTCAAGAAATACGGCGCCATGTTGATTGGTATGGAATATGTCGCGCGCGAGATTCATTTCTACACGCTCTTTGAAGTGGTCTACTTGACCCGGAGCTCAGAAGCACGAGACCAACTTGCCAACACGCTTGTCGAGACTTACGCAAAGCTGTTTGGATTCCTAGCTGAGGCTAGAGATTACTATAGCGAGCACACCATTACGCGCTTCGCCAAAGCTATCTTCAATGAAGGTGGGTTGAAGAGAACCGACATAGATCCAAGAAATGAAGCAATTAACTGTACAAATAGGTGGAGTTGATGAAATGATCTCAACCGTCGATAAGAAACGCCTTGTCATCGAGCAGGACGCACGCTTGATTGATAAACAAGACTCGGATGAGAACGCACTTTTGATGAGTAAAAGCCAGCAGGATCTTGCGCTGAAGCTGGAGAGCTGGAAGGTCCCGCTTGAAAGCATTGCAACTGATGTTTCGGAAATCAGCGACACCGTTAGAGCCAGCAAGCGAATCGATATCCTGAAATGGATATCCCTAATCCCTTTCGCAAGCCATCACGATCGCGCAAGGGATGGCCGGCTTGCAGAAACTGGGCAGTGGCTTCTCAACAACAGCGCATTCAGACAGTGGAATAACACTGCGCTGCCCCCAGTTCTCTGGCTGCACGGAATTCCCGGCGCAGGAAAGACAAAGCTTGCATCCTTAGTCGTCGATTATTTCAGCAAGTCGATTGAGCCTTCTGTCAATGCCCTCATCTACTTCTACTGTGTTCGGGATACCGCTGAACCAGAACGCGCCGAGCCTGGTCAGATCCTCAGGTGCTTGGCACGTCAGCTTGCCTATCACCAGCCAAGTTCGACGGTGCGAACAGAGGCCGTAGAGCGGTATGAAGCCTTCACAGTTGGCGGAACTCTGGCCCGCGATCTGGGAATTGATGATACCCTCAACCTGATCGCAGAGCTTGTGACTGATTTAGCATCCTTGACGGTTGTGATCGATGCATTAGATGAATGCAACGATATCCCGGCATTGTTAGGGCATCTTGGAACCATCATGGGGAGAAACGAGCGTTTCCGGCTTTTCCTGACCAGCCGAGATGATAAAGCGATGTTCGAGTGGCTGAAAACCGTTCCACATCAGGAAATACAAATTGGACAGAATTCGGGCGATATCAATGCTTTTGTGCGGTCTAAAGTTGCGAAGAACCCGAAACTGATCCAGCTGTTTTCCGGGAATGTCAGCCCAGACCTGAAGGAGAAGGTTATCCAGATCCTGACTGAAGGTGCACAAGGAATGTTCCGCTGGGTCGCCCTTCAGCTACAGAGGATCACTGGCCCGGGTATTAACACCGAAGGAGATGTCCTCAATACGCTTTCCGAACCATTAGAGGGACTTGCAGCTGTCTATGGAAAGATTTACGAGCAGATCAGCCATTCTGGCTCAGAGAGCAAGGCCTTGGCTGAAAGAGCTTTGAAGCTCCTCACTTGCAGTCTACAGCCGTTGTCGACGACATCGTTTCTCACTGCAATCTTTCTACCGAAGGAACCAAGTTTGGACGCTGGTGCCCTGGCAACACTTTGCTGCAACCTCGTTGTCGAGGATAAAGAGCTGGGGATTTTTCGATTTCCCCACCAGTCCGTTCGCGAATACCTCGAGACTCGACCTGACTATAGCGTTCCATCAATCAATACAGCCGCTGCTCAGGTCTGTCTGTCATACCTGACCAAGCCCAAGATAAATCTTGTGGCTAGACGTGCTCGTGGTGCGGTTTCAACAGCCCAAACAAATTCCGATTCAGCGGGTGAAGGACAACATAACCTGCATGATTATGCCGCACTATTCTGGCCACTTCATCTCCAGTACGCGGGCGATTTACGTCAAACGTCTGAGATCCCCGCTCTGATCACCTCGTTCCTACTCCGACGTCGCACAAATCCAGCCTTTGTAAGTTGGATGAACGATGCTCGAACTTTGAGTCGCAATATCCAATAGACAGGATCTGAGCAGACAAAAAAATACTGGGATCTTCGCCAAGCTCTTGACGATTGCTTCTGCGAGCCTCCAAATCCATGGTTTCTCGCTTGCGTCTTCGGTATAACGTCTCACCCCTAGATTCCGCCCACCCCTAGATTCCGCCCGCCTTTTACACCAAAAATCGCGATTTTAAGGCATTAATATCTTTATAATTAATTAATAAAAAGCTATAATTTTTTTATATTTGTATATATTAGCACTTATAAACTAGCTTTATAAAGTCAAAAGTAATTTGAATTGTAAATTATTACGTAATATTAAATTTAAGTTTTTACATACAAAAAACGCCAAATTTCACTTACTAATAACTTCTTTAATAATTTATATAACTATATAAAACTTTAATAAAATAAAGTTTATACATAAATCTTTAATTTTTATAAGTTTTAAAGTACTGGTACTAGTAGTTATTTTTTACTTAAGTAATTAATTTCTCTTATACAAATTATTTGTATGGCACGTGATACTTTACTTAAGTTTAAAATATCTATTAATAGAATCGTCTTTAAACTTGAGATTCTCAATGACTTATAATAAACGCAATTTAATTACAAGTTTTAAGTAATTATATTAATAATTACAAAAGTTATTCAAAGATTTAAAAAAATCATTTTTACACCAAATTTGTATAAGAGAAATTTTTTAGACTTTAAATGCTTAGTTTGTAATATTACGTAATATGAAACGAATAAGATATACAAAATAAAAAATATCATATAAAACATATTTCAAATCTTTAGTTTCAACTTTTTTTATTAATAAATTATAAAGATATTAATTATTAAAAGTGGTGAGTTTTGGTGTAAAAGGGTGGGCGGAATCTAGGGGTGGGCGGGATCTAGGGGTGGGACGTTACAGGAAGTCATTGAAAAAGGCCCTCCGCCTCCACAGTCAAAGCACAAGGAGAACGGGTTGGGGCCACTTCACCTTGCATGCCGGTACCACAATTCTGAAGTCGTTCGGCAGCTACTCGACAAAGGAGAAGACTTGAAAATCAAAGACATCTACGGTCATACGCCGTTGTTTTATGCTATTCCTGATGTGAAGATCGCGCAAATGCTTTTCGAGCACAACAATGAACTTGAGGACTCAGAGGAGATCATACTCAAGGTGATTCGGAATAGTGCACGGTCTTCCGAAGAGGGTAGCATCGAGCTACTGGAAGTGCTGCTAAAGCGAGGAGGCGAGGTACCAATCACCGAAGAGATGATTGAGGCCGCCGCCATGTTGCAGAGTAGCAAGCTCATCGCATGGCTTCTTGACCAGGACGTCGACATGGAGGTCACGGAGAGTGTTCTCCGATTAGCGGCGTGGGCGTCCAGTACTGATGTTTTGCGGTACCTTCATGAGCAAGAGCCAGAGCTCAAAGCAACGCCTGAAATGTTAGCCTCAACCGCGGCAAATTATGGCGAGGAAGCACTAGAAGCGCTTTTGGAAATGTTCGATGAACCTCGCATCCCTGTGCAAGTCCTTCAACAAGCGGTATCCAATAGCAACACGAAGATGCTGGATGTCATATTCCGTGAAGACCCCAACATGGAGATTCCACAAGATATACTTGAGATTGCCGCAAAGAATCGCAACTGCGGCCCAGAAATCACGGATTATCTCTTGAAGCGAAAGCCAGATCTCGATGTAACGTGGGATTGTCTTTTCTATGCGGCGAACAACACAACACCCGAGCAAGCTGTGGGCGTGACAAAGCTGCTTCTTGCCCATGATCCGACCCTAGACATCAATGAAACTGTGCTCCGTTCTGCAATCACGTATGGTAACAAAGAAATGCTTCGATGTCTACTAGACCACCAGCCTGCGCTGCAGATGTCGCAGGAGTTACTCGAGTTTGCAGCTAGGAACTGGATCCAAAATCAAGGCGAGTGTGCAATCGACCTTCTTCTCGAGAGGAATCCAAACGCTATTGTAGATATGGACCTCGTGACTGCAGCCGCTGAGCGAGTCAACAAACCCGAGTTTGAGCTACTGTGGAACAGGTGTACGCAGGCGAAGGTCACTCAAGATCTGCTGATCGCGGCCTCTTCTAATGAGGATCCTGATGTTCTGGAGTTTCTGCTCAGTCGAGATCTCGAGATCGCTCCCAGTGAGGAATGCTTCCAGAGTCCACTTATAATTGCAACATCGACAGCCAAGCAAAAACTGGACTTATTGCTGAAACGCAGCAAGGGCTTTGTTCCCTCCGAAGCAACTTATTCCGCGGCCATAGAAGGTCAGAGCAAGACATCAGCTTATTTTCTCGGAAAATTCAAGACGCTTGCACCGACGGAGCAAACTTGGAAAAATGCCGCGTGCCTTGACCCTAAGGAAGGGAGAGGCGAATGCACAGTACTGCGTATCCTGTGGAGCAGAGGGCTACGACCTGCCAATGTGGCTGCTCTGATCGAGTCTGCGGCGAGAAATGGAAACGTGGCCTCCGTCGAGTTCCTCCTCGAACAGAATGCCATCGATGGTATAAAGGAGCGGTGGTTGCCAATTGCGCAATTGATGCAAGCTGTTGTAGAGCGACCGGAGAGAGTGGTGCGAGACTTGCTCGATAAAGGTGTCGAGCCCGACATGAAATCGGATGTGGATGGCCGTACGCCACTGCTAATGGCTGCTTTGCTGGGTCGTGAAGAGGTCGTAACCATGCTGCTCGAAACAAATGCTGTGGATATTGAGTCAAAGGAATTTGAGTTTGGGCGAACGCCGCTTCTATGTGCGGCATCGCAAGGGAACATGGAGGTTGTAAGACTCCTGCAGGAGAAAGGGGCCGAAAAGAGTGTAAAGGATATCAAAGGAAAAACGGCGCTTATGCTCGCGACGGAGACAGGCCTTAGGGATGAAGTCGCACAAACTTGTTTAATATATAAGGTAGTACCTTAATAGTATTTACCCGCGCATTATATAATAATGCTTTTACTAATTAGTTAAGGTAGCAGCGGGAGCCTCGTCTTAGTTATATACGTATTATATAATAACGCTTTTATTAATTGGTTGTATTTATAATAATGCGTGATGTTAATTAATCCTATTAATAGGGCTAACATAGTAAGTCGTATCTTATTAAAAATATTATTATATTAAACTATAATAGTAATTATTATTATCAATTTATAATAAAATTTGAGAATTATGAAAAAGATTTATTATATTTAAAGCTTAAGTAATAGTTTAAACTTAAATTAGTAGGAAAAATAAACTTTAACTTTATAAAAGATAAATGTTAATAAATTTCCGATTTTGTTTTAACTTGTTTAACATCTTAATACTATTTTTTTAATAATTATAATTATTATCATAATAGTTATATTTTAATCTCTATTTCCGATTTCTTCCTTTTCACTTCGTAGTCCCTTACTAATTTAAAGCGAAAGCTTAGATCACGATTCTCTATATAATAAGCGAAAATAACAAAGTATATTAAGTCTTAATTAATTTATCAAAGTAACAAGATTTAAGGTACTTTCCTTTGTTACTTTATTAAACCTCTTATATAAGTTAAAGATTTAAGAAATTATTTTCATTTATTATAAGAATAAATATAATTAAATAAATATTACTACTATAATATTGTATACGAAGATATATTAGTAATTAATATATTACGAATTCTAATCTAAAGATATTAAACTTAAGAAGCAATTGGCGTATAAGCTAATGGAGAGGCAGTAAATAACCATTAATAACGTATGGATAAATATTAGGGAATTTGTGTAGTAAAGAGAGGATTAAGAAAGGGATTTAGAAAAAAGGAAGGAGAGGAATCAGATGAGAAGATTGAGTAAATAGATCGGATCCAGTCGTAAATTTTACGGTTAAAAATTTCGTTATTAAATTAATTATTTTAGTAATATAGGAAGATAATAAGTAATTAAATACTAAGGATTATATACCTAGATATTTAATCGTAATTAAGTTAACCCAATTAATAATGATTTAAGAGGTATATAAGTAATAAAGGGAAGCTATTATATAATACTAAGAGCGTAGTTTAAGTCCAAAGGTAATTAGAGAGAAAGTATTAAATTATTACATTTTAATCCAGGGTTTGATTTGTTTATTTATAATCATGACTTATAATAATAAAAATCGCAAGCCTATGCAATAGTAATATTATAATTAATTATATAATTTCAATTCAATGCATTAGTATTACTATTAAAAGAAGATCTAATAAATTAGGAATAATATTTTATATCTTAAGGTTTGATTTAATATAAGCCAATTCCGAGGTATAATTTATGAGTTAATTAAGGAGGCAAAAGAAGAGTTATTCAAGAAATTAATAGTAATAATAAATAAAAATAGGAAAGTAAATATGAAGTAAATATTACTAACTAATCCATTAGAACAAATAATAAACCAATTATCCAAGACCTAAGTAAAGTAGTTATTTTTAAACAACAAGCAGAATCAGTTCGCAATATATAAGTAATAATAATTATACAAAGGAATATATAAGAAGAAACAGTTGAAAGAGCAGTTCACAAATAGTGCAGGAAGATTGAAGAGGGAAGTTGTAGTCGCGTATGAAATGGTCATTTCTTTAAGTGTTTTCAATTAGTGTTTTTAGTATAGATATCTCATATTCGGAAGTAAATTGAGATATATTGACGGTATTAAGGGCTCACTAAGGGTTTACTTGTAAGGGCACGTGATAATAGCTGGTAGTATATATGTACGGTGTTAAGCGTACTCAGCTTGCGCTAAATATTATGATCTTTTGGTCCCGATGGCGCAATTAGTGACAGCTTAATCTCAGCTACAATACATTACTATTAAAAGTATATAAAGGTGAAAGAGTAGCAAGTATATATAGTTATTAGCAATACTAATTGCTAAAATTAGAGGGTACAATGGATACAAATAGAGCCTCAAGCCATGAATATCTCTTTCCAAATAGGTCCGGGGGTCAAACTATTCTCAATCGCTCGTTGAAAGACATGACCGATACCTCGACGCTCGGCGATGCCATCATGCCATTCTAGGAGAAGGATATTATAATGCCTCCATTGCTCGTCGCTTTTTTTCGGATAGTGTTCGCTGCTGCACGTTTCTAATTCTCCAGAATCTTTCACATCGCTCGCTTGAGAAAGGAGGATGGCCTCAAACGGTCCCGGTTGTTCGAAAAAGGTCGACTCTTCGAAGCTGTCAAGAAATACCTTGCCGCACTTGATTTGATTCCGATCGAGAAGATAACCTATGCCCTTGAACTCGTCGACGTCCCCAATCGTGTAGAAGACGGCAAGGGTCCAGAACTGGAGCATCGCATACGGTGGGACAGAACGAGAGAACACCATGTCCTGTGTGGGGGCTGTTCGCGTTGTATCTAGATGCTTTAAAGCTTGACAGCGGGCAGAAAAAGGACACCTCTTCCGGTATCCTTTGTAGGTCAAATCTTGGGACGGGAATGATTCATTAGCCTCAGGATCCCAGACGAGATTAGTCACACCTGAGGCACTCCGCTTGTACCAGATAATCCACGTCCGGTCTCTAAGCCAGTCATTTGTCCCAACGAAGAAGTCAGACATCTCAAAATCCACTCCACCACGCCAACCTGTCCACGAATAGCTTGGAAATGAAGGTCGCCGGTGCAATAGGCGGCCGCGGAATAAGAGGAATACATCGAACAATACAGTAGGGAGGCCTTCGAAAAACCTGCACTTCATCACCTCTGTAAATCGCCGGATTACTCCGGCCATGGCTCGTAGCGCATCCTCCTGATTTGTTAAAACGCGCGCAGTGTAATAAAAGAGCATAACGCTATAGTCGAACAGGGGTTCGTCCCCACGAATGGCCTCTGGCAGTAAGGAGCCAACAGTGGCGCCTACCATGGTAGATGAAGGCACAGAATGGCGGTCTATGCAGGATTCGATGAACTCTTCTTTCCGACAACGAAAGAAGATCTTCGTATCGGCGAAGTACAACACTCGACGGGATAATACTTGTTCCTGAAACCTACTGCGAGTTAGCACACTCACATCGACTGCCCAAACTTGCCGGCGAGACAGATCTTACGTCCACGCTCTAGAGTTGTACACGGAGGCTTTGAGAATCTGGTCCAACCCAGTTACCACACCCAGAGAGACGCCCGCCTTGATCTGGATGGTATTCCTAGATGTCCTCCTACTCCCCTTTCGAACACCCGGGAGTCCGGCGTTAGCGTCATGCCCGTAGCTGGCAATAACTGTGACCCAGGCTCGTTCGTAGATCAAGTCCATAATATTGACACCCCGGCCCAGATCTTCAATATCGTTCTGCAATAGACAGAGAGAGTCTACCCACAAATATTGAGCACCCAGGCGCTGAACAACAGTGGCGGCGTCTTGGATAGTCCTGGGCAGCATTTCCCAGACCTTGCTCAGGGAACCAGGCGCCAGTAACTTGTTCCTATTGGCCTTGGTAAGTCGAAAATTGGACACGGATCCCCAAACATAACTCAGTGCTACGTATTTAGGAACGGTCCGCATCTCGACGATACATCTCTTTTTGACGTCGATCAGTCGTAGCAAATCCAGACCCGGAAAAGCCACGGTGAACCTCTCGGGATTCTTAATCCAACACCTGTCGGAATGATTATCCTCGCACCTGGATATCCAGCGCAATATTTGAGTGATATCTATTGTAGGATCAGTCGTGGGCTTGACGTAGAAACTGTCGTTTGTAGCCTTCCTTGCCAGCGAGGCATCATCCGGGGCCGCAAAACCGATCCACGTATCTTTCGCAGTACTGAAGGCGCCACGGCCGCCAGGACCTAGATGTAGTTCCCACGTGACAATAATTTCGGAAAGAAAATCAGGCGCCTCTCTATAACTTTCGTAATATGCTTGCTTGACAAGCCTACAGAACGGACACCGGCTGCTCGCGACCCGAGACCCTGGGCCGAGCTGGAAGGTCCTTTCCAGCCTCCCATCTTTTGAGCTGAGCTCTTCGGGGTCAAAGGGAATTTGGACACAATATATACATAACAAGCTTTCCCTAGACATAGTGGAGGTTGATAGCGCTTGTTAGAAGATAGTTTAGGGGAAGGCTATTCAGCCGCAAACGAAGGTTGTGGGCAGAAATACTTTACCTCAGGCACTCAAGCCATGTATTTTTCTGCCTAAGGCGGTCAACTAAGCCATACCTAATCGGTAAGTCACATGTAGTGATCAAATCCTGGTATCGGGCGCTTCGCACGCCGAGGCCCTGAAACGGGACGGTTTGGGGATGAATGTTGTCTTTATTCGATCACGCAAGCAAATAATCGTTCAGCTAGCACTAATCCCCCCCAACTTCCTTGCGTAATCAGGTGAGGGTAGGCAATGCGTTAATCAATTTTGAAGCTATTCGTAAAATAATTAATAATAAAAGAATTAATAACTCTAGATTAGACTCAAATTAAAGCTCTTATCTTAAGCATTTAAAGCGTATTATATAGCTTTCACTCATATCTTTTCTTCTTTCTCTAGACGCTTTTGAATTCTCTTCTTATAATTGTATAAGAAAAGAAACTTAGGGTTTAGAAATATAATATCGATTTATAACTTAGAATATAAAGCTAAGGAGAGAATGTCGTGCAAAGCTCTAATCAACGATAGGCATGGCTCTTGTAGTGGTGGCAAAAGTGTCTAATTTCTAGGAGGGAGCTCCTGTCTACAACTGCCCCTATAACTTGCCCTGCTTACGTAGGCTAGGCACGTGCGCATACCTGTATTGCACGACAGAGAAGGTTTATGAGCCTATCTTTGATGAGGGTGAGTTCAATGCATCAGTCGTAACTTGTATGATGCAATGCGCAGGCGATTTTTAATCAATGAGGGTGAAGAGGTATATGCAATTCTATCCATAAAGACACTTAGCTCTGATCAACAGAGCCGCCCCCAAAAGCAAGCATTTTACTAGATGTCACAATCTTTTCACTCAGCTGCACGATGCTACCATCTCCCATGATATCCAGCACCTCGATCTCGGCCTCGAGATTCTTGGCCAACCAGTTTCGGAATTCCACCGCGACTAGCGAGTCCACTCCATAGAAATGTATGGGTTTGCTAGAGTCGATATCCTCCGCCGGTAGTGCCATAACAGATGACAGGCGTTGGACAAGCATCTCTGCTACCAAGGTAACAGCCTCTTCGGCGGACTTGGCAGCTCGCAAAGCAGTGCGCAGGGCCGCAAACGCCTCGCTCTCGCCATCTGCAGAGTCGGACTCGGATGAAGAGCACTGCAGGAGAGTAAACAGCGGATGTCGTAAGAAGGATGGCTCGGGAATTCCCTTCTTGGCGAACGCAGCCTTGGTAGCAAGTCCCACAGCCACTTGGGCTGGCGAGTTTTTGTACTGTGGGTCGATGTGGTATTCCAGCATGGCGTGGAACTCATCTTCACGAATCGCCTCTGCCGCTAGAGCATACGGATTTACCGTCTGGGCATGCTCGGCAATGAATCCAACTGAGAGCATGCTACCGAGATCGATAGTGGTCGCGGCTTGTCCATGTTGTCGACGGAAGTGGGCGAGGGAGTCTTGATATGTATTGCCTGCTGCATAGTTAGACTGACCTCGGTTGCCAATCAAGCCACATATTGAGGAGAGCATGATCTATCCAGATGTCAGTCATTGTCATACACGATTGTTGCGCTTAGGGGGGCATTCAAAGCAGAAAGTGGGAGCGTCAGAACTACGTACGAAGAAGTCAAGATTTTCAGGGAGGGTCTTGTGTAAGTTGAATGACCCGTGAACCTTGGGGCGTATAGCAGCGGTGAAATCTGAGTGAGACATGGTTTCGAAAGCCGAGTCTTTCAGCTGCATAGCTCCTTGAATGCAACCTCGGATAGGCGGCATAGTAGATGCACACTCCGCGATGGCCTTCTGGAGAAGGTCTGCGTTGCTTACATCGCAGGCGAAGGCAGCTGTTTGACACCCCTCCGCCTCAAGTTCTTTCAACAAAGCCTGGGCTGCCTCGGACTCAGAGCCACTTCGGGAGAGGAAGAAGAAATGTCGTGCCCCACGGGAGGCCATCCATTTGGCAACGCTTCTCCCCAGTCCCCCTAACCCACCAGCAAGAACGTAGCTGGCCTCTTCCGGGAAGCGGTAGTCCGGTATTGGGGGTGGGACCACCTAATAAACCATGTTAGCTTTTCCTCTCTCTTGCCAAGGGACAATCAATAATGCACTTACGGGAACCACATCGTCCTTTGCAGACGTCAACACAATCTTGCCGATGTGTTTTCCAGACTGCAGCAGCCTGAAGCTGGACTCTATATTCGAGTATGGGAACACATTCAGTGGTGTAGTCTGCCTGAAAACGCCGTGGCTCCAAAGACGCATGGTGTCCTGTAGCAGTCTAGCCATCAAAGGCTGATCCAGCTTCATGACTGTCTCCAGATCGCACGAGGCGAAAGTAATGTTCTTCGAGAACGGGAACATGTCGAGCCGCCCATTGGAGTAGATATCCCTTTTCCCAATCTCAACGAACCTGCCGAACGGAGCAACGCAGTTCCAGGAGACGCGGAGAGCCTCGCCCGCTAGAGAGTTCAGCACGACGTCAACACCACGGCCCTTCGTGAGCCTCATGATGTCCTTGCCGAACGACAGGTCTCGGCTATAAAGCACATGGTCCTCTACGATGCCATATGTTTCCACCAGTAGCTTCTTCTTCTCCTCTGTCGATACAGTGGCGAAGATTTCAGCCCCAAGATGCTGCGCAAGCATCATAGCTGCCTGGCCAACTCCGCCTGCCGCCGCATGTATTAATACCGACTCGCCTTTTCGTAGTCGAGCCAGGTCCACGAGGGAGTAGTATGCAGTGCAAGTAATGACGGGCATGCCTGCAGCTTCTTCGAATGCGACATTATCCGGGAGGGACACCACGGCCTTGTCTACAGTGCGGGCGTGAGTAGCAAAGCATCCGGTATAGCTGGCCAGGAGAGCAACTCGATCGCCAACGGCAAGGCCGCTGACCTCAGTGCCAGTTCGTGTCACCGTCCCAGCCCCCTCTGCTCCCAGGACGTCGCCAGCTACCTCGCCCATAGCGCACATCACATCACGGAAGTTGAGCCCTGTAGCAGCGATAGATACCTCGACGTCGTGTGGCCCCAGCGACGTGGGGTATACAGGACAGTCTACGAACTGCAGCTTATTCAACAAGCCGGGGCAGTCAGTGCCTAGCTTCAGGGCGCGTTGAGGGTTGGAACCGATTGCTTGTGGCTGGGCAACGCGGGCGTTGAGTTTGGCCGAGAGGTATTCGTCCAGATAGGGGGCGTTTGTGAGGCGGTTGATCGATATAGTCTGGTTGTCGACGCGGTATTCAGCATGCTGCTGCTTGCTTGGTCGGCAGAATTCGTAGTCAAAGATCCGAGCAATCTGACTTGCCATGCTCGCTGGCGGCGAGTCCACCGAGTCAAAGGCAATAGTAACCAAGTTGGAGCCGTCGAGATCTCTTTCCCACCGGATGCTTCTGATCAATCCGGTTGAAAGACCCAAGTCCGGATTGGTGATCGTGTTTCCGGTTACCCAGACAAGATCTTTACATGTTGTCAGCAGCTTGCGCATGTTCTCAAAATCTTCTCCGCTGATATCTTTGACGATAGAAGTCTCGAGCTCTCGGAGCACAATGCATACGCATTTCTTGAAGTCTGTTCCCGCCAAGGCTGCGTCGTCGGCAAGAATCCTAACGTCACTGACGCCAGCACTGCGCAGGCTCTTTTCCACTTCCACTCCCAATTTAGAAGACGATGGGGACGAGATAATGATGACAAACTCGGGCGAGCTAGCGAGGCTTCTTTGTTGTAAAGACGATGATTCGTGCGCTGTTGCAACGATCAAACTCTGCCCGTGGATCTTCTGGTCACTGTGGTCCTTGAGAACCAGATCAGCTCCTCGGAAACCAGACTCTTTCAGAGCGTCACCCCACTGGGACTCATCTAGGATGGGCGAAAGTTTGCGTGATTCTTCCTGCCCTAACCACCACCCAGGGAGGGTCCCGAAAGCCAGAGGCCCAGAGAGCAGGGCAGGGTTGACCGCCTCCTGGAGTAGCAGAACTCCGCCAGTTCTCAGAAGCTTCCTGGCGTTGGTAAGGGTGTTTGAAATATCCGCAGTAGCGTGCAGAACATTGGCTGCAATGATCATATCGTAATGCCCTTCATTAAATCCTTGCGTCAATGGGTCCTTTTCGATGTCGAGTCGGCGAAACTCGACAATATGAAGATATGGCCTGAACTTGGCCTTGGCATTCTCAAAGAACCCTGGGGAGACGTCCGTATATGTGTATTGGACAGCTCTGGGGTTCCCATCAGACGGGTTAAGGGTCTCCAGAACGGGGAGCGTGGTGCCACCAGTCCCAGCACCGATCTCTAGAATCTTGAGATTCCCATGCTTGAAGCTGTACAGGTCAATGTATGAGCGAATCAGCTGGTGAATGTTCTCGGTTCCGTGCAGCTCTCGATAGTACTGATCGAGCAGACCGTCGCCAAACATAAGTTGCAAGGCATCAGCTTCCTGCCGCAAGATGGGGACAATGCTAGCACCCATACGATTCGTCAGTCGCCCTTCCGGTCCAGTCTTCTCCACTTCAGCCAGCAGCTTCTCGCGGAGGGTCTGGCTGTTCAGCACCATCCTCCACCCGGCTCGCTGGTGTAGAATCTTATCTTGGCGAAACATCCCGTCCTGGTGTTTCATCCAGGCGAGGTATCTCTGTAGGTGCTGCGGTAGATCGTCTACCACGATATCCTGCAGCTCTCTCAGAGCCTCGGTGATGTAAAGAATAGAGGCTAGATTGAATGCCTCTGCCAGGCGATAGACAGTCTCGATCTGCAACTTGATAGGCTTCACTGTCGCCAGCAGATACTTTTCACATTCCCTGGGGTCGAAGAGTTCCACATCCGGCTTCCAGGCTATGTTGAAGCTCAACTGCCGCCTCTGGCTGGCGGCCGACGAAGACTGTAACTGCACAAATTGGATCCCGCCGAACCGGACTTTAGACTCGGATTCCTCGTCCCAGATCGATATAGAGCCGCGTAGCTTCTTGTGTGCTACGTTCTGGACTGTGCCGTGGCCGTGGAATATGGTGCCGGGACGCGAGCTGAGGTCCTGGGCCACCCACACTTCGCCAATGAAGACGGGTACCATTGGCTCTGACGGCCTCGACTGGCCGGTCTTGTCTTGTATGGCAGCCAACACTAGATGAAGCATGCTATCCATCGTTGCAGGGTGTATGATGTGGGGGTGGGTGAAATTCTTGGGCTGCGTAGCTGCAACATCTGGGATGATGATCTGGCCGACGGCTTCGCCCAAACCACCCCCTCGCTTCACTTGGGAAAGATTCTTGAATAGAGGACCAAAAGAGAGCCCGATGGTCTCGATCTCAGCGTAAGCTCTAGTCATGTCAAAGGGCACTGTACACCTTTCAACCAATTTTGCTCTCTCATCTTGCCGCGTCTCGGTCTTGTCATCAGCTTGCGTGTGGCTAAGAGGATTTGGATGTGACTTCATCTCGACTGTGATCATGCCTCGGCAGTGCTCAGTCCATTCTCTCGTGCCGGGGTTGTAAGAGGAAATCTTGAACTGTTTCCATGTTGCCGAATCCAAGAGGCTCGATTCGGTAGCGGGCGGCATCGACAGCATGACTTCAACACCATCCTCTGTTTCAGGAATCTGAAGAGCAGACCGGATCGCAATGTCGCGCAGACAGAACCCGGTGACATTGGCCTCTTGGGCCTCGCATAGCTGTCTTGCTGCTTCTATCGCCATGATGATATACCCGACGCCAGGGTAAACCATTCTCCCCGTGACTTTGTGGTGCTTCAACCACGGATTCTCGGATACTCGAAAGATCTGCCGCCATTTGGGATCATTGACATTCCAGTCTGGTACAGTGGCACCGAGCAGGTCGTGTCGGGGGTGCCTCCTGAAGCGAAAGTTCTTGCTCAGTCGGCTTTCAGGCCAGTACGTCTGACTGTGGTTAAATGGATAAGGGGGGAGATCGACCAGCATTTGCGGTTGTACAAAGTTTCCTCCCTCGGACTGATGGCTCTTGTGATTGACCGCAACCAGATCAACGGGGTAGCCGCAGGAGAAGAGCTTGGCTAGTGTAGAGAGGGCTGTTTCCACGCCAGAGATCCTTCGCCTGAGGAGGTGATGGCATTCGATCCCAGAGAGAGCCATATTCTGGCCCAAGATCTGAGGAACGGCGCTCTGCAAAGCAGGATGAGGGCCAATCTCGACCAGATGTTGAAGCGGCGTATCAGTACTGCGACCAACCCGGAGCTTGGGCTTCTTGCTTGATGCCGGCGAGCACATGGCCAGCAGAGACTGTGAAAACCTGACTGGGCAGAGCAGGTTGTCGACCCAATACTGGGCGTCCTGCAGCAAGCGAGCCTGGACCTCCTCGCCAGTGACAGAAGAAAACATAGTGATTACTCTGCCATAGTTGCCATTGTCTGCCACGCCCGAAGGCGCAGAAATGTTACCGATGAGTTCTCTGTAATCGTCGGCGACAGGCTTCATGTATGACGAGTGATAGGCGTTCAGAACATTCGGTCTTTTGCAGAAGATCTTCTCGGCTTCGAGCATTTCCGCCAGCTTGTCTATGTTCTTCTCATGACCAGAGATGGTCAAGTTCATAGGGCTGTTGTAACAGGCGATCGTGAGCTCCCCATCGCGGTCCTCGTTGATCCTATCAAGGTACGGTTGCAGCACGGCTTCGCTGGTGCCGACTGCTATCATCGCACCACCCTGCCCAGCGAGACGGGCAGCTACTACACCCCGATAATAGGAGATTCTCCATGCTGCCTCGCGGCTCAGGGCGCCTGAGCAGTACGCCGCAGCTATCTCACCGGAGGAATGTCCAACGACCCGAGATGGGCGGACATCCCATGTCCGCAGCAGATCTATCAAGGCGATCTGCAGCGCGGTGGTCGTAGCTTGGCTCACATCTGGCTGATCGATTCTAGAATTCTTGGGGTCTTTCAGGAGCTCGTCTTGAAAATATATGTCTGTTAGGAACGAACGAACCGAGACGCTGATTATGTACTGTATTCGAGTATGGGACGGAATGATGCTTGCTTACCAATCAAGAGCCACGGACATCCCATCTCCTGCAGCGAAATCGACGCCGCCTCGAGACTCTGTCGGAAAGCTGGATACACCAGCAGGTCTCTGCCCATCTCCGGCCATTGGGCGCCCTGCCCGGTGAAGACGAATCCCAATCCGATCTTTGCAGAGTTGCTATTGTTTGGCCGCACTTGGCGTGCAGTCCGGGCCAAGCTGGGCAGCGCCTGGAGCAATCCGTCTCTGGACGACGCTGCCACGGCGCTTCTCCACGGGAAGACAGTTCTCTTCTTGCATAGGGTGTATGCAAGGTCGTCCAAGTATGCGTCGGCGAGGATATCGGGATGATTGGCTAAGAAGCTCGTGTACGTCTCTCCCATCCTCTTGATGCCGTTTTGATCCGCCGAACTGAAAACAAAGACTCTCGTCGTCGCTATATTGTGCGCTGGATATCTGTTGGCCGCAGATGAGGTTAAGGTTAAGCCCTCGCCGTTTGACAGCTTGGTGGGATCTGGCTCGGCCAAGCCAAGAAGACTCCTGTCTCCGCCATCCTGTACGCCGCCGCCATTGTCACTACTCTCGTCAGTATCATTAATCTCAGCGTCGTGGCTATTCGACAACTCGCTCCCCAGATCGAGTTCGATGCTGTCACTGTCCTCGGCCAACGAGGGCAACTCGGTGGCGCTCGGACTGGATGTGACCGAGCGGTGCTTTCCCTCGAGACCGAAGAGTCGAAGGTAATTATACGTATCGTCAATGACAACATGCGCATTCGTGCCTCCAAACCCGAACGAGTTTATCGAGGCCCTCCGAAGATGAGTATTCGGCCATGGCGTGGGTTCCAGGGGGAACTAAATCGGAAATCAGCACACACAGATATACAGTCTCCAGCCATTGCTGAACTTCAGCTTTAATCACCTTGATATTCCATTCTTCAACCAGTATCTTGGGATTCACTTCTTCAAAGTTGATGTTCGGTGGGATGATGGCTTTCTCGAGGGCCAGGACCGTCTTGATGATTCCCGCCACTCCAGAAGCACCCTCTAAATGTCCAATGCCGGACTTCACCGCGCCAACATATAGAGGGCTGTCTGAAACCCTCCCCTTCCACGCGGCTCCAATGGCACCGGCTTCGATCGGATCACCCAGTGCTGTGCCCGTGCCGTGGGCTTCAACGTAGTCCGTGTCCGCGAGGTCAAGACCGGCCGAGCCATAGACAGATCGAATCAGCGCTTCCTGCGCAGACTTACTCGGGACGGTCATGCCGGGCGTCCGGCCGTCTTGGTTGACGCCGCTGGCCCGGATGACAGCCCGGATGGTATTGCCATCTTGCAGCGCCGTTCTCAGCGGTTTCAGCAAGACGACGCCCACACCCTCACCCCGCGAGTATCCATTGGCGCGAGAGTCGAAGCTGTAACACTTGCCATCCGGCGACAGGAACCCAAGCTCGCTCATCCGATAGAGCGCTTGCGGCTGCTCGATTACATTGACACCACCTACGATGGACTGAATGAATTTGTGGTGTGTTAGCGCTGGTCGAGATATCTAGATAGAGTAGAGTCAAAGAGAGGAAGGATACTGCACCCACCATCTCTGCCGCACCTGATCTGAGACTCTCGCATGCTAGATGCGTGGCAACGAGACTACTCGAGCAGGCCGTGTCGAGGGTCAAACTGCATCCCTTGAGGTCATAAAACCAGCTCACCCGGTTGGAGAGGATCGAATTGGAGTTTCCGGTCGGTGCATATTTTGCAGGCGCTTCCGGATCCGTGTTGAGGATGGTTTGGAAGTCGTTTGTAAATGCACCCACAAAGACAGACGTTGCGGTCCCGCTGACGGCCTCAACAGGTATTCCAGCTGCAAGATGCATCATCTCATCAGCATTTTGCTTTGCAATAGCAACGTTTTTCTCCATCGGACTGCGTTGGCCCTACCGTTTTCTACAGCCTCGTACACATTCTCCATGAGTAACCGTTGTTGTGGGTCCATACTCATGGCTTCGTTCTTGCTAATGTTGAAGAACGGGGCGTCGAATGTGTAGCCACTATCTTTCAGGAAGTGTCCCTTGCGGCAGCTCGTCTGGTAGCAGCAGAATGTTAGCGGTAAGATCCAGAACATAAAATCTATCAGCAAGCAGAGAATGAATACTGACACTTCCTCCGTGGCCCGAATCTGGGTGATAGTGCCCATATATGTTGAACTTGTGATCAGGAACCTCAGTCAGAGCCGAACGGCCATGTAATAACAGCTCCCAGAACTTCGTTGGATTTTCCGCCTCCTGGGGGAACCTGCAGGCCATCCCAACAATGGCGATGTCATCGTGTCCCGCCAGCGCCGCCTGGCTTCCAGAGCTTGGCGATTGGCTGTCGGTGGACTTGTGAGGCATGTTTAATTGCTGGTCGTGGTAATGCTTGATGGCGATTGCGGACTTATGTGAATGACTTGTGCTGCTGCCCGGGCTGAGGCCAGGGAGCTAGCTGCCCTTGAAGAACGAGCGGTTCAATGTGTTTCTTGAGCTCAGAGCTCGTGAAGCCTCGGCTCCAAAGTGTTGCAAACTCGATGCTGTTGATCCATGTGTATATTCTACTGGATGCTATGAAGTGCTGGGTTGTCTATCGAGATTCACTTGTCACAGGATCCCTGTTGAACCCTGCTCCGTGAGAGAATGTGGGGTAGAGCTCTCTGAGTTGAGATTCTCTTACTATGAACATGTGTGTCGATCTTGTTTACAAATATGGATACGCTACTGTCCGGAAGTTTGTCGAGGGCGTTTACTGTGAGGTGGACATGTTCTCCGCCAGTAATAATTATCATAGGACGCACATAGCATGATTGATTACTACTAGCATCGGTTGATTGATACGAATATACCTGACTCAACTTTGCCAGTTAGAAGGACGAGCATCCTGTAGCGATCGTCTGACAGGTGTCAAACGATGTAAACCAGCGGAGGAGTGTCCGAACTCAAAACAATCACAGCTCGCAAGCCCGCTCCGCGGTCTGCCTGATCAACCTGGCGATCCCCCGCATTTCGTTGTAACCCCTGGGGAAATCATGTTTGTGGATATGGAAATACTGCTCCGCTAGCTGCGGATCACACAGGTTGTACAGCTCCTCGCCGTGCTCCGCCACATCTGTCTCGCACCGTACGTGCAGGGTCGGGATCTGGATCAGCTTCCCATCGAGGGCCGCATCACTCTTCATCATCCCGAGAGTTCCATCTGTCAGCATCTGCCTCCCTGGCTGCGTCGGATGTGCAGCAGGATACAGGCCCGTGCTGCCGAGGAGCGGGTTCGCTTTCACGGCGTGCAAGAACTTTAGCGCCAGTGGTTGTGTCAGGTCGGGGATGATGGGCACGGGCTTCGAGGGCACCTTGAAAACCCTGCTCGGTGTCGCGCCGTTGAAGAAGATGGCGAATTTGAAAGGCGGGTGATGATGCTCCGGGTCTTGCGCTGCTGTTTCAAGAGCATCCTTGATCAGGACCTGAGCCGCGAGTGTCGCCCCCTGAGAATAACCGAGGATTCCATCGTATGGCCCATTCTCGGCGGCTAGCTGGAGGACTTGCTGTTCAGTCTCGACGATGTCTTCGAGATCGAGCAGGTTGAAATATCCCCAGAGGCTGGACGAAGAGAAATCCTTGGTGTGAAGAGACCAGTTTCCTATAGTTGAAGGTTAGCTTGCGTTCCATGTATTGCTGCCCTTCTTCTTACCTTCTGTGTGAGGCATTTGGCCCTGTACGAAGTCAAATTCGTAGTCGTCTAGCAGGGAGCGGAATCCAGCTGTCTGCATCTTGAAGATCTGGGAGAGAGTTAGGTAGGGTAGAACATGTGCAAGAAGGGCCCGTACGTCATTATTAGAACCTCGCCCATGGAGACATAATATGCGCATATTTTCGATTGCAGTTGATCCGCTGAGGATGGGATTGAATGAATTGTTGCTGACTTCTTTGACTGTCGAGGATTTATGATCTGATTATGTGACAGGAGGAATAAATGACCTGCATCTCATATATAACCACTGATAAGACAAGGAACATGGTAGCGTTTTATGGCTCGCTAGGTTCGTTCCGGGTCTTCAAGCACCGGTGCTTAGACAGTTCCTTGATCCCTTTCATCCTTCTTCTAGAAGAACACGTGTAGTTGAGGTCAAAATATGTTGCATGCAAGTTTTTTCTCTGGCCACGGTTCTACATACATCAAAAAATCACAAGTGTAAAACTGCCGATTGCGATTTAAAAAAAGAAAACGGGAGGAACGAATCCCCAGTATAATGCCTCGCAGGTGGATATGACCATGTTGGCGTTGTCCAGAAAAGCCAGAGTCCAACCCAAATGTATCCAACCACAATACGCCACGAAGGATTTAGCCGCGGAATGTCTGTCACTCTCCCATCACCCCAAAGTATTCTCACAGTATCCTCAACCATGATGCCAACAACCTGTGTCAGGAAGAACTTCAAAGATCCCGACTCCTTGAATGGAATACCCGCAGCGAGGTCGGCAGCCGCGTGTACAAGACCTGAGAGCATGAAGGAGAAGAATAATTTGGAGTATCTTGCAGCAAGGTTCCCGTTAGTGCGTTGTAGACCAAGGACACTATGCGCCATGAACGATGCGGGCTGGCCACAAGGATCACGAACTAGTTGATGCCATGTGCTTCCCCAGAAACCTCTCAAGGTAAACATGTCAGCTACTGGCCCAAACATTGGTCTCCAAGAGGAACGTGAAGTGAGATTGGAGGCCACAAGAACGAAAGCGCAGCTGTCGTAGCAGCACCGGAGGAAGCAATATGTTAGTAACCAGTGCGCAAAGGTGCCGACGAAACGAGCAAGTATATCATTTGTTGTGATTGTATTGTTCAACATGTTCCGAAACAGTGGCAGCTTCTCTGGTGCAAAAGGAGTCGGGCCCGGCTCGGGAGGAGGAGCAAGGGAGCTTAGATCAAGAACCAGTGCGTGTAGTACAATCGAAGTCGCAGTAGACCGAAGAAATTCGGAGTAGGAGGGAGGATGGCCATTCTTCCAGAGAGGAACATTCTTAACCTCTGCCGGAGTGTTGACCTTGCGAAAGCTGGATAGGGTAGAAAATGCATGGCGAAAACGATCAATCGGGAACTGGCTGATGATATTTGGCGGGGTTGATGATCCTCTAGGTTTTCCGGCTTCGAGTCCAAATGCCCATCGGAGCAGAGCAACGTCTAAGTAGTGGAGAGTACAGAATGCTGCGGTTCCGCATACGAGACCTCCCCAGGACATGCGGAGAGTATGTGGAGCAGTTGTGATTATACCGTACAGACAAGCAACTAATGGCACCAGCGCCATTAACCGGGCTCTGAATGAGCAGAGGGGTGTAGCCGATAGTATGCCGAGTATGACTGCCACTTCAACTACCAGAAATGTAATTGGATGAGAGAGGGCAGCCAGTGGTGAAAGCTGAGCAGTATCCATGATTGGGCCGTCACCACCCGTATTGTGACTTGTGAGTAGGTGGTGCAGCAGATGAGATGCTCTAGTTCGAGTGACAAATATTCTGGCATGAATCATTCCAGAAAATGATGGAGGTGGATGCCGCGGTAATACAAAATGGCACAACATCCACTCCGCTCAGATGATATTAAATACTGCCAGGGAATAGTCGCTGTGTAATGAACCTCGGTAGTCGGGATTTGTAAACGGCACGTCATATTCTCCTTTGTTGGATGATTTTGCTGGTGGCGAATATTATGCGTCCTCCGTAGGCTGGGGGGCTTTGCTGTCTTTCCTGTTTCTGTAGCCGCTGGGTTGACATTCTCTTGCGGAGCAACTGTGCGAGTAAGTCATGTAACCTATTTCGTTACGAGTCTTGACGTCTTTCCCCCGTACCAACTGGCTCTGTTGATGGACATCATGTGGGTTTGTGACAGGGAGGAGTAGCTTGTTATTATAATTGCTGAGTAATAATATATGCGTTGAGCAGGTGAGACGAGTTCAAGCGATGCGAGCTACACATGCATACCATTCGCTGTCAACCCTGCCACGTTTCGTTCTTAAAGCTTCGACGAGTCGGAAAATCTCCGAGAACAGCCCCCAGAAACCCAGCTCGAAAGATCCACTAGGCGAAATATCCGAAACCTTGTTGTTAGAAGATGCTTAATTGTCAGATAAGGCTTTGTTCTTGGACACCGAATATGCGTTTGTTGTCTGCGATGTATAAAGTAGTGGAGAGGCTCCAAGGTAATAATGAAGGGGATTTGGCAGAGGTGCAAGGCACCTTACGTCATGCCTTTTCAGTACGAAGTGATTTCTGTTGTTACTTAAGAAGTAGCAGAGGGACAACACATACGACCTTCAGTGTGCACGCCCTTTGAAAACAAACACGGTAGACGTAATTGAGTCACTCAAAGCTTAAAGTCGGAAGGAGTGGCTGCGGCTTCTCCTTATGGTTGCTCCAATCCCCGTAGGGATCCGGTACTTGGCAATTCACGTCGACAGTCTGTTCGTGCCAAGACTCAGAATATCATGCTATTGCAAGGTCCACTCGAGGCTGTGTGCGACTTTCATTTAGAAAGTAATTCTCAGGGCCAACGGCATTCCCGTGGGCTTCTTTACATACTAATATTCACTCAGCACAAGCCTTAAGAAAAAGAAACAGCTGTAACCATATTCAAACCAAAGCCAAGTATTCTGAAGCTACACTGTAAGGGACTGTAATGCAGGTGGGGCGAACCTCGGTAACTGTTGGTATTATGAAGGAGCGATACATGTGCCTTGTAGATGTTATATATAGAGAGAGAACGGAAAGGTGACCTTCAATGCCAAGAGTTTACAGCTGCTAGTCAGTAGTTTTATTCACCTTTCAGCACGCAGAGCTCGAGACCAAAGTAGCGTCAACACCATGAAGTTATTCGCCCATTCTGTTGCTCTCCTCCTCTCTGTTGGCTGCGGAGTTTATGGGCTGCCTGTTGATGTCGCAGACTTGATGTCCCGCCAGAGCAATCCACTAAATCCGTTCTTGTCCATTATCACCAATCTCCCACCGACAAATCTTCTCGTTGATGGAGCTGCGGCAGGCTTGACCAACATCGAGGGTTTACTGGTCCCCGTTGTTGGTGGAACGACACAGTCCGACCTCGAAACTAACAAACCGTGTGCTCAGATGACCATCATCTTTGCAAGAGGGACAACAGAGCCAGGAAATATGGGGGTCTTCGCTGGACCGCAGCTGGTGCAGGCGGTTCAGACAGCGATGCCTGGGACGAGCATCAACGTCCAGGGCGTGAATTACACCGCGACGATCCAGGGATATCTTGCCGGCGGCGGCACAGACGGCACTACGAGCATGTAAGTCAGTCCTAGCTTCTCTTAGAGACTCTTTGCAAACCATCTCTGCCTGCTGCAGCTAATCGGTACCTAGGACAAATTTCGTCAATCAGGCCCTAACAACCTGTCCAGATACCAAGGTCGTGATGAGCGGTTACTCCCAAGGAGGACAGGTAGTTCACAATACGGCAAAGGCCATGGGGGCTGCTACCATGGCCAAGATCAACTCAGTGGTCATCTTCGGAGACCCTCAGTCCCAGACACCAGTTACTGGAGCAGAAAACAAGACGCTCGTTATTTGTCACTCGGACGATAACATCTGTAGCAACGGCGACTTGATCTTGCCGGCGCACTTGACCTACGGATTCGACTCGCCTCAAGCCGGTCAGTACGTTGCAAAGATGGCGGGGGCTTAAACCTGGTGATGGTTATGCTCCGGGAGTTATCACTAGGTGAATACTCACTTGGCTTTGTAAGGGTGCTAGGGCAGACAGTTGTTGCGGAGATGCAGATTATGAATTCGAAGGTGTTTTCTGGGCTACAATGAGAGCCAATAGTAGTGACTGGATCGGTTTTTTGGGTTTTTGTCTTGCTGTAATAGGGCTTTACAGGAGCTTTTGTACTTTTTGTTGTCTCTGAGCACCTCTGGAAGGCGGCCTAAAACAATTGTTTTTTATAGCTGTTTGAAAGAATATACTGTTATCACCACAATCCCTACACACTCAACATCTTAACCAATGCTTCTCTTTGAATATCCACTCTATCACGCTTCGCAACTTAATACAAAGAGAATTGTTGGTACACCCCAAGTGAAAACGTAGTTTTGGAGGACATATCAAAATTTGCGATATGGCCCGTCCACGCAGGAGAGCATAGAGAGAGGTGATTGGCAGCGCCAGAGAAGACATGTATCTTTCGAGGCTCACATGTTTATTTTCGTAGGCCTTTAGTGCCGAGGTTTTTGATCGTGGCTGGCAAGCGGGGTAGAGGTGATCTTATAGCCAGGTATCATATATCTACAGTTTCAGTGACACCGTAAAACTTGCACCAGACCCTTTCCCAAAAAGCCTCGGGATGAGCTTATTCGATTTCTACGCGAACAAGTAAAACAAGAGAAAGAGGGGCACATGCTTTTATGGCCGGCACCATACATCCCCCGGTCCCACCAATACAATAAACTCTCCACCTGGAGCCTTTTGCAACGAGCCTCGGAAGAGACTTCGTTCATTCCATACAAATGAATGAAACAAGGCTAAACTAGGCACAAGGTTTCAACTTGCGAATGCACAAAGGATGGTAGCTGTACTTTTGGAGCTCTACATTAAACTCGTACAATTCACTACCTATGCTAGCGAAATCAACTTGTAATTGTATTTACCCACGCCACCTAGCAACAGAGTCAATACTGGCATTTCGCAATGGCTGATAGAGAAGAGCCAGCGGGGAGCGGTTGGGACGAAGCGGCCAGGAGCCGAGAGAAAACGACCTTCCCGCGACCCATGACAGTGTACCAGCGCCCACATTCAATTCAAGTTTCGGCAGTGACAATCCAGAATTGGGAAAAGCGATTGCCTCTTACACCTTCACAGGAGAAATCCGATTATGATCAATGGGATGGAGGTAACTCAACCTTGGGAGAGAAGGAGCCGGAGATCAGCAGCACGAAGGGGGCCACGGCTCCTACGTCGTTCTTTGGGATATACGACAAGGTTACGGATATCGAGAATACGATGAGGAATGAGGAGGATCAGGTCATAACATATCCTACCGGATGGAAATGGTTTCTCATCCTCCTGAGCGGCGTCCTTCCGTATATCGTGGTGAGTTCGTCTTGGACAGTCCGCTGAAGTGAAAGAGATCTATTAATTTCTTTGCTACTCCAACACAGGTAGTCCTAGATGATACTATTATCGGTAAGTGCCTGATAAACCTCTGAACGGCATGTATTAAAACGATAAGCAACGATCATTCCGGTATTGGTCTCGGAGTTCCGTCAATCTGCCGACATTGGCTGGTATGCCACCGCTTACTTCCTACCTATGACTGTCCTCATGCCGGTCTTTGGTAAATGCTACGCTCTATGGAAGATCAAATGGCTTTTCGTCCTCTCCCTAGTGATATTACTTGGTGAATGCCCCTCGCCTCCTCATGTCCTCCCATTGAGCCCAGGCTAACCTCTTGGGAAGTGGGATCTATTACATGTGCAACTACTCTCTCGTCGTTGATGTTCATCGTCGGCCGCGCAATCGCTGGAGCAGGAGCAGCGGGTATTATCAATGGGGCGATGAGAATTATTGGGGTCTCCTCGCCGCGAAAGGAGCGAACATTTTTGGAGGCAGCAGGAGCTATAGTGATGGGTGAGTTCCGCTTCCAATCAACAGCACAGAATCTCTAACGTTCATAATCAGGCGGCTGTACTGTGGCCGGGCCCATACTAGGAGGTGTCATCGCTGATAGTGTGGGTTGGCGGTGGGCATTCTGGCTAAATGTCCCCATCGCCTTGGGCGCGCTGATCGTGATTCTCGTGGTCTTTCCAGACCAAGCACCGACCACATCTCTATTCCGACTTTCTCTGGTAGAGAAGGTCAAGCGTTTAGACCCCATCGGTTCGTTGACTCTGATAGGAGCCCTCTGTTCTCTGGTCACTCTCCTCGAATCCCAGGCGACACGCCTTGGTCCCTTGGGCACGGAGGACTGGCACTTGTCCATCGCTACCGGCGTCTTGTTCACAACATTTTTCATCCATGAATTCTTTGTGAGAGCCGATCTAGCATTGATACCTTCCAGCGTGCTCCGTCACCGATCGGTCTGGTCGTGCAGCATTGTGCTGTTCTTCCTTTTCGCAGGCTTCATCAACTTCGTCTTCTTCCTTTCGATCTTCTTCCAATCTATTCGGGGGGAGACCCCGTTGCAGAGCGCTGTGAGCTTGATACCATACGTCGTCGCCGCCAGTGTTGGCGCAACGCTCGTGGGGATTGGAATCTCTTTTGTGCATTACTACAATCCGTTTTTCATCCTGGGCGGGATATCTTTTGCGATCGGCTCAGCATTCATTTACACCTTTGACGACAAGACGAAGTTTTTAAAGATGTCTATATTCGAGGCAGTTCTTGGCATTGGGGCTGGTTTCCTCACGCTTGCGAACATCGCCCCTTGTCATATTCAGCTCGAGGAGAAGGATCATTCGGTAGCCAACGGGTTCTTATTCCTCTCCTCTCTACTTGGCGCGTAAGTTAACCGTCCATTCCGATGTCATCGGCACTCCTCTTACAGCTGACCAGGACTCTATCGCTGCCGATATCGAGCATGATCTTCAATCAGAACCTCTTCCGCGACACACTAGCGCTTGACATCCCAGTACAAGTGAAGTTGGAGTTTCTATCGGACCCAACTAAGCTCCATTCGGTGGTCCCAGCTGAGTCCTTGTCAGCAGCACTAGGTGTTTTGGTAGATGCAATCCGCAAGACCTTCCTTCTTGGCCTAGTCTGCGCTTGTGTGTGCGCGCTTGCTACAGGACTTGTGCCCTTCAGACGCTTGATTGTGGATAACAAGCCGGAGCCACGCGATGTCAAGATCGCGAAGAACATGAACAGACTATCGGCTGGCTACATTGTCGGTTCACTACCGCCACCGCGGGGAACATCCAAGGGGCCATATGGTAGCGTGGAGGATAATGATAGAGAGAGGCTCTTTAGGGCAGTCAGTGGTGACTGATACTACAAAGGAGTCCATATTGAAATCAGTCTTGTCATAAGTGGGGGTTACTTTGGTGGAGTGGTCGCTCGAAAAGATTTTCTGAAGTAGTTACAAAGCAATGATGCCCAAGTCGAGACTTTAATTCTGTTGGAATAGTCGGGGGACTCGCAACAATCGCTTTGAGTTGTGGTCATTATCAATATATCCTTAAGCAAATCGAAAAAGAAAAGAAAATATGTCCAACAAGCTAGTTATCATTATCTGCCAGTTCACCAAATTTTATTTTACCCAGACGCGTAACACAGTATCTGAGCAAAGGATTAACAATACTGCAGTTGGTTCGACGATGAAACTGTGGCAACTGCGTGGAGCTACGAGGCAGAGAAGGAGTGTGGCCAAGCTTGCATGGTAGTGTTCAAACCAGCTTACAACTTCAGAGAGCTTTAATGACATGATGTGGTTGGAGCTTATCTAACCCGCTACAGTGATCAATGATCAGTCCAGCCTGGAACAGCCACAGAAAATATGAAGCCTAAAACAAAATTAAATGCATCACCATTATCAAGGATGGATAGAACAAAAGAAGCCAGGCCTTGTATTGCAAAACACTAAGCAGGAGCAGGTTGCATGGATGATGGCCTGATGGCTGTGATGAATGTTGGTGTTGAGGAGAGGAGGAGATGGGGCTGTGCACCGGGCTTCAGACCGATTGACACTAGCATCATTTGCACTGCCAACAGTTTGAAAGCGCCACCACTTGCTGCGGAAGCCAGCCGATGGAGAATGCCTTGTTGCACAGCCACAGCTACTAGGTTCGACGAACAACTCGTCGAAAGTGCTTCTCCTTTCACCTTCTCTTAAAGGACAACATCTCTTCTTCCGTCATCGGCAACTCCCAGCCCTCACCATTTTGGCAAGGCAGCTAAGAACTCTCGGCCCCCGCATGTAAGAATCATCGAGACCAATCGTAGGTAGGTGGCATGATTTCCAGCTGAAGCCTCACCGAAACTTCGGGGCCTTATAGTAATGGAAGCTAGTATTTCTAATATACCTCAGATCCAGTACGATTCTCAGGGGCCGCTGATCTCGAATCGATCGACCGTCTGGCTGACACTCACCGGCCTCAGTTATGGCTGAAGTACTAGCTACAGTCGCGAGCGTGGTGGCAGTCATCCAGATCTCAGACCGAGTCATCGGGCTCTGCAAGTTCTATATCGAATCACTCAACTCTGAAGCACCGTCCAGCTTACGCGCTGTTCTGATTGAAGTGTCTACGCTCAAGACCGTTGTCGAGAGCTTGGAGTTCTTATCGAAATGTGTTAATTTCACCCCGGCCTTGCAGAAGCGGCTATGGGCTTCCGACGGCCCTGTTGAAGGCTGCAGGGCCGCGATCACAGCACTAGAGAAACTGTTCCCTAAAGGATCGGTTCAGACCGGCAAGAATGCTTCGAAACGGCAAAAAGTCCGAGCGGCATTAGAAGTGCTGGCATGGCCTATGCAGCAGGGCCGGGTGCAGGAGCTCCTTCAGCAGATCAGTAGCCACAAGGCTGGCATTCAGCTCGCGCTGACGACAGAGTCTACGTAAGTTTTCACACTTACTACTTATCCGCTCATCAAACTAGCGAGATGCGGAATCATCTTTGGAAGAGCGGACAGGAGCGGAAGACACTACTTCTATCGAATCTCCAAGTCAAATCCTATACAGTCCTTAGGAGCTTTGGATGTTGAGACTCATTGATTAAGATGCCAGAACTCCACCGAGCATGGAGGTCATTCTAAGCATGATTGCATATCTCGCTAACATGAGAGGCGAGAGTAACTGAGACAAAACAATATAGCTCCGCTGCTAACTTGAATTGAAATTTAGCCAAGACATCAAAGATATCAAAGCAGCTTCTAAAGAGATCCGCTCTATCTTGGCGGGTAGGAAACTCCAACCAAGTTCATTACTGTTATCTGTATGGCAGCTACTGACTTTCACAGAGGAGCAACGTCATAATGTCTACAAGTGGCTGACATTGACCGATCCTTCACCGCTTCACAATCGATCGTGGCAATTATATGAACAAGGAACCGGAAGTTGGATGCTTCGCTCACCACATTGGACCGACTGGCTGGCCGCTAGTATCCGATGCCTTTGGGTCCACGGTATTCCAGGTGCCGGAAAAACCATCCTTGCGTCATGGTTGATCAAACAAGTCCAGGATCATTGCAAGCAGTCGTCGAAAATTCAGGCACCATGTACGAGCGCTTACTACTACTGTTACTTCGGCCACAGCCAAGACGAGGCGATGCCATTTCTGAGATGGGTCATCGCTCAGCTCTCACGTCAAGCAGAAGTAGTTTCTACTCTGGTGCACGATCTTTTCAGACGCGGCGGAGAACCAAGCATTCAGGAACTACTTGACTCGCTAGAACAGCTCCTCCAATCCTTTGGCAATGTATACATTGTGATCGACGCTATCGACGAGAGCAACCCCTGTGACAACCTACTCGAAGTTATTCACACTCTCGTCACTGATCCAAGGTTTTCTCATCTCCAGATTCTTGTCACGAGTCGTGAGTACATCGAGATCGAACGAGTAATGGAGAAGATATCCATCTCCGTCCCAATGTCAAATTCTTTGGTTGAACAGGATATCCGCATTTATGTTCGGTCGATCCTACAATCAAACGGAAAGTTTCAGACGTGGTCTAATGATCTTCTTAAGGAGGTTGAGGATGCTGTTTCTACTCAGGCAAAGGGAATGTACGGGCTCGCTCACAATAACACTATCATTTTGCTTACTGCAATCTAGGTTTCGGTGGGCCGTCTGCCAGCTGTATGAATTGAAATACTTGAAAGGCGAACGCTCCGTTGTCAGAAATGCGCTGGCAACACTTCCAAAAAATCTGGATGAGACTTACGAAAGGATCTTCCTCCGAATACCAAAGGAGGAATGGCAATTCGTTTGTCACGCTTTTCAATGGCTTTGCTTCTATGAGGAACTCGGCGCTCCTGAAAATGGTACTCCCTCTGTTCTCCTCCTGGACGCAATTGCCAGCAGTACAGCGCGGACAGGTAATCCCAATTCTAACGTCCTCTACGATTCGGAAAGGTTGCGAGAGCTTTGTGGATGCCTTATCAGCAGTTTCGGGGATGCCATGTCATTCGCTCACTACACAGTCAAGGAGTATTTGGACTCGGCCCGCATACGACAAAGCCCGCTCTCCTTCTTTTCCACCGAAATGGCCAAAGTTCTGTTTACATGCTTGGATGTTGTATTGCTTCAGGCTCAAAAATTCACTTCGAGCGATCTGGAAGACCTCAAAACGGCAAGCTCTCACCTATCTTGCTGGCAAGACCTATGGACAAAGCTAAGCTTCCATTGCGCATTTTATGCAATAACTTCGATAAGGAGATGGGGACAAGAGATATCTGTGAATGATGCATTTTTTGGGCGGGTGAAGGCGCTCCTAGATCCTTCCGCTCAATACTTTAGTCGTCCCCGAGAAGTTGACGACAATGACACTAGTCTGATGTGGGAAATACTGATTGAAGACGATTCAGTTGTGGATCAAATGGCTTGGACTATCGTTTGGAACGAATCCGCCACAGATAATGATGCGTCTGTGTTGCTGAGCCTGTTGCTTATAACTGACGATCTGGATTCACCCATATTAACCAGACTGTTTCAGGAAGCAGATCTCAAGGCACTTTTCAACAACAAGCTAGCGCTGAAAAAGGATATGTGGGTAGTGGCTTATAGCGATGAAGAAGGCTGGAGCAGCGGCGCTGAAGTGATAATATACGAGTTTAATGGACCACTAATGGAAGTGATGAGTCAGTTTGTGGATTACCACCTCGAGAGTTTTCGCAGCTTACTAATCAATTATACCCGGTTTTACAACCCATCTACGACTCTTCTATATTTTATAGGACTCCATATACCGGCGTTCGGGGAGCAATCCGCATGCAACGAGGACACCTCCGACTGTCTGGTCCGAAAGCTGTTAGAAGCTGGAGCACAACCCAATCTCCTAGGATATCGCCTTACTCCACTGCAAATTGCTGTCGCAGTTCGGGACTTGGAAGGAGTTCGATTACTACTTCAATTCAAAGCCGATCCGAATTATGTTGGGGACCCAAACGGCGTCGTCTGGTCAACAAACAGCCTGCTCGCGAGCTTCAATAAGTTTTGCGGGATGTCGCCTCTTCGTATTTGCAGGAGCGGTGATTACGTGTGGCCGGAAGGTGATTACAGAAGAGATGCAAGAGAACCGTTTCGGGAAACCATTGAGCAGTTGCTTCTCGCGTTCGGTGGGATAGAATTTGACCAAGAACTAAAAGTGTAACGATAGGACTAGGTGTTGAGCATTATGGCGAGTCAGGGACTTCAGAGAATCCACTTGTGTTAAGATAGACTAGAGTCGGAACTGTATCGGAGGGGTTTCGGAGGCCACTTGTATTTAAGGGACTACTCTCCTCCACTCCTTCTTCTCTCCTTATCTTCTTGTTTCCTTCGTATTAGACCTATTAGTACTCGATAGCCAACGCCAACGTACTTTCATATACCTCTTGCAACGCTCTTCTGTGCTAGTGTCGTTACAAAAAGAACCTAAAGAATATATTAAACTACGCTTGGCCTTCACTCAAGTTTCTTAGTTAATAATTCGTTTATAACTTTTATTACTTTCTTTTGGAGTATATCTGTTTCTAAAGTAAAATAATTTAATTTATATATCTTTTTAAGAATATTAATAATAATATTTATGTTTGGAGTTATTTATTTATTTTTAATAATAATTTAAAAGGAAATTTTTATTAGTTTCTTTTCTTTACTTGCTTATTAGTTGTCATCTTCTCAGCGCCTACACACGAAATTCTTTACGACGCGTTTCTTGCCGCTTTGTATCGCGCGTTAAATAACCCTCTTATCTTCTTTAAACAAAAATGTTTAATATACTTTAAGCTACTAGTTAACTAAGACGGCTTTGCTTAAATCGAAAATCCTAATAGTATTTACTCGTGTATTATACAATAACGCTATTCCTAATTTCTTTCTTTTTTCTTAGTAATCCTTATTAATGTAATAAAGTAATAAGGTTTAATATATTTTGCTTTATTATTTAATATTATATATAAGTTATGAGATTTGTCGTGGAGTAAGGTTATTACAAAGCTTTAATATTGAAAACAAGGGGTTATTATAAATATCTTAGTCATATATTTTTGCTATAACTTAAACTTTTTATATAATTAATAATATTATATTAAATTTTTGAATGCACTTATAAAGCGTAAAAAGCCTTATAATTTAACAAGACATGGACGAGTGTTCGTGCATCAGGATGGACAGTGATTTTTGCGAGCCGTGTACATCTTGTCTCGCAATACGAAAATTGTCGCGCCAGCGATTCTCTGGCGAGGATGAGTAATGACAAAATGCAACTATTTAAATCGCAGCACAATTGGCTGACATGTTTTGGTGGTGTGAGGCTGTTGATACCTCTTGAACTGTCTGATTCAGGTCAATAATCACATGCGCGGTTGGTTGAAATCTTGGTGCCTCAGGCCTGAACTATGTGAGGTCGCTGTATGGGCGCAAGGCATTGACCCCTAAGCCTCGCAGTCATATCTTGTACACGTGTACGATTCCCCTCTCTTTCAAAAATCAAGCAATCCTTCTGACCTTATTGATACACCTCGACGACATCATGAGCGAGTATAGAAACATTCCTGATAACGACTCCCAGATGCCGCAGGATAGCAGCTACTCGGGGGCTCCGTATTCCCCTTATCATCGATCACATCCCGACCGAGTGCCATGGGACTTTGTTCGAAATGCTCCGCCCGAAGGCCCTCATGATCATACCTCACAGAACCAACCTTCTCAGTCTTACTTTGCACCATCTCAGTGGTCGGAGGATGAATCTCATGGTGACAGCTCAGAGGCCGCTACCGCTGGCCATATGTTGCGGCTCCGGTTGCAAAAATCACTACACATCAGCACGGAGCTAACCCAGAGTGGAGACAATTTTTTTACCCCAAAGAACGATTTCTTCTACTCCAAATCACCGTACATGCCTCTGCATTCAGGGCGGCACGAGATCAGGCTTCTCCGTGTACATTCTCGCAAATCATACGCTGAACACCTTCATATTCATCCAGGTTGGGCACCAATTGACACGAAAACTCAAAAACCATGGAACATTCAGCAACGAGATCTGGGAGAGTTGTTTTCGGCCCATCCGTATTTGAATATTCCTGATCTGAAAACACCCGTGCTCGCTTGCGAAATACTGGACCAGACCGCACTTTCACGTATTAAAAAGTACAACGTCCTGTCTTATTGTGCAGGTGATCCAAAGCAGACCTCGTTGATCTTGGTCGACGGTGTCCCATTCAACGCATTCGCAAATCTAGAGCATGCGATTCATGTCGTTTCGGAGCATTGGTCCAGAGAGTATCCAGATGAGCCGCTGCTTTTATGGGCTGACCAGATATGTATCAATCAACGGGATAGGCCAGAAAGAACTAGTCAGGTACAGTTGATGAGGGAAATATATCGCCGAGGTGCTCGTACATTCGTATGCCTGGATACACATGGCTCTAGGAATTGTCTCGGATGGACTGGCACTGATGACGAACCATTCAATATAGCTCATCTCCAGCAACGCCTGGAAAGAGAACTTTGCCTAACAGAATGGCAACCTGGTTTCCCTTCGCCGAAGGCGCACTGGCCGCGAAAGACAGATAAACGGGCTGGAAAATCGAAAGAAGTGCGGCAAACAGCAACGGCAAAGACCTCTTCGTTTCTGACAAGCTTGTATGAGTGTTTCCAAAGCCCCTGGTGGCGGCGTGCCTGGGTTTATCAGGAGTTGGTTTTGTCGCCTCATCCATACTTCATTTCAACAGCTGCCTGCATTTCTTGGGATGAGGTACTGCCGTACTTGCAGTGGATCTGTTGGGATGTACAACCCCGCTTGTATTACGATCTACTACCCAGAAAGGATGAAATCCTATCGGAATGGGCAGCTCAAGATGACGAGAGGCTCAAGACTGCGAAGCAAAAAGGTGAAGAGGAGGAGATGCAAAAATACGATGATAAGCTTCGTGAATACGAAATTCAGGAGAAAGACTTGGGGCGCAAGTACCAGAAACATAAATACACATGCAAATCGTTGCCTTTTTGCCGCTGTGGATACAATGCTTCAAGTCACTGGCGAACTGGCAAGCCCATCAAGCCAGATCCTTGGAGCACAAATGCACCGCTATTGCAAAGCACAAAGAATGCATGGCAAGCCGAGAAAGACAAAGTATGGGACGAGCGATACAAATTGAGCACGTTAGATCTTTCAGCGGTACGTTCCATGATCGAGGGCAAAACCAGAAAAGGGCACAAAGCTACCCTACTCAGCTTACTGCAACACTCCACGGTTTGCCAGGCCTCCGATCCGCGAGATCGCGTGTACGCTTTCCTTGGCCTTGCGGATTCTGGCCACGGTATTGTACCGGATTATTCTCCAAGCAATACATTAGTCCATGTTCTCATCAGCACAACGAAAGCCGTCATCTCACAAAGCAAGACATTGGACATCTTCAGCCATGCTAGCCGTCGCTGCGACAAGTTGGCCATGTTCCTGCCGACATGGGTACCGGATTGGACAGCTCCACCCCAGAAACAGATGCTGGAAACCTACATCGCCGAGAATCCCGTAGCAACCCCTTTCGACGCTTCGGCTGGACGAATCACCAAAGCTACCTATCATCAGGAGCCAGGATCTGGTGAGCACGTGCAGCTGAGGACACGTGGTATCAAAGTGGGTTCGTTGGATACATATACGAATCCTAGCGCCAGTGGCATAGAAGTGGGCTATTGGGAACTGGATTCACGCGACGACGTTCTAGTTATTGCCGCAGAAAGCGCAATCGTGGGCGACGAGGTCTTTGTCTTGTTTGGAGCAAAGAAGCCGGTTCTCCTACGATCCGAGAGAAACGGCATATACAGCTTTTGGAACGAGGTTTTACTGCTGGACACGAAGTACAATTATTCAGATATCATGTATGGTGCCTTGTGTAGGGAAAAAGACGATGTGCAGGAAGCAGGGCAGAATTTGTCTATAGTATAACAGCTTGGCTACTCTCATAAGCAGTTCATAAGGTCGCTTTAGTAGCCTTCTTTTCCAATAGCTAGCAGGTCGTGTCAAGATATTAGGATAAGAGGGTAAGGACAATAAAACAATTGCGTATTTCCATACCTCTTAGTTCCAATTATAACAAAAGATACTAACAAAGTTAACGAGCAGTAATTCGCAAATATCTATAATTAAACCGAAAAGGTTTCTTAAAAGTACTTTTATAATATAAATAAAGAAGTAAATACCTTATTTTATATTCGATATTAACATTATAAACTAATAGGATTAAAGTAATTCTAATTTAAAATCTAAACAAAAACTTCGTTTATATTTTAAATTGCTTTAATTCTTAAGTTCTTAAGCTTATAAAAGAAAGTATAAGTAATTTAGCTTTACTTTTTCTTTTACTTAAAAATTACTTAGTATTTTTTTTAAAAAAAAATAAGCTTTACTTTATACTTAAGCTTGTAAGATAAAACATAAGTAATTTAGTTTTTTTTTTTTTTTTTTTTTTACTTAAGATCACTTAATGTTCTAAATTACTTAATGCTTTACTTTTTATTTTACTTAAAATTACTTAGTATTTTGTATTATCTTATATTTTAAATTATCTAATACTTTATATTATTTAATACTTTAAAATACTTAGTATTATTCCTTCGTCCGGTGAGATATTACCCACGATAGTAAGGGTTAAGCGAAGAAAGTCCCTAAAGACAAGCATGGCTATGATATGGTACATGTGGTTATCGATAGGCTAGGCAAACAATCGGTGTGCATTCCTTGTCACAAGAACGTCAGAGCAAGGGATATGGCCCAGATGTATATCATCCATATATATCAATGGCGCGGCATTCCCGAGACAATAGTCTCCGATAGAGGTCCCAGTTCTGGGGTGAGTTCTGTACGATCATAGGAATAAAGGTCAAGCTCTCCACAGCCTACCACCTTCAGACAGACGGTCAGACGGAGATTATGAACCAGTATCTCGACCAGCGACTGAGGTCCTTTGTCAACCACTACCAGGACAACTGGTCGGGCCTCCTGGCAATGATAAATGGACCACGCACAGCTTACGTTGCCCCAAGGTAGCACTGGCATATCCCCCTTCGAACTGAACTACGGTTACGAACCCCGAGTTTCGTTCGTTCGACTGGAAACAGACCAAGGACCCTGCCTCAGCACACGAGAAAGTCAATCGGCAGGAAGCACGAGAATATGCCACGCTGATGCACGGCACGTGGGAAGTGGCGAAGGCGCAGATACAGAGAGCCCAGGCTAAGCAATAGCGGTCTGCCAATCTCTATCGCAAAGACGTCGATTTTGGAGTCGATGACTATATGTATATGTCGACAAAGGGCTGGTCTACTGATAGGCCTTGCTGGAAGCTGGCGAGCGAGCCAAATTGAAGGACTATTCCGAGTTCTAGCCAAGAAGGATAGCGTATACAAGGTTCAGTTGCCCTAGACTATGAATATCCACGATGTGTTCTCCCTAGACAGGCTCAGGAAAGTAGCCATAAATTAATCCACTCCTAGGCTAAGTTAATCCGCGACCGCCTCCGATAAGGGTCACAGGGGACGATGAATAGGAAGTAGAACGCTTATTAGCCGTTCGACTCCAGTATAGTAAGCTAAGATACAGAGTTTAGTAGCTAGGCTTTAATAGAGACTAAGAATAGTACCCGGCCTCGAACGTCAAGTACTCCCTAGAGAAATTAAGGGAGTTCTACTAGGCCAATCTATCACTGGCGGGACGGACTGCCAAGGCTACTAGAGGAATGGACGAGTATATAAAAGGAAGGCAGGGACAACTATTGTCGTATTTGGCAGATAATTACTACTTTGTTCTATAAGGGACACTAGATAGTAAGATTATAACGGATCTCGATTTTGGCGGGGTGCCTAATCAGCCCTACACGGCGTTAGCGCTTAGCTAAGACTAATCCTATGTAAGTAAGGGTTAAGGCTATATTTAGTCTAAAAATAGGAACAAACATCTTATATATAATTCTTATTTCCTCTATTATATTAATACCTTTTTCCTTAAACTTTAATATCTCTTTACTCTTACAACAACTCGCCACTATGTCGCACTACAGTCAAAGACAACAGCAACAGCCTTACTATCAACTACCTCCTAGCCAGCCACAAGGCCAACCGCAATACGTCCAACAGCAGCAGGCTTATCCACCACCTCAGTAGCCTCGTATAAGCATCCCCGATTTTTGACGATAGGAGCACTCACTGACAATCGCGTTTCTGGTTGCTATTGGGCAGGTCATTGAGACGGTGTGGGGATCGGGGCGGGAGAGATTGGTGTACCTTAGGTAGCATGCGAATTCAATATTTATGTTAAATAAGGACAATCGAATAATTAGGCCAGGTCAGCGTTAAATTTCCGAGCCAGACATCTACCTCGCCACATCTCTTGACACCCTCCATTTAGGTTTTGGTTTGGGTTGTTGGGGTACATATCTTCTAGCTGAGATTGAAGATGAAGATGGGTCTATTCGATCCCCTTTGCTTAAATAATATCGAGAACAAAGTCGAGACCACTTAGATTGCGGTTTGTCCTCCAAATGCTTACTGTTCTCCACCACAGCACCCTTCTCTACGCTCTTTGCTCCACGCCCCTCTTTCACAGCCTCGTCTCTTTTCCTCTTCGCTATCTCCATTACCTCCGGCGCAAATACGTTTGTATTATAAAGAAGTCGCCCATTAAAAGGATCGGCTCCATGGTGAAGAAGCAACATCATCAAGCCAGTTTCTTGCTACAGACGTACTACCGCGTAGTGCATTGTGAAGGCGGTCATTTTACCCGGGCTACGCCAGATCAAGTGCTGCCTACAGTAGGGTGCAAAAAGTGTATGCACCCCCCCTTGAAAGTCTAACTATAGGAGGTCAAGCGGTTACTAAAGAAAGTTAGAGGTGGCTGACAGCTAACCTCAAGAAGTCAAGCGGCTACTCGGCTCGGTTAGACCGCAAGGGGGGTGCAGACACTTTTTGCACCCTACTGTATGGATGAGATCGTGGAAGCCTTGGCCAAAGCTTTGGCCAAGGGCTGGGCGACCCTAGGCAGAACATTTACCACCTTCTAGATGCAGATAGATCGCTAGCTTACTAGTACAGATTGCGGTGCGAGACGATTAGATTGTGATAGAGGCAATTTATCATTTGCAGTATGCAGTTCAGGGCATTGCATTGCACTGCAGCTGCGGCAGGGTATGTATGTGTTTGATTGGATGGATGTTCGTATTGCTTTACTTGCTTGAATGGCCTCATTGGCGAAGGAAGCCTTGTGGGTTTATATGATCATTTCGTCTGCTTCCGTATATGTACAGTACAGTGAAATTCCAACCAGATCAATTGCTCTGAATGAATGTTGGCGGGTGGATAATTACAGCTTCATTCATGATGAGATGAAGTCCTTTCTTTCTTCCAGAAGGTTCAAATCGAATTTTGATTCAATTACGTACCAAGGTCCCCCAGCTCCTCCCATAACCCTCGGCCTTCCCCACGGACTTTCCTCCTTCATGACCCCGTGACCCTGCCCCGCCTTTACTCAAGCGGCGCAGGCCTAAATACCATTTATCTAATGCTTTATATCTTATTTAATTACGTTAGTTCAATTCAAGAAAACTATTTTAATTAAATTTTAAGTTTTAAGAATATACTTCGTATACAAGTGATCACCACTTAAAAACAGCCTGAAGGCAAGTACGTTTCCAATTATCGTAAGCGTGATATTCTAAAACAAGAGGCTCTATCCGAGAATTAATGTATCCTTTATGTTTAGGGTCAAGGGGGTTCCTCCTCTAATATTATTTATATATGATATCTGGTTTTTGGCCTTTTTTGGTGAACGCTGCAAGGCGCTCATAAAATGGTCAAGTTTCATGAATACAGCATTTGATGAGTCCATTGGTACAGCTCTAATAACATTCCACAGCATAAATGAAGAACTTTGCCAACCAGCAACCCTTATCTAGCTTGGTATCTTTTGATAGAACTTAGAAATCAGCTTCCGCTCAATTCTCGCCTCACAGAGATGGCAGTTACTCTGTCGTGGTTTTCCCAAGCCGCCTCGCTTAGCTGGCCGCCGACAGCCGACCCATAGACACCGCGTACAGGTGTTGTGTCTTCGCATCCCTCTGGAGAACTCTCGCGTCTGCAGAACACTCGTGATGTGCAACTAAAAAATTACCTGGGAGCTGATGACGTAGATAACCCCGCTATGCTATATTTAGAACCCCTTTGGGCCTGAACAGGGTTAATTTTCAATAATGTTACACAAAGCCTCAGGGGCATCCCTTGGGCCTCGGTAGCTGAAAGTTAGCCTGGCTACTCGCAACATTTCCAGCCACAGTCACTTTCCGACCGAAGCCGCATTTAGAAATCAGCCAGTTAAAGTTGAGGAAGCAAAAACACCACCCACAAGCCACTCATGTGAGGCGACATAGAGGCTTGGGGCTGAAACAGGAGATGCTCAATTTGGGAAGCCCACAGCCTCGCTGAAATACATCAAATTCCATATGTTTAGTCCCCTTACGATCCCCAATGTTGGATCCTACAGTTCTGCCACCAAGATGAGCAACTCGACTGCTAGCTCGATGGATTATGCACACTGTCCGGAGTGTACTCGAGGGGCCGTCCTTGGAAAAGCCCATGGAACCAACTTTGATGACGGCCTCTTCCATTATTTCGGCTGTCTGAAATTTTCGGACCGTGAGGACTTTCTCGCCGCTCTGCCAAACGGAGACCAGTTGAAAACACGAATATTGGCCGAGCAGACTCAGATCCTGAGACTGCGACAAATTTTCGAGGAGCAAGGGCGTCGAACAGGAGTAGGAAAACTGTTCCGGGAGTTCCAACAAGCCATCGCTGATCGATTCCCCAGGCCTATTGGCTACCCTGGCTCAGGACCTATAGCCCAGCAGCTCATTCACGAGCAGTTCGATTACGTGCAGCCCCATTACAGCCCGCTTGAGAATGAGGCCATTTCAAATGATTTGAAAGCAAATGTTATATGTCTCAAGAAAGGCTCGACAGACTCGGAATTTATACCCCACGAGGATCCACGCATCTTTGGGGAATTCCCAAATCAACGTGTTCCACTCAGCCTCCTTCTCGAGAACAACCCTAACGATAACCCTTTGATGTGGAAGTGCGAAGAAACCATGATCAAATACTTCCACCTGCCGGCAAACAACATGTCGTGGGTAGAGGTGAGAAGGTTTGCAGTGTCATACTTGAATCATATTCTAATAGAATTTCAGGAAGCACTTGCTCGATACTACCATGAAGATACTCCTGACTTTAGTTCACCTTCTTGCAGAGGTCCCAGAGGCTCCAAGGGATCCAAAGTGCGAACTCTCTTGCAGCCACAATTCTGGAGAGATTTGCAGAATGGTGACAAAGTGGACTTGCCCCCTCATTCCCGGCACATGCGCCCTCACTGCCTCTCGATAAACATGGGTACGTACACCAGAATTAAAGTTCCTAACTTAACCACTGATCAACTCTCCAAGTCCACCGAAATGATGATACGATAAGGCAGAATAACATAGCAATATTTGTAAGTTTCAATGGTAACCAAAGTTCCGAGTTCTAGCTAATTTGCTTGTAGATGCCATATCTTCATTGGGAAACTGAGAGGAACATGTCAAGAGCTGCAGATGCGGTCGGAGGAAGCCCTAACTCTGAACGAGTGCCTTTGCGTAATATCCACGAGCCTGTGGAGACACGAGCCCCTAAATCCGCCCTTGAAACCGATATAATGGGACAACTGAGACCTAGAAGGAAGTGGCTATCGGGGAAGCTCCTCTTTCTGGCAGCTGCCCTCTATGAAGCAATGGATTCCTATACTGACCAAAAGCTCATGGAGATGAATCTCACATCTCGATCGCCATTACATCTGAGGCGGACTTTACACCAGTCTTTTCATTGGACCTTGAGAAATACTCGGACTCGAGCCAGGGACCAGATTGTTTATCGCGAAACGTCGCCTTGGCCCCACGAAATACATCACGGGTGCACTATATCTTCGTGTGTCCGATGTACAGAGAATATCAAAATGATACCTCGTTTGGTAATGGTTGACCAGCTGTGGATGTGGATCCTTGACGAAAGTAAGACAAGGACACTACTTGCAAATTTCCCACCTCGAGTCGTTTAGCTTACACTGATATTGTAGACACGATTATCACATGCTTCCCTAGGAGATGGGGGAGAGATGGACAAGATGCTTCCGCGGTCGACAGATGCATTCGTACAAGACTAGAAGCAGTGGGCGACAACGAGATTCAGTCGGTATTTGATCTTGCTATCATCATAATGGACCAGTGTTCTAGGGTCTTTTTCGATAGGAACCGGTCCTTAGTTGCTCAGCCAGACGTACTAGAAGCTTATGCAAAGACGATCGGGTGGGTGGTAAGTTGATTCCAGAACGAGAAACCTTGCATTTAGTTAGTAACACGCGGCAGGCTCATCAGCAAGAAATTGCAGAAGACTACTTCTGGGAATTCATGCGGTTGACTTCTGCAATGTACGAGCAGGTAGAGCCTGATCATGACATGGCAAGGGAGATGCAAAAAGCAATGGGCATCCATGCCCAGGAAATTTTGATTCGTGATATCAAGGGGATAATCAAAGAGCTATATATTATGATCCACATTAAGGAGCAGCAGCGGAAAATGGCACAGGCCTTCGCGAAGCAACTCCACAGGCTCTCAAAGTCGTCGCAGCCGAAGACTCCGCAAGATATCTGGACCACCCACTCGGAAAGTATTGACACGGAGCCCGGGAAATCTCGGCCGCCCCGGAACGAATCGTCAGGCGGCTATGATAGTCGATCATACCCTCATGCAGGTGCCGAGCATCTGCTAGAGAATCTCCAAAGCCACGCAGAGGAGCTGAGTTATCTCAAAACTACCGCAGAAGATGTATTTTCGTCCGTAAGTGTTGAAGCATTGGAATTTTACAAGCCATTTGCTCATTCGAAATCGTATAGCTCAGAATTCTACTTGAACTCAAGCAACAGCAATCTGCCATAGTAGAAGGACGTGCGACGACATGGCAAAATTTTAAGCAAGCCCGGTCTGTGATGGTCTTCACAGTCGTGACTTTGATTTTCGTCAGTTTTCCCTTTCCTTTATCATGCTCCAACACAGCGAGCGCATTATTCACGACTGATTTAAATACTAGCTTCCCTTGTCGTTTTTCACCGGCTTTTTCGGCATGAATATCTCCGAGATGAGCGAAGGATGGCCGATCAGAGAAATCGTAAAAGTCATGGGTAAGGGTTATCCATACACCTATCCTATATACTAATGAAATTTAGTATCTATATCCGTTTTGGTCATATCGATCTCTCTATTCCTTGCTTTCAGTGACTTCGTGCGGGCCTCTCTTTCGATTACCTTTAACTTCGCTTGGACCTGGTTAATCATAAACACTTCCATCTATAACGCCTTTCACGCCGTCTCAGGACTGGGCCGAAATCCGGGGAGAAGTTTGAAACTCTTCGAGCGACAGACGATAAGTAGGATGAAGTTACAGCGCATGAGAGACGAGTTAGAATCTAGGGTAATGGAGGCGGAGGGGACTGCAATGGAGTTAGAGGAGCGCGAAAGGCCACAACAGCAGAATGAAATGAGAAAAGGGGGGCCGGTGTTGCCAAGAAAGCATCGTGAATGGAGAAAGCAAGGCGAAAGGTTAAGAAATTTGAAACCTATCGGTAGGCAGCGGACCAGGGATTTGGAGATGACAGGGGCCGGATGAGCTTCCATTAAGAAGTAATTACATATCACACAGAGGCTTGAAATTCAAATCGTACTCCAAATCTAACACAGGTTCCGTATTTCCAAACGACTCAGACTACAGCGTGGAGTCTGACTTTCACGCCCGTCCCACTTCGGTTCTCAGTCGCAGTATGAAGCTTGATCTCTCCCGGCATCTCTGCAGTATCCTGACCATCAGACAGCTTGCCTCTGTGAAAGCAAATTGCTCTGCCATACCCCTCCCTGTCAGGACATTCCTCGCTTAAAAAGTAAGCAGAACTTACGACCTAACACCTCCTCGCGCCACCTCCAAAAGGAATCCCCTCCCAACCAATCTTCCTTCGTTCCCACATTTCCGGTCTGAAGTCTTCTGCCTCTTCACCCCAAGCGTCAGGTCAATCAATGCTGAATCGCATACAAAAGGAATGAGAATCTAGATAGATCCCCTTCCTACCGAAAATCGGTTTGGTTTGGTTTGGATCCATCTTCTCCACCACCTCTCAGTAAAATCGTATCCCTCAACGCAACCTTCTCATTCATTGGGGATTACCGCCACAATCCTGATGACTTACTTACTTTCATGTAAGCACCACTGCAGATACTCACATCTCCGCAGCTTGGCGAAGTCATTAACAACGCTATTCGTAGGGGTGCCAAATTCGAGCACAATGTCCCGCAGTTTGGCGAAGACGTTTCGGATGTCTAGCAAGTAAGAAAATAGGACATCCATCCCAACAATCCACCAGCGTTCTCGTTTCTCAACTCTCTCAAATCCCCCGCGTCTCCTTCGCCACTTCATCCAGCAGCACGAACGTCCTTGCTTGCTTCCAGCTCCGGATCCTTCTTACTCACCGTCTAGCCTTCATGACCCCGTGACCCTGGCCCGCCTTTACTCAGCGGATGCAGCGAGTCTGGAAGAAAAAACGAGTCACGTGTGTCTCAGGTTGCAGGTTGCAGGGTGCAGGTTGACTGGCGGGGAGCTGATGCCCTGAACCCCGCGATCGCCACTGCCACCGCGCGCTAAAGCTCAAAATAGCACCAAACCAATAAAAGTGCACGGTCGCCCACACCATGCCTGCCTGGAAAGGGCCGTGGTGATCTCCATTGCAGTGCCGGCACTTGGCACCTGGCACTGGCCATGTCTCAAAGTGTGGAGAAGACAAAGACAAGACAAGACAAGACAAGATCCAGGAAGGACGGACAGACAGACAGACAGACAGACAGACAGACAGACAGAAATTCGTCAATTTTACAGCTCCGCTCCAGATCGCCGTCCCCCGGACAAAGCGGAGTCAGTCATTTAACTTGCTTCATCCTCCTTTTTTAATCAAAAGCAATTACTTCGTAAAGAGCCATCAAAGGTCCACGCATCTGATCCTTTCCCAAAAGAATCCAAGAAACTGAAAAATAACCAAAACCAACCCCCTTGTCATGCGCTCCAGGACCAAACCAGGAAACCAATTCACCGTTCCATCGCAGCCAACCATCCTCCACCCATGCATACATTCCACCAATACAACAAACACCACACCTTAACAATCGGAGATTCCTCCTCAATCCAACCGTCCAGACCCACCCCACTTCCCCAACTACGATATGATATCTATTCCATCTCACTATCACTCCTAGCGCAGCCTCCGGGGAAGCATTGCGAACCATCAGCACAAGGTGCGGTGCCAATCGCGATCCTACCGTAGCGTAGCCTTGAAACGCCATCTCCTCACAATCAAATCACTGTTCGGGAATCGGTCCGATTTCTGGTAAGCAGTACTGTTTTTTTCGTTCCGTTCAGTATTGAAACTCGTTTTTTTATGACACCCTTGGTTTCTGACAAATTATACAGTAACAAAATACCAAGTAATCGTTTGCGCTGTTCTGCAAATCTAGACATATCATGGTTATTGAATTATTAGGTGTTGAAGTAGTAATGTTGAGAATAGGGTTCAGAGTCGGGAGGAAGTCACTGCTAAGCTCAGGAAATGCAAGACGCTGATCCCTTTCTACGCTGATCCTGACTCTGCTCTGCCCGCCCGCGGTTGCCTCGCGATCTTCTCCTCTCTCTTGTAGAAAAAGAAAAAAAAAATCATACGGCAAGCTCCACCCTATGACATCCGCTGGCCTGTCCCACCGACACCCTCCCTCATCATGAAAAGAAAGCATTTTTTGCAACGGGAGAATGTGATTCATACTTGGTACAGGGTGTAATAATCCGAACATTTTACGTCTGTGCTAAATGACCCACATTTTTACTAATCAAAAGATGGAAAAGGACAAATCGGATTGGCTCATTTGGTTGATACCCCATGTAAAGTGGGCATATTCTAGTACTCCGCACAGACGCAAAAAAAGGTGGGATTATTTGGGGGCATGTACGAGGTATGATTGAGCGAGTGGCTGAAGTTAGGGTCCTGGCTTGAAAGCTTGGTGCGTTGGTGCGTTGGAATTGCCAATTTATTGGCAGTCAAGAGATCCTTTGTGTGGAGAAAGAAAATTAACGCAAGCTGTGCTTGTCTCGGAGAGTTCGGGCCTCAAAACTCAAAATATATTCAACACTCACCCGCCTTATTTCTGGAGTGGTCTGATTTTGAGAAACCAGATACTTTTCACCCGCTTAACTGTCTACCACTATGTCTCCACACGACTTTGTTCCCGCGTCTATCGTGTCACGTGATGTCGGCTCTCAACGTTCGAGAGTAGATGGCGGCTTATGCACGACAGTGTCTATGCTTTGTATGTTTTGGTTAGCATTCATATTCGGTACACAAATGGAAGGAGAAGCCTTGTATCATCAATTCCTAACCACGTTTCAGGATCCCGCGCGAAGCGTTTGCACCTTAACAATTTGGCCCCTATCAACTGGATTCGACTCATCATCATTTTGCTCTACATCTTCGCGATATGCTTCGTCTTCACCGCTGCGATTTTGACGAGTGGGCTTGGTCTCACGTCGAATCGTGACTGCTTTACGGCTGTTTTCACCTGCCTCGTGTTTTACTTTGGCAACAAAATGATCATGTACATGTTCCTGGTACGGTCCAAAAACCCTTTTCAGTGCCAATCAATGGTCCTGTCCCTGTTCATGAAGGCTGATCCGCTGCAGATTGAGCGTGCTCACATCATTCGCGCCCCGTACGAAAGGAGAATTCATGACAAAGCCTGGGTCGCATGCATGTCCTTTCTTATCGTCGGCTTCGGTGCCATCGCAGTCATTGCCTTCGTGTGGCCAAATGCGGAGGTATCTACTCGGGACGGGAAATGCAGGATCGGCCAGCCTCTCAAGGTCACCATCCCTTTGCTCACATATGACATCGTTGTCAATGTCAGCCTCACAGCACTCTTCGTCCACTTCCTCTACCCATTTTTAGCCCCGAAAGGAAACAGAATTTCGCTGGGACAATCCTTGTCGTCTTTCAGGTTCGGCAGTCAACAACGGAAATCGCCTAATTGTTCACCAAACCAAGACCGTGTAACGGGAAGGCTACGAAGGCTGGTTGTGAAGACGGTGGTCGGAGGAGTCCTTGTTATGATTCCCACAGTGGCGAATCTGACGGGCGTGCTCATCACGAGAGGGCGAGAACAAGGATGGATGTGTCTCACTCTCTGTTCTCTTGACGGCAAGTCCCAATGGTCTATCCACCTCGTCATTCACGAACCAACTAACGCTACCTAGTCACCTGGACAGTTACCGTCGTTCATTGGTTGACTGTCAATAGCCAAGAGGTCGAGGATGACATACGCAGCTATCATGGCAACAATCCCAAGTTGCAGCCTTGTGCTATCGGCGACAATGTTGATCTATTCAAGAGCACTTTGAAATCAGCGGCGGAAGTTGAAGTGGTAGAGAGCGCAAGTTCGGCAACAATCATGCCGCCACCACAAGCCTACGGGACCAAGTCTATTCATCATGACACTGTGGAGCAACCTCTTGGCTCCATATGATAGCGCCTGGAATAGGTACTGTACATTTCGGAATCTGTAGTGGGGGTGTTGGGTGTTGTGGCACTTCTCGGATAACTTAATCCCTAAATAATAATATCATTATTCATACCAACTCCTCCTCACTTGCAACCGTGCAAAGATACTTATTCGGTGCATATAATAATATCATATTGGCTCAAGATCCACGATTTTATGAGGATTGAGTCAACATCTACCAGGTCAGCTATGATGAACACAATGTGCTTGCGAGAGACCCCAAGGGAATGAGGCCGCGGTCTGAGTGCTGCCATATGGCAGGGGTAGGTAGCTCGGGTGAAGCTTGTTCTGCTCCGCTTATACTCTCTCCCCCTTTCCCAGCATTCTAAGATCCCCCAAATACTAGTGCCATTGTCAATCGCTCATTAATTTGGTTTGAAATGAGGCAGCCTGCAGAGTCTAGTCTATTTTCTGGTGTAATCCTCTACAGGAAATTGTAACCATTCAGTACCAGGCGGGCGGAAATAAGAGATTTACATTCAGTGTCGCCACAGTAACTTACCAGATCTCAAATTCCGATTTCCAGCCTTCGGGACCCCTGCCGATGAGCCTCGCTATAACTGAAAGGGTGGTGTAACTACCTGCGTGAATGAAACTACTTGCGTGAATAAAACTACTGGCGCGAGAACAAGTGGACCGTGTAATGAGGCGGCATCTGGCATACTAGACAGCATCGGCAGAACGGTCGGAATTAGAGCCAACGTCTAAATTGAATAACTCAAATGGCTCGGAAATCCGCTCGAATCAGCTAAAAATCCAATTCAAGTAAATAAGCTAAAAGTAAACGAAAGAAAGATTTATAATTAGAGGCAAGGTTTATGTTAAAAGGTAAGTCGTGTTTAATCACGTGACATCCAACTATCATCTCGTAAACAACTCTCTCTTAACGAGGATAACTTTATCGAACTACTCAACTAAAACACGAGTAAATTCAGTCCTGAGACTATCCCTTGATATTGTGGATTAAAAGGCATTATTTTGTAGTAGCTGATAGTAGTAGCGGCGATAGTTTTAATCAAGAGTTAAGATTTAGAGTTAAAACACCTTCGAGTTTACGAGATGCTGGAGTCGAAGATCGAAACAACGTCATCAAGAGCTGATCAAAGCTACCCTAACTAAAGCCAGCCAACGGTTAAGAAGGCTACTATCTCCTACTATCTATCCTTTAAATCCTAATCAAAATCGAGGAAAATATCATATTCGCGAACTGGACTATTCCGTTTATAAGTCGGCCACTTTACTTTACCTCCTTTTCTACGAACGTATCACGTAAACCTAAGCAGATTCGACGTGTGTCTAACCTTTATCCCACTTCGACTTTTTTTTCCTAACTAGTCCTTTTATTTTTACAGACGCACTAAGACGAGTTATCGATTTAAAAGACTCTTCGATCGTTAGATCAATTTTGTGTATATACCACAACCTGAATAACGAGGCGGACTAAGCCAATGCACATGTAAATCTATATCCTACTTATGCCAGCGTAAGTCCCCACCCCACCATTTGGACCCCCCCCCCCCCCCCCCCCCCCAATTTGGACCACCCATTTACACCAAAATCAACGATTTTCACTTAATAATATCTTTATAAAACGTTAATAAAAACTTATAAAATTAATAATATATAATATTTATATATATTTTACTTTAAATATAATATATAAGCTAGTACTAATTAGGCAATTATCTTAGATTTAAAATTTAAAAAACACTATACAAAAGTGACTAAAATTAATTTATGATTAAACGAATATAAATACTTTAAAAAAGGACGATTATAACCAATAAGACTAGTTATTAGATAATTTTATTAGTAGTTGTTAATATACATTAGAATAGACTCTTTTAGACCCCTGTAAAACAGTTATTTTAAAATTACAATATAACTACTAATAGAATTGCTTAGTAATAAAAAAACCGTTATAAAGACTTTATCTATTATCATATATATTAATTTCAAGTACTTATAACTATAAAATTAAAAGTTATTTTTAGTCACTTTTATATAGTGTTTTTTAAATTTTACATTAACGAAAATTACCCGATTAAAACTAGCTTAAAGTAAATAAGCGAGGTCACATATATACTCTTAGCTTATGTTTTTAATTTAGTATACTTTTACGAGTTTTGAACAGCTCGCTGTCGCTCGCTGGCGTGGGCTTAAAGAATAAGAGGTTGCGGATAGTTATGGGTGGTTACGGATAAGGCAAAGGAGAGCGGGCCGCTAAGGATCCGTAAAGGGTCCGTAAGTAAAAAACTAGTCCGTAAGCGAAAAAAACCACCTGTAAGCGAAGCGAACTAAATAAGTAAGACCTTATAAAAATTTTAGGTATATTATATTATATGTAGAGTTTATATTATGGAGTAAGAGAATATAAAGACTTGCCTTAGAAGTGACCCGTGACGCTACTATATAAAATTACCTGTGAGTAAAGACTAGTGATTATAAATTTACCCCTATTACCTTAAAGGACTAGCCTTACGACTTATTAATAGTTATTACAAAAGATAATGTAAGTGGGAATTACTTGCGGGAGAGGGTAAAGGATAACTACTAATCCGTAGACTTAAGTTTAATCCGTGGAATTGTCTGTAACTAACTATTAAAGTCGCCGCCAAGTAGCCGAACTTAAACCGTAAACCTCCCTAGGCTATAAATCGACATCCGCGACTTATTATAGAGCCCTTCCTGTAGACAGAGGTTCTATAAGAGTATTATAGGCGCGCCGACTTTAAGTTATAGCCGTGAGAGTAGTAAGCCCGGGAGATAGATATTCTGCAAGACTTCTAGAGGTAGCTCAGTAATTTCTAGGTTTACCTTATTTATATTAGCCGAATTAATAACTAAGTACGTCCGTTCTTAGCTAAGGAGTATATTTAAGATCGTTTAGTTTAACTCGCGGACTGTATTATTTAGAGTTAATAGGATTGCCTATTCGTGAAAGGCCTAGTAGTCTTAGGGCGCCCGTAAGAGTCGTTCTCGCGGATAAACGTAGTTAATTAAGTTTATAATTAAGTTAGCGCAAGGAATAAAGGCCGGGAGTGTGATTTGCTTATTTAAGGACGGGTCGTACAAAAGATTACTAATCTAGTTTATAAAATCTTACTCTAACGGGTCGTTACAGACCTGTATATTAATTTATAAGGAGAGTTGACGAAGCCGCCACTAAATCTACGTCTGTTATAAGCACGCTCGTACGATCTCGGCCTATGAATTATATAGAATTACTAGTAGGATTTATATAAAGTCACCGCCAAGGATAATAAGTACCTTATTAAAGAGGACGTCATTTGTTATAGACCGTAAATCGACTAAGAGCCAGTGCACGACCTCAAAGTAATACTTGTGCTACATTAGTACCTCGTCCTAGATAATTAGGTCTATTGTACGTAAGTACTGGCCTAGCTTACTTATCTTAGTAATTATACTTACGGACGACTTATTAAGCTTAAGTGGGATCTAGAATTAGGAGTGAGACGTGTGTCTTTCTAGAAGAAGTAAAGCTATAATACCCGTAGACGCCACACAAAGGACTGTCTTGCCTTAACTACAGTAATAATAATATAAGGTCTAGTAAAGGAAGGTCTTACTAGTACTGCTAAGGCCTTATAAGTAAAAATAAGTAGTTTGCGGGTCGTCTGTAATAGCCGTCACAATCGTCTAAAAGTAAGCACACTAATCTAGGTTAAACTAAGTCTATATTACAGACACTAGGGACGTCTCGCGGGCGAGATCGACTTGTTAGTTAGCTGTATAGTAGCTTATAGTCTAATCAAAGATATTCTTAAGTAGGCCGACGTCTGTAAGTGTCTGTTAGAGATCTACTAGGCTGAGCCCGAGTAAGAAGAGGCCGTAGTCATAGTGAGGATCGATTAAAGGGAGCGGAAAGCTAAGTAACTGGTCGTGGGCTAGCTTACGGGCCAAGTCGTCGTAAAAGTGCTCTTTATATTAGTCTTAAATAACTCGTGGGTCCGTAATTAGTTACTAACGAACGCCTGTAAGAAAAAGCGTTTGTAAACTATAGCTAGTTATTAATAAGACGGCCTTATTAAAGTATTAAAACTACTCTTAATCACTCTTAGTTAATTCACGGGCGATATAGGTAGCGTAGTACGTGGGATAACAGACACCCTCGACCTCGTAAAGCTTTTTAAAGGACTATAGCCCGCGAACGACCGTAAGTAAGAGCTGTAAGTAATACTGCTCGCCCGAAACTAGGCTATAGTAATAAATACGGCCGATATTATACCCTCGCCGACGTTATACTTAGACTTTATAGTCCGCCTTTTAAACAAAGTACTATAAGAACTCGTAGTATAAGTATTAGCAGGCGTCCTCGTATATAGTATTATACTTAAAGAAGGCTATTAACGTCGAGCGGGCATTTGTGGCCTTCGCGGCTACTTATTTAAGCGGGAAGTCGTTTATAAAGTAAACTATATACTACCCGGGGAGGTAAATCATTAAGTATTAGACTAAGGGGAACTCTTAGTGCGTTATATACTTAAATAAGCGCTAGAAAGCCTCTATAGGACCTACATATTATACTTAGACATAATAAGTGATCTCGTCGTCTATATTAGAGACAGTAACTATCGTATAGTTTATCCCTTTATAAACGTATTTATAAATATACTTAATCGCTTATATAAAAGCGTAAACCTTAACGTTAATATATAAGCGGAACTTTTAAAGAAAGTATAAGTTATACGGGACTACTTAATAGTTGTCACAGACGACTTCTTAGCCTAAGTAGCCTAATTTATAAACCGTGAACGTCCGGCTGTTGTCCCGGAGGCGGTACTCGGGATACCCGTCTTCGCGAACGATCGTCGTAGCCGTAAACGCCTTTAAGAACCTCTTTTAGTACGCGAGCGGGGCTATAAGCGTCTTATGAATTATATATAGCGCTCTTAGGTTATCTTCAAGACTACACAATCTGTGAAACATTTAATTAGTAACGACAGCTGTAAGCTTACTTATAAGATCCCACGACGAGTCTAAGAGCTCGGCACAGACGACCTCGTCGATTAGCTTAAGCGTTAAAAAGACAACCCCTCACTTTAAGAATAAAAGTAAGTATATATATAAGAGGCCACGCTTTTAGTACTCGATTATATAAACGTGGCCTGTATATAATCCGAAAAGGTAATTCTTAAGGTCTATAAGGAGCTCCTTTACCTTAAGTATAAAGACCCGGCAAAGGAGATCTAAACAGTCGACGGCTTGCTGTCTACGTAAGAGGTTCGTTATAATTTCAGGCTAGTGCGGGTTAGTCGTAAACGTAATAAAAAAGCTCGGCTTATTAAAGTATTATATAATAACTATTAAGTCTTAAAAGAGCTATTATATAAAGCGATCGCTACTAGTAAAGCTCGACGGGAGGATAAACCGACGGCCGAGGTCGCCTATATTTACGTCCTCGCGGATAAGAGCGTCCGTAAGCTTAGTATATACGTCCGCGCGGATGTTTTATTAGTGCGACCGGAGTTAGTCGAGTGTTATTTTCTTATAAGCGATATACGTGTTAACGATATATTACTATAAGAGGCGGCCGGCGTAAAAGAGCGAGGAGAAGGCCTTACGGACGTGAAGGTAATACTAGTAAAAGGCCCGTTACTTAAGTTGCGTTTATTGACAGGTCCCATTCTAGTCTTATAATTATAAACTATAGTACTAGCTAAGGTTACTGTATAAGAAGAGTAAGACGTAATATAAGGGTATATATAGTATAAGTAACGTCGACTATATATATTTATAAACGCTCGCGGCCCCCTTTATAGACCGTAAGAACTAAGTCGTAGTAGCTTATATTTATATACTCGTCCGGAATAATCGCCGTGACTTCGTTACTAGTCGGGAGGTTCTTACGACGACGATCTACGCCTGACTCGATAATTAAGCGTATTTGTAAGTTAAATAAGATCCGGAAATTAGTCTATTAGTCTGTAAGACGCTTATAGGCCGTCTTATAAACTATAATAAACGGGTTATAGTCCGTGAGCGTATCTGTAAGCTGTTACGGCTGGCAAGAGGTTGATACAGCGAGTTGACTCTAGCTTTGTATTAGGGCCTCTAGCTACGCTCAGAATCGAGAAGAAAAGACAAGGAGGAAAGGAAAGCTCTCCGTAAGGGGGAGCTCGAGTATAAATATATAAAGGGCCCTCTTAATAGGGCCTAGCGTAGTCGAGTGCCATTCACGTTAATATGTCACAGGCTCGCCTCTTAGTCTTCCCTATTGGGCTTAGCGCCGTCGTATAGCCAGCGATGTTACGAGCCTATATCGGTTAGAATACGAGGCGTATCGTAGGTCGTAATATTACCCCCCCCCTCTTAAAAAACTACGTCCACGCAATTGTAGCTATAACTGTATTGTCCTCTAGGTCGTTATAGTCGTCGATACTAGCGTTATAAGCCTCTAGCCACTTTAGGAGAGCTCTCGGCGGGCCCTTGGCGTTAGGATACTTTAAGTGGAACCGCTTAATTATATGCGGAGCTATTATAATATCCGAGCATAAGTACTACTCTAGGTCCTCGTCGGCGCTTAGCCACTTAATATAATAGAATAACTTGTTTCGTATGACCTTAGAGCTAAGGATGCCTTTAATTTCCTACTTATTCTACTCAAGTAATAGCTAGATAAGTGCCGGCGTAGCTCTGGCTTGTCCTGGCAGGGGGTTGTCGACGTACTTACGGAGCGAGTGCGAGTGGAAGACAAGGTGAATTAACTAGTCCTCTAGTAGCTTAACTCTCTAGCTCTTTCCTTCCCTAGCGATTACCTTAACAGGGCCGTATTACTTATTAGACAACTTCTTTAAAGGTCGGTTAACGTTTTAGTTCCGAGTGTCGACTAGTACTAAGTCGCTAACGTCCTAGTCGACAGCGCGTCGCCCACGATTCGTTAGTCGTTCTATTTTCTCTTGTTAATCCTTAAGGGACGACTGTGCGACTTTTGTGACCTCCTTTATTTATAATGTCACTTAGAGAGCCTCCTCGCGATTGAGTTTTTCTATTACCGTAGCCGGAGGCTCTAAGTTAACTAAGTCCTAGGAAGTTCTCGGCTTAACGCCGTTAAGTAATTAGAAAGGAGACAAGCGGCTTAAGGACTCGTGTAGTAGCGTTAATTAAGCGATATCTATAATCAGTAAGAGGTCGCTCTAATTATCTTAGTAGTAGTAATAAAAGGGACAGAGCCGCTACTTAATATATTAGTTCGTCACCTCCGTCTAATTATCGACGTTCGAGTTATACGCCGTCGTTAGCTTTACTTTAGTCCCGAGGATACAACAGTACTCCTTCTAAAAGGAGGAGACAAACTGAGGTCCTCGGTCTGAGACAATAAAGTCCGACATATTAAAGTATTAAGTCTAATAGACGAAGAAGAGAATAACTATACTTTTAATAGTAATTATATCGTTACAAAGTATCGAGACTAGTTTCTTAGACAAGCGGTTAACGAGGACTATAGCGAAGTTATAGCCGTGCTTATTTAATAGTAACTTCGTAAAGTCTATCGTGAGGTGTTAATACGGCCGAGTAAGGATTAGTAGGGGGTGTAAGAAGCTAGGGGTCTTATCTCTACGGGCTTTTTGTCGAGAGTAACTATAGTTTACTACGTATCGAGCTATGTCCGTGGTGAGGCCGTTCTAGTGATATTTACGACTTAGTAATGCCTTTATCTTTCTGATCCCCACATATATTATTAAAGGTTAGGAGTATACGTGGCGTATAAGTGTCGTGCGAAGCTCCGGCGGTTCTAGGGGCACTTTTAGGCGGCCTTAGAAAAGTAGCTTGTCGTTTACTAACTCGTAATCTAGCGACTATTCCCTGGCCTTTTATTAAAGAGGCTTTAACGAAAGCGAAAACTTATTAGTTAAGAGTACTTAATTAATAACGTCGTATTCCGCGATATTATATATTACTATAGAGTTAAGGTCTAACTCCTCCGCGGTTAGTGTCTCCGGGTCGATTAGCACTCCCGTATTCGACTCTAGCTCTAGCTCTGTCCTTAGGTCGTCACGTGGCTCAGTATCGCGATCTAGGATTATAGCGTTTATAAGTGCTAAGGGTATCGTCTCTACGACTTTAATATAAGCGTCTATAAAATCGACGGCGGAAAGTTAGAGGTCGCTAGCGACTCGCGGGTTAATTTTATTAGTCAGAATTAACTATTGACTACAGATGGCCCGCTTACGTGCCTCTATAGTCGTGAGGTCTTAATCCCGTCGAGACAGAGTATTAGCTAGTGTATTAATTATCCCGGTATAATATATAATCGTGAAATAAAAGTCTGTAAAGAACTCAGCCTATTGAGCCTGCTTAGCCGTAAGGTCCTTAGTAGTTATAAAGTACTCTAGGGCTCAGTAGTCTATATAAACAAGGACATTTTTCTAGGCACTTAAGAGCTTCGGGCGATATTACTTAAATGACTAGAAAATCGCTAGTATCTCTTTGTCGTAGATCAAGTAGTTAAGCTTAGGGTCTATTATAGTCTTAGAAAAGTATCTTATAAAGTGAAAAGTGTCGTCCTCTTAAAGTTAAGATAAAACCCCAACGACGACTCTATCTAAGGAATTAGTCTCTAGCCGCGTTTATTTAGTAAGGTCATAATAGTAAAGAACCGGCGTAAATTAGAGGGC